>CM038049.1:131805162-133005162 GCA_021397845.1 Areca catechu
CGCCCTCACCGGAGAAGCCACCGCCGCCGCCCTCGCCCGTGGAAGACGAACGGTCTGGGAAGACCAAACGTCGCCCACGTCCCACGACCGTCGCTGGCCTGCCACCGGCCGCTCGCCCGCAGCCCGTCGGCTCATGCCCGGCCACCGGAGGGCCCTCGTCGACGCCCTTGGGCCCCACGGCCGTGGGAAACCCAAGCGGCACGGCGTGCATACCATGCCACCCCTGCGCCGCCGCCCGCCGCCGGTCCGCCGCTCGCTAGGCCGACGGAGGCCTCGTTGACGCCTAGGAGGTCTCCCACGGCCGTGGGAGACCAAACGTCATGCCCAACATGCCGTGCCGTTTCTCCTGTGCCGCCTCGCCTGCAGCCTGCCACCAGCCATCCGCTGCTCGCTATCCGCCGGCCCCATCCACCGCTCGCTTCCCGGTCGTCCGCTGGTGCCCCGTCGGAGTTCCTTCCCTATCCACGGCCATGAGTTGGAGTTGCACAGATTTTAGAGCAGTCCAATTTTCAGAGCGGCAAGCCTTCTGGAGCAGATCATCAAGCCAACACGCTTCTCAGAGTATATCAGCACCAATATTAATGCAGCACAGTTTTTGATGTAATTTATTTTCCTTTTTTGGGTTTCTTGTAGGACAAGTGAGGGTTTTGGTTTTTTTATATAAAGACCCCCTCTCCCCCTGTAATAATCAGAAGTTTTGATATAAATTTTTGGATTTTCCCTGGGTTCTGGTTCTGGGCTAAGGCCCGTCTTTCCTTCACCTGCGGGTGTCGAGGGGTGTGAGACCCCACTTCCTTCGCTCGCATGCGAGCGTCGAGAGGTGCGAGGCCCTAGTTATCCTCCTTTTCCATCGAGTCCCCCTCTAAGATTTTTCTTTACGGCCCTAGGTAGCGATTTGGGTAGGATGCCCTAGGCTCCACGTGTAGTAAGATGGGTGGGACGCCCTAGACTACATGTAGTGGAGTGGGTGAGATGCCCTAAAGGTGCGACGTCTCTCCGTGAAGGTGAGTCCCTGGTCCTAGTGTGTCCATGTTTCCTATCCTCCATCCCATGTTTCTCCACCAAGAAAACTGAAAACCAAAAGAGTTCAGCTATTTTAGGTTTTAGTGTCAGTTCACCCTAGTCCCGGGAGGCTTCTTAGCCCTCCCACGGTCCTAGTTTATTTAGGTTTTCCCTTGTTTTCCCAATAAATCAGGTATCGTCTTCATCTGTCCCGCATCAGCCATGTATGGTTATGAACTATCAATAAAGAATGACATTTGCAAAATCATTTAGAATGGTTCTGTTGTAATGAATGGATATATGAATAATGGCATTTATGTACTATCACGACCTGTAAATGTAGTGTACACATCTAGCAAACACCCTATGATAGATAATGTCAGTGATGCATACCTATGGCATTGTAGGCTAGGTCATATTAACAAGAGCAAGATAATAGGTTGAAGTGCAAGGGTCTTCTCGACTTTAGTGAAAGTGGTTCACTTCCAACCTGGGAGTCTTCTCTTCTTAGAAAGATGACAAAATCACATTTTACTAGAAAAGGTGAACGAGCCAAAGAAATTCTAAGTCTAGTACATACTGATATATGCGGGCCCTTGAATATTAGTGCTAGAGGTCGGTACAATTATTTCATTACATTTACAAACGATCTTTCGAGGTATGGTTATGTCTTCTTGATGAGACATAAATCAGAGTCATTTGAAATATTCAAACGATATCATAATGAAGTAGAAAAACAAATTGGAAGATGTATCAAAATCTTTCGATCAGATCGAGGTAGTGAATATTTTTTCAGGGAATTTCTGACATATCTCGAGGAGAATGGGATTCTCTCTCGGTGGACACCTTAGTTAAATGGAGTGTCTGAAAGAAGAAATCAAATCCTGTTAGACATGGCTCAGTCCATGATGGGCTTTGCTTCTCTATCGCTATCCTTTTGAGGATATGCTTTGGAATTAGCCTGTTACCTTTTGAATAGGGCTTCGAGTAAATCCGTTAACAAAACCCCATGTGAGATATGGACTGGACATAAGCCGACACTCTCACACCTTCGGGTCTAGGGTTGCCTGCCTTATGTAAAACATTTGGAAATGGATAAACTTGGACCTAGGTATGACCGGTGCCTATTTGTTGGGTATCCAAAAGAGTCTAAGGGTATTACTTCTACTTGGCTGAGGAATAAAAGTTGTTCGTCAGTCTTAGGGCTATCTTTTTGGAAAAGGAGTTCCTTGGTGAAGGAATTGTAGCCGCTAAGATTGAACTTAGTGAAGTTCAACAAGTAGAAGAACTGACACACTTAAGGGACAACATAGAAATGGTTATAATTAGGCACACCCTGAGTCCTCACAGGAACCATTAAGGAGATCCGGTAGGGTATCGAGTTGATCGGATATATACTATGGTTTCTTGGTCTGGGATGGTGATCCCATTGAATTCGATGAGAACAATGAGGATCTGATCACTTATATGGATGTGATGTAGAGGTCCGACTCTGAAAAATGGCTGGGAGCCATGAAATCTGAAATGAAATCCATGAAAATTAACAATGTATGGACATTGGTTGATCCGTTTGAAGGGATAGAATCCATTAGGTATAAATTGATTTTCAAGAGGAAAAGGGATGTAAACGAGCAAGTGGAGACCTATAAAGCCCATCTGGTTGCCAAGGGATATCGTTAACGTTATGGTATTGACTATGACGAGACGTTCTCTCCTGTGGCAATGCTCAAATCCATTCGGATCATGCTTGCTTTAACGGCACACTTTGACTATGAAATCTGGCAAATGGATGTCCGAATAGCTTTTTTGAATGGTGAGCTGGAAGAGGAAGTGTATATGATACAACTTGAAGGGTTCACATCCATAGACGAGTCAAAGGTATGCAAGCTTCAAAAGTCTATCTATGGACTGAAGCAAGCATCAAGGAGTCGGAACATGCGATTTGATAAGTGTATCAAGTCGTATCGCTTCGATAGGAATGGAGAAGAACCTTGCAAATGGGCTAATGGTTCTGTGATTGTATTCCATGTATTGTATGTGTATGACATTCTCTTAATCGGGAATGACATCCCAGCACTGTAAGGAATAAAGGTCTGGTTGTCATCTCGATTCTCTATGAAGGACTTGGGTAAAACCTCTTACATACTGGGTATGAAGATCTATAAAGATAGGTCTAAGAGGCTTCTAGGACTGTCCCAGTCTACGTACATTGATATTGTGTTGAAGCGGTTAAGCATGGAGAATTCCAAGAAATGGTATCTCCCGATAGGTACTGGAATTGCTCTCTCTAAGAAGGATTGTGCGACAACTCCTGAGAAGAGAAAGCGTATGAGTAGAATCCCGTATGCTTCGGTAGTGGGTTCTATCATGTATGCTATAACATGTACTAAACCAGACGTGGCATACTCACTAGGCGTAGAGAGCAGATACCAGTTTAACCCAGGTGAAGCTCATTGGAATGTGGTAAAAACCATCCTTAAGTATTTGCGAAATACAAGGACCAATGGCTGATTTATAGAGAACCTGACTTGAAACTTGTAGGATATACTGACTCCAGTTTCCAATTAGATAAAGATGACAGCAAGAGTGTCAAGATTTATCTTTACCCTAAATGGAGGAGCGATTTGCTGAAAAAGCTCCAAGCAGCCTACTATGGCGGACTCAATATACGAAGTAGAATACATTGCAGCATCAGATGCAGTGAAGGAAGCTGTGTGGTTGCAGAAGTTTCTTGGCGAGCTGAGAGTGGCACCTTCCCTGGATGGTCCTGTTCCAGTGTATTGTGACAGCACTGGAGCCATTGCTCAAGCCAAAGAGCCGAAGTCTCATCATCGTACAAAGCACATTCTATGATGCTATCACCTTGCATGAGAGATCGTGGAACGAGGTGATATTGATCTTCAGAAGATCGATAGAAAGGAAAACATGGCTGACCCCTTCACTAAAGCCATCGGAGTTCAAAAGTTCGACACTTGTAAATGAAAAATGGGAATAAGATTATGAAATGATTGGCTTTAGTCTAAGTGAGAGTTGTCGGGCATTGTGTCCTAAAGCCAATCATCTAGGCTGTATGTGGTTGTGCTTATTTTGTAATTATATATAAATTTTTTAATAAAAGTTATTCTTTTGGCTATTCATCACATGTGCATTTTCTTGAAAAGAACTCTTGTGTGATGGAGTCCTTAGAACTACATTATATTTGATATAGAAAGGATATATCAAATAGTTCTTAAACTGGTTCACAACTAAATGATACATTGTTATAGGACGATAATGTATCAAGTGTAGGTTGTTGGATGTCACATTATTGGTTGTCCTCTTAACCAAGGAGTGTGGAGACACTGGTGTGACATGCAAGTGAAATGTGTGACATCTCATTGAACGTGACCATCTACGGAGCTCCTTTTTGCCAAAGGGTTGCTCGCGAAGAGATATGGATACATGTATCCCTCAGACCTGAGGTCACCATGGTAGCTTGCAAGCAACTCACTGTACTTTGATGCCGGACTACCTGGATTTCTAATCCAATGATGGAAGGTTTCTGGGTGCAGTCAAGTACTTGTGGAGCGGTGGTGGATCAAGATGGAATTGACCCCTCCAAAAAGTTTGGAGTGAATGACTCACTGTATCTCAATTTAGCAAAACCTTGGCCAGGGTAGTTCTTGTGAGGAGTCACAATACTTGTAATGTTTAGACATGATCTGGATGAACCAAATTAGGGTTGGCAATCAAATCCTAGGTCATCCTAAGCATTATGAGGTTAAAGGGATGAATTATGCGATAACCATATGCCAGAGGTTCTTGAAAGTTGCTCTAAAATCTTTGACCTATCTGGCATCAGGTATCATTACTAGATAAGACTTTGACTGGTACTAGAAGTGTTCAAGTGCTACCGGCTTAGTATTCAAACCTATGGGGTCACACATCATAGAGGTTTCTATCTGATCTAAAGGTTGATCGACGATTAAGAATCGTTTACTGTCACTAGCGGTCAATATGATTGACATGTGTCGATACTTGAGGGGTTGACACTTGGCTGTGACAAGAAGTATTTTCGGAAGTCTTTTCTGGATGAGCCGACTCGACCCTTGCTCGAGCTGACTCATTCATACTAAAAGAACAGTTCGATTGTTCTATGATCTAGATGAGCCAACTCGACCCTTGCTCGAGTGGACTCATCTCTGCTCGACCAGAAAATCCTAAACGGATTTTCTGGTAAGCTTTTTGAGAAGGTTTTGACCTGATTTGAATTTTGAATTCAAACTATTTTGGCTCCAAACTTTCATGGAATGATTGTCATTCCTTCCTAATATGGTTGAGCCAAATTGGTATGCCCTTGACCTTCTCCCACAATCACTCCTCCTTTCTTTTTCTCCCTCTCATGGCTCTCTATAAATAAAGGTTGTTTTAAGGGCTGCAAAAAAGGTTGAAGAACTAGAAGGAAAAAGAGATTTTGTGAGGACTTGGGATTGGGAAGAGAGAAAGTTGGAAAGGGTTCCACCTCTCTTCCTTGTCTTCCGAGAAGAAGAAGATCGGTCCGAAGGATCCCAAGGAGTTAGCACTCCGGGGGAGTTGATCAGAGTCGAGCCCTGATGTGGATTACTTGTAGAGGCTAGACACGTATATTTCTCGAGCGCTTTACCCTTTTCCACAGTATTTTCAAAGGTATAACGGTAAGGTACTTTTATATCTTTGATTATTTTTCTTGCTCTTGATTTATATTGCATGCTGCATTATCTTACTAGATCCTGTTGCTGGCAGATTGGTAGATCATTTTGATCGATTTACCAAGTTTTCCGCTATTCATTTTAAAATTATTTTAAAATACTTTCTTTCTACCTAGCATGTTTTCCCTCCAGAAAGAGTATAGGGCAAAGTTGAAGGGAGACTATAAGATAGAGGATAAGATAGAGGAGCAGGTTGCAGCTACCTGTCCTCCTGATATACACCCTTTTCAGTGGAGGGAGCTGGTGCACTATTGGTTCTCCGAGAGGGCACAGGTTGTGTAGTATCATTAAACTTATAAACCTATTAATTTTTAATGTAAATTACATTTATACAATATATAACATAGTTTTAATTTTATTGTGTAGACATATTTTGCTATTGGTAGAGCTGCACGAGCAGCTCAGTCTGTTCCTCACACAGCGGGGTCCAAGAGTTATGCAAGGCTCAGGGACGAGTTTGTATATTTCTCATCCTATAATTTTTTTAGTACACTTTTAGTTTTAACATCATATATTATCATATATCATGCATGTGCCATGTGTCATGGTACGGGGGTATAAGATGTGTCATTTTATATTTTTGTAATATTTATTCTTTATATAGGCTGATCAGCAAGGGAGGGAGCCGGGTGAGGTGGAGTTCTATCGGATGACTCATGTTCACCAAGATGGCAATTTTGTTCAAGAGTCCAGAGATATATTTATATTTTTTATTTATATTATATCATGATTTATAATTTTATTTTTATTAAGTATTAATATATAATTTTTTTATAAAACATAGGAGAGGGCTACCTCTATGATCGCCGAGCATGCTGGCGAGTCTACATCATCTATGCAGAGCAGTCGTATCGAGGCCAAGGTATTTTCGAAGTTGATGGAACTAGAGCATTATGGATGAGTGAGGGGTTATGAGATTGAAGTTATCCCTATTTAGTTATCTGAGATGAGTAGATTTACTCGGGATGCTAGATATAGTCATGATGATTCACGTGTTTGTAGGCTCGAGGATGAGATATCAGAACTCAGACAGACACGTGATACAGACAGAGCAGAGATGCAAACTATGAAGGCTCAGTTTGAGCATGTTACATCTGTGCTGCATATGTTCATGTCATCTCAGGTAAGTAATTATTTATAACTATATATATATATTGTATGTAATAATTTAGAATATATATAATGTATGTATCGTAACTATATATATGTATATCTTGTAGGTTCCTGATGCATTTGCCAGTCACAGACAGGATGACGACTAGCCTCCCGCGGACCATTGATGCCAGTTGATTTTTTTATTATTATTATATTTATATGTCTTTTTATGTATTTGAACTTGGATCGAGTGTGAATATATGTTGATATTTTTTATATATATAAAATACTCTTTATATTGACTTCATGTATATTTGGTGTTTGGAGTATGCATGTTGTATTTGTGTGATACAATTTTCAATTAAATGATGTTTGATTTCATTTTGTATGTCTTTGGCTATGTGTGATACAGGTTTGAATGAAATGATATTTGATTTTGGTGATAATGTATACAGGTTTGTGTTGGTGTATATATTTGATGAATATTTGTGTTGATACAGGTATATTTAAAAAAAAAAATTTGTCGATGCTTTAAAGCGTCACTAGGCTTTAAACTTAGAGACGCTTTAAAGCATCGGCACATGCCGATGCTTTAAAGCATCGGCACATGCCGATGCTTTAAAGCATCGGCACATGCCGACGCTTTTAAAAAGCGTCGCTACGTTTAAAACATAGCGACGCTTTAAAGCGTCGGTATGTTTAAATCTAGCGACGCTTTTAAAAAATATTGACAGGTTACGTCCCCATGCTTACATACCCGATGCTTACATACTCGATGCTTTTGCGATGCTTTAAAAAATGTCAGGAGATTTCTTGCCAATGCTTAAAAGCATCGGCAAATATCTTTAATAGCATCGGCAAATCTCCTTTTTACTACAGTGATAACTTGTCTCTCAGTGCATATATATCTTCTCATTGACAACCAACTAATACTTTTACCAAACCATTATCGAAGCATAGTTTCTCCTCAACTTAGTTTGAAGGGGGCTAATAATAATACTAATATAGGGTATCAAACCAATTCATTAGATATTCACCAACTTAGTAAGAAATCTAACAAATCCTTTATGATTAAAATGAATCAAACTAAATTCTCTAGATCATCATCCAATTTAGCAAGAAATTAGGCAAATCTTCTATGATTATAGAGGATCAAAATAATTCTCCAAATATTCATTAGCTCGGCAAAAGATCATGCAAATCCACTATGATTACATGATAGTTATGTGAACTTCACTCTTTCCTTTTGTATTGAAGAGGTTTTTGTTATTATTTTTTATTTAAGCTTTGAATGTAATATTCTTTGTAATCTTGGATGGTATGCACAATCATGTATTGCTATTATAAATAGAGTAAATTACAAAAACTTTCCTACAATTTATATTTCTTACGCTTATACCTAATAGTTTATAAAACTTATACTTACACCTAGTTAAAAGAATGGCGTTAGCAAAGTCGTTTATCTCATATGAAAAGTTGAAATTGCCTTTAGGTTGGGAGGAGGATGCAGACATTTTTATGTACACAGATGGCTTTATATCACGTTAGGTCATTTTTATCATTTTATTTTAAAAAAAAATCTGGCATTTAGGTTTATTTTAAGGTTAGCAGTTTAACTAACATTCTATTAAATTATGGATTAAAGTATTAAATAAAAATAAACTACAGGAAGGTAAGCATAGATTTATGAAACTATTTAGCGTTAGAGTAATTTATCCCTAATGTCAAGAGGGTTTTTGTAATTTCTTCGTATAAATATAATACCATACATGCTCAATTGTTCATGGTGAGATTGAGTCATCAAAAATATATCATTTTCCACTTTCATCCAATATTTCTCAAAATTAGCTCAACCTAGCGTCCTAATGTTACTAGCAGCCATTGCATGGGTTTGTTGGGAAGAAAGAAATGCTAGTCTCTTTCTCTACAAATAGTCTTCTATTTTTTTGGGGTAAAAGGGAAGCATAAATTGCCACCTAGCTTTATTAGATGGTAATGTACAACGAAAAATATACAATCGATCATAAAGGAGAGTTTGGAACAGAAAAGCCACAGCACAAATGACAACAGAGTGTTTTCGGTTTCAAGGAAACAATCGAAATCTAAAGTTGGCAGTGGCAATATTTATGCAAGCCACTATACCGCTCAAGCATCATTGCAAAAAGCTGAGAGTCCCAAGGTCGGGCATGCTAGGGAGGACTGATAGTTTTAGAGGTTGGGATGAGCGTCCTTGGCTGATGTAGAGAAGAGATGTTCCTAGCTTTTGTAAGCAAGGACCAACTTACTCAACACTGATGAAGAACATTATAGAGTTTCGCTCCCGCCAGATCTCCCAACACGGTGCTGCCGCAAGCTGGTCAATGGCCCTCTCCTCTAGCTGGTCCAAAGGTCATGGAGATTGCTCGGCCTCGAGGGAAGTCCGATCTTCTCTTTAAGAGTATCCCAAAGGTGTCGCATATATGGACATCGATCTGACAAGCAAAAGACTTACAGATTCTAACCCTCCTCCACATGGTGCACATTCTGCACTCACGTACGTACCAACCTTTCCTCTACAAATAGTCTTTTTATGCATCTATTAATTGCTTCAGAAAGTCTCGGCAACTTCAATGATTGGTCGGCGATCAAAAACTTCATCCAGTCCGTGGAGGAATTTGGTGCGAGGTAAGGAGCCTGCCAAGAGTGCTGCTAGGTGATTAAGATCTTTATTGTCCTGAAAATTAGCTCAATCCGTGGCCAGAGAAGCCTATGTGCTCTCGTCAGTGCTTCTGAAGGAAGAATCGGGAGTACCAGTTCAGTGGGGCTGTGTTCACGAGATAAAGAAGAAGAACAAAGGATCGCCCGTCGTCTTATCTGTGACTTGTTTTCGTCGTTCAGCTTTTCATCCTTCTTGCATGTGTTTGTTTTTGGTCTCTTCATATCTCTCCACTGCACACATAGAACAAGAGTTTGACTCTACTGGAACTGCCTCCAAATCAGCTCTCTCCTATCTCAAATCTGCCGTCAATTAATGAATCGGCTCCCTGGATCATGAAGAATTCTCAGCAACTTCTCTCTTCTGTTGACGGCTTCTTTCTCTTGGATGCTTTTTACCTTTTTTTTAACGTAGCTTCCTTGTCCGTAATAGCTCTTCTCCCCGTATTATTCCTGCTTGACCCTCGATAAAGGCATGGCGGTAGTTGCATACCTCCCTTATCGTTAAAAAAATAAAAAGGGAGAGATTGTTCTTACATAATGTTTATTTTAATTCTTTTAGGTAGAAGTTACATAATGTTTATTTGTTTGGTGGGGATAAGGCCATCTATTGTATGATTAGGGGTGTTGAATTCCGGCTAGCTGGTAGTTTGGACCTCGAGAGATCTGTTCTTGCACGGTGTTTCTCTACATTCTTCCATTTGAGATGGTGCTCGCCACCATGTTCCTCAAAAAGAATAATTTAAGGTGGGTTAGTTTAGGTTTATTTCAAATTGTCCAGCAATGACACATATGTAAAGAAGCAATTTTGTTTCTTTTTTTAAAAAAATAAAATAAAAGCCATTTAGTTCATTAAATGGATAAAATATTATGGGATATGTTGCTGCCAGATCACCCACCCCCGGAACCTTAGAATCGTTGATCATCCTGCTGGCTTCTCCGGTGGGGTGAGGTCATTCTCCTGGATGCTCCTCACGGACGGAAACCTGCAAGGAAACCCAGGCCAGGGATACCGGCGGGGATATTTCGATGCTTAAGTCAGTAGGATCATCTGGACAACAGCCGGAGCTTTGAAGGGTAATGGCCAAAGAGTCGGAAAATGAGCCTAAGAGCATGGTAACTTATCTCTTACCTTGGTTGGAGGTCCCTCTTACCTATATAGAAGATATCTCCATGGGACAGGGTCTGAAGTCACAGTAGAGCGCTCTCCTGCGACGGGTGGAGGTCTGGTGGAGCACTACAGGACAAGGCCTGAAACCTTGGGAGAGCACTCTTCTACAAGATGCGCAGGTTCGGCAGGGATGGCGACACCACGCACCCAGGTCGCTGTCAGGGCTCCCAGTAATGGTGCAGGAATCCGGTGGACTATACATGCCCCGCAGGAGGTTGCAACTTTTTCGGACCCATCACTCACCATGGCTCATGGGAGAGGTTCTCCTAGACTTGCGGCCTAGCCTAGCCCGGAGTTCAACTCGGCTGTCTTGACCTGGGAGACTCTAGTAGGCTTGGGAGCTCTAATCGATATGTGAAGCTCTACTCGACCTACAAGCTCTAGTCAGCCTAGGAGCTCTACTTGGCTTAGAAGCTCTATTCAGCCTGAGAGCTCTGCTCGACCTTGAAGCTGTTGGTTTTCTCCCAGGAACAGGAAAGTATGTTGCATAAAATTAGGCATCAAAAGCCTGACTAGCGGAAGCAGATATAAAAACGATTTTATATCTAATCATGCAAATCATAAATAAATCTAATTTATTTATCATAAATTCCTAACATGTTGCATAACATGAGAAAAATATTAGATCTGAAACAAAAATTATTTTAATCATAAAATACTTACCTGGATCGCTATCCGGGTCTATTCTGAAAAGCGTGCAAATCCGCTAAGCTGGGATTCTGTCGGAACCGCGCAATCATCCGGCCTCTGCTGGTATCCACACAAAGCTCTCACAACCAAGTCATAGAGGGCACCGGACTGCTAGATCCTTGCAGCCCTCTCCTCTTTCAGCAAATTGCCTGCTTTAAAAACTGTGCCGATCCGAATGCAGACCAGCTTTTGGCTTCTGTCTTGCAATCTTAGATCTGCAAGACCTTGGACCTTTTTTTTCTTCTTTCTCTAGTAGAGCATCTCTCCAGATCTCTCAGAAAAAAGAGAAAACCAAATAAAGGAAGAAGAATAGTATCTTGGCATTAGGAGAGAGAACCCCTGGTATAGCGCCCAAGAGAAGAGAAGATGCCACAATTTAATTCACGATGGAAGGAGAGAACTATTCATGCCAATAATCAGATCTCTTGGTCAGCCACATTTCTTTTCCTTTTAAATTCAAGTCTCCCATCCCTTTAAATCAAAATACCGATATTTCAATTTCAAGTGGTTGAAAATTAAGAGTAAAAGAGAAAGACTCCTCCTCCCCTCTTTTTCTTCACATTAAAATACATTAGCGCCTTGGTTTTCATGCCCCATCTCTTTTGTCGCCCAAACTCAAGGGGCCCACTAGGTAGGCATGTGGAGGGAGAGGGAGACATGGAGAGAGAGTCCCAGTCTAACTAGACTCTAGGTATTGGTCCAAACGAAGTGATTTTACAGTCAAACTGAAGCCGATTTTAAATCCGATCAAACCATTTTGAAGCAGACATTGACCCAAATCAATTAGAATTAATTAATTGAGTCTAACTCAATTAAATTAAATCTAATTTAAATTAATTAATAATTAATTCATAATTAATTAATTGTAACATTTATAATTAGGTCAAATATTAATTGTAACACTTATAATTAGGCCCAAATTGATTTGCTGATTGGTTAATTGAGCTCTTAAAGTGTGTGACCCCTTAGGTCCTATCTTGTATAATAATGAGACATGCTATAATCTCCATTATATATCATCAAAACTCCTTTCGATGGATTGAAACAATTTTAGCTCAACCCTAATTAGGATCATCGATCCGAGAATGATCCTGATGGGCTCTCATAATCCACTAGTGACACCTAGCAGTATGTAGTGGCAACCCAGCAGAATAAGATTGGAGCCCCTAGGTGTAGTTACCATGTGATTCGGTTCCTCTATCAAAATCCTGACATGATGTTGGTTATGGATACTCGTCAAATCCATCAGTCATATGCTTAACCTAATCGACTCAAATCCAATTGTGAGACCAATGAAAACACCTTTTCATTATCACCCTGCTATGGCCATAGACTTCTGGACTTAGTCTCATTAAGCTTGCATAGGATTATACCTTACTATTAAGGTTGATAGATCCCTACAAATAAACACCCTACTCCTACAATAAAATTACTACAGCCAACGAACACCGCAAGGTCCCGTATGGATAGGAACCATGTGATTGTGTTGTCAAACTACAGCAACCTTATTATGAGTAGCCGAGACACTCTAGGTCAAAGAACTATTCATACAACTACAGCATCAGGAAGTTATCTATGAGTGAGTAGTCATCCGTATAACTTCCTGTACTTGGTCACGCTCAATACCGTTGATCTCTATCAACTACCTGCACTCTCACTCTAGTGTCACCACACTATAGGTCAGAGACTCATCTACCCAGAAAGGGAAGTGATCTATGCACCGATTTTAACGGATCAATCACCGTCCTCGTGATATTCCAACAATCGAGAGCCTTTAGGAGTTAATCTATAAAGACACATGCCTCAAATTCTCAACTCTTGAGAATATGTGTCATTGTCCATTAACTCCATGGATGATTCATAGACACAATAATATGAATGAAACTAACGCCCTTTTAATTAATAAGGAAAATTAAGTACAAAGTTCATGCCCTAAAATTAAAAATGTATCAAGCCAACATGGCTTTCAGGGCATACATCTAACAATTCCCACTTGCACTAAAGCCAATTAGCTACATATCTAAGTCCCATCTTCTCAAGGTGGATCTCAGTCTTTTGTTGGCTCAAAGGCTTAGTCAGTGGGTCTGTAACGTTATCCGTGGAGTCTACTTTGCATACCTCAACATACTTCTTATTGAGGTAGTCACGCATGATACAAAATCGCCGCTCAATATGCTTAGACTTCTGATGAGACCTGAGCTCCTTAGCAAGAGCTATTGCACCATTATTATCATAATATATGGAGATGGCATCAGATGGCATCACTCCAAGCTCCACAACGAACTTTTTTATACCAGAAAGCTTCTTTAGCAGCTTCAGAGGTAGCGATGTACTCTGCTTCCATTGTTGAATATGCTATGATGGGCTGCTTGGAACTTTTCCAACTAGTTGCCCCACCATTGCACAAAAACACAAACCTTGATGTAGACTTTCTATCATCAGGATCAGACATAAAGTCTGAGTCTATGTATTCCTTTATCCCTAATTCCGAACTCCCTCCAAAGACTAAGAACAAATCTTTAGTCCTTCTCAAGTACTTAAGAATGTTCTTCACAGCTATCCAGTGTTCTTCACCTAGATTCGACTGATATCTGCTCGTGATACTCACAGCAAGAACTATATCAGGTCGAGTACACAATATGACATACATAAGGCTTCCAATTGCTAAAGCATATGAAATTTTGGTCGTGCATCGAATCTCTTTAGGTGTGTTGGTCCACATATTTTCTTGGAGAGATTAATGCCATGCCGAAGAGGTAACAACCCTCTTTTAAAGTTCTCCATGCTGAACCTTTTCAGCACTTCCTCTATATACAATTTTTGTGAAAGGCCAAGCATCCGATTAGATCTATCTCAATAGACCTTAATCCCCAGAATATAAGATGCTTCACCTAAGTATTGTATTGAGAATTTCTTAGATAACCAACTTTTGATCGAAGTCAACATGGAAATATCATTCCCTATAAGGAGGATGTCATCCACGTATAATACGAAGAATATTACTGCCCTCCCACTGGCCTTCCTATAAACACATAGCTCATCTTCATTTTTGATAAAATCAAATGATTTGATTGCATCATCAAAATGAGTATTTCAACTCCAAGAAGCTTGCTTCAATCCGTAGATTGATCTATGCAGCTTGCAGACCTTATGATTTTCATCATTGGAAGTGAAACCCAAAGGCTACTCCATATAGATATCTTCCTTAAGATATCCATTCAGGAATGTAGTTTTTGACATCCATCTGCCATATTTTCTTTTTGTAGATCCATTTACAATTAATAAGTACAATACCCTCTGGTGGATCCACTAAGGACCAAACATGGTTAGAATGCATTGAATCATTTTCTGACTTCATAGCATTCAACCATTTCTCAGAGTAGATGTCTGACATCGCCTCATCATAAGTCTTAGGATCAATCAATTGATCCTTGTCCTCAACAAGAAATGTTTTTCTTAAATCCTCTGTAAGCATACCCAAGTACCTTTCAGGAGGTTTAGAGACTCTAATAGACCTACGAAGTGGAAGAGCATTTATGTGTATTGGTTGATTAGGTTCGATCTGATCTCCAGCTGGCTGCTGTTTAGAGACTTTCTCATCGAGCTCAATTAACCTCCCACTATCACCTTCCTGAATAAATTATTTTTCAAGAAATGTGGCATGTTTACTCACAATCACATTATGATCTTCTGAAAGATAAAAGTAATATCCTAAAGCTTTTTTAGGATATCCTATAAACTGAGCTTTCACAGATCTAGATTCCAACTTGTCCGCCATTAGTCTTTTGACATAAGCTAGAAATCCCCAAATCTTGAAATAAGCAAGACTTGGTTTCTTACCATGCCAAATCTCATATGGTGTGGTAAGAACAGATTTAGATGGAACCCTATTTAGAATGTAAATTAAAGTTTGTAGGGCATATCCTCAAAGAAACAAAGACAAGTCAGTGAAGCTCATCATGGATCGAACCATCTCTAATAATGTCCTATTTCTCCTCTCAGACACCCCGTTAAGCTGAGACATACCTGATGGAGTCCATTGTGAGACTATGCCATTATCCTTAAAATAACCTAAAAATTTCCTACTAAGGTATTCTTCTCCCCGATCTGATCGAAGAACTTTAAGGATTTTACCTGTTTATTTTTCTACCTCATATATGAATTTCTTGAACTTTTCAAAAGCTTTAAATTTATGTCTCATAAGAAACACATAACCATACCATGAATAATCATCAGTAAAGGTTATGAAGTAGTAAAAACCATCCCTGGACTGCACATCAAATAGACTATACACATCAGTATATACTATGGCCCTTTCTCATGTCCTACAAAGGATAACTTGGTCATTTTGCCTTGAAGACATGACTCACAAGGTGGGTATGATTCAGAATTAACTGAATCTAGGATCCCATCCCTTTCCAATTTATTAATTATGTTCTCACCTATATGACCGAGCTTTAGATGCCACATTAATTTCTCATTTAGGTCATCTCTAGGATGTTTATGTCCTATGGAATTCATTTTAATTTTCTCGTTAATGTTCAAAAATGCATCAACATGCAAATGATAAAGACTGTCAATTAAAATAGCTTTTGCAACCAATTTATTTTTTAAATAAATGCTACAAAAGTCTTTATTGAATATAAATTCAAATCCTTCCTGTGCTAGCACAGAGATAGAAATCAATTTTTTACTAGCTCCAGGCACAAAATAACAGTCACTAAGAACTAATATAAACCTTAAAGGTAACACCAGAGAATATGATCCAATGGCTTGAGCAGTAACTTTTGCTCCATTTCCGACACGTAGGACCATCTCACCTTCTCTCAGCATTCTACTTCTTTCCATAACCTGCATTGAAATGCATATGTGAGCACTAGAGCCAGAGTCTAAAATCCAGCTGGAAGTAGATGAAACCATTAGGTTAGATTCAATAACGAGTATAGGCTTACCTTCAGAAGGCACATCCTCCTTCTATTTCTTTAGGCTTTCCAGGTAGAGAGGATAATTCCTTTTCCAGTGGCCATCTATGTTGCAGTAGAAATATTTTGCTTTACTAACCTTGGCTTTCTTTGGAGTGTCCTTCTGTTTGTTCTCCTTCTTCTGCTTCTTCACAGGTTTCTTTTTCTTCCAAATAGACTTTCTTTTGAAGGAAGATTGCTCCACAAAGAAAACAGAGCCCCTTGAACTATTCCGGGTCCCCTCATTGCTTACCAGCATGTCAATAATTCAGGCAAAGTATAATTCAACTTATTCATATTATAGTTCATAACAAATTGAGCATATGAACTAGTCAAGGACTGGAGGATCAAATCCACCTGAAGCTTCTTGTGAATAGGAATGCCCAGCTTCTCAAGCTGTTCGATGTCCTTGATCATTGTCAAACAATGATCATGCATTGATTGCCCTTCATGCATCTTGTTGTTGAAAAGCCTTTTCGACATTTCAAAGCGTGCAATCCGACTTTGTTCACCATATAACTCTTGTAGGTGAATCAAAATTGATTTAGCAGTTGGCATTTCTTCATGTTGGTTCTACAATTCATTTGACATTGAGACCAACATATAACACTTAACCTTATTATCATCTTTCATCCATTAGTCGTTTGACGAGCATTTGGATGGTCAGGTAAGACAGGGGCTTCATGGTCAAGCACATAGCCCAACTTCTCAAAACTCAAAATAATTTTGATGTTTCTCAACCAATCTTTAAAATTGAGACCAACTAGTCGGTTTGTCTCTAGAATATGGACTAAGAAATTTAAAGCAGACATAGTTAACTGCAAGAGTAGAAGATTCAAATTAGATGCTTTATAGTTAATCATAAAAATTATTCTTGGGTCTTTAAAAAATAATTTTAGAACTCCCACTATTTTCTCGGATCTCTCACACTCCCCGTGAAGATGCAAAAACCCTACGACTCTAGGTTTCTAGTGGGTACTACGGTCCCATCGATATGTGGCACCTCACCATATCCGGTTATTGGTAACATGCTACACCAATAAGTGGCCAACTCTTGTCCAATGTATCTAATACAAATTGTAGCTCTTGGTCTCTAAATCATGGAATCTCAACATGCCCGTTTATTGGTCCAATCATTAGTTAAGTCAGACCCACCATTCCTGCTAAATAAAGCCATCATTGAGTCCCTCAACGTGCCCGTTTATTGGGCCCAACCGCATCAGTTCCTAGCAACATCTCATGCCTAATAGGGTGGTTGTATCTTCCCAATGCAACTAGACCATTGTAACTAGCCGAGAATAATCAACACTAGTAGGACACCAGCACACCTACAATGGTGGAAGACCTATGACTTAATAATTATTGGGAGCTTAGGTTCAGGTCTCTTCTGAATTGATCAGCCAAATCATGACTAACCAATTACATTCAGTCAACGCAAATTAATGTCTGACTAATTACATTATTTCAGCACAATCTCATGTCTGACATAATATAACCAGCATGGGTGAACTCAAATCAAAAGTGACCCTTTTGAAAACTTAATCAACCAAATTGGCTACGTCAGTTTAATCCATGGGAGGGTTCTATCAATATACCCTCTTTCTGCCAATCAAGTTGGTTGGGAAAGAGTTAGCCCCAATTAGCAAACCATGATCAAAACCTTACTTAGACACCAATTGACTGACAAGATTCAATTAGGTCATCTAATGATCTGGATCATCACTGAGCTAAATTAGGTCTTAACTTATCAATTCACTATCAAATGAATCGATCTGACCAGACTACATCTAAAACCAATTTTGAGCACACTTGACCTAACCCTAATCATCATCCGATTAGGTTAAGTCACTTGCTCAAAATTACATTAGGGTTACTAGTTGATCTAATCAAGCCCTAATCACGCAACCCAATCTCTAGACCTAATTCGTTCAACCCAAACTCTCATGCACCTAATTTGATTTTCTTGATCAAATCAATTTTAAAATTAGGTTCAAGTGCATGACATTAATGGCTTATTGGTGCGGGCACCAGACTCAGAAGAAGACTTCAGAGCTCCATTTGGATCTCTGATTGACATTGTCCGAGAAATTAGGGTTTGTAATAAAGGTTGACCTGGTCAACCAGTTTATTTATTTTATTTATTGAGTCACCATTTAAATTTTGTTGAGTCATGTTGACTCAGTGCAAGTCCCAATGTGGTTTCAATTTGGTCCAAAATGGTGCCACATTTGTCTTCCAATCAAATCAAGGTTCAAGCAAGTGGAGGCCACACTCCAAGCCACACGCCCAGCCACACTCCGAGCACACGCCAGAGTCCAGGAGGCGCCATAGAGGCATCCCAGTGTCATGGTCCCCACATCCAAAGAAGAAAAAATCAAATTGGAGGCTACTTTAAAGGAGGCGCCCATACCTGCCTATTTTAACTAAGCAAAGAAGGAAGAAGACTTCTCTTGGAGAAGAAATCAAAGAAGGACATCCAACCTACTTCTAATTGAAGTTCAAA
Organism: Areca catechu; assembly: GCA_021397845.1. NCBI lineage: Eukaryota > Viridiplantae > Streptophyta > Magnoliopsida > Arecales > Arecaceae > Areca > Areca catechu. The sequence goes on from CM038049.1 coordinate 131,824,006, forward strand.
TCAAAATCAAAGAGCTTAACTTGGAGTGGAAGAAAAGAAGAAATACCATAAGAAGAAGAGGACTCCAAATCCAAATCCAACTCCAAAGGAGGCACCAAAAAAATTCAAAAAAAATTCCTTTATGGCCGTCCCAATTTTTTTTGAACTCTTGGTCGGCCAAGAGAGAAGATTTTCTACCTAATCTAGTGGTTGGAGGAGTTTAGTCCCACATGGGAATTTGTACAAGCTTGGAGAAAATTTTAGGTCTATATAATAGACCTCTCTTTGTAACTTTAGAAAATCAATGAAGAAAATTATTTTTTGCTATTCTCTTGTGTTGAGTGACCTAGGTTTCTCTTCTTCCGCACTATTCTAAGTGTTGAGCTCCGTGAGGGGGTAATCCGGGTTCCATTGGAGCCTTGAGGAGGTGAGAGATCTCCATCTTTATCCAAAACCCTAGGTTAGCCACTTGAAATTCCAAAACCCTAGCCACCCTTCATTATTTTCAATCCATCAAACCCTAGCTCCATCCATCTCCCACGGCCTCTCTCTCTCTACAAGTCCAGGCCGTCCACCTTCATCCAGATCCAGTCCGGCTACTTCAGATCCAGAGCAAGTTCCAAGGAAAATCACATCAACATCCAGGAGAATTCAGTTTTCAGCAATTTCAATCTTCAAGTTCATCAACCTGGTAAATCTTTCCCTTGACTCTCTGATTCCATCAATTGTTTTTCTTCTCTTCCAGATCTTGAGTTCAGGAGAAGCCAACCCGCCAAAGGACCAGTATTGGAGGATCCATTACGAAGATATCTGAATCCGGGATCCAACAATCTGCTCGGGAGAGTTCCTCCACCAAAATCTGTGAAGATCATTGTCTGGTTAGATAAACCATCTCTTCTCTTTATTTCTGTTCTTTTGAAAGTTCGGAGCGAAACCCTAGGTCTGGGAGTTTCTCAACCCCCAGCGATCCGTTGCTTCTGAACTACTCTGATAATTTAGTTTCCCTAAAATTGTGCTTTCAATTATCATATTAGTATCTTTCAATGTTAGGTTAACTTTTCTTTGATTTGAAGCCAACTTCTACAAACATATAAAAACAACAAAAAAAATTAGTTAATCCTAATTTGCTTCCGCATCGCATTCCTTTATTTGTTCTGCATCATTTTTGGTATCAGAGCCCAGTCTAGGGTTTCTGATTTGCTTGCTTGCTTTGATTGTTCTCTTTTTATTTTGTCTGCTCGAAGTAGACTCCCCAGGACGTCCGGTCCTAGGAACTAAGCGAGGCGCAAGCCTCCTCCTCCCATTCCACGGGGTGTTCCTAGGGCGTGTAGGGGATCCATTGGGTTATAACTTCGTAGCAGGGATTATAAACGGGGAAGACAATCTAGTTTCAGCCCGTAATTATCCTGTTGTCTGAATTATTTCTCCTTGCATAAAACTCCAAATTGCATGATTTTTGCTTCGTTGAAACCAGTATAATTGAACCTATTTTCCATAATTTTTCTGTGATTTATTGGTTTCGGTAAAAATTCTGAAAATTAAAATACAGCAACTCTGTTTTTATGTTCTGCAATTCAATTCTTTTTGGAGTGATCATCTCATAATTTACTTAAGGGCAATTGAGCATCTAAGATAAGGGGAGGAGTTGATTACCTCTCCTTAGCCCAAAACCACCATCCAATCATTCAATCCTAGACCTAATTTAAAATCAGTTAGACCTAATTTGCCCTAGTGGGCTAGGGACACCAATTGGTCGGGTCTAGGCTAGTGTTGAGTCAGTTTGTCGAGTTATTCTGTGTGTGCTTAGCACTCAGTGTCTAGAACGGTGGTTTAGGGGCTACGTCCCGAAGGGCTTGTGTGCTGGTCCGCCTACCTGGCCAATCACTGATTGGTGTCTAGGATTGGCAATCAAGGACCTAACACTCCCCTTACACCTGCCTGGCTGAGTCCTGAGTTACTACAGGCTAGCTTGCCACTCTGATTGGGCATCTAGTTTGGACTCTAGGTCTAGTGATCCAGTAGTCGATTTAGTCTAGTCTCATTTTGTGTGCTTGCTTGAATCATCATGTCTACCAGAAACGGAGTGCCATATCAACCTGGTCAAACCCAACCTGATTTAGAGGCCATGATCAGAACTCTTACTAAAAGTATGGCTAAAATGAATCAGGATATGACAAACACTGTGGCCCAGTTTAGCGCACAAATTCATGAGGATCTTACCCAACTTAGGGACCGAGTCCAAGTACTTGAAGAACCTAGACATCGGAATTGGACTCCTGACCCCGATTTTAATGTGCCTCAACCTCACCCACATCAGGAGCCTAGAAGGCCTTTATATAGAGATCCTGAACCTAATCATAGGAGGCCTGACCCAGAGCCTGAAGATAGAGATGATAGGTTCATCAAGAACATCAAATTAGATGCACCCACTTTTGATGGTAGTCTGAACCCTAAGGTGTATTCTGATTGGGAGGGTGAGATGGACCAATACTTTGAGTGGTATGCTATGTCTGAGGAGAGGAAATACAAGTTTGCCAAGATGAAATTAGTGCGTCAAGCTAGGTTATACTGGGGGAACATTGAGCTAACCACTAGGAGACGGAATGTTGAGCCCATAACCACTTGGCAGGGTATGAAAGAAAAACTGAGAGATAAATACCTACCCATTTCATACCAGCAAAACCTGTTAGACCAATGGCAAAACCTGAAACAAGGAAACCGATCTGTCTTAGACTACATAGCTACTTTTGATGAATACCTAATGAGATGTGATGTGAGTGAAGCCCACGAAGTCACTTTGTCTAGATTTAGGGCTGGACTGAGGGAAGATATCAAGAGAGAACTATTTCTGAGAGAGGTTACTGATCTAGACCAAGCCTACCAGATTGCACTGAACACTGAGAAATTTCAGAGAGGACCTATACCTTCTAGGGTTAGTGCCCCAATCCCAAGGAATGGACCTAGCCAAGTTATCCCTAGTAAACCTTTTCAGGGTACTTCTACCCCTAGGCCCATGGACAAAGGTAAGGCACCTGACACCCAGAGAACCCCTAGTTCAAATATCACCTGTTTTAAGTGTCAGAAACCAGGTCACATTTCCAGTCAGTGTACTGCCATAGCCTGTTTCAAGTGTCATAAGGTAGGTCATGTTGCTAGCCAGTGCCCATGGAGATCCCTTTACATAGAAGAGGGAGAGAATGATAATTCCGAGCCCAGTGAGGAATTTGAAGAAGAAGTTTATGAGGCCGGAATGAATTTGGTTGAGGAGTATGAAGGAGAGGAGGAACCCAATGAATCTGACCAATTAGGAGTTGTAAGATGCATCCTATCCCAGAATCTAGTTCAAGAGGATTGGCGTAGGACTAACATCCTACAGACTTTTCTTAAATTAGGGGATAAGGTATGTAAGATCATCATAGATAGTGGGAGCTGTGTAAATGCCATCTCTACTAGCACTGTCAAGATGTTAGGCTTAATCCCAGTTCCCCATCCCAACCCCTATAAGGTTTCTTGGGTAGATTCTACCTCCATACCCATCCAGTCTAGATGTCAAGTCCAAATCCAAATGCAATCTTATCACGAAAAGATTTGGTGCGATGTCTTACCCATGGGGGTGAGCAGTATAATTCTCTCGGAAGACCTTGGTTGTATGATCATGATGCCACCCTCTTAGGAAAATCCAATACCTGTGTCTTTAGTTTCAATGGGAAGAAGATTACGATCCATTCAGTTCCCCCTAAGGACAAGGTAACTAATGGAGCCGGTAAGGTTAAGGAGATGAAAACTGGAGTGAACCTAATCAGTGCTAAGGATCTAGAACAAGAAATTCGTAGTGGTTCACCCATCTGGATGTTGACTGCTAAGGAACTTAGAACTTCGGAACCCTCAGAGCCTCCTCAAGAAGTTAAACCTGTGTTAAAAGAATTTGAGGATGTCTTTCCCGAGGATTTGCCAGACCACCTTCCACCTCTTAGGGATATCCAGCATGCCATAGATCTAATCCCAGGAGCGACTTTGCCCAACTTGCCCCATTACAGGATGAATCCATCTGAGCATGAAGAACTGCAAAAGCAGGTTGGAGAATTATTGAGGAAGGGGTTTATTAGAGAAAGTCTTAGCCCTTGTGCAGTCCCAGCCTTACTGACCCCAAAGAAAGATGGCACGTGGAGGATGTGTGTTGACAGTCGTGCCATCAATAAAATTACAATCAAATATAGGTTTCCCATCCCTAGACTAGATGACATGCTTGATATGATGGCTGGTGCAATGGTTTTTTCTAAGATTGATCTCAAAAGCGGCTATCATCAGGTTTGGATTAGACCCAGGGATGAATGGAAAACTGCTTTCAAAACTAAGGATGGTCTTTATGAATGGGTTGTTATGCCTTTTGGGTTGTCCAATGCCCCTAGTACTTTCATGAGAATTATGACCCAGGTACTTAGAGCTTTCATAGGAAAATTTATGGTGGTCTATTTTGATGACATCCTGATCTATAGTAAGACCCCAGCAGATCACCTAGGCCACCTTAGAGCAGTCTGCCAAGTTTTGAGGAATGATAGACTCTACGGTAATCTTAAGAAGTGTGAATTCATGACTAGTAGAGTTATCTTTCTTGGTTTTGTAGTAACCCCTGACGGCGTGGCGGCCGATCCTGAGAAGATTAGGTCCATAGTAGACTGGCCAGAGCCAACCAATGTGCATGAAGTTAGAAGTTTCCACGGCTTGGCTACCTTCTATAGGCGATTCATCAAGGGGTTTAGTACTTTAGCTGCTCCTATCACTGATTGTATTAGGAAGGGAGAATTTCATTGGACTAAGTTAGCCCATAAAGCCTTCCTAGATCTTAAGGATAAAATGACCCAGGCACCCATTCTGAGATTACCCGATTTTTCTAAAGTATTTGAGGTTGCCTGTGATGCTTCAGGTGTAGGAATAGGTGGAGTCCTAAGCCAAGAGAATCATCCCATAGCATTCTTTAGTGAAAAACTTAATGATGCTAAGCTTAGGTATTCTACCTATGATAAGGAATTTATGCGGTGGTGCAAGCTTTGCGTTACTGGAGACATTATTTGCTACCGCAGGAATTTGTACTATTTTCGGACTATGAGGCTCTTAGATTTCTGAACTCCCAAAAGAAGCTTAACCCTAGGCATGCTAAGTGGATAGAATATATCCAGTCCTATACTTTTGTCCTGAAACATAAGGCTGGAGTTGAGAATAAGGTAGCTGATGCCCTTAGTCGCCGATCTCTGTTATTAACTTCTGTTAGAACTGAGGTCATAGGGTTTGAGCAAATCAAAGAGGAATATGAGTCTTGTCCGGATTTCACAACTGTGTATCAGGATCTAGTTCAAGGACCATCTAGTAATCACCAGGATTATACCCTTGTAGATGGTTTTTTGTTCTTCAAAAATAGGCTTTGCATCCCTAGAACTTCTCTTAGGGAATTTTTGATTTGGAAAATCCATGCTGGAGGTTTAGCCGGCCATTTTGGAAAAGACAAGACCATTCTAGCTATTGAAGACCACTTTTTCTGGCCTAGCTTGAAAAGGGATGTAGCTAATATTGTAGCTAGATGTCGAACCTGCGCTGTTGCCAAACAGCGAAAACAAAACACTGGCCTTTATACCCCACTCCCTGTCCCAGATCGTCCTTGGCAAGATGTGAGTATGGATTTTGTGTTAGGTTTACCTAAGACCCAGAGGGGACATGATTCTATCTGTGTCGTAGTCGACCGATTCTCTAAAATGGCCCACTTCTTGCCTTGTTCCCAAACCTTTGATGCGTCTAAGGTAGCCACGCTTTTCTTCAATGAGATAGTTAGACTCCATGGCCTACCTAAGATAATCGTTTCAGATAGGGATGTCTGGTTCACCAGTTACTTTTGGAAGACCCTTTGGCATAAGTTAGGGACAAAACTTAAGTTTTCAACTACCTATCATCCCCAAACTGATGGCCAAACTGAAGTAGTGAACCGTAGCCTAGGAAATCTGCTGAGATGTCTTGTTGGTGAAAACACCAGAAATTGGGATTTATACCTACCAAGGGCAGAATTTGCGTACAATGACTCGGTCAATAGGTCTACGGGTAAGAGTCCATTTGAAATTGTACATGGGTACAAACCTCACACACCTCTTGACCTAGTCCCTTTACCTGTCCACACTCGAGTCTCCGAGTCTGCTGAGAGTTTTGCACAGCATGTAAAAGACTTGCATAAAGAAATTCATGCCAAAATAAATTTAAGTAATGAAACTTATAAGAAGTTGGCTGATACTCAAAGGCGAGTCAAATCTTTTGTTGAGGGAGACTATGTGATGATTAGGTTAAGGCCTGAACGGTTTCCTCCTGGAACCGTTAGAAAGTTACATGCTAGGGGAGCTGGACCATTTAGAGTGGTAAAGAGAGTAGGATCCAATGCCTATGTGCTCGAGTTGCCTCCAGAACTAGGCATTAGCTCTACTTTCAACATTACAGACTTAGTAGAGTACAGGGAGCCAGCTGTGATTCCTAGTGAGCCTTTTGAGCCTAACCCTATCATTGAGAGTGATCCCGACCCTGTGTGTCCACCAACAAACTGGCCTGTGAGGAAAGAGCAGATTGAAAAGATCCTGGATGATCAGGTTATCTCTACTCGTAATCGAGGATACCAAAGGTACCTGGTCCGCTGGCAAGGAAGGCCAGATTCTGATGACTCTTGGATCTCCCGAGAAGAATTACAAGAATTGGACCCAGACCTCTTGGAGAGATACCAGAGCCAACTTGAGCCTTACTCGACAGGGTCGAGTTCCTCCCACCCTGGGAGAATTGGTGCGGGCACCAGACTCAGAAGAAGACTTCAGAGCTCCATTTGGATCTCTGATTGACATTGCCCGAGAAATTAGGGTTTGTAATAAAGGTTGACCTGGTCAACCAGTTTATTTATTTTATTTATTGAGTCACCATTTAAATTTTGTTGAGTCATGTTGACTCAGTGCAAGTCCCAATGTGGTTTCAATTTGGTCCAAAATGGTGCCACATTTGTCTTCCAATCAAATCAAGGTTCAAGCAAGTGGAGGCCACACTCCAAGCCACACGCCCAGCCACACTCCGAGCACACGCCAGAGTCCAGGAGGCGCCACAGAGGCATCCCAGTGTCATGGTCCCCACATCCAAAGAAGAAAAAATCAAATTGGAGGCTACTTTAAAGGAGGCGCCCATACCTGCCTATTTTACCTAAGCAAAGAAGGAAGAAGACTTCTCTTGGAGAAGAAATCAAAGAAGGACATCCAACCTACTTCTAATTGAAGTTCAAATCAAAATCAAAGAGCTTAACTTGGAGTGGAAGAAAAGAAGAAATACCATAAGAAGAAGAGGACTCCAAATCCAAATCCAACTCCAAAGGAGGCACCAAAAAATTCAAAAAAAATTCCTTTATGGCCGTCCCAATTTTTTTTGAACTCTTGGTCGGCCAAGAGAGAAGATTTTCTACCTAATCTAGTGGTTGGAGGAGTTTAGTCCCACATGGGAATTTGTACAAGCTTGGAGAAAATTTTAGGTCTATATAATAGACCTCTCTTTGTAACTTTAGAAAATCAATGAAGAAAATTATTTTTTTGCTATTCTCTTGTGTTGAGTGACCTAGGTTTCTCTTCTTCCGCACTATTCTAAGTGTTGAGCTCCGTGAGGGGGTAATCCGGGTTCCATTGGAGCCTTGAGGAGGTGAGAGATCTCCATCTTTATCCAAAACCCTAGGTTAGCCACTTGAAATTCCAAAACCCTAGCCACCCTTCATTATTTTCAATCCATCAAACCCTAGCTCCATCCATCTCCCACGGCCTCTCTCTCTCTACAAGTCCAGGCCGTCCACCTTCATCCAGATCCAGTCCGGCTACTTCAGATCCAGAGCAAGTTCCAAGGAAAATCACATCAACATCCAGAAGAATTCAGTTTTCAGCAATTTCAATCTTCAAGTTCATCAACCTGGTAAATCTTTCCCTTGACTCTCTGATTCCATCAATTGTTTTTCTTCTCTTCCAGATCTTGAGTTCAGGAGAAGCCAACCCGCCAAAGGACCAGTATTGGAGGATCCATTACGAAGATATCTGAATCCGGGATCCAACAATCTGCTCGGGAGAGTTCCTCCACCAAAATCTGTGAAGATCATTGTCTGGTTAGATAAACCATCTCTTCTCTTTATTTCTGTTCTTTTGAAAGTTCGGAGCGAAACCCTAGGTCTGGGAGTTTCTCAACCCCCAGCAATCCGTTGCTTCTGAACTACTCTGATAATTTAGTTTCCCTAAAATTGTGCTTTCAATTATCATATTAGTATCTTTCAATGTTAGGTTAACTTTTCTTTGATTTGAAGCCACCTTCTACAAACATATAAAAACAACAAAAAAAATTAGTTAATCCTAATTTGCTTCCGCATCACATTCCTTTATTTGTTCTGCATCACTTATGATCATAAATCATATAAAGATCTAAACCCTAATTTTGTGCATCTCATACAACAACATATATAATCATAAATCGATCAAAATCCTTTTAAAAATTCTTTTTCAAAACCGGTATACATCAAAGTAAGACAACCTTTGCACTATAGGATGTAAACCCTATAGCAGGACAACCTTATGTCACTTTGTCCAATCTTTGATCAATTTAATTTTAGATTATTAAATTTAATTCCAGATCTAAAAATTATGATTTTAATTTTGAAAAAATTTTTTAAAATATAAAATTCTATGCTAGAACAATCTCATGTTCAACATAGATCTAATACAATCATAATTATCTATCTGATTTGATTATTTTTCAGATCTGATTCTCATGCATGCATGTTAAAGAGAGAACCGCGGCTCTGATACCACTATTGGTTTTCTCCCAGGAACAGAAAAGTATGTTGCATAAAATTAGGCATCAAAAGCCTAACCAGCAGAAGCAGATATAAAAATGATTTTATATCTAATCATACAAATTATAAATAAATCTAATTTATTTATCATAAATTTTTAACATACTGCATAACATGAAAAAAATATTAGATCTGAAATAAAAATGATTTTAAGCATAAAATACTTACCTGGATCGCTATCCGGGCCTATTCTGAAAAGCGTGCAGATCCGCTGCTAAAAAGCCAGGATTCTATCGGAGCCGTGCAATCGCCCGGCCTCTACTGGTATCCACACAAAGCTCTCACAACCGAGTCGTAGAGGGCACCAGACTGCTAGATCCTTGCAGCCCTCTCCTCTTTCAACAAATTGCCTGCTTTAAAAACTGTGTCGATCCGAATCCAGACTGGCTTTCGGCTTTTGTCTTGCAATCTTAGATCTGTAAGACCTTGGACCCTTTTTCTCTTCTTTCTCTAGTAGAGCATCTCTCCAGATCTCTCAGAAAAAAAGAGAAAACCAAATAAAGGGAGAAGAATAGTATCTTGGCGTTAGGAGAGAGAACCCCTGGTATAGTGCCCAAGAGAAGAGAAGATGCCACAAATTAATTCATGGTGGAAGGAGAGAACTATTCATGCTAATAATCAGATCTCTTGGATCTCTTGGTCAAGTGGTTGAAAATTAAGAGGAGTAAAAGAGAAGGACTCCTCCTCCCCTCTTTCTCTTCACGTTAAAATACATTAGCACCTTGGTTTTCATGCCCCATCTCTTTTGTTGCCCAAACTCAAGGGGCCCACTAGGTAGGAATGTGGAGGGAGAGGGAGACATGGAGAGAGAGTCCCAGTCTAACTGGACTCTAGGTCTTGGTCCAAACGAAGTAATTTTATAGTCAAACTGAAGCCAATTTTAAACCCGATCGAACCATTTCGAAGCGGATATTGATCCGAATCAATTATGGTTAATTAATTGAGTCTAACTCAATTAAATTAAATCTAATTTAAATTAACTAATAATTAATCCATAAATAATTAATTGTAACATTTACAATTAGGTCAAATATGAATTGTAATACTTACAATTAGGTCCAAACTGATTTGCTGATTGCTTACTTGAGCTCCTAATATGTGTGACCCCTCAAGTTCTATCCTGTCTGGTAATGAGACATGCTATAATCTTTATTATATATCATCGAAACTCCTTTCGATGGACTGAAACAATTTCAGCTCAACCCTAATTAGGATCATCGATCCGAGAATGATCCTAATAAGCTCTCATAATCCACTAGTGACACCTAGCAGTTTGTAGTGGCAACCCAACAGAATAAGATTGGAACCCCTAGGTATAGTTACCATGTAATTCGGTTCCTCTATCAAAATCCCGACATAATGTTGGTTACGGATACTCGTCAAACCCATCAGTCATATGCTTAACCTAATCGACTCAAGTTTAATTATGATACTAATGAAAATACCTTTTCATTATCACCCTGCTATGGCCATAGACTTCTGGACTTAGTCTTATTAAGCTTGTATAGGATTATACCTTACTACTAAGGCTGATAGATCCCTACAAGTGAACACCCTACTCTTACAATAAAATTACTATAGCAAACGAACACTGTAAGGTTCCGTATGGATAGGAACCATGTGATTGTGTTGTCAAACTACAGCAACCTTATTATGAGTAGCCGAGACACTCTAGGTCAAGGAAATATTCACACAACTACAGCATCAAGAAATTATCGATGAGTGAGTAGTTATCCGTATAACTTCCTGTACTTGGTCATGCTCAATATCGTTGATCTCTATCAATTACCTACACTCTCACTCTAGTGTCACCACACTATAGGTCAGAAACTCATCTGCCCAGAAAGGGAAGTGATCTGTGTATCGATTTTAACGGATCAATCACCATCCTCATGATATTCCAACAATCGGGAGCCTTTAGGAGTTAATCTATAAAGACACATGCCTCAAATTCTCAACTCTTGAGAATATGTATCATTATCCATTAACTCTATGGACGATTCATAAATACAATAATATGAATGAAACTAATGCTCATTTAATTAATAAAGAAAATTAAGTACAAAGTTCATGTCCTAAAATTTAAATGTGTCAAGCCAACATGGCTTTCAGGGCATACATCTAACAGAAGCTTTACTCAGTTGGGAGCTCTACTTTGCTTGGGAGCTATGAGGCCTGTGAGCTCTACTCAACTTGGGAGCTCTACTTGTTCTAAGAACATTACTTGGCTTGGAAGCTCTACACAGCTTAGAGCTCTGGTCAGCTTGGGAGCTCTACTCGGCTTAGGAGCTCTACTCGACCTGGGAGCTTCGCTCATCTTGGGAGCTCTACTTAGCCTGAAAGCTTTTCTTGGCCTGAGAACTCTTCTCGACTTGGGAGCTCTACTCAACCTGGGAGCTCCCCTCGGCTTGGAAGCTCTACTCGGCCTAGGAGCTCTACTCAGCCAAGTAGGCCTACTGCCTTTATCGGGGCTAAATAAATCTATTACTACTATAACATATGCTCCCCACTTCCAAGTCCAAAATGTTATCATTTTTATTTTTGCTATTTTGGATGAAGGGAGTAGTGTTACCTTTTCAACCTCGACTTGTGATAGTTTTCACACTGATTGCAACGAGTTGGCTATTGAATGGAGCCTGATTGTCAAAAGTTAAGACTTAAGAGCCGTTGATAAGGACAAAGGTATAGAGTCATGGCTATCTTCACTATGACTGATTACTTGTTGGCTAGATTAAATATGGAGGTGTTGAGACTTGCTTGTTTGTAATTTAACCGAAGGCTAGTCTGTTGGGTGGGAGATGATGTTGTAGAGCATTATGTTCAGGAGGATGGGCTATGAAGCTACTTGCTAATACTTCGGATGATCTAACATCGATCAAATAGAGGACGGTACTGTAGAGCATTATGTCTTGGAAGACAGTGCTATGGAGCTACTCACCAATACTTCGGATGATCCAATGTTGGCTGGATAGAGGGCGGCATGTAGAGCATTATCTGGAAACAGCTATGGAGCTACTCCAATACTTGGATGATCCAATGTTGGGATAAAAGCATTGTAGAGCATTCCATCTGGAAACAGTGTGGAGCTACTGCCAATACTTTGATGATCCAATGTGGTTAGATAAAGGGTACTATAGAGCATTCCATCTTGGAAGACAGTGCTATGGAGCTACCTGCCAATACTTTGACGATAATGTCGGTTATAGAAGGGGTCTGTAGAGCATTCCATCTTGGAAGATGGTGCTATGGAGCATCTCGCCGGTACTTCAGTCAACTCCTCATCGACCGGATATAAAATAGTACTGTCGAGCATTCTATCTATGAAGATGGTCTGTGGAGCATCTCACTGGTACTTCGGTCAACTCCTGGTCACTAGATATGAGGTGGTATTGTTGTGCATTTATCTACGAAGACGGGTCTATGGAGCATCTTGTCAGTGCTTCGATCGACTACTCGTAGCCAGATATGAGGCGATGCTGTCAAGCATTCATCTTGGAAGATGATGCTATAAAGCTTCTTGCCGATACTTCGGTCGACTGACTCCTCATCGATCGTATATGGGGTAGTGTTGTCGAGCATTCCCCTTCGAAGATGGTGCTATAGAGCTTCTCTCGCGGTACTTTTCGATCGACTCCTCATCAATCGGATAGGAGGCAGTGCTGCCCGTCCATGGGTTATGCACCATTGGTGACTCAACTTTTAGCTTAGTCATCGTATCAAGGGGTTCAATCTATCCATGAAAAAGGCTGGTGTTGAACTCCTTGAAGCTCTTATGTAGATCACTCACCTCCTTGCTAGGTGCCTCACGTGGGTGATGATAATCATGTATCACATGGGTGAGCGATGGAGCTATGCATTGTGTGTATCACTATGCCACCATTTAATACCTTAATTTCACTATTTTTAGGTAGAATAACGGGAGTAAGGGTCAGAGTCCTCAACACTTTTGAGTTATTTCAAAAGAAAATTTTTAAAGAATAAAACTAATGTTTTAATTGCTAAGGAAAAGTAAAGCAGTAAAATAGTAAAGATCAAAAAGAAATACCTATGAAGATAATCAAGATATACTCTCTTAACAGAGAATGACCCATACCCTTAGATCACGACCCGTCTCTTTTAGGTATAGTTCAGTCAAAAGTTATCTTCACTTAAAAAAACTTACCTCAAAAGTGTGACTTGTATCCTTTGAGAATGGATTATCCGATAGTCTAAGGTGCTTCAAATAAGAAAAAGGAAACATGAATCAATATGAAGTAAAACGAAAGCCTTTTCATTTCATGAAATAAGAAATACATCACAAAAACAATAAGATAAAACAATTGTTGGAAGACTCAGCAGCACATCAGCAGGTGGAATTGGAAGGCTGGATAGATGGAATACTAGTGAGGTGGAAACTAGGGACCAGAATCTGGGAAGGTGGAAAGGAGATTAGAAGGGTGGAAGGTGTGGAGAGAGTTTTAAAATAAGATAAAACAATTGTTGGAAGACTCAGCAGCACATCAGCAGGTGGAATTGGAAGGCGGATAGATGGAATACTAGTGAGGTGGAAACTAGGGACCAGAATTGTGAAGTGGAAAGGAGATTAGAAGGTGGAAGGTGTGGAGAGAGTTTTAAAGGTGGATATAGGAACGGAAGGAATGATTTTGAAGCGAAGATATGAAGGATGGAGCGTGGAATAGAAGGATAGAATGCGAAGAGTGGAAGATAGTGCTGAGATTCCTAGACACTGATCCCACTTGTTGGGAGATTCAAACCAGCACTTATACGCAGTTGAAGCAACATGTTCTTGATTCAAGATTCACACAAGAAAATAGAAGAGAGATATAGGAGAAAAAGAGATATTACTTTTTTTTATCTTTGGAGAAGAACCTTGTTACAAGACAACAAGACCCACATGCATCCCTCTGAAATCCTAGAAGCTTATTGCTATCCCGACATCTTCTCTCTTGCAGGCCTTATAAACAAAGACCCACGTATGGCTCCGCACATACAATACCTCACATGCGTCCCTTCTTCTCTGAAACCCGAGAAGAAGCTCCACCCTGCAGACAATACCTCGATGCAGGATCTCCTCTCCAAAGTCCTGAGATGTACCCTCATAACCAAGCCCTCCACGTGATATCTCCCTCACGTGCGCCTCTAAAGCCTTCCACCGTGGCCTCCTTGAACCCAGAGGTCTCCACCTACAGACTCCCTCACGCAGGTTCCCACGGCCAAGTCTCCATATGGACTCCCTCCACATGGCCTCCCTCCATGAAAGAAGATGCCATCCAGGACCGTGAGCCAAGCCTCACGATCTTCTCAAGATCGTGGATGCCCCAAAGGGGTGCTCTTCCATAGACGCCTCTCAAAACTGGAGAGAGACCCCAATTCTCACGCACGCCTCCTCTTAATAACACATGGGAGTGCAGTCTTCTCATATTGGACGTCACCACTTCTTGGTTTCTGGATTTCTTGGCTAACAACTTCTTGAATCTGTTAGGACTAAATCACATGGATGGTTAGGACTTGGATGGTCCAATAATAAAATGGTTAGAACACTTCATATAGTGGGCTTCTAAATTGGTTACAACCACCCAACTAGCTAACCTCCTAACCAACTTACCAAACCTGAACCCAACTATAATCCACACCAGGTTTATGTTTACAATCTCTCAAAAAACTTTTTCTCTAAGCCCATATGAAAACACTAATCCTTTGGGTCAAACCCCTGACCCAACATGCCATGATTGAACAAAATGAAAAAAAGCCCTGGGAACACCCCAGAAATCTCTTGGAACACCTCCAGAACAGCTTGGGACATGCCCCCAAGCTCCAGGGATCGCCTCTAGCATCCCTGCCATGGCCTTCTAAGTCTCTCTAAGGCTTGGGAGCACCACGTAAAACCTTACAATCTCCATCTTGGTACCCCCAAGTCTTGGCACCTAGCAATGTCCTCCTATATAACCCTGCTGTAACTGCATGTCCTAACAGCTCCTTATATTGATCTTCTTGCCTCTGCCAACACCCTTCAACTGTTGAATTCACCTGGGGGCCTTTGGGATGATCGCCTCCATAACTAAAGACCCTTGCTTGTATCTTTGCACCATGATTATAGCCTTCCTTCTGTCTGATAGCTGCATCATCTTTTCTTGAATTTCCCTGGAGAGACCACAGCGATCTTGAGCTAGCACTCTGTTGCCCAGAAATGGAGCCCAAGAGGGGGGGGTGAATTGGCTCTTTAAAAAATTAACACAATAAAGTGAAGGTCTAGTGGTGCTTGTGAGCAATAATAAATTAGATGTAAGATGATAGCAATTAATTAAAGAGTACGAGAGGAAAAGAGCAATCACACACAAACATAAGTTTATAGTGTTCGGGCAAACCTAGCACCTACATCCACTCCCCAGACACCCTTGGGATTCTACTATATCCATACCAGATTATATTGACTTGTTTTTACAAGGCTCACAAGTCAAAACCTAAGTTGGTTTTATCACCTAAGCTCGCCAACAAAACCTAAATACTTGTTTTGTCTTCGGGCTCACAAGTTAACCCTAGTTGGTTTTAACACTTTGGCTCACCAACAAACCAAATAATCTTCTTTCAGACACTCTTGAAGCAGGTTAAAGCCAATAAAACAGATATGAAATTTAAAAGCTACAAACAACTCTCTTCAAGAGTGGATTGGAATCTTTGAAGCCAAAAGGATGCTTTGACTTCACTCTTCTTCAAGTTGCCTCCTTTTGGAATGTAGTAAGTTTGAGCTAGTAGGCTTTTTTAGTGGAATCAAGCTAGAAGAGACTTTTGATTTGAAGTTTGGAGAGATATTGGCTTTTGAGTGGACTTGAATGCTCTTGAATAGACTTCTTCTTCTTTCTTTTCTTTTCTTCACTTCTCTTCACATCTCCTCTTTAAAATGAGGTTGGTGGAGATTAAATACACCAAAAACCTTCTAAAAATGGTGTGACCGTTGGAGCATTGGAAATAGCCTTTGAAGCTTGAAACCAGTTTCTGCAAGCCAGAAAATAGATCCGTTAGAGCTGTCAGGCTACAAGTGTCGACACTTGGCTGTCAGGTGTCGACACTTGATTTCTGGGAGTCACACTTGAACATTCAAGTGTCGACACTTGATGCACAGGTGTCCACACTTGACACAAAATCCTTGAACCAACAAAGTTCTGTATTTTCAAAATTCTCAGGCCTTGAGTCGACCTTTGAACCTAAGTGTCGACACTTGGTGTCGACACTTGAATTATATGTGTCGACACTTGGCGTGCCAAGGATTTTTGTCCATGCCAAATGCTGAGTGTCGACACTTGACTGTCCATGTCGACACTTGAGACTGAAAACATCCAGAATCAAGAGTAAAGCTTGAAATCAAAAATAATGTTCATGAATGCTAAACACATAATAATAAGCAATTATATGCCTTTTTCAATGAAGAGGATGCCCGGATATTGAGAATTGCTCCGTGCCATTGCGTGCCATACACCATAAATATTAGAATTTTGAGGTGCTTTCTTCCTGAAAACTCACAACTTGGAATCCTCATTAGAATACAATATGTACTCAATATTTTGTTATTCATCAAAATCACTGGGTGGAGCCAATATCTCCCCCTTTTTGATGATGACAAACCTTGAGAAAAAAGAGACAATATAGTTCAAACTTTTATAAACATGAATTTCTAGTCACAATAGAGATAACAACTTTATAGATAGGAGGAAACAATCTCCCCCTTAATTAGATACTTCTTATTAAGGTAAACTTCAAATCAATATAATCAATATAATGCATCTTTTTCTCAATAAAGATCAATATTCTTATTCTTCATAAAATCAAATACTTGTTCTCAATACAATTAACATCACTTTTTCTTCCCCTTTTTGTCAATCATGAGAAAAGGGAATAAACTCCCCCTCACAATTAGCATGGAAACAAAAAGAGAGTAGAGAAACAATATCATAGAATTTTCAGTACAAAAGAGCTGAAACATACATATATCAAACATACAAAATAAGATCTGAAACAGACATCTGTAAGGCTAATCCTCATCAGATGGAACATCAAGACTGAAAGGAGCACTAATCCTAGATCTGGTGGCTAAGGCCCTAGAGGTGCTAAAGCTCTAAGACTCCTGGTACGGCCGGCAGGACCAAAAGCGGGTACAACCCTAGAAGATCTGGTAGAAGGAGGTGAAAGACGATCAGCTGCTCAACAGGATCCGGAACGATGTCAACCAGTGCAGTAGAAGGAGCAAGTGTAGTAGGAGGATCTCGACTGACCACCTCATAAGCATCAGCTCTGCCTACACTATCGCTGTCAGTGCCCACTACCTCAGTGGCTCGGTCAACATCCTGACCACCTCCGTCAGCAAAATCAGCATGGTCGCTCTGGTGATCGCCGCCGTCATCATCATCATCATCATCAGATCGAGCAAGTGCAGGTGCAGTAGGAGGTATAAGTGATCTCAGTAGACTCTCAAGGCGTGTAAATCCCTCCTCCATGGATCTGCGAATCTCAGCATGCTCCGAGGTAGTCTGTGCTCGTAGAAGCTCAACCTCGCTACGCAGCTGAGTCACCTCACCTCTGATCTGTGTGAACTGTGCTCTGGCATGCTCCTCAAAAGATAATCCGGTAGATGGATGGAGGAGCTGAAGCGTCAAGCGACAGGTGCTCTGCCTGTGTCGATGGCATATCTATTGGAGGAAGAACTGCTGGCTCAGATGGTCCAGCCTCAGCCTCTCGAATCTCATCCTCCTCATCTGGCTCCTGGCCAGACTCTCTCCAAACCCATCGACCTCCAACCATCCTGAATCCCATCCGGTGCAGTGACCTCTCATCATATACATCCATGTGTAGTATCTCTTTGGGGATCTCCCCCTCCAATGATACTCCACAGGCTCTGAAAAACGGGTCAGTGCCATCCCGTATGGCAAACAGTGTCGGCGCTGAGTGGCAGCATCATGCATCTGTGACAGCATCAAGGCGGGTATATCAACTGGTCTCCTCTCGATCAAACTGGTCATCAACATCAGCTCTCTCTCTGTGATGAAATCGAATCTGCCAGTCTTCGGTAGAAGGATCCGTGCGGTAATATGGTGCAGCAGTCGCATCTCTAATGATAACTGGTTCGCGGTAACCATTGAGATACCGCGAACATCCTCTCGCTCAAGGATGCATCTGAAAGCCGCCTCTCTATCATCAACTGAAAATGCACAGACTCCTCTCCGGGCATCTCCCATACTCGGCTCAGCAACTCATCAGTCAAAGAAATCCGTGTACCCCTGACGGATGTCGTCCATAAAGTCGTCGACAGTCCAGTGCACCGTAGAACTCCCTCACCAGGTGAGGATAGTATCTCTCCTGCATGGTGCAGAAGGGTACTAGTCCTGCATCTATGAGTATCTCCCTAATACCAAAATGGTGCCTATCGAAACACTGTAGATCAACTCTCCTCCCTGAAGCTACTGACTTCCCTGCCATCCTCTCTGCAGGGGGGAGCTCGGAGTGGCTGTACTGCTCGGCTGTGCGGGATCAAATATGGCCTTCGACCTCCTCTCACTACCCTGACTAGGCCTCGCCCTAACTGCAAGTCTCTTCCTAGGACCCATATCAGCCAACTGACCAGGAAGAATGAAAAGGGTTTAGAACAAAGGACTGGCTATAGGTTGAGATTAGAGTTCAAATAGGTTTCGAAAACCATAATCAATAAGTTTTGATCAAACGACAAAATTTTTGAGTAAAATTTGTAGGAAGAATTTGTGTTAGGTGGAGCACATTTGAATCCCAAAAGAATTATTTTGTAAGGTCCAAAAATCAAAGAACCATGGGATTTGGGTTTTAATCACTTAGGGTTTTTGCAAATAGGCAAAATGTTCAAAATGTATTACTAAAAATCCTTGTAAATCATCTATAAAAGGATTTAGTACGCTTAAATTAGATGAAAACCCATTTTATTTTGCCCAAAATTTATGAAACAGTGATTTTTGTGAAAAAGGATTGAAAAACGCCCAAAAGATGAGGAAAATCCGAGAAGAACAAATCTAAAACATGATTCCCTCAAATGGAGTTTTAGAAATTCACTAAAACATGTAAAAATCTGGTTAGATTCAAGAAAAATGTTCGGAAAACCTAAAACACGATCGTTTGGTTTGAAAACAATAAAATTAAAAACATAGAAAAATAAAAACGAAATTAGAGAGGGAAAATACCTTATTTGTGAAGGATTGAGGGGTGAAAGGATGGATTTGGACAGGGGGGACCACTGTTCCAAGAAACCTGGGGGGAAGAAAATTTTCAAAAACCCTTTGTTCGGTCCGTATAAAACAGTTCAGATTCGCAAGTGTCGACACTTCAGATTTGTCAAGTGTCGACACTTGGTCAGGTGTCGACACTTGACACTTTCCAAGTGTCGACACTTGGCCAAGAAAATTCGAGAAAATTTGGAAAAATTAGGAAAAAGTTTTGACAAATTTCTTGGGATTTTAAACAATAAGTTTAGAGCTTTTAGGACTAGGTAAAATGATACTAAGAGAGTCCTAGGAGAATGGATCAATTATACCTAACTCTCTTCTAATCAGACAGAACCTATCCTCACTCAAAGGCTTTGTAAACACATCAGCTAACTGATCATTAGTACAAACAAAATCAAGAATTATATTAGAGTTTTGTACATGATCTCTTATGAAATGATGTCTTATTTCAATGTGTTTACTTCTTGAATGTTGCACTGGATTTTTAGATAGGTTGATTGCACTAGTATTGTCACATCTTATGGGTGTCTTAGTTAGTTTAATGCCAAAGTCTTCGAGTTGTTGTTTGATCCAGAGGATTTGAGCACAACAGCTCCCAGCTGCTATATATTCGGCTTCCGCCGTAGATAGAGCAACAGAGTTCTGTTTCTTGCTACTCCAGGAGATCAAATTTACTCCAAGAAACTGACAGGTTCCACTAGTACTTTTACGATCAAGTTTACACCCAGCAAAATCAGCATCAGAATAAGCAATTAAATCAAATGAAGAATCTCTAGAGTACCATAAACCAATTTCAATTGAGCCAGATAGATATCGAAGTATGCGTTTAACAGCCAAAAGATGAGACTCTTTAGGATTGGACTGATATCTAGCACATATACAGACACTAAACATGGTATCTGGCCTACTGGCAGTAATATATAATAATGAACCAATCATGCCACGATATAATTTTTGGTCTATTGACTTACCTGATTCATCCTTGTCAAGTCTACATGTAGAGCTCATAGGGGTACCTAATGGCTTAGTGTTCTCCATCCCAAACTTCTTGGGTATTTCTCTTGTATATTTTGTTTGGTTGATGAAGATCCCCTCTTTGGTTTGCCTTATCTGGAGTTCGAGGAAGAAATTCAGTTCTCCCATCATGCTCATCTCGAACTCACCCTGCATTAGACTTGCAAAATCTTGACAAAGAGATTCATTAGTAGCACCAAATATTATATCATCAACATAGATTTGTACTACTAAGAGATCATCATTCTTTTTCTTTAAAAACAATGTTTTATCTACATTACCTCTAGGAAAATTATTTTTCAGCAAAAAAGAACTTAAACGATCATACCAAGCTCTTGGAGCTTGTTTTAATCCATATAAAGCTTTATGAAGTTTATAAACATGATTTGGAAATTCAGAATTTTCAAAACCAGGGGGTTGTTCAACATAAACTTCTTCTTCAATTAATCCATTTAAGAAAGCACTTTTAACATCCATCTGATACAGTTTAAAGTTCATGAAACAGGAAAAAGCCAACAATAGCCTAATTGCCTCAAGTCTAGCCACAGGAGCAAAGGTTTCATCAAAATCTATCCCTTCATCCTGATTGTATCCTTTGGCAACTAGTCTAGCTTTATTTCTAATTACTATTCCATTTTCATCAAGTTTGTTTCAGAAAACCCATTTTGTGCCAATAATTGATGTGTTTGAGGGCCTATCTACTAGTGTCCAAACATTGTTCCTTTTAAATTGATTAAGTTCATCTTGCATAGCATTTATCCAATTACTATCACATTCAGCTTTCTCAATAGTTTTAGGTTCAATTTGAGATACAAAAGCTAAGTAATCACAAATATTTCTAAAAGATGATCGAGTACTTACACCTTTAGATGGATCACCTATAATTAGTTCTTTTGGGTGTCCATGAGCATACCTCCATTCTTTTGGTAAAGGATCAACAGTTGAGGTATCTTCATCACCTTGTGCTTGATCTCTGTCAGTGTTTTGATCATCATTCTGTTCCTTGGTAAGTTCTTCATTGTTGTTTCGTTCTTCAGTTTTCTTGTTACCAGATTCATCAAAAAGTACATCTTCTTTTCTTGAAGATTTTTGGTTAGTTTCATCAAATACTACATGAATGGATTCTTCAACAAGTGTCCTTCTGTTGAAGACCCTGTATGCCTTACTAGATGTGGAGTAGCCTAGAAAGACTCCCTCATCTGATTTGGCATCAAATTTACTTAGATTGTCTTTACCATTGTTTAAGATGAAACAACGGCAACCAAAAACATGAAAATAACGGATTGAAGGTTTTCTACCCTTCCAAAGCTCATAAGGAGTTTTCTTTAAAATTGGTCAAATTAAAACATGATTTAAGATATAGCATGCAGTATCTATGGCTTCCGCCCAAAAGTATCTAGGTAAATCATTTTCACAGAGCATGGTGCGTGCCATTTCTTCAAGAGTTCTATTTTTTTTTTCTACTATCCCATTTTGTTGTGGTGTCCTAGGTACAGAAAAATTGTGATTAATTCCATTTTCAATACAGAATTTATTAAAATCGGCATTTTCAAATTCAGTTCCATGATCACTTCTTAAAGAAATTACTGAAACACCTTTTTCATTTAAAACTCTTTTGTGAAATCTTATAAATTCAGAAAACGTTTCATCTTTATGTGCTAAAAACATGACCCAAGTAAAACGTGAGAAATCATCTACAATGACTAGACCAAACTTCTTACCTCCCAAACTAGATGTTTTAGTAGGCCCAAAGAGGTCCATATGAAGTAATTCCAAAGGTCTAGATGTAGAGATTACTCCTTTAGGTTTGAAAGAAGATTTTGTTTGTTTTCCAAGTTGACATGCACTGCAAAGCTTATCTTTTTCAAAATTAAGTTTAGGCAAATCTTTTACTAAATTCTTTTTGCTAAGTTTTGAAATTAAATGCATGCTAGCATGTCCTAGTCTACGATGCCAAAGCCAACTAGTTTCATCGATCTTGGCTTCCATTGCCACTAGACATTGACCTTTCTAAATAGGGAGATTATCAAGATCAACCATATAAATATTGCCATGCCTATGACCGATGAATTTAATGCCATTGTCATCTAGACTAGAAACAATGCACAAAGAAGATTCAAAACAACTTTAAAATTTTTGTCACAAAATTGACTAATACTAAGCAAGTTATGTTTTAATCCATCAACATATAAAACATTATCAATATAAGAGGTAGGGATGATATGGATTTTACCAATATCGATGATTTTTCCCTTTCCATTATCACCAAAAGTTACATTGCCACCATTTTGATATGTGAGTGATGAGAACTGCTCCACATCTCCTGTCATATACCTTGAGCAACCGCTATCAAGGTACCACATTCTTTTCTTGTTGGTTGCAAGGCATACCTGCAATAAAGATCAAGTGGAGACTTTAGGTACCCAAGCCATCTTGGGTCCTTTTTGGTTAGTGGCATTGGTTCCTTTTGGAACCCAAACTTTCTTAGTTTTTCTAAATTTTCTTTTGTTGCACATGTAAGATTTATGTCCTTTAACACCACAAGTATAGCATGTAATTGATGAAGATGCAGGCACAAAGAAATTTTTAAGGAGTTTCTGTTTCTTATGAGTTCTGAATCCTAATCCAGCTTTGTCAAATACTGCTCTTTGGTTATTTAACAGTAAATTTAACTTTTCAGAACTGTAAGTAAATTTTTCAACAAAAAGCTTTAGTTTATCGATTTCCTCTTTATATCTTTTGTTTTCCATTAAAATTTCTTTGTTTTGTCTTGACAATTTTTCATTTGAAAGTAAGTTACTTTTCTTTTCAAGTATATTTTTTTCATTTTCAAGAGCCATAATCTTATCATTTAAATTTTTATTTTGTATTAGAAGGTATTCATTTTCATTTGAAAGGTTGTTATTTGTTTTAGCTAGTTCCAGATTTTGCTTCTTTAGGTTTTTATGTTTTGACTTTAATTTTTGAAATTCTATGACTAGTTCATCAAAAATTTCATGAAGCTCATCAAAAGATAATTCATTTTCGATTTCAGAACATACCTCTTCTTGATCGGCCATTAGACAGAAATTTGCTACTTCCTGTTGTTCTTCCTCAGAGCTGGAGTCTTCACTTTCACTCCAGGTTGCCATCATGGCCTTCTTTCTTAGCTTTCTTCTGCTTTTCTTTAGTAAGGGGCAGTCTACCTTGAAATGCCCTGGCTTTTTGCACTCAAACATGTGGGCTGCTCCTCCTTCTTTTCCTTATCTTTTTCTTTACTGGACTCATCTTTCAGAGGTTTCTTTTTGTAATTGAATTTCTTTTTCCTCATAAACCTTCTGAATTTCCTTGCTAACATAGTAGTTTCATCTTCTTCGTCATCCTCTTCAGAGTCTTCGCTCGAGTCTTCTCTGGTAGTAGATTTGAATGCTATTGTCTTTTTCTTTTTGTCCACCTCTCCGTTCTTCTGTTTGAGGGATAGTTCATATGTCTCAAAGAACCCAACAGTTGTTCCAGCGGGAGAGTGTTGACATCTTTTGCTTCTTCGATTGCAGTGACCTTTGCATCCCATGAAGCTGGTAAAGACCTGAGAAGTTTATTCACAAGTTCACCGTTAGAAATTATTTTTCCTAAACTTCTCATGCCATTCACAATGTTTGTGAACCTAGTATACATCTCACTAATAGACTCAGTAGGTTCCATTTTAAACATTTCATAAGTGTGAATTAGCATGTTAACCTTGGTGGTCTTCACTTGGTGTGTACCCTCATGGGTAACCTCAAGTGTATCCCAAATCTCCTTTGCGGAGAGACAGTTTGATATTCTGTTAAACTCACTAGGATAAAGAGAACAAAATAAAAGGTTCATTGCCTTAGCATTAAGCTCAATTTGCTTAATGTCACTCTCATCCCAATCATCTTCCATTTTAGGGGTGAGAATGCCATTAATCATCATTGTAGGCTGATGAGGACCTTTTACTATTGTTCTCCATAAATTATAATCAAGAGCTTGTATAAATATGCGCATGCGTGTCTTCCAGTATGTGTAATTTGTACCATTAAAAAGTGGGGGTCGGTTTGAAGCTTGACCTTCAACAATACCCATGCCTATTGGGGCTGCCATGATCTTTTACTCAAGATCCTTGGACCTACAAGAGAGTACCGGTGCTCTGATACCACTTGTTGCCCAGAAATGGAGCCCAAGGGGGGGGGTGAATTGGCTCTTTAAAAAATTAACACAATAAAGTGAAGGTCTAGTGGTGCTTGTGAGCAATAATAAATTAGATGCAAGATGATAGCAATTAATTAAAGAGTACGAGAGAAAAAGAGCAATCACACACAAATACAAGGTTTATAGTGGTTCGGTGCAAATCTAGCACCTACATCCACTCCCCAAGCCACCCTTGGGAATTCCACTATAATCCATACCAGATTACAGTTGACTTGTTTTTACAAGGCTCACAAGTCAAAACCTAAGTTGGTTTTATCACCTAGGCTCACCAACAAACCTAAATACTTGTTTTGTCTTCGGGCTCACAAGTTAACCCTAGTTGGTTTTAACACTTTGGCTCACCAACAAATCACAATAACCTTCTTTCAAGACACCCTTGAAAGCAAGGTTAAAGCACAATAAAACAGATATGAAATTTAAAAGCTACAACAAACTCTCTTCAAGAGTGGATTGGAATCTTTGAAGCCCAAAGGATGCTTTGACTTCACTCTTCTTCAAGTTGCCTCCTTTTGGAATGTAGTAAAGTTGAGCTAGTAAGCTTTTTCAGTGGAATCAAGCTAGAAGAGGCTTTTGATTTGAAGTTTGGAGAGAATATTGGCTTTTGAGTGGACTGGAATACTCTTGAATAGACTTCTCTCTTCTTTTCTTTTCTTTTCTTCACTTCTCTTCACATCTCCTTCTTTAAAATGAGGTTGGTGGAGATTAAATACACCAAAAACCTTCTAAAAATGGTTTGTGACCGTTGGAGCATTGGAAATAGCCGTTTGAAGCTTGAAAACCAGTTTTTGCAAGCCAGAAAAATTGATCCGTTAGAGCTGTCAGGCTACAAGTGTCGATACTTGGCTGTCAGGTGTCGACACTTGATTTCTGGGAGTTGACACTTGAACATTCAAGTGTCGACACTTGATGCACAGGTGTCGACACTTGACACAAATCCTTGAACCAACAAAGTTCTGTATTTTCAAAATTCTCAGGCCTTGAGTCGACACTTGAAACCTAAGTGTCGACACTTGGTGTCGACACTTGAATTATAGGTGTCGACACTTGGCGTACCAAGGATTTTTGTCCGTGCCAAATGCTGAAGTGTCGACACTTGACTGTCCAGGTGTCGATACTTGAGACTGAAAACATCCAGAATCAAGAGTAAAATCCTTGAAATCAAAAATAATGTTCATTAATGCATAAACACATAATAATTAAGCAATTATAAGCCCTTTTTCAATGAAGAGGATGCCCGGATATGTGAGAATTGCTCCATGCCATTGCGTGCCATACACCATAAATATTTGAAATTTTGAGGTGCTTTCTTCCTGAAAACTCACAACTTGGAATCCTCATTAGAATACAATATGTACTCAATGTTTTGTTATTCATCAAAATCACTGGGTGGAGCCAACACACTCGCTGTAATTGAGCTCTACCTGGCACTATCTCCTCAGAGCCACGCCAATTTCTGCATACTCTGCTCCACCTAGCTAAGTACACCCCGGCGCTCGTACTAGGATATGGCCACTTTCCCTACACCTCCTGCTCTGAACTCGTGTCGAATCCTGCTCCACCCGTAAAGCCACCTCTCCCTGGTGCTCCACCTGAAGCTGAAATCCTCCTGATGCCACAAAAAGAAACCCCGAGGCCAGCAACTTAACGCTACCCTATTGAGCCTGCCACTACATCTTGTGCCCTGTCGCTACCTCCTAGGACCCTTCACACACCGCAAACCCCTCCGAGATCGTTTCAAATACACTACATCTTATAAGATCCTCTAAAATAAAGAACTCATCCCAACTCTTCTAACCCAGCAACGAAATCTAAGAAAAACTGGGCTTTTCCTTTCTTCATCCCTAATAAGCTCCACGTGTCCGTCTGCACCCTTCCTGCTGTCTCCAAAGCTAACATCTTCCTGTCGAAGCCACCTCGCCTCCCCAGCTGGAACATCAACCCGTGCTCCATAGCTCTTGAGACTTGTGCTCCACTACACTAATGTCCTCGAACTAATATCTTCCTGCTCTGTCTCCATGACTGCAACACCAACCTGTGCTTCTGTAGTGCACCCAGACAGTTGTGTAAACCTAACGCCAATGTCAAACCTCTTCTTCCTTGAATCCTCGTCTCCCAATGCTCAAACCAGGCTCTACTCCACTATCGCTCGAACCAGCTCTGATACCACTTGTTGAGATTCCTAGGCACTGATACCACTTGTTAGAAGATCCGGACCAACACCTATACATAGAAAATGTAACTTGTTCTTGGATTCAGGATTCACACAAGAAAATAGAAGAGATATATAGGAGAAAAAAAGAGATTACTTTATTAATCCTCTGGAGAAGAACCTTGTTACAAGACAACAAGACCCACACGACACCCCTTCTAAAATCCTAGAAGCTTCTCACCATCTTGCACGTCTTCTCTCTTGCAGGCCTCACGCCCCAAGAACCCATGTACGGCCCTGTACGGACAATACCTCACATGCATCCCTTCTTCTCTGAAACCCGAGAAGAAGCTCCACCCTGCGGACAATACCTCAATGCAGGATCTCCTCTCCAAAGCCCCGTGATGGACCCTAATGGACCAAGCCCTCCACGTGATATCTCCATCATGTGCACCTTTTTGAAGCCCTCCACCGTGGCCTCCTTGAAACCCAAGAGGTCTCCACCTACGAACTCCCTCATGCAAGTTCCCACGGCTAGGTCCCCACGTGGCCTCCCTCCATGCAAGAAGATGCCATCCAGGACCGTAAGCCAAGCCTCATGTCCTCTCAAGATCGTGGACGTCCCAAAGGGGCACTTTCCCATGGATGCCTCTCAAAACTAGAGAGAGATCCCAATTCTCATGCACGCCTTCTCTTAAATAACACATAGGGCATGCGGTCTTCCCATATTGGGTGTCAACCACTTTTTAGTTTCTTGAACTTCTTGGTCTATTAACTTTTTGAATCTGTTAGGACTCAATCACATAGACAGTTAGGACTTGGATGGTCTAATAACAAACTGGTTAAAACACCTCACATGGTTGGACTTTCTAATTGGTCATAACCAACCAACTAACCAAGCAACTGGCTAACCTCCTAACCAACTTAACAAACCTGGACCCAACCCCATAACCCATAAATCGGGTTATGTTATAATCTCTCAAAAAAACTCCCACTCTAAGCTCATATAAAAACACTAATCCTTTTGGGTCAAATCCCCTGACCCAACATGCCATGATCCAAATTGACTCAGAGCCCTGGGGACAATTCCAAAAATCTCCTGGAACACCTCCAAGACAACTTGGGACACGCCTCCAAGCTCCAGGGATCACCTCCAGCATCCCTGCCATGGCCTCCCAAGTCTCTTCAAGGCTTGGGAGAACCACGCAAAACCCTATAGATAGATTATGAGATGGAGTGAAAGACAAGAAGGTGAGGGAAGGTGGAGAAATGTTGACTCAAAGTTGGATGAGTGATCGGGAGATCGAAGGGTTTTATAGGCGAAAAGCGATGCATTGGCCCCGCGTGGGAATTGCATTGATTTCCATCACTACCCGACTCAACAACCATTGGTTTCTAATCTTTATCCCACACCCGTATTCTGTTTCCAATGATCCCACTTCATATTAGTTCTTGCTTTGAACTCTGTATCTCGATCTTCCTTCGATATGTTTCTCGTTCAGAAATCCTTCTCCAACTCCCGACAACAGGCAGGTGGCTTGGACAGCGACTGGGCGACTATGGAATAGTGAGGCGATGACCAACGGATGACTCATGGTGGCTAGCAAGCACGGCAAATATGGGAAAGGGTGGTGGCAATTGTGATAGGTGGAGAGAATGGAAGAGCAGGACCTGAGACATTTGGACTTGGCCAGTAAGGGAACGATGATCGGGTTTTGGCTTGGCTGTAGGGAAGAAGATGGCGATGGGCAACGATGGCTAGTTATGAGGAAGGAAGAGGTGTCAATGGCTTTGAATGGACAAGGGAGGATGGCAGTAAGCATCTCGGTTCAACGGTGATGCAATGATGGGCCATGGATAGCAATGGATCGAGAATCAATGGCGAGGGTGGGTGGCAGCAGCAATAGACCAAGTGAGGAGGATGGTGGGAGACCAACGATGGTTGGTGGTATCTTTGGGCATGAATGGTGACTCCAGCAATGGTGGACTAGGCAAGAATCATGGAATCAATGAAGAAGAAGGAGGCGGTGGCTTTTTGGTAGTTCTCTAGATAAAAGAGGTAGTGCAGGTGGTCCCAATGAGACGGGAGGCATCTCCGATGAGTTTTGGTTCCAACGATGCTTTGTAGTCCATGGTTCTGGTTTGTGGACCGGTGGCAATGGTGGATCGTGGACCGATAGGCATTCCATAGACCAAGCAACTGGTCCACAGTGGATCGATTGATTTAATAACTATGCCATTCCTTTATTAATCCTTCAAAATTCGATTCTGAGCTCGTTTCAAGTTCGATTTGAGTGTCGTTTGTACTGTTGGACTCTTCAAATCGAGTTCTTTGCATTGATGAAATTCTATCCTGCAAACAATGCATGAAAGTACCAATTTTAAATGAATAAAGATTAATTAATTATTAAATTAATGTATTTTTAATATATTTATCATACCCTCTAACTTAAACTTTGCTCATCCTCGAATAAAGTAAATGAATTAGTCATGTGTACTAACTTGTCCAAAAAGTAAAAATCATCTTACTAATTCTAAAATCGGTTGATACCTGGTTAGACCATTGAAGAGGTACTTCATTGGATTACCAATTTTACCCATTTAGTGGTCGAGTGAAGTGATAAAAATTTGAAGAGTTCTTCCTTTCCAACTTTCTATCTCACTCTTTAAATCCTTCAACTTACTTTAATTTTCGTATAGTATCAGTTTATTTAGTCCCCCTTTTTTTTTGAAAGTAGAGTCAGTGCAATGTCATAATATCTTACTTTTCAGATGACCCTTGTAGTGAGCTTTAGGCCAATGACTTCCAAACCAGTTGATTTTAGGACATTAGATATAAAACACCCTTCAGGCTCACTAACCCGAGTCAAACAGGCTATGTGTTAAGACTGTCTCTACAAAAAAATTCTTTACATCCTCATCTTTTGACGTGAACAACAACAGTTACTTAAGAGAAGGGACTCGGTTATTCAGTAAGAGATGCTAAAAATCTTATTTATTAATCTTTAAAGATAACATTTATGATTCTTTTGATATTTTTATCTATACCATTATAAGGTAGATTCTTTATCAAGATCAATAGCCAGAAGGGTCTGGAATCACTCAAAAAAAATTTGGTCTAAACCCTACCATTTATTGGGTTTTCTTGATAATTCTTCCCTCAATATCTCTAAAATTATCTAAATTGTTAATCATTCCTTATTTAGTAAATTAATTATTTTTAAATTGAGATAAAGTTTGGTACTCAAAAATTGATTAAAGTTTTACTCAAGGGCTTGATTAATTTAATTATCCCCCAAACTTAATTTTCATTATCCTTAATAAAAATAAAAGACATGAAAGGATACCACCTAGCAGGGTACTCGAGGATTGGATGTTCCAATGTTGCCATACTCCTCCCAATCTAATTTTATTGCTTTTCTTGTGTCATTCTAAAAAAAGAAAAGTATAAGGTTAAGAATAAAAGCATAAACTGTGTTGCCTTCCAGAGGCGTTAAGTTTAAAGTTTTCAGCCAAACTTAGTGAGTCTTTTAAATTATTCCAATTAATACTTTCACTAAATTATTAACTATACCGACCATGGTGGATGGTTGGATGAAGTTCAATCAGTAATGTTCCACAATATATTTTTCATATATATATATATCTTAGAAACATATCTCCAGATAATTAGTACCAGGAGATGGATTGGTGTACAGGATCGATGTTGGCTCTAATGGAGGGGAAAGGTAAGGATTGGAAGATGCTATAAATTGCTTTATCCAAGGTGAATCTAATAGGTCACTTAGCTCCTCCATGTCATCAAATCTAGTATAGGTCAGAGGTTTGTAAGATGGGTCTTCAGTCAAATTATCAGGGCTATCGTGCTGAAAGCTGCATTACTTGATTCTTACAGTGTCATTTTGGTTGGGCAGTCTTTTGGTAGATCAGGGATTGTCTCTCTAATAGCTTCTTTGAGTTCGTCTGGTAAACCTACAAGTTGGGTTTCCTGGTCAGAGATTGCATTATGTTCGAAGATTGGATCCTTTAACATGAATAGAAGTGACTCTTGTTCCAGTGTAGGTAAGGTCTCAAATAAAGAAGCTATTAGTGTATTAAGGAAAGGGGCCAACTGCTCATATTCCACGGCCCATGGAGGGGTGGTGCAAAAATTAGGTACTTCTAACAACATGTTCATCTCTTTAGTATACCCATCAATATCAAAATCATCCACTTCGAAATGTATTAAACATGCTTGTAAAGGATCTGAGTCGAGTAAACTAGAAATTTTATCCTCTTCTTCTAACATTTCCTCAACCATGTTTACCTCATTATAATCATATGTAAGTGGTCCTTGGAATGCATTAAAGATATTTAACCTCATTTTTTTGTTTCCAAAAGATACATCCATGACCCCCGTTCTGCAATTTATACAAGCATTAGTGGTAGCTAGAAAAGGTCTTGCAAGAATGATGTGTATTTGGCTAGGATTACTGCTAGTTACCATATCTAACACTAGGAAATCAACAGAAAAATAGAATACATCTACTTTCATTACCATATCTTCTAACATTCCACGAGGTACCTTAATCGATCGGTCTGCTAATTGTAGCGTAATTGTCATGGGTTTCAATTCTCCATATTCGAATAAATCGTATACTGAACTTGGAAAAAGGTTTACACCTGCACCCAAATCTAGTAAGGCTTTTATGATTGTGAGGTTCCCTATGACATAGGATATAATCGAGGTACCAGGATCTTTAAATTGGGGTGGTGCTATATACTGGAAAACTGAGCTGGCTTGCTCAGTCAACTAGATCTTTTTCGATATGTATGCCTTAGGTTTTTATTTCTGTGTGCACAGATTTTTAAAAACTTTAGCATAAGCTGGAACTTATTTGATAGTATCAAGAAGAGATAAGTTTATCTGGACTTGCTTAAATAGCTCAAGCATTTTATTCATTTTTAGACTCTTCTTATCCAAAGATACAGGAGATTTTAAAGCACTAGAAAATGGAACCTTAGGTATAAGTGCTTGACTAATGGATTCCTTTTTCTTTTCATTATTTCTCTTCTCTGGCTTAGCCAATTTAAGTTTCTGAGTTAGGTCATGCTAGTTTAATATTTTCCCACTTCTTAGGGTTGTCATTGATTTAGCATGTTCTGGAAAATTTTCAGGACCAATGGAGCTATCAGCCATGTATTGCCCTTTTGGATTACTAATGAGTTGGCTAGGTAACTTACCTTCCTCCTGCCTATTGAAGGCTATAGCTAGTTGACCTATCTAGGTCTCTAGCTTTGCAATAGATTATGTGTGGGAGTGAAGGAGTTGGATATTCATTGCCAGCCCCTTCAGTGCTTGGATCACCTTCTCTTCAAAAGCAAGATCATGATTATTCGGTGGCGGTTGTGGGGCACTCGGGTATTGTGAATATGGCATGCTTCTAAAGTTGGTCTCCTGATGGTTGGGCCTAACTGATGAGGAATTGATGATAGGTTGGGATTTCCAAGAGAAATTTAGATAATTTTGCCAGCCAGGATTGTAAGTATTTGAAAATAGATCATATCCTGGTCTAGGAGCCATTCGAGTTTGTGTTTGGTGGGCTTACTCCTGTACTAGCTTAGAAAATTGATAAGCAACTAGACAATCACCTATCAGATGGTTGGGGCTTGAATAAATAATACAAATATCAAGATTTTGATGAGGTGAGAAGGAAGTATTTTCACTTTATAAGATTCAGTCAAGCTTCTGGGATAGTTCACCTACCTTACTATAGATGTCTATAAAATGACCTACTTCATACATTCCACCTCTCTTAGGTCCTATAGGAGGATCTCTACGGGCAGCAAACATGTGATGCAAGAAATTTTCACTTAGGATTTCAAAAGGCCGCCATGTCTCATATTCATTTTTAAGCATAAATATTCCTCCATATGAGACATCCACCATTTGCCGGTGCCTTTCTAACAAACTGTCATAAAAGCACTGGACCAATTGCCATTTAGGTATGGCATGGTACGGACATTTTCTAGTTAATTCTTTAATCTCTCCTACGTCTCATGAAACATTTCTCTATCTAACTAGAAAAAAAGGGTAATGGCTTTTCTGATTTGATTGGTTTTTCCTATCGGGAAGTATTTCTGAAATTCCCTCTGAAGTTGATCCCAAGTCAGAATTGTTACAGTGTCTAGGAAATTCAACCAATACTTAGCTTTATCTTTTAAGGAAAAGGGGAATAACTTAAGCCTAAAGGCATCATCAGAGAAATTTTGGATCTTAACAGTCGAACATATTTCCAGGAATTCATCTAAGTGTTTGTAGGGATCTTAATTTGTAAGTCCACAAAAAGATGGTAACATCTGAATTATACTGGACTTAATTTCATACTATGCAGCCTCTACTGGAGGTATCTGAATACAGGGAGAATAGATATATTTATAAGGAGTAAAGTACTCCTTCAATTATCATGGTAGGTTAGTTTCTTGATTGAGGTTCATAATCTGGATCTATTTGCTCCACAAGTTCTATCTATCTCAGGATCTAGGGGTATGATTTTAGACTTTAATGATCGACAACCTAGCATATACCCTATAATAGTACTCTAAAGCAAACAACAGTTCAGTTTTTTTTTTTTTGTTAAAAAATTAGAGGAACGAGAGAAGGTCTAAATGAAAGACTCTTAAGAGAGTCCTAAGACTTCAAAAAAGAGAGTTATTTTAATTAACTTTTTTTAAAAAAAATAAGTGACACAATCAAAATCACTTCTATCCTAGGGTTAACCTAGGTTTAGATAGCTCCTAACTATTCCAAGGTTACCTTTGAGTACTCCAAGCCTAAGATCAACTAACTAACTCGGCCAGATAAGTGTAAGGTTGGTGGGGATCCCCCTGTTGCTTGCCTTAGACACCAATTAAAATTGACTAGGTAAGCGAATGGAACTAATTAAAAAACTACCTTCTTTTGGGTTCTTATTCCTGAACCACTTGCCTTAGACACCGAGCAATTAACTGAACTGAACCCAGTCCAACTCTAGAATTTTCTTGTCCTATTGAGCTCGAAATTCCTATGGCTGACATCTAATTAATTTTAGTAGTTAAGATCTTGGTCAATGCACATGCAGGATGGTCATTTATGGGCTAAGGAAGGATAATGAACTTCCCACATTATCTGGTTAATGGGGTTATGCCCTTAAAGTCAATTATGAATAGATGAAATGTAACAAACAAGGTGTCCAACTAAAAGTTATTACACAAACAAAATTAAACTAATTATTTTTTTAAAAACTTTTTTAAAAATTAATAGTTAAGTTTCTAACCTCATAATAAGTTATGAGAATGTCAAGATTTTAATTTTTTTTAAAATTTTTTTTATATTTTTTATATTTTTAAAAGTTTTTTTTTAACTCTGTTCAATCATTTTGTATCCTAGGACAACCGTTCAATATAACATAAAGTTATTCCAGGATAACCTTATATCAGGATTCTCAAGATTGACAAAAACTAACTACTAATTTTTAATTAATATTTTTTTTATTTTTTTTGAAAATAATACCAAAAGTCTCAGCAATGGTGCCAAGAATATGATGCACATTGCTACGCACTGATTTAATACCTTAATTCCACTATTCTTAGGTTGAATAATGAGAGTAAGGGTCGAATCCTCAAGAACTTTTGAATTATTTCAAAAAAAATTTAAAAAATATAACTAATATTTTAATTGCTACAAAAAAATAGAGCAGTAAAATAGTAGAGATCAAAAAAAAATACCTGTGAAGATAATCAAGATATGGTCTATCTAAATAAGAGAACGATCCATACTCGTAAATCACGGTATAGTCTAGTCAAAAGTTATCTTCACTTAAAGAAACTTATCTTATCTTAAAAGCGTGACTCGTATCCTTTGAGAATGGATTGTCCTAGAATTTAAGCCGCTTCAAATAAGCTAAAAGGAAACATGAATTAATTTAATATAAAAAAAAAATTCATTTCATGAAATAAGAAATATATTAAAATAAAATAAAATAATTATTGAATTTCCCTGATTTCTAGGTAGGACGGAGATCACGCTTCCCGGAAGACAACAGCAAATTAGCCGGTGGAACTAGAAGGCTGGATAGATGGAACAGAGTGAGGTGGAAACTAGGGACCTGGGAAGGTGGAAGGGAGATTAGAAGGGTGGAAGGTGTGGAGAGAATTTTAAAGGTGGATGTAGGAACGGAAGGAATGATTTGTGGAGTGAAGAATATGAAGGACAGAGCGTGGAATAGAAGGACAAAATGCAGATAATAGAAGATAGATTATGAGATGGAGTGAAAGACAAGAAGGCAAGGGAAAGCGGAGAAATGCCAACTCAAAGTTGGATGAGCGATCAAGAGATCGAAGGGTTTTATGGGTGGAAAGCGACGTGTCGGCCCTGACTCAACAACCTTTGGTTTCTCATCTTCATCTCCGCACCCGTATTCTGTTTCCAACGATCTCGCTTCGTATTCGATCTCGCTTTGAACTCCGTATCTCGATCTTCCTTCGATATGTTTTTCATTCAGACATCCTTCTCCCAACTGCCGACAACAGGCAGGTAGCTTGGACAATGACTGGGCAACTATGGAACAGTGGGGCGATGACCAACCGATGACTCACGGTGGCTAGCAAGTGCAACAACTGCAGGAAAGGGCAGTGGCGATGGTGAGAGGCGGAGAGAACGGAAGAGAAGGGCCTGAGACATTTGGACTTGGCCAGTGAGGGAGCGATGATCGAATTTTGGCTTGGCAGCAGAGAAGAAGATGGCGACAGGAAGCGATGGCCAGTTGTGAGGAAGGAAGAGGTGTCAATGGCTTTGAATGGACAAGGGAGGATAGCAGCAAGCATCTCGGTTCGGTGGTGATGCAGTGATGGGCCATGGATGGCAATGGATCGAGAATCAATGGTGAGTGTGGGTGGCGGTAGCAACAGACCGTGTGAGGAGGATGGTGAGAGACCAACGACGGCCGGTGGTGTCTTCGGGCATGAATGGTGGCTCCGGCAGTGGTGGACTGGGCAGAAAACCATGGAATCGATGAAGAAGGAGACCAGCTGCTTTTTGGCAGTTCTCTGGATAAACGAGGAGGCGTTGGTGGTCCCAGCAGCGACGGGAGGCGTCTTCAACAAGTTTTGGGTCAAACGATGCTTCGCGGTCCACGATTTTGGTTCATGGATCAGCGACAATGGCGGATCGTGAACCAACAGGCATTCCATAGACCGGGCGGCCAGTCCGCAGTAGACCGATTGCTTCAATAATTGTGCCTTTCTTTTATTAATCCTTCAAAATTCTATTCCGAGCTCATTTTAAATCCAATTTAAGTACTGTTTACACCATTGGACTTCTCAAATCAAGCTCTTTGTATTTAGGGGATTCTATCCTACAAACAATACATGAAAGTATCAATTTTAATAAAAAAGATTAATTAATTATTAAATTAATATATTTTTAATATATTTGTCATGCATCACATTGACGAGGAGGCCATGCATTATGTTGGTGAGGAGGTGACAATCATTGAAGAGCTTGGCAAGGTGGCACATGCTCCAGAAGAGGGAGTTGGCCTCACAGGTAATTTCGAACTGGTCATGGGAGACAAGGAGGTTGGGACATCTAGTTGGGCTTTGCGGGTCATCTTGCAGTGACGGGGCTTTGGTGGCATTAGGTGTGAGGAGAGTGAGGTTGGTGAGATGTGCGACTTGGGTTCACACAAGACAAGGCACATGATTGACAAGGCCAGGCTCACGGCACCTCTCAAGGCCCTTGTAGAATCCCCCTAGGGACAATGACCCAGTCAGGGACCTTCTACTTGAATTGTTAGGGGATCTTAATGGAGACTGTCTTCTTCATGCTAGCTGTCGTCTTCTCCCACCATGAGTCGCTAGCATAGGCATGGCCAACGCAAGCTCTAGCTAACAGAGGTGCAGTCGTCATGAGCTTCTGCTGGCGGGAGGGGGGTGCCATTGCGAGTGTGGACAGAGGCAAGGCTTGGAAAGCTCCGGTGGACAGAGGCTTGGCCTTGCAAGCTCCGATAAGCAGAGGTAAGGCCATCGCAAATTCTAGCTAGTGGAGGAATGGCTATCGCAAGCTCATGTTGATGGAGATATGCTGCATCAGGCTATGGCGATCATCATTGGTGGTGACATGGAAGCCCTCTCTAAGAGGCTGCAGCATAGTCATACATGTTGCATGGAATGCATGGAGTGACAGGAACTTTTCTTTCCATTGTATTGTCCTCTTGTTGGTTTTTGAAGAGGACGTAGAAGAGCCGGCATCAAGCAACCTCCTCCAAGAAACTTCACAAGCGACGAGCAATGGCAAGCCCTCGCGAGTTCTGGCAGACTGCAGCAAGACTTGACGAGCTTCGATGGGCTGTAGCACTTGCTATTGATCATGATGCAAAAGTTCTCCCTGAGGGACTACAATACAGTTTTATATTGTAAGGATAATGAGAGAAAAGAATTATCTACTAGGCTTCAGTTATATGAATAATTGAGAATATGCTACTTCCTTGAAAAAGCAATCAAGTAAAATTTAATTCATTGATTATATTTATTAAGAGAGGATAATGTTCCGCTGCATGGGGTGACGAGATCTCTATTCATTGGGTGATGCATAGAGTTGGGTCCAGCTGGAAAGCACCACGAAGAGTGGCAGGTGTTTGAAAAGACCACAGACATGAAATCCTTTCTCAATTATCATTAAATCTTTTTTAGATATCCATGTGGTTAGCCATCCATGGCTTTTGTGTTGGTTTGGATTTTCCTTGCCATTCAACAGAGACATTATTGGCGTTCCCTTTCTCCACCAGCTTCGACACATTATCCACCAAATCTTGTGAAAGATCGGAGATGGCAACTGTGCCATTCCCTTGGAGTCTGATATGAAAGTAGAAGGCAGAACCGCAATAGTGCGATGGCACATTGGAAGGTGGTATCTCTTGGAGGTGATCCCATCTCTAGTTTGCCGCTTGTTGCCATGCTGAAGGTGATGATGCTCCTTCGCAATTCAGGATCTTTTTTCAAGATCACTCCTTGGAGCCCTGAGAGGAAGCTCGTATTCTCTCAGCTACCCCCCATGCTCGGAGACGGCTACTGTTGTTCTACTAGTTGAAGAGCTTTGATCTCTAGTCTTTGCCATATCTTCCTAGCTCTTGAATATTTGTCCCTACTTGGTGCGCCAATCTATTGCAACCGATCACCTGCCCCCGGAGCCTTGGAGTCATTAGTCATCTCGCTGGCTTCTCTAATGGGGTGAGGTCCTCCTCCCGGGTGCTCCTCACGGACAAAAACCTGCAAGGAAACCCAAGCCGGGGGTACTAGCGGGGACACTCAGATAGTTAAGTCAGTAGGGTCATCTGGGCAATAGCCGGAGCTTTGGAGGATAATGGCTAAAAAGCTAGAAAATGAGCCTGTGAGCATGGTAGCTTGCCTCTTACCTTGGCCGGAGGTCCCTTTTACCTATACAGAAGATATCACCGTAAGACAAGGTCTGAAGGTATGGTAGAGTGCTCCACTGCGAGGGGCGTATGTTGCCCAGAAATGGAGCACAAGAGGGGGGGTAAATTGGGTCTTTAAAAAAAATAAAACAATAATGTGAAGGACTAGTGGTATTTATGAGTAATAAATTAAATGCACAAGATTGAATGCAGCGGAAAACAGTAAGTGAATAGCAATAACCAAAGAGCAAGAGAGAAAGAGGGAAATCACACACAAACACAAGGTTTATAGTGGTTTGGTGCAAACCTAGCACCTACATCCACTCCCCAACTACCCTTGAGAATTCTACTATAATCCAAATAAGATTACAGTTGACTTGTTTTTCACAAGGCTCACAAGTCAAAACCTAAGTTAGTTTTGTCACCTAGGCTCACCAATAAACCTCAACACTTGTTTTGTCTTCGGGCTCACAAGTTAACCCTAGTTGGTTTTATCTCTTTGGCTCACCAATAAACCACAACAACCTTCTTTCAAGACACCCTTGAAAGTAAGGTCAAATCACAAGATAAAAATAGATATACAATTTTAAAACTAAGACAAACTCTCTTCAAGAGTAGAATGGAATCTTTGAAGCTCAAGTTGATGCTTTGTCTTGACTCCTCCTTGGAATATCCTTCAAAATGCCTCTTTTAGAATGATGTAAGGATGAGCTTGTAGGCTTTTTCAGGGAATCAAACTATAAAAGGCTTTTGATGTGGAGTTCTTGAGAGAATATAGGCTTTTTGGCTTTGAATGGACTTCAATACACTTCAATACCTTTAGAATGAGGTTGGTGGAGGTTAAATACACCAAGAAACTTCCAAAAAATGGTTTGTGATCGTTGGAGCCTCGGATCTAGCCGTTTGGAGCTTGAAAAGCAAATTCTGCAAGTCAGAAAAATAGATCTGTTAGAGCTGTCATGCTTCAAGTGTCGACACTTGGCTGTCAGGTATTGACACTTGATTTCTAGGTGTCGACACTTGAACTTTCAAGTGTCGGCACTTGAACTTTCAAGTGTCGACACTTGATGCATAGGTGTTGACACTTGATACAAAAATCCTCAAATGGCAAAGTTCCATATTTTCAAAAATCTCAGGCCTTGAGTCGACACTTGGAAACCTAAGTGTCGACACTAGGTATCGACACTTGAGTTCTGGATGTCGACACTTGGCATGCCAAGGATTTTTCTTCGTGCCAAATGCTGAAGTGTCGACACTTGGCTTCCTAGGTGTCGACACTTGAGACTGAAAAGCTCAGATTCAAGTGTAAATAGCCCAAAAATATAAATATAAATTTTGAAACTTAAATGGATCGTAAACAAATAATAATTAAACATGTAGATGCCCTTTTTTTATGAAGAGGATGTCTAGATTTGCGAAAAATGCTTCGTGCCACGGCGTGCCATGATATATAAGTTTTTGGGATTTTGAGGTGCTTTCTTCTTGAAAACTCATAACTTGAAATACACATTAGTATACAATATGCACTCAATGTTTTGTTATTCATCAAAATCACTGGGTGGAGCTAACAATCTCCCCCTTTTCGATGATGACAAAACCTTGAGTAAAATAGCATTAAGTTTCAAATTTCAACTGTTATAATTCATGAATATGAATGTAAGTCCATATGAGCCATAATTTTCATAGTTAGGAAGAATCAATCTCCCCCTCAATTAGATATTTCTAATAAGAACAAATAATATGTTATTTCAGGGTATCAAAGCAGATCAGATTTGAAAATTTATACAAACAAAATGGAACCACAACAAGAACCGCAACAATTTATGCATACAATCTATACTATTACTCTCCCTTTTTGTCAATCATTAGAAAGGGGAATAACCTCCCCCTTACAATGAGCATGGAGACAAAAAGATGGTAGAGTATTAAATTATGACAGGTATCAGAGCCAAAAAGATCCAAAGAGAGTATCAGAGCTGAAGAAAGTAAATTTAACCAATCAATCACAAATAATAAACACCAAACTGAAATATATAACTGATAAGAGGAGTTTTCAGTACAAAATTTGCTGAGTCATCAGCAAAACTGAAACATACAAAGTGTATCAGAGTCATACATTAATCAGAAACATACAAAGTAACATGAAACATAAAAGACATACAATAGAAGAGACAGAATACATAAAAGACATCTGTGAGGCTAATCCTTATTAGATGGAATCTCAAGACTAAATGGAGCACTGATCCTAGATCTAGAGGCTAAGGCCCTAGGAGGTCCCTGGGCTAAAGCCCGACGACTCCTAGTACGGCCAGAAGGACCTAAAATGGGTACAACCCTAGATGATCTGGTGGAAGGGGGGAGAGAAGATCAGCTAGTGTAACAAAGTCTGGTATGGAATCAACTAAGTCAATAGATGAAGGAGCAGCTGGGGTAGTGGGAGGATCATGACTAACCACCTTAAAACCATTAGCACAGTCATCACTATCACTGCTACTATCAATAATCTCTGTAGCTCTGTCCTCACTTATATCTGCCTAATCATCACCATCAACTGTATCAGCATGGTCACTCTGGTGATCATCACCATCATCATCATCATCATCATCATCATCATCATCAGAAGATACAACTGCAGGGGCTGCTGGAAGTATAAGGGATCTCAATAAATCCTCAATACGAGTGAAACCCTCCTCCATAGTCCTACGGATCTTAGCATGCTCTGAGGTAGTATATGCTCGAAGAGTCTCAATCTCGCTACGCAGCTGAGTCAATTCACTCCTGATCTCCGTAAACTACTCTCTAGCATGCTCCTCAAAGGGTAAACTAGTAGAAGGTGGCGGAGGAGCCGAAGTACCAGGTGTCAAAGGCTCTGCCGGTGTCGAAGGAATATCAATGAGAGGAACACTAGCTAGCCTAGATGGCCCTGCCTCTGCCTCTCGAAGCTCATCCTCCTCATCTGGCTCCTGGCTAGACTCTCTATGCACCCACCGACCTGCGACAAGTCTGTACCCCATACAGTGCAATGACCTCTCATCATAGACATCTGTATGCAGTATTTCCTTGGGGATCTCCTCCTCCAGCAATACTCCACAAGCTCTAAATATCCTGGTCAGAGCCATACCGTAGGGTAAACAATGACGGCGCTGAGTCACGGCATCATGCATCTGTACTAACATCAATGATGGAAGGTCGATCTGCCTCCTCTCTGTCAAACTGGTCATCACCATCAACTCTCTCTCAGTAATGAAGTCGAACCTCCCAGTCTTTGGTAGAAGAATATGAGCCGTGATGAGGTGTAACGGACGCATCTCTAAGGATAGCTGGTTCGCGGTGACTATAGATACACCACGAACATCCTCTCGCTCGAGGATACACCTGAATGCTGCCTCCCTATCGTCTACTGTAAAAATACTGACTCCCCTATAGAGGATCTGCCAGACTCTGCTCAGAAGCTCTGCAGAAAGAGAAATCTGAACTCCTCTCACGGTCGTAGTCCATAGAAGTCGTCGACAGTCCATAGCACCGTAGAACTTCCTCACTAGATGAGGATAGTACCTCTCCTGCATAGTGTAGAAGGGTACTAAACCAGCATCAGTGAGCATCTGTCGTAAGAGAAAGTGGTGCCGATCGAAACAATCCAAGTCGACTCTCCTCCCAGAGGCCACATCTTCCCTGCCATCCTCTCTGCAGGGGGAACTCGGTGTAGCAGAACTGCTAGCCTGCCCTGAATCAAATCTAGCCTTCGATCTCCTCTCTACACCCTGACTAGGTCTCTCCCTAACTGCAAGTCTCTTCCTGGGACCCATCACAGCAAGCTGACCAAGAGAGTTTAAAGAAGGTAAGCTAGGGAGTGGATTCACTCAAACTAGGAGCAATGGGACAGGTTAAGTTTGAGGAGAAAATCATTTTACAAGATAGTTTTGGAACAAATTTTGAGTTATAAAATACCAAAATAATTTAGAAAAGCCACATACAATTTGAAAGCAAGAATTTTATAAGCTAGAAAATGTTTTTGGTTGGAAATTTTATAAAAGTACATTTTGTAATACCAAAATACATGGGTTTTGGGCTTAGAATATTTAGGGTTTTAGAAAAGAGGTAAAAATGTCACACAAACCTCAGGAAAAACTTTGATAAATCAATAGAAATATGTTTAAAACACTAGATTGTAAGTGAATACCAAAATTTTTGGCCAAAACCAATCAAACAGTGGTTTTTCCCAAATTCGGATGGAATGAGCATGAAGAATGGCCAAAAATCATGGGAAATCCGAGAGAAATGCCACTAAATCGTTATTCCTTCAAACGAAGTTTTAGAAAACCCATAAAACCCATGAAAATATGATTGAAATCCTAAAAAAAAATAGAAAAAACCTAAATTTAGTTCAAACGGTTTGACGGTAAGGAAAAAGAAAATACGAGAAATAAAATGGAAATAAAAAGAAATTAGAAGAGGGAATACCTGATTCGTGAAGGGTTAAATGGGAAGAGGAGGGATTTGGATAGAAGGGGACCACTGTAGCTTGAAATCGATGGGGGAAAAGTAAAAACAAAAC
The DNA here is from genome assembly GCA_021397845.1 of Areca catechu. Taxonomy (NCBI): domain Eukaryota; kingdom Viridiplantae; phylum Streptophyta; class Magnoliopsida; order Arecales; family Arecaceae; genus Areca; species Areca catechu. The sequence goes on from CM038049.1 coordinate 131,866,472, forward strand.
CCTCTATTGGACGGTTTAAAACAGGTTTCGTTTCGCAAGTGTCGACACTTAATATTCGTCAAGTGTCGACACTTGGTCAGGTGTCGACACTTGACAATATCCAAGTATCGACACTTGGCCAAGAAATTTTATAAAAATCAAAAAAATTTTCAAAAAATATTTAAAAACTTTTGGGGCTCAAAGCAAGTATTTTTGAGTGAAATGTCTTGGGTAAGATGAAAATTGTGAGAGTTCTAAGAGAATGGGTCAATGACACATAACTCTCTTCTAATCAGACAAAACCTTTCTTCACTCAATGGTTTGGTAAACACATCTGCTAACTGATCATCAGTACACACAAAATCAAGAATAACATTAAAGTTTTGTACATGATCTCTTATGAAATGATGTCTTATTTCAATGTATTTACTTCTTGAATGTTGCACAGGATTCTTAGTTAGATTGATTGCACTAGTATTGTCACATCTTATGGGTGTCTTAGTTTAATGCCAAAATTTTTGAGTTGTTGTTTGATCCAAAGTATTTGAGCACAATAGCTTCCAGGTGCTATATATTCGGCTTCTGCCATTGATAGAGCAACTGAATTATGTTTCTTGCTACTCCAAGAGATCAAATTTACTCCAAGAAACTAACAGGTTTCTCTAGTACTTTTACGATCAAGTTTACACCCAGCAAAGTCAGCATCAGAATAAGCAATCAATTCAAATAAAGAATCTCTAGAGTACCATAAACCAATTTTAATTGAGCCAGATAGATATCTAAGTATGCATTTAACAGCCAAAAGATGAGTCTCTTTAAGATTATACTGATATCTAGCACACATATAGACACTAAACATGATATCTGGCCTACTGACAGTAAGATATAGCAATAAACCGATCTTGCCATGATATAATTTTTGGTCAATAGATTTACCTGATTCATCCTTGTCAAGTCTACAAGTAGAGCTCATAGGGGTACCTAAAGGCTTAGTGTTCTCCATCCCAAACTTCTTGAGTATTTCTTTTGTGTACTTTGCTTGGTTGATGAAGATCCCCTCTTTGGTTTGCTTTATTTGGAGTCCAAGGAAGAAATTTAGTTCTCCCATCATGCTCATCTCGAACTCACCCTGCATTAACTTTGCAAAATCTTGACAAAGAGATTCTTTAGTAGCACCAAATATTATATCATCTACATAGATTTGTACTACTAAGAGATCATCAATCTTTTTCTTTAAAAACAAGGTTTTGTCTACATTACCTCTAGCAAAATCATTTTTGAGTAAGAAAGACCTTAAACGATCATACCAAGCTCTAGGAGTTTGTTTCAAACCATACAAAGCTTTATGAAGTTTGTAAACATGATTTAGAAATTCAGAATTTTCAAAACCAGGAGGTTGTTCAACATAAACCTCCTCTTCAATCAGACCATTTAAAAAGGCACTTTTAACATCCATTTGAAATAATTTAAAATTCATAAAGCAAGCAAAAGCCAACAATAGCCTAATTGCCTAAAGTCTAGCCACAGGAGCAAATGTTTCATCAAAATCTATCCCTTCCTCCTGATTGTATTCTTTGACAACTAGTCTAGCCTTATTTCTACTAACAACACCATTTTCATCAAGTTTATTTCGAAAAACCTATTTTGTACCAATAATTGAAGTATTTGAAGGACTATCTACTAATGTCCAAACATTGTTCCTTTTGAATTGGTTAAGTTTATCTTGCATAGCATTTATCCAATTACTATCACATTCAGCTTTCTCAATAGTTTTAGGTTCAATTTGAGAAACAAAAGCTAAGTAATCACAGATATTTCTAAGGGATGATCGAGTACTTATACCTTTAGATGGATCACTAATAATTAGTTCTTTTGGGTGTCCATGAGCATACCTCCATTCTTTTGGTAGTGGATCAACTGTTGATGTGTTTTCATCACCTTGTGCTTGATCTCTTTCAGTATTTTGATCATCTTTCTGTTCCTTGGTAAGCTCTTCATTGTTGTTTATACTTTCAATTTTCTTGATATCTATTTTATCAGAGAGCACATCTTCTTTTCTCGAAGATTTCTGGTCAGATTCATCAAACACCTCATGTATAGATTTTTCAACAATAAGTGTTCTTCTATTGAAAACCCTATATGCCTTACTATATGTGGAGTAGCCTAGAAAAACTCCCTTATCTGATTTGGCATCAAATTTGATTAAATTATCCTTACCATTGTTTAAGATGAAACAACGGCATCCAAAAATACGAAAATAACGAATTGAGGGTTTTCTACCCTTCCAAAGCTCATAAGGCGTTTTCTTTAGAATCGGTCGGATTAAAACTCGATTTAAAACATAGCATGCAGTATTTATGCTTCCGCCCAAAAATATCTAGGTAAGTCATTTTCACAAAGCATGGTGCGTGCCATTTCTTCAAGAGTTCTATTTTTTCTTTCTACCATCCCATTTTGTTGAGGTGTCCTAGGTGCAGAAAAATTATGATGAATACCATTTTTAATACAAAATTTATCAAAATCAGTATTTTCAAATTCGGTTCCATGATCACTTCTCAAATATACGATTGAAACACCTTTTTCATTTGAAACTCGTTTCTGAAATTTAATGAATTCAGAAAACGTTTCATCTTTATGTGCTAAAAACATGATCCATGTAAATTGTGAGAAATCATCTACAATAACTAGACCGTACTTCTTACCTTCCAAACTAGATGTTCTAGTTGGCCCAAAGAGGTCCATGTGAAGCAACTCCAAGGGTTTAGATGTAGATATTACTCCTTTTGGTTTGAAAGAGGATTTGGTTTGTTTTCCAAGTTGACATGCACTGCAAATCTTGTCTTTTTCAAAATTAAGTTTAGGCAAATCCTTTATCAAATTCTTTTTGCTAAGTTTTGAAATCAAATGCATACTTGCATGTCCTAGTCTACGATGCCAAAGCCAACTAGTTTCATCGATCTTGGCTTTCATTGCCACTAGGCATTGACCATTTTGAATAGGGAGATCATCAAGATCAACCATATAAATATTGTCATGCCTATGTCCAATGAACTTGATGCCATTATCATCTAAACTAGAAACAATGCACAAAGAAGATTCAAAAACAACTTTAAAGTCCTTGTCGCAAAACTGGCTAATATTAAGCAAATTATGTTTCAAACCATCAATATATAAGACATTATCAATGTAAGAAGAAGGGGTGATATGGATTTTACCAATATCGACAATTTTGCCCTTTCCATTATCACCAAAAGTTACATTACCATCATTTTGATATTCGAGCGATGAGAACTGCTCCACATCTCCTGTCATATGCCTTGAGCAACCGCTATCAAGGTACTACATTCTTTTCTTGTTGGTTGCAAGGCATATCTGTAATAAAGATCAAGTGAAGACTTTAGGTACCCAAGTCATCTTGGGTCCTTTTAGATTAGTGGCATTAGTTCCTTTTAAAATCCAAACTTTCTTAATATTACTCAATCTTCTTTTGTTGCATGTATAAGATTTATGCCCTTTTGTACCACATGCATAACAAATAATGGATGAAGATGCAGGCACAAAGAAATTTTTGAAAATTTTTTATTTTTTATGAGTTCTAAATCCTAAACCTGCTTTATCAAAAATAGCTCTTTGATTGTTCAAAAGCAAATTTAATTTTTCAGAACTACAAGTAAATTTATCCACAAAAGGTTTTAATTTTTCAATTTCCTCTTTATATCTTTTATTTTCATCTAAAATTTCTTTGCTTTGTTTTGGAAGACTTTCATTTAAAACCGAAGAGCTTTTCTTTTTCAAAACTTCTTTTTCCTTTTCGAGAACTAAAATCTTATCAGTTTATTTTCTATTTTGAGAAAGAAGACATTCATTTTCATTTGAAAGCTTATCATTTGTTTTGGCTAATTCCAAATTTTGCTTTTTCAAATCTTTATATTTTGATTTTAGTTTTTGCAATTCTATGACTAATTCATTAAAAACTTCATGAAGTTCATAAAATGTAAATTCATTTTCGGTTTCAGAACATACCTCATCATGATCCGCCATTAGACATAAGTTTGCCTCCTCCTGTTGTTCTTCCTTAGAACTGGAGTCCTCACTATCACTCCAGGTTGCCATCATGGCTTTTTTTCTCAACTTTCTTCTGCTTTTCTTGAGCAAGGGGCAGTCTACCTTGAAATGACTGGGTTTCTTGCATTCAAAACAAGTGGGCTGCTCTTTCTCCTTCTCCTTGTCCTTTTCTTTACTTGGCTCACCTTTCAGAGGCTTCTTCTTGAAGTTGAACCTTTTCTTCCTCATAAACCTTCTGAATTTTCTTGCCATTAGAGCCATCTCATCTTCTTCATCATCTTCTTTGGAGTCATTGCTTGATTCTTCTCTCGTAGTAGATTTGAAGGCGATTACTTTCTTCTTTTTGTCGACTTCCACATTCTTTTGCTTGAGGGAGAGCTCATAGGTCATCAGTGAGCCCAACAGTTGTTCAAGTGGAAGAGTGTTGACATCCTTGGCTTCTTCAATAGCTATTACCTTTGCATCCCAAGAAGCCGATAGAGGCTTAAGGAGTTTGTTCACAAGTTCAACGTTAGAAATAATTTTTCCTAAGCTTCTCATGCCATTCACAATATTTGTGAACCTAGTATACATATCACTAATAGACTCAGTAGGTTCCATTTTAAACATTTCATACGTATGAATAAGCATGTTAACCTTGGTTGTTTTCACTTGGTGTGTACCCTCATGGATAACCTCAAGTGTATCCCAAATCTTCTTGGCGGAGAGACAATTAGATATTCTATTAAATTCACTTGGATCAAGAGAGCAAAATAAAAGATTCATAGCCTTAGCATTGAGCTCAATTTGCTTAATGCCATTCTCATCCCAATCATCTTCCATCTTCAAAGTGAGAATGCCATTAACCAACATTGTAGGCTGATGAGGACATTTTATAATTGTTCTCCACAAATTATAATCAATAGCTTGAATAAAAATGTGCATGCATGTTTTCCAATACGTGTAATTTGTGCCATTGAAAAGTGGGGGACGATTTGAAGCTTGACCTTCAACTACACCCATTCCTATTGGGGCTACCATGATCTTTCACTCAAGATTCTTGGACCTACAAGAGAGTACCGGCGCTCTGATACCACTTGTTGCCCAGAAATGGAGTCCAAGAGGGGGGGTGAATTAGGTCTTTAAAAAAAATAAAACAATAATGTGAAGGACTAGTGGTGTTTGTGAGTAATAAATTCAATGCACAAGATTGAATGCAGCGAAAAACAGTAAGTGAATAGCAATAACCAAAGAGCAAGAGAGAAAGAGGACAATCACACACAAATACAAGGTTTATAGTGGTTCGGTGCAAACCTAGCACCTACATCCACTCCCCAAGCCATCATTAGAAATTTCACTATAACCCAAACAAGATTACAGCTGACTTGTTTTTCACAAGGTTCACAAGTCAAAACCTAAGTTGGTTTTGTCACCTAGGCTCACCAACAAACCTCAACACTTGTTTTGTCTTCGGGCTTAAAAGTTAACCCTAGTTGGTTTTATCCCTTTGGCTCACCAACAAACCACAACAACCTTCTTTCAAGACACCCTTGAAAGCAAGGTCAAATCACAAGATAAAAATAGATATACAATTTTAAAACAAAGACAAACTCTTTTCAAGAGTAGAATGAAATTTTTGAAGCTCAAGTTGATGCTTTGTCTTGACTCCTCCTTGGAATATCCTTCAAAACACCTCTTTTAGAATGATGTAAGGATGAGCTTGTAGGCTTTTTCAGGGAATCAAACTATAAAAGGCTTTCGATGTAGAGTTCTTGAGAGAATATAGGCTTTTTGGCTTTGAATGGACTTCAATACACTTCAATGCCTTTAGAATGAGGTTGGTGGAGGTTAAATACACCAAGAAACTTTCAAAAAAAAATTTGTGACCGTTGGAGCCTCGGATCTAGCCATTTGGAGCTTGAAAAGCAAGTTCTGCAAGTCCGAAAAATAGATCTGTTAGAGCTATCAGGTTTCAAGTGTCGACACTTGGCTGTCAGGTGTCGACACTTGGCTGTCAGGTGTCGACACTTGGCTGTCAAGTGTCGACACTTATTTCTAGGTATCGACACTTGAACTTTCAAGTGTCGACACTTGATGCACAGGTGTCGACACTTGACACAAAAATCCTCAAATAGCAAAGTTCTGTATTTTAAAAAATCTCAGGCCTTAAGTCGACACTTGGAAACCTAAGTGTCGACACTATGTATCGACACTTGAGTTCTGGGTATCGATACTTGGCATGCCAAGGATTTTTCTTCGTGCTAAATGCTGAAGTGTCGATACTTGGCTTCCCAGGTATCGACACTTGAGACTGAAAAGCTCATATTCAAGTGCAAATTAGCCCAAAAACATAAATATAAATTTTGAAACTTAAATGGATCGTAAACAAATAATAATTAAACATGTAGATGCCCTTTTTTCATGAAGAGGATGTCCAGATTTGCGAAAAATGCTTCGTGCCATGGCGTGCCATGATACATAAGTTTTTGAGATTTTGAGATGCTTTCTTCCTGAAAACTCATAACTTGAAATATACATTAGTATACAATATGCACTCAATGTTTTGTTATTCATCAAAATCACTGGGTGGAGCCAACAGCGTAGGTCTGGCAGAGCACTACGGGACAATGCCTAAAATCTTGGCAGAGCACTCTTTTATGAGGTGCGCAGGTTTGGTAGGGATGGTGACACCACACACCAAGGTAGCTATCAGGGCTCCCAGTCATGGCATAGGAATTCGGCGGGCCATAATGCCCTGTAGGAGCTTGCAGCTTTTTCGGATCCATCACTCACCATGGCTTGTGGGAGAGGTTTTCCTAGACCTATGGCCTAGCCTGGCCCGGAGTTCAACTCGACTATCTTGACTTGTGAGACTCTAGTAGGCCTGAGAGCTCTAGTTGGCCTTTGAGGCTCTGCTCGGCCTGGAAGCTCTATCGGCCTAGGAGCTCTACTTGGCTTGAGAGCTTTACTCAACTTGGAAGCTCTACTCGACCTAGAAGCTCCGCTCAGCCTAGGAGCTCTACTCGACTTGGAAGCTCTACTTGGCCTAGAAGTTCCACTCGGCTTGGGAGCTCTATTCTGCCTGGGAGCTCTAGCCGACTAGAGAGCTCTACTCGGCCTGGAAGCTCTACTTGACCTGGGAGCTCTACTTGACCTAGGAGCTCTAAGGCTGGGAGCTCTACTTGGCTTGGGAGCTCTACTCAACCTAAAAGCTCTGCTTGGCTTGGGAGGTCTACTCGGCCTAGAAGCTTTACTCGGCTTGAGAGCTCTCCTCAATCTAGGAGCTCTGGTCGGTTTTGGAGCTCTGGTCAGTTTGGAAGCTCTACTCAGCTTGGAAGCTCTACTCGGTTTGAGAGCTTCGCTCAACCTGGGAGCTCTACTCAGCTTGGGAGCTTTGCTCGACTTGGGAGCTCTGCTCGACTTGGGAGCTCCGCTCGACCTGGGAGCTCCACTCGGCCTGGCAGCTCCACTCGACCTAGGAACACCGCTCGGCCTGGGAGCTCTATTCGACTTGGAAGCTCCGCTTGACTGAGTAGGCTTGCTGCCTTTGTCGGGGCTGAATAAATCTATTACTACTATAACAGGATATTTATATATATAATAGAGCAAGAAGATTTAAGTTGGTTATATAGACCAAAAATAAGGATAGAGCACTAACAATAATAGAAAACTCAAAGAGGAAGCAATAAACCATGAAATGAATCTTACAACAATGCTTTGATATTATAAACTTCATCGGATACCTAGAAAACTGCAATCAAGTAGGACAACCAGCTAAGGAAGCAATTTTGACCATTTTGACCTACCATGTATATACATATGACTTGTAAATAAATAGTCGATGCACATACTTCATATGATATGCAATCTAGTTTATTGTCCCAAAATTGGCCTAGATTGTTGCCCAAACCTTTCACCAAACGTGCTTTGGGTCTAGAGTCCTCATCCATGCTCTATAATCCAATTCAACTTTTTTAAGAGATGGCCTAACCCATTTGTATCCCCATAAGTAGCCTATCCATTTGGTGTCTATAGCTTCCAAGAAACAAGAAGCTATAGAACAATCATAATCCTCAGTGATGCTTGAACCATGCTAGAAAGTGCTTTGCAATTCTCGATGGTAGCCATCTAGAGATGGACAATCATTAAACAATGAACAATATATCTAACATGATATGCTTTTATAGACCGTCTTATTTGATTGCCATCCATCTCCCGATGGCAGCCATCAAAGCCTGTGAATTCTTGCATTAACATGGTTTTCCATCCTATACAAGGGCACCATGGGCAATCCTATTGGATGCCTCCGGCAAAGAGTTACATTTATTTATCAAGAACTGCAGCATGGCATGGTGAGTGATGCAGCCACCCATGCCAATGCGGCATGATATCATTGGTACAACTCACAAGCATGGTTCGATGACTCGAGAGCAACCCAATCCAACCTCAGCACAAGAAACTTAGTAATAATTGTTAGCTTTTATTCTTTTTCATAGACAATGTGGCATCGGCCCTGCCTCTACACGCATCCTGCTTTGCCACCAGCCTGCTCAAAGTTTGGCCTACAAGTTCTCACGGCCAGGGCTGAACAATGGACACGTTCTGCAGTTGTATCCCATTCACGGCGTGGGGAGGCCAGCATTACACGAAAGCCTACCATATTAATTGCTCTAATTACTCGTATCACATCGATCCAGCTCTTCAATGCGGCAACTACTTCATCCAAGCTTAATTAAGGGATGCCTTTCCGTGGTCCGCTCAATGAACCGGATCACCAGAACTGCACCTTGCGGCACATAGCCGTAATCCATTAGCTATCGTATCATTAGAGCCATATTTTAATCGTCCCAGCAGTGGACCCCACTCTCTGTCACCAAAAACGCAACACGTGGCATGTCGTGAGACGTTAAAAACAAATCAGTGTGCTTTGTCCGAACCTCAACGTACATCAGTACCCTCCAATCACCGGCGTTTCGCAACTACTCGCTTTCCCGCGTTACTCACATGGAACTCGGTTAACGGTCCGCTTTTCAGACGGAAGACGGAAGTCGGCAGGATTCCTTCCCTATGCACCCTTCGCGCCTAAAGCGTAGCCACTATCCAAGCTCCAAAATAACTTTCTTCTCTCTCCTTCCTTATCTCCATCGATGAAAATTAACCGAATATATGTAAAAATCTAAATATTTAATTATATTTATATTTATATTTTTAAAAAAATAAATAATCGTATCAATATATTATTAATTTAATTAAATTTATTATCCACTTGTTAATATTTTTAATTTAATAATCATAAGATATTATTATCCAAATTATATTGTATTTATATCTATATTTTTTTTGTTCAATTTATATTCATTTTTTTAAAAAATAAATATGAATATAATTTTTGAATTCGACTAATGTGTATATTTATATCTATATTTATTAAATAAAATAAATATAGGTATAAATATGTTAATATTTAATAAATATCTTTTTGAAATACGATCCTATCCATTTTTCTCATGCGACTCCAATCCAAATGGAATATCTTTCTCCGGTTACAACGTCCAATGTTTAATAGAAGACTTGCGGTGAAATGCAGGTCAAAGGAACGCCTACGCTCCGCTCTTCTCTTCCATGCGTTTCACCCATCTCTCCAAAGCCTGGAGCTTGAAACAAGCCCTAACCCATAGCACCCTCAAAACCATAGACCCTCCAAGTATGCTCTCAAAACCTATACATCCCTCCCGACTCCACCACCAAATACAAACTCTCCACTACCACTAATGGCAGGACGTAAAGAGAGAAGAGATTCCAGCTCTCAACTCCTCCAAGAACTCGAGACGATGAGCCAATCCCTTTACCAGTCCTCGTCTAACCGCCGCCGTGCTAACTCCCTTGTTCTTCCCCGCTCCGCCGACTCGATAACTGCACCTGTGGATGGCCCCCGCATCACCGAGGGAAGTGCACGATCGGACCGGCGCGGCCTCTCCTCTCGACTCATTTCCATCTCTCCTTGGAGATCCCGCCCTAAACCTCAAACCGAAACCGAGCCTGACGACGGTATGGATGCTGATGACCGGCACCATCACCCTCCGTCCAAGTCTCCGCTTCCGTCAAGACCTGCAGATGGGGAAAGGAAGGGGATGTGGAATTGGAAGCCCTTACGAGTCCTGTCGCACATTGGAAAGCAGCGCTTGGGGTTCCTCTTCTCCGTCGAGGTCATCGCCGTCCATGGCCTACCGGCTTCCCTGAATGGTCTCCGCCTCGCAGTTTCCGTCCGCAAGAAGGAGGCCAAGGATGGAGCAGTGCAGACGATGCCCTCTCGGGTACTTCAGGGATCCGCCGGCTTCGACGAGACTCTGTTCATCAAATGCCATCTATACTCCGGCGGTGGAGTGGGCACGGGGAAGCCACTCAAGTTCGAGCCCCGCCCGTTCATCATCTCCACGCAGGCCATCGATGCTCCCGAGTTGGATTTTGGGTGGAACATGGTCGACTTAAGCCTACTGGTTCTAGACTCCATCGAGAAGAGCCTGGAGGGGGTTCGGGTGCGGCAGTGGGATACAAGCTTGAAGCTCTCCGGGAAGGCAAAGGGAGGAGAATTGGCTCTCAGGTTGGGATTTCAGATCATGGAAGATGGAGGAGTCGGGATCTACAGCCAGGCTGAGGCAGTGAGATCAAACAAGGAAAAGGATTTTTCCTACTCTGTTGCTCGGAAGCAGGGTAAGTCTTCTTTCAGTGTCATGAGCCCGAGGGGCGCAAGATCGGATCCCTCTGGGACTCCTCGGAAGGGAAGCTCATCAGGTTCAGCAAAAGACTTGAATGGCATCGATGACTCAGGGCTCGACGGGTCCGGTCCTCCGACTTCTATTCACAAGTCGGAGCCAGGGTCGAAGATGCAAGATCTTGACCTCCCGGAGTTCGAAGTTATTGATATGGGAATTCAAATTCAGGGAGAGGGAGAAAGAGCGGAGGGAGATGAAGCGAAGTCAGAGGATGCCACGCAAGGGACATCGGTTTCGAGCGAGGTGGTGAAAGAGGTGATGCATGACCGGGATCGGCAGGTTACCTTGACAGAGCTCGATTCGATTTCTCGACAGATCAAGGCACTCCAGTTAATCATGACTGGAGATGAAATGTATCCTCTGAACAAGGCACAAGGACAAAAGATCCAGCAGTTGGATGCCGAAGAGGAGACGGTGACAAGAGAGTTCCTCCAAATGCTCGAGTTTGAAGATGATGATGATGATGGTCATAAATATGTCAAACCGGAGTATGTTACCTCACCGAAGTCGGAAGCAGCTCAAGATACTGGTGATGAAGCAAAGGTATTGCTTTCAGATCTTGGTAAGAGTCTGGGTCCGGTGGTTCAAACAAAGGATGGAGGCTATTTAGCATCCATGAATCCTTTCAATGTGGTGGTAGAAAGAAAAGAGATTCCGAAGCTTGTGATGCAGATATCCAGACCATACATCCTCCAGCATCCGAACTTGGCCAGTGGGTTCCAAGTGTTTCAGAGACTAGCTTCCATGGATCCCGAAGATTTGAGTTGCAAAATTTTCTCGCTGGCAGCGATGGATGAACTGATGGGCAAATCGGCCGAGCAAATAGCATTCGAAGGGATCGCATCGGCCATCATAAGTGGCAGGAACAAAGAAGGTGCGAGCTCCAGCGCAGCAAAATCGATAGCAATTGTTAAGAAGATAGCAACAGCAATGAGTGAAGGCAGAAAGGAGAGGATATCCTCCGGAATTTGGTCTGTCAAAGAGGATCCAGTAACCATGGAGGAAATATTTGCCTTCTCACTGCAGAAAATGGAGGCCATGTCAGTGGAGGTACTCAAGATCCAGGCTGACATGGCCGAAGAAGAAGCTCCCTTTGACTTCTCCCCACATATGGGAAAAGATGATCCGGACCACGACAACCTCTTGGATTCAGCCATTTCACCTGAGAATTGGGCAAAAAATTGCATTTCAGACACTACCATGACAATGTTAGTGGTCATTCAGCTGAGGGATCCATTAAGATGCTTGGAAGCAGTTGGGGCTCCAATGATGGTTGTGGTGCAAGCAGCGATGGTGGAGAAAGGAGAAGAAGATGAAGGGTGCAGGTTTAAAGTGGCAAGTCTCCATCTTGGGGCTCTGAAGCTGAGGTCAGGAGGAATGAGGGGTGTTTGGGATGGGGAGAAGCAGAGGCTGACTGCAAAGCAATGGTTAGTGGCGTATGGGCTTGGGAAGGCAGGGAGGAAGACCAAGCCTGCGCAAGCGAACGGGACACAGGATTTGCTCTGTAGCTTCTCCTCGCGAGTTGTGGCGGATATGTGGCTCAAGCCTATGCGGAACCCAGATGTGAAGATCAAAACCAATAGTAAATGAGCTGAGTTTTCTTTCTTTTTTTTTTGTTGGGGGGGGGTTTGGCGGGGGAGGGGGGGAGGTGGAAAAATTAGCTGATAATATGTTTCGTAGTAGAGATGTATTGGGACATGCTAGTGTTCTCCAAGGAAAAAAATATTCACTTTGTAGGATTCAGCCTTGTGACTAATTGTGAGACTGTAGTACTAAGAAATAGGCCATAAAAGTGATGTATAATGAAGAATTATTAATGAAATAAGGGGATTTGAGCTTGTGATGATATTTTCCTTCCATTGATTTACGAAAAAGATTAATTTTTGGTTATCTGTATATATTTCCTCTTAATATCCACATAGAACTATCGATGGACAAAAGGATTTTCTTCGAAAAATAAAATAAATTAAAAAAATGAGTAAACAAAAGAAAAAAAACCTATGGACTCTTGTATCCAAAATTAATTGATGTTCTTAGGAAGTACCAAGGCTAGGATATAAGAGCCAAAAGGATTTTGAATTGAATAAAGGTACGAACAAATCCCTTTGTTAATGATTGCACAATATCCATTGGTTTCTTCTTGCTTATAATCCCTTTTATAACATTCCTATGCTAGAGAATCTAAGGCAACCAAGATTCTAATAAGATGGATATTTTTAATTGCAGGATACCATGCTTTAATTTGATTTATACTTTAGTGGCATCTGAATTGTTTGGATTTGATGTGCATTAGCACAAAGATGTGCAAATTATATCAATGGTTAGATTTGCAAATCATAAACTCTACATCATAGTTTATTTGATGTACTATATTTTTACAATATATTTGTGTACCCACTTAGTGTAAGGTTTTGTATGGTGCTCTCAATCCTTGGAAAGACTTGGAAAAACATGGCAGGGATGCTGGAGGCGGTCCCTGGAGCTTGGAGGCGTGTTCCAAGCGATTCCTGGAGGTATTCCAGGAGGTTCATGGGTGTTCATGGACATGTTTGGGAGCTAGTTTATAAGTTTCTAGGGTCCCAGAGTCATGTTGGGTCAGGGGGCTTGATCCAAGATTAAGTGTTTTCTCATATTAATTTGTTGGGGGGAGTTTTTTAAGAGATTGTAACATAACCCAATTTGGTTATGGGGTTGGGTCCAGGTTAGTTGTTGGTTAGGAGGTTAGCCAGTTAGTTGGTTGTAACCAATTAGGAAGTCCAACAATGTGAGGAGTTCTAACCAGTTTGTTATTGGACCATCCAAGTCCTAACCGCTCAAGAAGATATAGTCCAACAAGAAGTCCAAGATGTGTAACCACCCACATGTGATGAACCGCCCACTCTTATTTATATGGAGAGGGAGGCGTGCATGGAGATCTTGATCCGCAAGGGGTCCGTGAGGGACCACTTGGTGCGTGAGAATCAAAGAGAGTCCGTGAGAACTTCTCACGGTCATGGAGTGACTGTGAGGGGATGCCCCTTGGGGACGAGACCGTGAGGAGACCTCCTGGGTTTCAAGGAGGCCATGGTTGGTGGGCTGCAGAGAGGTGCACGTGGAGGCTTGTTCACGTAGAGGGCTTGGATCATGGGGTATTCCACAGGGCTTTGGAGAAGGGAACCTATGTTGAGGTATTGTCCGCAGGTGAAGCTTCTTCTCGGGCTTCAGAGAGGAAGGGATGCACGTGAAGTATTGTCCATGCATGGTCATGCGTGGGTTCTTGGAGTGTGAGGCCTGCAAGAGAGAAGACGTGCAGGTGCCGGTGAGAAGCTTCTGGGATTTCAAAAGGGGTGCCAGGGTATTATGTCTTGTCTTGTAATAAGGTTCTTCTCCAAAGGATTAATAAAAGTAATCTCTCTTTTTCTCCTACATACATCTCTTCTCTATATCTTCTTTGTTGCATGATATTGAATCCAAGGACAGATTGGTTCTTGAATCAAGAAGGTTGGTTCTTGATTTCTCCCTCGCTGTTTTTACTGTGTAGGCACTAGTCCGGATCTCACAACAAGTGGTATCAGTACCTAGGAATCTCAATACTTAGCAAGCAAAAGATGGCCATAGAAAACTCAAGGTTGTATTTAACATCGCTATCGCTCTCTTTTAAAATAAAATAGAAATAGGAATTATGTTTTGCCTTTTTCTTTTTTTCCAGTTTTCTAATAATAAAAACATGTTTAGTAGTCACTAACATTTTTTTATCTAACACTAGAACCAAGAAAACGTGCTAAGTAAACTAGACAAGAGGTGGAGGCAACAAAGGAAGTGGCACTTAAGGATGTGCTTGGCCTTAGAGGAGCTAGCGACTATTGCATGAGGGCAGGTGAAAAAGGCAAGGATTAGAGCAAGAAGGAGAAGCAGAAGAGCATGCAGGTGATAAAGGTCTCGACAGAGATGTTGAAGATGCAGCAGGTGTTGAGGACAAGGAGGCTGGCAATGTAGAGGAGCAAATGCAGGTAGTAAGGAGGTCAGTGAAGAGGATGCACAAGTGTCAAAGAGGTTGATGTTAGAGAAGCAAAGAACCATGCAATGGTGGGATGGAAAGTCACCAAGGACATTAGGAGTTAGGAACGAAGCCGAATAGATAAGAAAATAAAGGTTAGGGCTTGGGAGAGTTGGGATGCATGGAGGAAGTTGATGTGGCGGGACCGCTAACGTGGAGCCACTCTCAGACCCAGTTGGCGGCCACGTTGGCGAGCAGTGCCAACTGGACAAAGACTCTAGCGGAACCACCTTCAGCCTGGGCCCCTCATGCCGGAATGGCTCCCCCGAGGTCGAGCCCTGGTCGAGGTAAGGCCCTCATTCTTCGTGCCCTTCATGTCGAAGTTGCTCCCCCAAGGGCAAGCCCAGGCCGAGGTCAACCCTTCGTTCTTCGTGCCCCTCATGCCAGAGTAGCTCCCCCAAGGTCGAGCCCCGACTGAGGTCAAGCCCTCGTTCTTCATGCCCCTCATGCTGGAGCGACTCCCCCAAGGTCAAGCCCCGGTCGAGGTCAGGCCCTCGTTCTTCGTGCCCCTCATGCCAGAATGGCTCCCCAAAGGTCGAGCCCTGGTCAAGATCAGGCCCTCATTCTTCGTGCCCCTCATGCCAGAGAGGATCCCCCAAGGTCGAGCCCCGATCGAGATCAGGCCCTCATTCTTCGTACCCCTCATGTCGGAGTGGCTCCCCCAAGGTCGAGGCCCAGCCAAGGTCAGGCCCTCGTTCTTCGTGCCCCTTATGCCGGAGTGGCTCTCCCGAGGTCGAAACTCGATCGAGGTAAGGCCCTCATTCTTCGTGCCCCTCATGCCAGAGCGACTCCCCCAAGGTTGAGCCCAAACCGAGGTCAGGCCCTCATTCTTCATGCCCCTCGTGCCAAAGCAACTCTCCCGTGGTCGAGCCCCGGTCAAGGTCAGGCCCTCGTTCTTCATGCCTGCGGGGGAAGTCCCCTTCCCTGCTCGAGGCCGATCCCATGGTCAAAGTCAACTTCTTCTTTGGACAAACAAGTGGCGGTGCCGGCAAAGTGGCGCCATCACCCTCCCCTGGCGTAGCTTGGGAGACAAGCATGCCTGATAGGCAATGGCACGCCACCTAGAACGTCTAGAGGAATGGTCCCCCTCCTGAGCATGCCAACTGTGCCCCTGCAAAGTGGAGTTTTGCCAGGGCACACCGGTCTACAAGGGAGCGCCTCACCGGAGCCACTAAACTCCCAGTCCACTACCGGTGTCACCTAGGAAAGGGAGCTCCACTACCTACTATCTGCACCACCCAAATGAGGAAGGTCTTGTCAGAGAATTCAGACCTTGAAGTACCTGCACCCAGACCAGTGCTCTGCTAAGTCCTCTCCCCTCAAATAGTAGTACGGTGCCAATGAGGAGCAGCGTCCTGTCAAGGCATCAGAGTTGGCAGCACCTCTTCTATCCATGAAAGGGACGCGGGCCTCTGCACGCTCTACAGGCTCAGTGGGTAACAAGCCCCCTACGACCTCGGAGGGAGGGGGAAGGAGAGCAAGCCTATGTCCCACTGGCACAAGGAGCACCCAAGATGATGCGGGACTATTCATACATGCCAATTATTTTTCATGTATTAAGCATTAAATTAGGAGTTTATATCCTGAATTTCAAGCCAAGATTCGAAGTAGAAAATTTTATAGAAATTCTAGAAGTAGATGCATGCAGAAATATATCCTATAAGTGAAGAAACAGGACTGCCAAGGCTAAGAAGCCCTGGTTAGGACTAGCTCTTCTACAATACCGCTGCTTGATGAGTGTAGGGGGTGTACCTAGTGAGATTTGAAGATTAATTTATGAAGAGTTCTCTTTATGCTCGAT
Organism: Areca catechu; assembly: GCA_021397845.1. NCBI lineage: Eukaryota > Viridiplantae > Streptophyta > Magnoliopsida > Arecales > Arecaceae > Areca > Areca catechu. The sequence continues at coordinate 131,883,105 of CM038049.1, forward strand.
GGATATGGCCTGGAAAATAAAGCTATCGACCTTGTGGATTCGCGGCTTTCAATCCGGTGATCCAAAAGCTTGTTGATTGGAATCCTGGATTTGTGAACTCTGAGGGACCTGTAAATCACCATTTAAGGATTAGAAAATAAAGAAGAAAAAAAGCTTAAATCACTGAAAGAAGAAGGGAAGGAAGGGAAGGAAGAGGGGCGGCTAGGAAGATGAAGAGGCTATCGACTTTGAGGCAGGGCACAGGGATCACACAGATACCCTAAGGGATCACACAGATATCCTAAATCAGAAAACTTCACACAATTTTGAGGAACTCAAAAATAATTCATTCAACAATAATCAGTAATAATACACGAGGGGGGGAAGGGGCCTTTATATAGGCATATAAGTTAGGGCATACAAGAGATTTTACATGATCTTCCTTTTCCTTTACAAACTCTTCCACAAGTCCTCTCCCAAATAGATTCAAATTTCTTCTCTCAACTAGGATTACTCCTCTCCTCCTCTTTGACTTGGTCTTCTCCTTTTCTTTGACTTGGTCCAAGGGGGGTAATCATAAGGGGGCGCCATATGGAGGGTGACCATAAGGTGAGGTGCCATATGAAGAACTTTAGGCTTTTGGGCTTTGGGTAGCCCACTTCAGTGCTGGGCTGGGTCTTTTAGGGTTTCTTCCAGTTGTCCATCTCTTCATGGTGGGCTGATGTACTTGTCATCCAGGTCTTCAATGATAGCTCCAAGAATCCTTCTATGCTTTCCAGGTGGCGGAATTATGTGGATGACTGGATTCCATGCAGTGGTTGTAGTATTATGCTGACTGGCTTCATAAGTGACTTGAGTCTTCTTACAAAATTGGACTAAACTCAATATAAGACTTACAAAATTGGACCGAATGCATAAAACTTAAAACTTACAGGACTCATAAGACTCACTAAGCATCCAAAACTTAACTCAATACTCTAATTACAAGACTTAACTATAGAAAGGCCCTAAACAAGACTTAGGGGCCAAAATACAGACTCAAGTATAACAAGACCTGAAAAACAAACTCAAGGCCCAAATACAAAACTCAAATAGCTAACATAGGCAAATTATTGGACTCAAAGACAAAATTTGCATCATGGCTAGGGACTCAAAACTCAGAGACCTATAGTAAACTAGGGTTGACCTGATGTCCCCATCAATTCTCCCGGGATAGGAGGAACTGCAAGTCCTCTGAAGTAATCCATGAATCGTTGGATTCTGGTCGACCATGCCAACAGACCATGTAGCATTGATAATCGCGGCCCTGGGTTATGACAGCTTGATCATCCAGGATACGCTCGATCCGTTCACCTCTCTCAGGCCAATTTATAAGTGGACACTCTGGATTAGGTTCGCTCTCAAAGGATGGAGTAGGTTCAAAACCTCACTAGAAATCACTACCGATTCCCTATACTCAACCAAGTTAGCAATATTGAAGGTAGAGCTAATGTCAAAATCCGAGGGCTGATATAGCATATAAGCATTGGATCCTACCTTCTCTATCACTCGAAAGGGTCCAGCTCTGTGAGCATCAAGCTTCTTAACCATAACAGAATCTCCTATATTAAATCTCTTGGCTCTCTTTTTGAGAATTAGCTAGTTGATTCAAAATTAATGCTTAATGTGAATGATGCACCTGACTTGTACTGACACCTAACAAAATGCAGACTCAACTATGCATTCCTATTGAGAGGGACTTTATTAGACTCTTCTGGGCCTAAACCTAATAGACTATAGGTTCGCTAGGTTTGACCCTGGTTTGACATGCACATGAAAACTTACAATGAACTTCTAGTAAATGCCAGAGGGTATGCAAGAAGTAAGATGCAAACCTAACATGTACAATGAATGTATGCAACATGCAAACTTCTATAAAATGCAATCTAATAATGAGAAAATTAGGAGAAGTTTCAGAAAAAGGTAGAAAATAAGAAGTGGGTTCAGGGTTAGTCTAGTAGGGTAGAAAGTAAGAAAAGGGTTCAGGGTTGATTGGATAGAATAGGATGTAAGAAGGGATGTCAAAGATTAGTCCTAGACTAATAAGGTTGACCTTATGGGGTTGATGTACATCTACTGGATTTGTATAATGGAAGGATGGGTCACTAATTTCAGGGAAGAGATCTTCAATTGGGGTTAATGGAGTGACTTCATCCTAAGGGTGTTGATTTAAAGAGATCAGGTCTTTAATGAATTCTTCTGGTTCTTGAATCAAAGGATTAGACTCTACAATTGGGCTTTCTTCTAGTGGCTCCTCAGGTAAGATCTTAATAGTAATATCTGGGTTCTCTTTCTCTAATTGGTCTTCCATTACAGGTTCAGTTTGGGTGGGGTCAGGGTCAACTATCTTTGGATTGGCTTTTACCTGGGTATCTACTGGGTCAACAAATTCTAGGTTGGCTTCTACCTGGGTATATACTTGGTCAACTAATTCTAGGTCTTCTATAGGCAACTCCTCTTCTTTTTCCTCATACTGTTCTACTAAGCTCATGTCAGCTTCATATACTTCCTCTTCAACGTCAGCTTTGTGAACCAATGGGGTAGTAGGAGGGGGTTGGCTAAAGAAATATTGACTAATAACTGGGGTGGGGGTGGGTTGACTAAGGGGTTCCTGACTAATACTAGGCTCAACAATAGGTTCAGACTCATCTTTATCTAACTCACCTAGGTGTAGGGTACTGACTGGACATTGGCTAACAAAATGGCCTGGTTTGCGACATCTAAAACACACTCTCGGGAGATTGGAACTCCTCTGAACCTCTACAGACTTGCCTCTATTCCCTCTACGGGCCATAGTGGTACTGTGTTGGTTAGGATCTGATCCTGGGCTAGGGGCACTAGTCCTAAAGGGTTTAGGTTGACAAAAGGGAAGTGGACTAACACTAGGCTCATATCTAGGGGTACTAATCCTATGGGGTTCAAGTCGACTAAGGGATAGTGGGTTACTATTGGGTTCATATCTAGGGACTATGGGTTCCTGGTTATTGGTTTGGGTTATTTGATCAAATCTTTGGTCTATTTGGTCGAATCTATGGTTCATTTGGTTTTAGGATTGGGTCAATTGATTTTGGGATTGGATCAGTTGGGTCATCTGGGTATTGGTTTGGTCAAGTTTATGGTTCAATTATTCATTCATGGTTCTTATGAGTGCTTCAAGACTGGACTCCATGGTTGAACTAGGCTGAGGTTTGGACTTTTGATATTGGGTTCCTAATCTAGTGGTCATGCAACAAATCAAATAATCAAAATGAAATGATACAACCAAACATGCAAAAGAGAAGGAAAAAGCTAGTATAATCCAGGGTTTCATATACCTAGAGCCAGAAAATGGGTGGATCAGCTCAACTTACACCTAACCCAATAGCTAATCCTTCTACTAGCCAGGTAAGGGGTGGGAGTGTGGGAGGCCCCCCCTGCTTTTGCAGGGACCCAATTAAAAACCACAATACTACTTAGATCGTTTGACTCTGGACCCCCAGCCTTAGATACCAGCTTTCAGTATAGCTAAAGGGTTAAATGCACTAGTTGGCCCACACAGCTCAGACCCGACCTGTTGGTGTCACCTAGCCCACTAGGGCAAATTAAGTCTAATTAATTTTAATTAGGTTTGGGTTAGAATGCAAGAGGGTTGTTTTTGGCCCAGGACAGGTAATGACCTCCTGCCCTGATCTGAGAAAGTAAAATTGCCCTTAAGATTGATTTAATGAGATGATGAACACACTATGAAACCTGATGCAATCTAAAACACTGTAGAAAAAAAAAAAATTTGTCTCTTTTATGAAGTTGCAGCTTAAATTTAAGTTGGTTAGGTTATCAAACAAAATTGGCCTGGGTTGGGAGGGGTTTGGAAGTTGATTAGGTTTAGTTTAGTGAGATATGCAAAATTGAAATTAGGGTTTGGTTTGATGCAGAAGTTAGCATGGATTTCAATACAAAAAAATTCTAAAAACATTTAAATAACATAGAATGATGTGTGATTATGATTCATACCAAATTCCATGCAAAACAAAAATGCTATGATGATGCATAACCTAGGGTTTCTAACTGGGTGTAGGAAAAAATAGAATTCAGGTTAGGGTTTCTAGGAAGTAGGTTTCCTTACTGTTTTTAGATTAAGAAAAATCAAGAAAAATATCAGTAAAATAAAGGATGACTCAAGGGTTACTCAGTCCAAAAATCAGATAAAAATAGTAACTCTAAGATGGGAAACTTGGCCTAAATTTGGACTCCTAATGTAGAATAGGATATAGAGATTTTCTAGGGCAAAAGAAAAATATGCATGAAAAAACTTTTACTGATAGAAATAAATCATGAAAGAATCTCTAAAAATATTAAAAATTATGCAGGACCTAAACAAATAAAAATAAAAATTTTTTGATTTACCTACATGTAGAAACAGGAAAAATAACAGACCATGTATGGAAATGACAGGATGCAGAAACTAGCCTTAAACATGCTCTGATACCAAATTGATGCGAAACTATTCATGCATGCCAATTATTTTTCATGTATTAAGCATTAAATTAGGAGTTTATATCCCAAATCTCAAGCCAAGATTCAAAGTATAGAATTCTATAAAAATTCTAGAAGCAGATGCATGTAGAAATAAATCCTACAAGTGAAGAAACAGGATCGCCAAGGCTAAGAAGCCCTGGTTAGGACTAGCTCTTCTGCAATACCACTACCTGATGAGTCTAGGGGGTGTACCTGATAGAGATTTGAAGATTGATCCATGAAGATTTCACTCTACACTCGATGGATGCGGCCTGGAAAACAAAGCTATCGACCCTATGGATTCGTGACTTTCAATCCGATGTCCCGAAAGCTTGTCGATTGGAATCCTGGATTCGTGAACTTTGAGGGACCTGTAAATCACCATTCAAGGGCTAGAAAATAAAGAATAAAAAAAAGGTTAAATCGCTGAAAGAAGAAGGGAAGGAAGGGAAGAAAGAGGGGCGGCTAGGAAGATGAAGAGGCTGTCGACTTGGAGGTAGGGCACAGGGATCACATAGATACCCTAAATCACACAGAAAACTTCACACATAATTTTGAGGAACTCAAGAATAATTCATTCATCAATAATTAGCAATAATACATGAAGTGGGGGAAGGGGCCTTTATATAGGCATACAAGTTAGGGCATACAAGAGATTTTACATGATCTTCCTTTTCCTTTACAAACTCTTCCACAAGTCCTCTTCCAAATAGGTTCAAATTTCTTCTCCCAACTAGAATTACTCCTCTCCTCCTCTTTGACTTGGTCTTCTCCTTCTCTTTGACTTGGTCCAAGGGGGTAATTATAAGGGGGCGCCAAATGGAGGGTGACCATAAGGTGAGGCACCATATGAAAAACTTTGGGCTTTTGGGCTTTGGGCGGCCCACTTCAGTGCTAGGCTAGGTTTTTTAGGGTTTCTTCCGATTGTCCATCTTCTCATGGTGGGCTGATGTACTTATCATCCAGGTCTTCAATGATAGCTCCAAGAATCCTTTTATGCTTCCCAGGTGGCGCAATTATGTGGATAACTGGATTCCATGCAGTGGTTGTAGTATTATGCTGACTGGCTTCATAAGTGACTTGAGTCTTCTTATAAAATTGGACTAGACTCAATATAAGACTTACAAAATTGGACTGAATGCATAAAACTCAAAACTTACAGGACTCATAAGACTCACTAAGCATCCAAAACTTGACTCAATACTCTAATTACAAGACTCAACTGTAGAAAGGCCCTAAATAGGATTCAGAGGCCAAAACACAGACTCAAGTGTAACAAGACTTGAAAAACAAACTCAATGCCCAAATACAAAACTCAAATAGCTAACATAGGCAAATTATTGGACTCAAAAATAAAATTTGCATCATGGCTAGGGACTCAAAACTCAGGGACCCATAGTAAACTAGGGTTGACCTAATGTCCCCATCATAAGAGAGACAAAAGAGACGGAACTCCGTACCTCACTCGAGGTGCAACCCACCTATAAGAAAATCAAAAGGAGCCTCCAGCAAAAAGAGAGAGGTAAGCGAGAAGGAGCAGGGTACTCAGAAGCACAAGGCACACCAGGAGCCTCGAAAAACTCCCAGAGAGAAAGGGTCCCGACGGCCACCATTGCTCTTGCCCTCCTTCTCGACTTAGACTTTCACTTCATCTCTTTCTTAGAAACCTCCAAAAGTAGAGACCTCTTTGGGATCCACCTACGAGGATCCGTTCCTTTAGATCGTCCTCTAACTTGATCATCGAAGTACCCCCGCTAGGGTCCCCAGCTCAGGTCTCCTTTCTTTTGCAGGTCCGGGCACATGCGTTGGATGCCGGACGGGAGTGCCACCAACCGACGCTAAGCAGGAGCTACAGGCCACAACGATCTGGAAAGCAATAGATTGGCGCACCAGGTAGGGGGATGGTCCCTAGTTCGAGCTTGTCTCCCATCACTGAAGCAGTTCTGCCTGCAAAATGGTGGTCACGTGCACATGAGAAGCCTCCACTAGCCGCGCAGGGGATCCTCCCCTCCCATGGAAGCCCACGCAGTCTGAAGAGGAAGCTCCCCGCTCCCTCACCGCCGACTCTGACGGACCTCTAGCTCACCGCCCTCACTTAGTAGGTACAGACTCTGACTACAGTAGTGTAGTAGCTTCATCATCAGCATCAGTCCCTAGCCACCAAGCAACAACTAGGGATCCTGGTAGCTCAAGCAGCCGAACCCTGCGGTAGCATGCGTTCCCTTCAAGGAAGGCCATCGCACCCGCGGGCCACATTAGATCACCGAGGAAGCCTTCGGACCATGGGAAATAGGAAATGGAGTGGGTCGATCGATCGGGAAAGTCAGTCCCCAGCCTCTAACCATGTCGCCGCCAGGCATCGCAAGTGCCATCAAGGCAAGCACCCCGGCGCGACCCTCCCCAACCATCGCCTCCATCTCCTCTAACAGCCTTGGTGGAAGGTTCCACAAACGAGGCTATTAGGCGAAAGGCTGAAAAGCACTTAGAAGAGTAAGAGCGCAAGCTGGTTGAGCTGTCCCCTAGTTTGCCAATATGCAGGGCTCCACACGTGAGCCAGCAGGCTATGATGCTCGCCCCCCATTCTCTCAAGAAATCCAAGCGGAATCAATCCCCAATCAGTTTCGTATGCCCCAGGTGGATCCCTACGACGGGACCACCGACCCGTTGGACCATCTGAAAAGCTATAAGGCTCTCATGAGAGTCCAAGGGGCGATTGATACACTTCTCGGTATCGCCTTCCCGGCCACTCTTCGGAAGGTCGCTCGAGTCTGGTATACCACCTCGAGCCCGAGAGCATCCACTTCTTCGCGCAGCTAGAAAAGAGATTCATGGCGCACTTCGATATTTACAGGAAGGTGCCACGAGAGGCCAATAGCCTCTTCTCTATTCGACAATAGGACCATGAGTCCTTACAGAACTATGTGTCCTGCTTCAAGGTTGCCACCCTGAAGATCTATAACTTGGATGAGCCCGTTGCCATGCTGGCACTAAAAAGAGGGCTCAAGACCTCCCATCTGACCTACTCCCTAGATAGGAAGCCATCGAAGACCTACTCCAAGCTCCTCCTCCATGTCCATAAGTACATCCACGTAGAGGAGGCCGACCGGACCAGAAGGGAGTTAAACAGGAGGCCCCAGAAGAAGCAATCCCAGGGAGAAGCCTCCGGGTCATAGAGGCCCGATTTGATCTCAAACCTCCTGATGGGCCCGAAGCCGAAGAACGCCCCAATTATGGAAGAAAGATTTACTCCTCTCCTCGCCCCAAGGTCCAAGATCCTCATGAAGATCAAAAGCGAGCATTACCTGCATCACCCTCCCCTACTAAGGTCATCCAGTGGCCACGATAAGTCAAAGTATTACCAGTTTCACTACGACCATGGCCACGACACTGAAGAGTGCTGCCACCTCAAAAGAAAGATAGAAGACCTCATAAGGAGGGGCTACCTCAGAAAGTTCGTAGGGGGCAAGGCCCCGGCGGAACCTCAGGCACTCGTAGCTTTCCCACCTTTTGACAACCGGCCCACCGAGAAGCCTATGGGCATGATATCGTGGGAGATGGAGTGAGTCCCGAAAAGGACCAGGGTGAGAGAAGGGTCAAAAAATATACTCCCCTTTGCGAGGAGAAGGGAAACTGGGAAAGAGAATGTAAATAATGATGCCGTTATCGTCGAGATAACAATAGCGAAGCATTCTGTAAAATAGATCATGATCAATAGTGGAAGTTTGACTGATATCCTTTTTTACGATGCCTTCTCTAAAATGAATTTATCTCTTGCTCAGCTAAAGCCGGTTCATGTCCCCCTCGTCGAATTTACCGGAGATTCAGTGGGGGTTGAAGGGGAGATTACACTCCCAGTCACTCAAGGTCACCATCTCGGTTGAGCACCGTCATGATGACCTTCATGATTGTTAGGCTTCCTTCGGCCTACAACGTGATCCTTGACCATCTTGGGCTCAATTTACTTGATGCAGTCATATCAATGAAGTGGCTTTTGGTGCAGTTCCCAACCCCCTATGGCGTAGGAGAAATAAGGGGGCCACCTCAGCCAGTTCAACACTGCTTACAAGCCATCCCCAGATCCAGGAGCACCGGGGAGGATCCTGCAATTGACGACCTTGACCAAAGAACCCAGGATCCCAAGGGCGGTCTTGTCGAGCTCTTGCTATCTTTCCTCCAAGGCGAGGACCCATAGAAGATAGTGCAGATAGGCGCCCAGTTGCAAGAAGATGAGAAGGCTTGCCTGCTGAGTTTCTTCAGGGTGAATGTGGATGTGTTCGCTTGGACCATGGTGGACATGCCAAGAATCCCCTCTGACATCATCACTCACCAGCTGAACATCGACCCGAAGTGCCACTCGGTCCAGTAGAAGAAGAGAAGTTTTGCCCTAGAAAGACAAAAGGCAGTCAATGAAGAGGTGGAGAAGCTCCTTGCGATTGGATTCGTTCGGGAAGTCCAGTATCCTAGCTAGCTGGCGAACATGGTCATGGTCAAGAAAGCCACCAGGAAGTGGAGGATCAGTGTAGACTACACCAACCTCAATCGAGCCTACCCAAAAGATAGCTTTCTTCTTCCAAAGATCGATCAGCTAGTGGATGCCACCTTGGGGCACCGTCTACTCACCTTCATGGATGCATTCTCTGAGTATAACCAAATCCGGATGCACCCAGAAGACAAGGAGCACACTGCCTTCATCACAGACTGCGGGATGTACTGCTATCGGATGATGCCATTTGGCCTGAAGAATGCTAGAGCTACTTACCAGCATTTAGTCAACAAGGTCTTTAAAGACCAAATTGGCTTCAACATGCGAGTCTACGTGGATGACATGCTCGTCAAGAGCCGGTTGGAGTCAGACCAAATTGTGGACCTAGTAAAAGCTTTCACAATCTCCACCTTCACCAGATGAAGTTGAATCTGGCCAAGTGCGCCTTCAGCATGGTGGCCGAGAAATTCTTGGGTTTTATGGTAACTTAGAGAAAAATTGAAGCCAACCTGAAGAAGGTTCAGGCAATTGTCGACATGGAACACCCCATCTCGAAGAAGCAAGTATAGCACCTGACTGGCCAGATTGTGGCTCTGAGCCAATTCATCTTGCGCTCTACCGACCGCTGCCTACCTTTCTTCAAGGTGTTGCACAAAGTACACAACTTTGCCTGGATGAAGTAATGCCAAGAGGCCTTCGAGGAGCTGAAGAAATCCCTGGCATCACCGCCGCTACTATCCCGACCGGAGGATGGGGAGGAGCTCCTCCTATATTTGGTGGTCACCCCGGGAGCTACTAGCTTAGTGCTCGTTTGTGCGTATGGTGATGGAGTTCAAAAGCCAATGTAATACATCAGCAAGCTCATCCGAAATGCGGAGATCAGGTACACCCGCTCTAAAAAATTAATTTTTATACTCATTATGTCTACTCAGCATCTCAGGCCATATTTCTAAGCCCACCCGATCGCGGTCCTGACGGATCAGCCACTGAGGGCCATACTCAGCCGTCCGAACATGTCGGGATGCCTGGCGAAGTGGGCACTAAAGCTAAGTGAGTTCGACATCACCTACTGCTCGAGGCCATCCCAAAAGGTGTAAGTGCTAGCAGACTTCTTGGTTGAGTGTGTCGGCATAGGCGACGAGCTAGAAGAAGCTTTCCCAGAGCACCAGATGGAGCCGCCGACTAACGAGGAGGTATGGGTCCTCCACGTGGATGGTGCATCGAACATAGGAGGGAGTGGAGCTGGCCTCATCCTCACCAATCATAATGGGATTGTGGTCGAGTACGCACTGTGCTTCCTATTCGAGGCCACCAATAACCATGTAGAGTACGAGGTACTCTTCACGGAGTTAAGGATGTCCCGCAAGCTAGGAGTTTCTAACTTGAGAGTCTTTATTGACTCGCAGTTAGTAGCCGACCAGGTCTCAAGAGAGTTTGAAGCTCGAGACCCCAGATGTTAAAGTACCTGGAGTGGGTACGCATGAGTACAGTGGGTTTCAGGCATTTCAACATCTCCCACATTCCCCGGGAAGAGAACGCTCATGCCGACACCCTTTCTAGGCTAGTAACTTTGCCGACTCATCGTTGGGGTGCGCCTACATCGAATACCTTCAGGCTCCCAGCTACGAGCTCCCCGTCGAGGTCCAGTAGGTCACTCCTAAACCTAGATGGATGGACCGTTATATCAATTTTATTACTGATAGTGCCCTGCCCGAGAATCACACAGAGGCTGGCCTCTTAAGAAGAAGGCCACGTGCTTTGTGTTGATGGATGGGCAACTCTATCGCAGGTCCTATTCTTACTCACTTTTGAAGTACTTGAGACCCTCAAAGGCTGCCTTTGTGCTTCAAGAAATACATGAAGGGCTTTATGGGAGTCATGTGGGGGGCAGAACACTGGCGTACAAAGCCCTCTGCCAAGGCTACTATCGGGAGATGATGAAGAAGGATGCAACCGACTTCATAAAGAGTTATGACCACTACCAATGGCACGCCTGCATATAGCATCAACCGGCCACGCTGCTCGCTCAGCTCTCCGCCCCCTGACTGTTCGCTCAATGGGGAATGGACATCCTGGATCCTTTTTCCCCATATCCAGATAGAAGAGATACTTGATAGTGGCCATCGACTACTTCACCAAGTGGGTTGAGGCCGAGCCATTGGCACAGATCACTGAAGCCAAGGTCAGATCTTTTCTTTGCAAGTCGATTGTCTATCATTTTGGACTTCCTCATTCTATCATCATAGATAATGGACGGCAGTTTGACAACCAAGCATTTGAAGAATTATGTTTTGACCTCAACATGCACCACCAATTCACTTTGGTGGCTCACCCCCAGACCAACGGTGAGACCGAGGTGACCAACCAAACCATCCTTCAAGGGCTCCGGACCAGGCTAAACCATACCAAGGGCCGGTTGGCCGAGGAACTTCCCAATGTTCTTTGGGCCTACCACACCATGCCTAGGATGGCGACGGGTGAGACACCCTTCAATATTGTCTTCGGAATCAAGGCTATAATTTCAGTAGAACTGGGCCTACCCACACTCTGGATAGAATAATATGATGAAGCTAAGAATTTTCTGTTCAACCTAGGCCTTCTGGAAGAGATAAGAGACAAGGCTCGACTCTGCATGGCGACCTACAGGCAACAGGTTGCTGGTACTATAATTCCCATATGAAGCCAAAAATCTTCCATCTGAGTGACCTGGTTTTGTGACAGACTAAAGTCTCGTAGCCTGAAAAATGCAGCATGCTCTCCCCCAACTGGGAAGGCCCTTACAGAGTGGTCAAGGCCCTTCCTCACAATGCTTACTACCTCACTGGGCTGGATGGCACCCAATTCACACAAACTTGGAATGCCAACAACTTAAGGATGTATTATCAATAATGTAAGATTTCCTCCCATTAATTAAAAGTTCCTTTTTGGTGCAATGCCGTTTTCACATGTGCAGGAAAATCTTCGCTCAACCCCAAGTCTAGCATTCAAAGTCGGGAAACTCCTGAAGCCCCGCATTCAAAGTCGAGAAACTCCTGAAGCCCTGCATCTAAAATAGAAAAACTCTTGAAGCCCCGCACTTCAAAACCGGGAAACTCCTAAAGTCCCACATTCAAAGCTAGGAAACTCCTGAAGCCCCGCATTCAAACCTGAGAAACTCCTGAAGCCCCGCATTCAAAGTTGGGAAACTCCTAAAGCCCTACATTCAAAGTTTGGAAACTCTTGAAGCCCCGCATCTAAAGTCAAGAAACTCCCAAAGCCCTGCACTTCAAAGCCGGGAAACTCCTGAAGCCCCGCACTTCAAAATTAGAAAACTCCTGAAACCCTGCACTTCAAAGCTGGGATGCCCCAAAAGTCCCGCATTCAATTCATCGAACCCTCAGTCTAGCGACGACAAGCCAAGATGCCCCAAAAGTTCCACATTCAACCAGTCAGACCCTCAGTTTGGTGACGGCAAGCCGGGATGCCCCATTATGGAGACCCGAGAGCTATCTATCATTTATTTGGTTGATCAAGTCAAAGAGGAGAGCCACTATACCTTACTTCAAGCCCCCTGAAGCAAAGAAGGAAGGTCAAGTGGATAAACATGAATCCCTTGATTCATGCCAAGCAACTAAGAAAAGATGTGGTCCACCCCAAGCCCAAGAGAGCAGGTGTTTGGTGCCCCACATGGTCCCCCCTTTCTTTCCTTATTTTTCTTGAGCTTCTTTGGGAATTGTATAACACCTTTCATGTTTTCAATTAGCAAACCAGGAAGGATTGTGATGGGGAACGGGGGACCCGAGAGCTATCCATTAGATTGTGGTGCCTCATGTTTTTCATATTTTCTTTATTTGCTTCCCAAGTAATTAGTCCCTATATAAGGACCCCTCTCTTGTATTGAAATGGAGGATAATAAGGGTGATGATTTGAAAAGAGTGATTCTTCGTTCTGCCCCTGTCAAGGAGTGGGCGTGAGGTCCGTCTTGCCTTCGCCTTTGGGCATCAAGGGGTGTGAGATCCTATGCCTTCGCTTTCAAGCATCGAGGGATGTGAGGCCCTAGTTTGCCTTTGTTCTTCGGAACATTGAGGGGTGTGAGACCCTAGTTTGCCTTTGTTCTTTAAAACATCGAGGGATGTGAGGTCCTAGTTATCCAAATCCAACCATCCATTTCTTCCTTCCCCATTGTTCCTTCCCCATCTCCCTAGAAAATTAAAAATATATATATATAGAAGAAAAAAATAGAGGTACCCTAATCTAGGTGACTTATAGACTCACCAACGATCCATCCCCCATCCCGTCCCCCATCAATATGGTATCAAAGCCCAGAGGTTTAGGGTATCCATTATTTTCTTTTTATCCTATCTTGTTCCTATTATTCCCGCTATTCTCTACTTATCCCCAACTTATCCTTGAGTTATTCTCATCATCTCCTTCCTTGATCCATCCGCCACCATCTCCATACCGGCTCACCAGTGCCACCACCGAGCCATAGCTGCGCCATCATCCCAACTGATTAGGAACACTCGATTCCCCATCCACAGCCTGCCATCAAGCTCGGAGTCCACCCCTAATATTCCCATCCAGAGAGATCCAAGATCGAATGGAGCCCACTGCCTTCCTTCCATCCGGTCATCTTCAACACTAATTTGCCTCCTGCAACCATCGTTGGAATCAAGCCCCTTGCAACCATGCCGCCCACCCCTTCCATCCACACTGCCATCTCCAAGAACAGAGCAAGCCGCAACACCTTCTTCACGGTCGCCGCTTGAAATGCCGATTCTAGCTTTGAACCATCTGCCTCCTTCGATGATCAATCCCGTTCAACTCCTCCGATCCAACCCCTCCACCCACTACCTCGCATGAAGCCTCCCGTCTCCGCCATCCCTAACCAGATCCATCGCCGCCACCAGCCCCAAGAACTTTATTACCATCGGCCTTCGATTGATGCCCTCGACCACCGTGCATCACCGCCACTCCCGACACAGCAGTCAGCCTTTCCTCCGACATCGCACAACACCATCGCCCAGATCCGGATGCTCCTGCTCTTGCCAAAGCCACCCATCCTCGTCCGCCCGTCGTCCGCCTCCCCTATTCCATCCTCCTGCTGCCCATCCTCCTCTTCTTGACTGGCCATCTTCCAGCCCCAGATCGGTGCCTCCACAACTGTTTGAGCCACCCCTCCCTTCTGCCACCATCCGAAGACCATGCTCCCACCAGACATCCTTCCCTCCTGCGGTCATTTTCTCCTTGCTTGTTCTAGCCTTCGATCTGTGGAGAAAGGAGACGCACACGAACGTGAAAGCTACATGGTCCTCAAAGCACACGGATCTCAAAGCAGCCCAAAGATGGTAAAGCATGCATCTCAAAGCTGCACCAATTTCAAAACTACACGATTCTTGGAGCAATCCAAAAAAAATCATCAAGTACTGTATGGATTTCAAATAATGTATGGGTTTCAGTTCCACCCAAGACATCTTCAAACTAGATGGAGTCGAGTTCTCCCTACTCCAGGAGAATGATGGGGACCCGAGAGCTATCCATCAGTTTATTTGGTTGATCAAGTCAAAGAGGAGAGCCACTGGACCTCACTTCAAGCCCCCTGAAGCAAAGAAGGAAGGTCAAGTGGATAAACATGAATCCCTTGATTCATGCCAAGTAACTAAGGAAAGATGTGGTCCACCCCAAGCCCAAGAGAGCAGGTGTTTGGCACCCCACATGGTCCCCCCTTGGTCCCCACCTTCTTTCCTTATTTTTCTTGAGCTTCTTTGGGAATTATATAGCACCTTCCATGTTTTAAATCAGCAAACCAGAAAGGATTGTGGTGCCTCATATTTTTCATATTTTCTTTACTTACTTTCCAAGTAATTGGTCCCTATATAAGGATCCCTCTCTTGTATTGAAATGGAGGATAATAAGGATGATGATTTGAAAAGAGTGATTCTTCGTTCTTCCTCCGTAAAGGAGTGGGCATGAGGCCTGTCTTGCCTTTGCCTTCGGGCGTCAAAGGGTGTGAGATCCTATGCCTTCGCTTTCGAGCATCGAGGGGTGTGAGGCCCTAGTTTGCCTTTGTTCTTTGAAACATCGAGGGGTGTGAGACAGTAGTTTGCCTTTGTTCTTCAGAACATCGAGGGGTGTGAGTCCCTAGTTATCCAAATCCAACCATCCATTTCTTCCTTCCCCATTGTTCCTTCCCCATCACCCTATAAAATTAAAAAATATATATAAAAGAAAAAAATAGTAGTACCCTAATCTAGGTGACTTCTAGGCTCACCAACGATCCATCCCCCATCCCATCCCCCATCATCCCAGAAGTCTCACATTCAATCCGTCAAACCCTCAGTCTAGCGGTGGCAAGCTGGGATGCCCCAGAAATCCTGTATTTAATCCATCGGACCGTCAGTCCGGCAATGGAAAGCCAGGACACCCCAAAAGTCCCGCATTCAATCCATCAGACCCTCAGTCCAGTGGTGGCAAGTCGGGATGCCCTAGAAGTCCCGCATTCAACCCATCAGACCCTCAGTCTAGCAGTGGCAAGCCAGAATGCAACCTGTCAGACCCTCAGTCTGGCGGTGGCAAGCCGGGACGCTCCTGAAGTCTCGCATTCAACCCGTTGGACTCTCCATCTGGTAATGGCAGGTTGGCCTCCCCAGCCGGTGATGGCAGGTTTGGGATTCCTGCCATACAAACCAACAGCATCTCGACTTGGCAGGGATGACTTGCAAGAACCCCCAAGGTCTTCCCAATGCACCACCAACTCCCAAATCAGGGAGGGAGCCACAAAACCTTGGAGGCCCCAAGATAAGTGGTCAACCCTGGCCAAACCCTTGAGGACCCTTTGCAAAGCGCTTGGCATGGTGAAGGCAACTAATGGGGCCATTAAGTCCCCTTCGGTCACCAGCTATCTCTAAGGGACCATTGGGAGGAATTGGAGCCTAAGAAGTATTGGTGCAGTAGTCACAATGAAGATCCAGACTTATGCGCCAGAAGAAAGGGAAGAAGACAATCTATTGGAAAGGGAGGGATTCCATTAAGATGTCCCTAAACAAAAACTCCAAGGTATGAGGAGTCAAAAAAAAGAGAAGAGAAAGAAAAAGAAAAGAGAGAAGAGAAGGAAAGAAGGAAAGAAGAGTATTCAATGAAGAAAAAAATGGATTTCATTAATCAGAATTTCTTTACAATAGAGGAGACCCTGACAGGCTGGGTAGCATTGAAAGAAGTCAAAAAAAAAAATGAAAATCGTAAGTACAACTATTGTTCCACGGGCTCATTCCCAGGATGGTGAGGGGGGTCGCCAGCATCCCTCTGGCTCTCTGCCGGTGAGGGTGCCACCTCGAAAGCTGATGGTGGGCTCACTACCTCCTCTGCTTCGGCTGAAGGCTCCGCTTCCTCAACACTGGTACCAGAGGTCACCGAAATGATAATAGCCTCCAGGTCCAGATCTGAGAAGGCCTGCGCCACCTTCGACCGGCATACCATGAACCCCTTCATGAAGGAGTCCACAATCGCCTCCTGCACATCCTCTGCAAACTCCACTGAGGCCTTGTACCTCGGCACCACCTCTGCCATTTCCTTCTTTGTGACTTCCATCAGAGCCACCATCGCAGTCTCCTTCTCCTCCACTGACGATGCTCGTGCTAGCACCGCCTCTTGGTGGGTCTGGAGGACCCGGGACTCCCCCTCCAAACATGCCACCTCTGCGGTGGACATCTCCACCTAATGGGTGACCTTTTTCCCTCTCGACGACCAAGGACACCTCCATGTCCCTAGCCCACTTGTCATCTCTAGTCGTTGCTGCCCTTGCATCGGCTAGCTCGGCGAGGAGGGTCCTTCTCCGGTCCTCAAGAACCCGAACCCTTTCTGTCTAGGACTTGGCCTCCTCCCCGAGTGCTTTCATCTGCACCTTCTATTGAGCCTCCCGTTTCTCCCACTGGGCACAGAAGTTCTGGATGAAGAGGATGTCGATGCCAATCTGCATTAGCAAAAGTGTCAGCAGACATAACCCGACTAGTAGTGAAAGAAAGAAGCTATGCAAAGAAACTCATCGCGAAGAGCCGAGGAAGGATACCGATGATGGTCATCGAGAACATCTTGCCGCCCCTCTCTCAGAAGTCGCGCGATTAGATGGCAAACTCCATCATCCACTCTGCCAATGTGATGTCCTGGGTGACTGTTGAGTTCGGTTGCATGGTCATCGAGATCCGGCGAACCGTTGGGGCCGGCAACACTGCGACAGCTGCTGAACCCGAGGAAGTCGATGGTGGAGGAGCCTTGGCTTCCAGTCATGGACCCGCCGCTTCGGTTGCTGAAGGGGGTGGTGGGCATGGCATTCTCTCCCCCTTTTCGGGCTCGGCCTCCACCTCGACCACCTCCTGGGCTTCAGCTGCAGCATGGGCCATGGGCTCGGCGCACACCACCGCATCGGGCCCCTAGACTGGAAGTTGGGCCTGTGGTCTAACGACAAGGAGTCCGGCCCAACCAAGCCGCTCTCCGAGCAAACAGGGTAGCTGATTTGGGCCCCTAGCTAGTCTCCTCATGGGCCCTTTTTGCTGGGCTTTTCTTGGACCTAGGAGATGCACCCCTCTTCTGGGTCATCTCCATAATTTGATCCAGGGAGAACTTCATGCCTGCAAAGAAGAAGGCAAGTTAGTACCGAAGCCGAGAAGGATTCAAAGGATAAAAAGGGACATGATCAAAGAAGGCTCACCTAGGGCCCGGATTGGGCTGACCTAGCATCATACAGGTTCTACTCGGTTAGCAGATTCTGAAGAGAAGGAATCTAGGACGTGACGAGCTGGTCATACACCTCCCGGTTTACTGGCTCCACTTGGAAGTTATGGTTCGAAGATCGGTCTGGATCGCTCCAGACCCAACCGACCCACTCGACTGAGGTGAAGAAATATCTACCCTTCCATCCCTTAATGGAAGAGGGGAATTCAAACTTAATACCCTTCGAGTGAGGAGCAACAAACCACCAACCCTCATCAGTTGGGTGGTGCTTCGGGATGAAAAATGCCCTGAAGAGGGAGAAACGAGCAACAATCCTGTGGAAATGATAGAGAACTATGAAGCAGAAGATGATTCTAATGGCATTGGAAGTGAGCTGGGCTGAAACTAGATGAAAGTTACTGAGGAAGGAGAGGAAAAAATGATGTAGAGGAAGATAAAGACCCCCGAGAAAGAAGTCCTCGTACAGAGCTATCCGACCCAAGCCACCGGAGGTGACTTGTTCCCTCAGCCCCAGAATAGAGAGCTGGACGGAGTCCGGGATCCTGTACATGTCTCGAAGCCATGGGAGGTCCTCTCCGGTCATCACCGAGGTGATGCCTGAGGGACCAGTCGAACCGAAAGGAGGGGCTAGAGGACTAGAAGGAGGACGAGTAGGACGAGGAGCCTTGGGACCACCAATTACTATCCTTATTGGCTGAATGCTCCTACGAACACTAAGGCTCAAGGGAACTTCATCCTCCTCATCAAAGGATGGGATCCTCTGTCGAGAAGGTCCAGCTTTGTTAGGATTGCTGGAAGGAGGACAACCCCAACCCGAGGGACTCATCTCTAAACAAAGGGATGGAAGAACAAGGAACAGAAGCCCTGTGGGTCTTAAGGCCGGACTCTCTTAACCTAATCAAAGGCAAGGAAGACAAGGAAGAAGACAAGGATAGGAAAGACTGACTTGGATGCCTCAAGAAAAAAGGGGGCAGACTGGGAAAGAAGTGCTCTGTCTCGTATGTGAGGTCCGAAGGTTCGAAAGAGATGGTTTGGAGAAAGTTTTCCTCTCTTTCATAAAGGATAGGTTGCGCCCGTGCATCCTTTCAGTCCTCTCACTGCTGGATGTGCGCCACGTGTTGACATCGGCCAAGAATGGCACCTCAATACTCTAGAGATCGCCTCGAGCATGGCATTAACCATTATGATACCTTGGACCTGCTAATGTGGCATCCCCGCATTGGCCTCGGGGTACGATATACGAATCGCCAGCGATCGTGGCATTTAATAGCACCGGATGTTTGTCCTTTCCATGTCAACGTCACCATAACTCCCTTCATCCCGAATGCCACATTGCGACAAGACTCGTGAGTGGGGGGAAACTGATGTGGCGAGATCACTGATGTGGAGCCCCTCTCAGACCTAGCTGGAGGCTACGTTGGCAAGTAGCACCAACTGGACAAAGACTCTAGCGAAACCGCCTTTGGCCTGGGCCCCTCATGCTGAAGTGGCTACCCTGAGGTTTAGCCCCAGCCAAGATTAGGCCCTCATTCTTCGTGCCCCTCGTGTCGAAGTGGCTCCCCCAAGATCGAGCCCCGGTCGAGGTAAAGCCCTCATTCTTCGTGCCCCTCGTACCAGAGAGAATCCCCCAAGGTCGAGCCCCGGCCGAGGTTAGGCCCTCGTTCTTCATGCCCCTCGTGCTAGAGCGGCTCCCCTAAGGTTGAGCCCCGGTCGAGGTCAGGCTCTAATTCTTCATGCCCCTCATGCCGGAGCGGCTCCCCCAAGGTCGAGCCCCGACCGAGGTCAGACCCTCGTTCTTCGTGCCCCTCATGCCAGAGTGGCTCTCCCAAGATCGATATCTGATCGAGGTCAGGCCCTCGTTCTTCGTGCCCCTCGTATTGGAGCGGCTCCCCTGAGGTCGAGCCCTGGCCGAGGTCAGGCCCTTATTCTTTATGCCCCTCATGCCAGAGCAGCTCCCCCGAGGTCGAGTCCCGGCCAAGGTCAAGTCCTTATTCTTCATGCCCCTCGTGCCGGAGCGACTCCTCCGAGGTCGAGCCCTGGTCGAAGTCAGGCCCTCGTTCTTCATGATCCTCATGCCGAAGTTGCTTCCCTGAGGTTGAGCCCCAGCCGAGGTCAGGCCCTCATTCTTTGTACTTATGGTAGAAGTCTCCTTCCCCGCTCGAGGTCGATCCCATGGTCAGAGTCAACTGCTCCCCCAGGCGACGATGCCGGCAAGTGACACCATCGCCCTCATCCTGGCATTGCTAGGGAGATTTGCATGCCTAATGGGTGACGACACACCGCCTGGAACATCTAGAGGAATGGCCCCCCTCTAGAGCATGCCAACTGTGCCCCTGCGAAGTGGAGTTTCGCCAGGGCATGCCAGTCTGTGAGGGAGAATCTCACTAGAGCCACTGAATGCCCAGTCCACTACCGGTGCCACCTGGGAAAGGGAGCTCCGCTACCTACCATCTGCACCACCCAAATAAGGAAGGCCTCGTCACAGAATTTAGACCTTGTAGCACCTGTACCCGGACCGGTGCTCTGCCAAGTCCTCCCCCCTTAGATGGTGGGACGGTACCATGAGGAGCAGCATCCTGTTAGAGCATTAGAGTCGGCAGCACCTCTCCCAGCTATGAAAGGGACATGAGCCCCTCTATGTTCTACAGGCTCAGCGGGTAACAGGCCCCTTACGACCTTGGAGGGAGGGGGAAGGAGAGCGGGCCTACATCCCATGGCACAGGGAGCACCCAAGAGAGACAAAAGAGATAGAACTCCATACCTCACTCGAGGTGCAACCCGCCTATAAGAAAATCAAAAGGGGCCTCCGGCAGAAAGAGAAAGGTAAGCAAGAAGGAGCAGGCTACTTAGCGAAGCACAAGGCACACCAGGAGCCTCAAAAATCTCCCAGAGAGAAAGGGTCCCGACGGCCACCACTGCTCTTGCCCTCCTTCTCGACTCATAATTTCACTTCATCTCTTTCTTAGAAACCTCCGAGAGTGGAGACCTCTTCGGGATCCACCGATGAGGATCTGTTCCTCTAGATCGTCCTATAACTTGATCATCAGAGTGCTCCCATCGAGATTCCCAGCTCGGGTCTCGTTACTTTTGCAGGTCTGGGCACGTGCATTGGACGTCGGACGGGAATGCCACCAATCGACGCTGAGTAGGAGCTGCAGGCCATGACGATCTGGACGGCAACAGAAGTCTTAAAAGATTTTTTTTTTAAAAAAAAGTGAAAGTGAAAAACTTTTATTTTCACTTTTTCCAAAAATAAAGGAAGTTTCTTTTTGCTATAGGAAAAAAAAAAGCAATCAAATAACCTTTTGTATCATATTCCAAGTTTTTACTTTTAAAAAAACAAATAAGAAAAAAAATGATACCACACATTAGGGATGGGCTAGGCCGGGCCACATCCCTCTCCCAGTCCAACTTGAAGTTTTTTATAAAGCTAGCACGAACCTAGCCCAGACTTAGGCCTGTTTTGAAACCGTTTCAGCTAGCCTAAAATTATCAAGTGGACTCTAGTTCATTAAATTACAAACAACTTTCTCTTAATAATTCAGAATTCTAATCATTTTAACATGATTGAATTGCAACTAACTATCATACCTTTAAAAGATTTTATAAAAGCTTGAAACATCAATATTCAATAATTCTTAGCCCAAAGATTTAAGAATGATGAAGGGTTTGAGACTTATTTGAACTTTAATTCTAGTTTTGTTCAAGCTCTATACAGGCATTATCCAAGCTCGAGCTCGCATCAAGCAAATCAAACCAATAATGAGTAATTCTTTGTACACTGGGGGCGGTGTAGAAAATCTAACATTGTGCTCACCACACTTCTTGGTTAGGCCACGTTGCGCTCACATGGTATGATGGAATTTTCATCCTTTCGGCATCAAATCACGCATATGAAGCAATGACAAATGAAGGCACATGCGGCTGGTCAGACCTAACCCAAATTTCAAAAAATTATAGCATGAGAATATCTTTTTTCTCCAAAATGAGTCATTTTTCCTATTCTTTGATAGTGCCAAAATATTAGGTAGGTTCCTGTTCACTCTCTTCTTCCTCCTTCCACACCTTTATCTGAGAGGGATGGCAAAGGCTGCATGCTGTGATTCGGCTATGGTGGGTCCTAGAGATGATTGCCGAACCAACTGGCCCACTCACACGTACCTTTGTTGAGTTCAACAGGCAAGTAGGCATGTGGCACAATGCCATCCGGGCATCCACCTAAGTGACACGGTGGCGATGACCAGAATGACCATGTCCTTTTGCAGTGGCGGTGGTAGCATCCAGTGATGGCACCATTTACTCGAACGCTAGTGTGTGAGTCCCAGCTTGCGCACCAAGGCTAGAGTTGCGGCACGCACGATGGCGATGTCGAGGGTAATCGAGATGGTGGCACGTAATTTCATGAGCTGTGATGCCTGTCAAACCAACCAAATGCCATAGAATCCCCATACCTATAGAATCCCCATAGGATGTCATAGCATCCTCTTGGGATGTCACAGAATGGTGTTAAACTATATTATAGAATCTACTTGGATACCAAGGTCATATAGAATCTCCTTAGGATATCATAGAATCCCCTTGGGATATCATAGAATGATGCCACCTGATTTTGGAACTTATTTAAAAACCAATATGTTATAGAATCCAATTAGGATATCATATAATCCTCTCAGGATATCATAGAATGGTGACAAATCTAATTATAGGTCATATTTGGATCCAAGATATCATAGAATCTCCTTAGAATGTTATAAAATTCTCTTGGGATATCATATAATGGTGTCAAACATGATTTGGTGACCTATTTAGATACCAAGGTATATTAAAATTTTTCTTAGGATATCATATAATCCCCTCGGGATGTCATAGAATGGTGCCAAACCTAATTATAGAACCTATTGAGATACCAAGGTATCTTAGAAATCTCTTAAGATGTCATAGAATGCCCTTGAGATATCATAGAACGGTGTCTAACATGATTTTGGGAGCTATTTAGATACCAAGGTATCATAGAGTCCCCTTGAGATGTCATATAATCTTCTTGAGATGTCATAGAATTATGCCAAACCTAATTATAAAACCTATTTAGATATCAAGATGTT
Organism: Areca catechu; assembly: GCA_021397845.1. Classification (NCBI taxonomy): domain Eukaryota; kingdom Viridiplantae; phylum Streptophyta; class Magnoliopsida; order Arecales; family Arecaceae; genus Areca; species Areca catechu. The sequence goes on from CM038049.1 coordinate 131,905,908, forward strand.
ATAGAATCTTCTTAGGACGTTATATAATTTCTTTGTGATGTCATAGAATGGGGTCAACCATGATTTTGAGACCTATTTAAATAATAAGGTGTCATAGAATCCCCTTGAGATGTCATAGAATCTCCTTAAGATATCATAGGATGGTGTCAAACCTAGTTCTAAGATTTATTTGGATACCAAGATGCCATAGAATCCACTTAGGATGTCATATAAACTTCTCAGAATGTTATAAAATGGTGTCAAACTAATTATGGGACCTATTTGGATATCAAGGTATCATAGAATCTACTTAGGATATCATAGAATTCCCTTGGAATGTTATAAAATAGTGTCAAACATTATTAGGACCTATTTATATACCAAGATATCATAGAATCTCCAAAGAATGTTATATAATCTCCTCGAAATATCATAGAATGGTGCCAAACCTGATTATAGCATCTATTTGGATACTAAGATGTCATACAATTCTCTTAGAATGTTATAAAATTTTCTTGGAATATCATAAAATGATGCCAAATCTGATTTTGAGACCTATTTGGATATCAGAATATCATAAAATTTTCTTAGAATGTCATAAAAATCCCTTGAGATGTTATAAAATAGTGTCAAACATGATTTTGGAATCTATTTGTTTACCAAGATATCATAAAATCTTCTTTGGATATTATAGAATTCCTTTGGGATGTCATAAAATGATGTCAAACCTAATTTTAGATCTATTTGGATACTGATATCATAGAATCCACTTAGGATATCATAGAATCTTTTTAGGATATTATACAATGGTGCCAAACCTAATTTTAGAACCTATTTGGATATCAAAATGTCATAAAATCTTCTTAGTATATTATGAAATCTTCTTGGGATATCATAAAATGGTACAAAACTATATTTTAGGACATATTTGAATATCAAAATGTCATAGAATACTCTTAGGATATTATAGAACCTTATAGGAATGTCATAAAATTATGTCTAATATGATTTTGGAAACTATCTAGATACTAGCATATCATAAAATCTCCTTATGATCTCATAAAATCTTCTTAGGATATCATAAAATAATGTCAAACATGATTTTGGAATCTATTTAGATAATAGAATGATATAGAATCTCCTAGGGATGTCATAAAATGGTGCTAAATATGATTTTAGAATCTATTTGGATACCAAGATATAAAATATTATTGGAATGTCATAGAACTCACTTGGAATGCCATAAAATGGTGTCAAACCTAATTTTGAGATCTATTTGGATATCAGAATATCATATAATTTTCTTAGGATGTCATAGAACCCTTTTAAGATGTCATAAAATGGTGCCAAACCTAATTTTGAAATCTATTTGGATGCTAGGGTATCATAAAATCTCCTTAAGATATTATAGAATTTTCTTGGGATATCATAAAATGATGCTAAACTCGATTTTGGAATCTATTTAGATACCAAGATGCCTTCAAATCTTCTTAGGATATCATAGAATCTTTTTAAGATGCCATAAAATGATATCAAATCTGACTTTGAGACATATATATTTAGATACCAGAATATCATAGAATCTCCTTAGGATGTCATAAAATTTTCTTGGGATGTCATAAAATGGTACCAAACTTAATTTTGTAATATATTTGGATACCAGGATGTCATAAAATCCTTTTAGGATGTCATAGAATATACTTAAGGTATTATAAAATGGTGTCAAACCTGATTTTGGAACCTATTTGGATATCAGAATGTCATAAAATTCTCTTAGAATGTCGTAGAACCATTTTGGGGTGTCATAAAATGATGCCAAATCTGATTTTGAAACCTATTTGAATACTAGGATATCATAAAATCTTCTTAGGATATTATAAAATCATCTTGGGATGTCATAAAATGGTGCCAAACCCGATTTTGGGATCTATTTGGATACCAAGATATCATAAAATCTTTTTTAGATGTCATAGAATCTCCTTGGAATGTCAAAAAATCATATCTATGTAGATACTAGAATGTCATAGAATCTCCTTAGGATGTCATAGAAATTCCTTAGACTATCATAAAATGATGCCAAACCTGATTTTGTGATCTATTTAAATACCAGAATATCATAAAGTCTTCTTAGAATGTCATATAACTTCCTTAGAATGTCATAAAATGGTACCAATATGATTTTGGGATTAATTCGGATACCAGAATATAATAGAATCCCCTTAAGATGTCATAGAACTCTCTTAGGATGCTATAAAATGATTCTAAATCCAATTTTGGGATATATTTGCATACTAGAATGTCATAGGATCTTCCTAAAATATCATAAAATCTTCTTGAGATGTCATAAAATAATACCAAACCTGATTTTGGGATCTATTTGGATACCCGGATATCATAAAATCTTCTTAGAATCCTCTTTAGACATCATAAAATGGTACCAAACCAAATTTTGGAACCTATTTGAATACCGGATTATCATAGAATCCCCTTCGGATGCTAACAAAACCTCTTGGGATATTATAAAATGGTATCAAACCTAATTTTGGAACCTATTTGGATATCAAGATGTCATAAAATCTTCTCAAGATGTTTAGAATTTTCTTAGGATGTCATAAAATGGTGCCAAACCATATTTTGGAATGTATTTGGATACCAAAATGGCGTAGAATCCCCTTAGGATATTATAAAATTCTCTTGAAATGTCAAAAAATAGTATCAAACATAATTTTGGTAACTATTTAGATACAATATATCATAAAATCTTTTTATGATGCCATAGAATCCCCTTAAGATGTCATAATATTGTATCAAACCTAATTTTGGAATCTATTTGGATAACATAATAACATAGAATCCCTTTAAAATGTTATAGAACCTTTTGGATGTTATAAAATGGTGCAAAATATAATTTTGAAACCTATTTAGATACCATAATGTCATAGAATCCTCTTTGAATGTCATAAAACCCTCCTTGGAATATCATAAAATGATACGAGATCCGATTTTGGAACTTATTTGTATATCAGAATATCATAGAATCTTCTTAAAATATCATAGAACTCCTTTGGGATGTCATAAAATGGTACCAAACTTAATTTTGGAATCTATTTGGATATCAGGATGTCATAAAATCTCCTTAGGATGTCATAGCATTCCTTTGAGATATCATAAAATGATGTCAAATCTAATTTTAGAGTCTATTTGGATATCAGGATGTCATAGAATTTCCTTTGGATATCATAGAATTTTCTTGGGATGTTATAAAATGATGTCAAACCTAATTTTGGGATCTATTTGGATACTAGGTCACCATAGAATCTTCTTAAGATATCATGGAATCCTCTTAAGATATCATAACATGGTGCCTTTGCCTAGAGGAAAGTCACCAGGGACATTAAGAGTTGGGAAGGAAGCCGAATGGATAGGAAAATAGAGGTTAGGGCTTGGAGGAATATTGATGCATGGAAGAACCAAGGAAGTCTTAAAAAGTCATATTTTTTTTAAAAATAGATAAAAGTGAAAATTTTTATTTTCACTTTTTTTCAAAAATAAATGAAGTTTCCTTTTGCTAAAGAAAGAAAAAATAAAAGCAACCAAGTAACTTTTTATATCAGATTCCAAGTTTCTACTTAAAACAAAAATGAAATAAGAAAAAAATGATACCAAACATTAGGGCTGGAAATGGTTGGGCTGGGCTGGCCCACACCCCTCCCCCAGCCCAACCTGAAATTTTTTCTAAGGCTAGCACGCTCCTATCCTATGCTTGGGCCTGTCTTAAAACCATTTCGGCCAGCTTGAATTCACCAAGTGGACTCTGGTTCATCAAATCACAAATGGCTTTCTGTTAATAATTCAGAGTTCTAATCATTTTAACATGCTTGAATTTCATCTAACTTTATACCTTTAGAAGTTTTTATAGAAGCTTGAAACATCACTATGTAATTGCTTTTAGCCCAAAGATTTAAGGATGATGAAGGATTTGAGACTTATTTGAACCTGAATTTAAGCTCTGTTCAAGCACCATGCTAGCCTTATTCAAGCCCAAACTTGCATCAGGTAGATCAAACCAATAACATACTAGAGCCCAATGTGAAAAATAAATGAACTTTATATTTATGCTCAAACCTGGCTTGAAGCTTTTCAATTTTAATCCTTAGTGTTGCCACCAAGATCGCCGTGGCCCGTAGCTGCTGCCAACGCCGGAGTGCGCTCCCTTCGCTGCCTGGCGGTCCTCTGCTCCTGGACCTGCAAAACAGAGGTTAGTGACCCGGGCCGGGGTTTCCGGTGGGGGCACTACGACGGTCAAGTCAGAGACGATCCAGGGGAACAGATCCTCCTGGTCGGGCCCCTCTTGATGGACTCCGCACTAGGAGGAGTAAAAGATGTGTGTGAAGATGAAAATGTTGTAGGGGGAGAATGATAGCGGGGACAGAGGGGTTCCCTGTTCCTCCGCCTCTCCTTGTATCCCTCGTTTCCCTTCGAATGTGGTGGTAGTGTTGGCGCTTCGCCCTCTTAGTCGAGCTTGCGCTTGTATTTTATGGTTGTTTTTTGTTGTTGTTGTTACCTCCCCCTTTCGGGGGTGTCGATTGTTCTTTGTAGTTGAAATTTAGCCGTTTGGATGCTCGCCTCGGGATCTTCGTTGGGCTGGCAGGCACGTGCAGCAGGATTCCATGCCATGGACGAGATGTTGGGTTTGGTGACCAGGGCGGAAGCGTGGATTTCAAAAATTTATTATGAAACCACTACCAAATCCTTAACCCAAGACCTCCTTACTAGGAATTAAAACAAATAAACATGCATATATGATATAAACTAGAGTTTAGGCACCAACCAGAACTGCTAGTATCCAATCCGATGAAGAAAATCCTGATTCAGCCTTCTTCTCCACCAGGCGCCCAAACGTTCGCCCTCTAACGGTGATCCACACGAGGCTTGACCAAGACACCAGCACCTTCAAAGAACTTGGTTCCACCAACTAGACTTTCAAACTTAAGCCTAATAGGATTTGGGCAAATTCCAATCCAATTGGACTAACTCTTCTTTAAATCAGCCTTTCTACTCCTTCCCTTCTTCTTCCTCTTCTTCTCTTCTTTACTTTTCCCTAATTCCTCTCCTGATTTGAACACTCCTAGGCCTTCCAAAGACCTTGTCCTAAAAGGGCTAGAGTGTTTAGGACAAGAGGATAGGATGTAATAAAAATAAGAAAGAAAGAAGTCTTCGGGATCAAAATCTATTTAACACCCCGAGAGGCTACGCTATTTATAGCACACCAAGGGGCTTCTGAGATATCCATTCATGCCAGAAGACATGACTCTTCTGTTAGGACACGAAGCTTGGCAAGTATTGCGATCCTTGGATTCAAAACTTTCGAGAAAATGAAGCAGAGTGACTCTTTAAATCAAGAGTCGCTTCTCTTCTTAAATCCAAACGCCATACTTTAAACCAAGCGACTTTTGGATTTTTAATCTGTGCCCAAGAGGTGTTAGGACATGCACCAGAGGAGTCCACGCCATTTATCTTTCTCAAAATGTGCGTGAAAAAGAGGGGACGCTACTCTTAGTGCCAAGAGTCCCAAGGGGCGTGGACTCTTCTTCTTTTGGCATGAAGATGTGTCCAAAGGGACGTGGAAGACTCCAAGAGGTGTGAAAGTGTGTTTGACTTGGTCCTCTACTTAATGCAGAATGACTCTTGGCCAGGGGTGCCTCTGGATTATTTTCTCATGCAATTTCTACGTAAAAAACATGTTGGCGCCCAAGAGTCCCACTTAGTCCAAACATTTCACACGCCCAACTTAACCCAATTGCTAAATGGATAATCTCAGGTTAATTAATCCAAATTGGCTAACTTAAACCTTGGTCTTCTAGCCAAGGACTGACCCAACACTTGAGCCAAATTTAATTTGACTTTAATTAATCCAAATTAGCCCAAATCGGAACCTGATCTGAAACTGATTCGAATCTAGGTGCTAGGGTTTGCAACACATGCTAGCATGTTCACCTGCAAACATGGTTTAACCCAATTAAACCCTTGATCAGAACCCTTTGTGTGTGACCTTTTGGGTTCCACATCTAGCCAGCAGTGAGTCCGGGTGTAACTTGACCTGATTCGATTGGATCACATCCAAACCGATTTAGGCCCGACTAGGTCAATTAGAATCCAATTCTAATTAACTGATTGAATTACTATAATTCAATCAAATCCCTACAAGAAAAGAATGGCATCTAGCAACGTATCATGCCTACCCAGAAGATGTGGAATTTTGGTGGCATTACCAAAATACCCTTCAGTGGTGAGTTACCAGGCATTCAGTCCTTCGATCAGCTTGCACCCTGAATATTACTATAGATATGGATACTTGTCAAATCCAATTTCATATTCATTCCTAGATCAATCTGATAATGATGATTTATTAATAAACCATTAGAAACTATTTCTAATGTTCATACTTTGATCAAAGATATCCCGAATCTTAATTTGATCGAAATCAGCTGGATGCGATTCCCTCTTACTAGGGTTGATCGATTCCTTTTTGACCTACTCACAACCTCCATATGCAATCCACCATACCCAGTATCACCCCATGCATGACTCAGTGTCATGATTGAGTGTGAACCAAAGTATGGATTCATGCATACAAGGTACCATGGCAGTCTCAGGTTAAAGGACCACATACACTACTCCCACTATGAGAACTATCTATTGACAAACAGATAAGGTTCCATTAGATGTTCTCAAGCTGAATCCATTCAGTGAACTCATTCTTTAATGAGCACCCTCATCCTAGTATTAATGTCAAACATAAGTGACTGTGAGATCAGTCACCCTCTTCACCAAGTATACATAGGATGTGCTGGTCTTGCCGGAAACATTGATCCCCTACTCAACGTCCCATCGACCAGGAATATTTTAGATTAGGGTTTTAAGGCTTTAGGTCTCACTAGTATGATCTCATCATAACCCTAGAACCATTGCCCTAATCTATGGGATTCATCATATAATAATAAAATAATTAAGACACAGCGTATGATGAAAATAAAATATCTTTATTAATTGATAATATCAATACATTGGTTTGGGATACAAAGAAAAATCCTATCGAAATATAACATTTCGATTGGCCTTTAGGGCATAATCCTTTCAATCTCCCACTTGCACTAAAGCCAATCGCCTTTAAATTTTAACCCCATACAATCAATGTGGCGATCAAACTCCCGCTGTGGTAGAGCCTTAGTGAACGGGTCTGCTATGTTGTTCTTCGTTTCAACTCTTTTAATACAGACTTCTTATCTTTCGACAATCTCTCGAACGAGATGGAAGTGTCTCAGAATGTGCTTTGATTTGTGATGAGCTCTTGGTTCCTTAGCTTGAGCAACGGCTCCAGTATTATCACAGTAAAGTGGTACTGGACATTCAATCTCTGGAACAATGCCCAACTTTGAGATGAACTTCTTCATCCAGATAGCTTCCTTGGTAGCTTCACTAACAGCAATGTATTCTACCTCAGTTGTTGAGTCAGCTACAGTTTGCTGTTTAGAACTCTTCTAGCTTACAGCTCCTCCATTTAGGGTAAAAACATATCCTGAAATAGATTTGCTATCATCTAGATCTGATTGAAAACTAGAATCTGAATAAGCTTCCATTTTAAGATCAGATCCTCCATATATTAGAAAAATATCCTTAGCCCTTCTTAAGTACTTAAGAATATTTTTCACAGCCTTCCAGTGATCCTCTCCTGGATCAGCCTGAAACCTGCTGGCTATACCTAAGGCATATGCTACATCAAGCCTGGTACATAACATAGCATATATTATAGACCCTACTGCTGAAGCATAAGGTATAGAACTCATTCTATTTCTCTCTTCAGGTATCTTAGAAGACATCTTCTTAAAAAGATGTATGCCATGACCTATGGGTAAGTAACCTCTTTTACTTCCCTCCATGCTAAATCTCTTTAGCACTTGGTCAATGTACCTAGACTGGGATAAGCCTAGCATCCTCCTAGATCTATCTCTATAGATCTTGATACCCAGTATATAGGATGCTTCTCTCAAGTCTTTCATGGAAAACTGTTTAGATAACCATACCTTGACTGATTGTAACATTGGGATATCATTCCCAATGAGGAGTATGTTATCCACATACAGAACCAAGAAAACTATGGCACTCCCACTAGTCTTCTTGTACACACAAGGTTCATCCTCATTTTTGATAAAGTCAAAATCTTTGACTGTCTTATCAAATCAGATGTTCTAACTCCTGGATGCTTGCTTTAATCCATAAATGGATTTCTTCAGCCTATATACCTGATTAGGTTTAGTCTCCAAGACAAAACCTTCTGGCTGTGACATGTAGACCTCTTCCTCAAGGAAACCATTAAGGAATGGGGTTTTCATATCCATCTGCCAGATTTCATAATCATGATATGCTGCTATAGCAAGCATGATTTGAATAGATTTGAGCATAGCAACAGGAGAAAATGTTTCATCATAATCTATTCCCTGTTTTTGTCTGAAATCCTTAGCCACTAATCTGGCTTTATAAGTTTCGACTTGGCCATCTGCCCCAATCTTTTTCTTATAGACCCATTTGCATCCAATAGGGTTAACACCCTCTTGTGCATCAACTAAAGTCCATACTTGGTTGACATACATGGAGTCCATTTCGGATCTCATGGCTTCCAGCCATCTGTCTGAGTCCCTACTCATGACAGCATCCGTATAGGTCAGAGGCTTATCATTTTCAATGATCCGGACTTCATTATTCTCAATAATGAACCCATACCTCTTAGGTGCATGACGCACCCTATCAGACCTACAGATAGGAGTAGTGTGTTTTGGTTCTATACTAACTATGTTATCATTTGGTTGAGGTGTATCTATTTGTTGAACTTCTTTAAGTTCAATATTTCTCTCACTGCCCTTTTGTAGGATGAACTCTTTCTCCAAAAAAGTGGCATGCCTACTGACAAAAACTTTTTGTTCAGTAGGGTGGTAGAACAGATAACCTATACTATCTTTAGGATATCCTACAAATAAACACTTATCTGCTCTAGCATCCAGTTTATGTCCAAAATTTCTTTTGACATAGGCTAGACATCCCCATATCTTAAGATTGGGTTTCTTACCCCTCCATATCTCATATGGAGTGCTAGAGATAGATTTAGATGGTACTCTATTTAAGATATTAGCCGCAGTTTCCAAGGCATATCCCAAGAAGGAAACAGGTAACTCTGTGAAGCACATCATGGACCATACCATATCTAATAAGGTACGATTCCTCCTTTCAGAAACACCATTTAATTATGGTGTGTAAGGAGGGGTCCATTCAGAGATAATTCCCTTTTCTTTAAGGTGATCGAGAAACTCAGTGGATAAGTATTCACCTCCTCAATCTGATCAAAGGATTTTAATACTTTTCCCTGTTTGTTTCTCTACCATACTTTGATACTCTAAAATTTTATCAAAGGCTTCGGACTTATGTTTCATAAGATACACAAATCCGTACCTTGAAAAATCATCAGTAAACGTGATGAAATAAGAGTATCCACCCTTGGCCCGAGTTGTCATAGGCCCACATACATTTGTATGTATGAGTTCTAATAACTCAGTTGTCCTTTCTCTATATCCACTAAATGGAGTCTTGGTCATTTTACCTATGAGACATGATTCACAAGTTCATAATGATTCATAATCATAAGGATTAAGAAAATTTTCCTTGTATAACTTGCTAATCCTAGTCTCACTAATATGTCCAAGCTGACAGTGCCAGAGTAAAGTATTGTTTACATCATCTCTCTTTCGTTTGTTACTTACATGAAGTATATTGTCATTAGTAGATAGAGTTAAAAGACTATTGCAAAATACGCCACAACATATAATTTCATTAGAAAAGCTGATTGAGCAACCATTGCTCATTACATTCATAGTATAGCCTTGTCTAAGTAACAAGGGTACAGATATGATATTTCTAATGACCTTAGGCATATAGTAACAATCTCTCAGCTCTAAGATCTTCCCCGAAGGTAACTTCAAGATATAAGTCCCTATGGCCTCTGCTTGGATGGACTCTCCTCCAGCACCGTAGAGCTCGAAGTCTCCTTCATTCAATGCTCTAAGCCTCTGCAGCCCCTGCAATGATTTGCAGATATTATGACCACAGGCGGTATCCAATACCCAAGTATTTGAAATGGAAGAATCTAATGACAAAATAGTATGAACTTCTTTCATACCTTTTGGTGCATCCGATGCACCAGGCTTCACACCTGCAAGATAAGCCTTGTAGTTCCTCTTCCAATGACCCGGCTTGCCATAGTGAAAGCAGGTCATCTGTCCGAAGGCCTTCTTTCCTTTCTTCTTCTTGATACCCCTTTCTGGGTTCAATCTTCTCTTGGAACCCTTTCTGCCTGACTTTTTCTTGTTGATCCCATCCACAAGAAGAAGTGGAGCCTTATTTTTCTTTAAATGGCTCTCTGCTATTTTTAACATGTTTAATAGCTCAGGCAAGGAAGTGTTAAGTTTGTTCATATGATAATTAAGAACAAACTGTGAAAATGACTCTGGGAGTGACTGCAGGATCAAATCCTGATTCAACTCCCCATCCATAACAAAACCCAATTGACCTAATCGAGTGATCAGGTCAATAACCATCAGTACATGGTCTTGTACGGATGTACCTTCTGTCATTCTCGCATGGAACAATTGCTTAGATATCTCATATCTAGCAGTTCGACTATGTTCTCCATATAGCTCTTTTAGATTGAGCAGTATGGAGTTAGTGTCCATGCTATCATGTTGCCTCGGCAACTCATTGGTCATAGAGGCAAGCATGATATATTTGACAGTGAGAGAGTCATTTTGCCATATCTTGTATGTGGTCTTTTCCTCTTGCGAGGCATCTTCCCCTAAAGGTTCCAAGGTAGGGGTATCAAGAATGTAAGAATGTTTTTCCTGGCTGAGTACTATCTTTAGGTTTCTCAACCAGTCAACATAGTTCAGTCCAATCAATTTATTGGCATCAAGTATACTACGGAGTGAGAGTGAAGAGGCCATTTAATCTACATTAACAAAGAACATAACATAAGCAAACAACCAATGTTGACAAAACATAATTAAATTAGGACTTTAACTTAATTATGTCTCCCACTATTTTATCAAGCATCATAACCCTCTATATGATGATCGAGAAACCCTAATTGGTTTTTTAGTGGGGTTGAGATCCTAATTCCTTATAAGGACCTTGTGTGTTTACAACAAATCTTGTATAAGTTCAAAGGTAGGAAAACTCTTTCCAATTGCAACTCATACAATTCTCAACATATCCTGGCCTCTAAAATATTAATAGCCTTGTGTGTGCACAACAAACTATAATATTTTAGTTAAGTAAGACCCTTTATTCCTTTATAGTCATGATTGTAATAATACCCTTGTGTGTACACAACAAAGTATTATATTAAATCATGCCATAAGCATCAAATGCACCAGAACAAAATTGTTTTAGTCACCATAATAGGCCTTGTGCGTACACATCAAACATAATATGAATCATAACATAATAATGACCTAGCATAAATGAAGGCCTAATGTAGTGAATTTTACACTAAGCATATCAATCAAGAATTAAGTTAATCTTATCGGCCAGGTAAGTGGGAGAGTAGTGGGAGTCCCCCCGTTGCTTTCCTAGACACCAATAAAAATTGGCCAGGTCAATCAACGGAACCAATTAAAAACCACATCATCTTTACCGATCATGAACCACTTTTCCTAGATACCGAATGATCAAATAATCATCTTGATTATTTTGCTTTTGGTATATGACACTACAACTTAATATAATTTTAATAGAGGGCAATTCAAACAGAAGCACATTCTAATATTACCATTTAATCAACCATGCATCATATATCATTTTATAATGTGCCAAGTGTGTCATCATACTAGGACAACCATCTACCACATAATGGATCCACCATTATGCCAGGGCAACCTTATTTCAGTATGATGACTAGAAAGCTAAACATATCGCTATATCGGTTAAGGTTTAAGTGAAAACCCTAACCAATGACATACATATATGCATAAACATATCAATCATATGTAACTTTAATCTTTTGTAGAGTCCTACAAAATTGGGCAACTTCAAATTTTGTAGTGTCCTACAAAAATGGACAACCTCAAGAGTCCTACAAAATTGGGCAACTTCAATTTTGTAGAGTCCTACCAAAATGGGCAACCTCAAGAGTTCTATAAAATTGTGCAACTTCAATTTTGTAGTCATACCAAAATGGGCAACCTCAAGAGTTCTACAAAATTGGGCAACTTCAATTTTGTAAAGTCATACCAAAATGGGCAACCTCAAGAGTTCTACAAAATTGGGCAGCTTCAATTTTGTAGAGTCCTACCAAAATAGGAAACCTCAAATTTTGTATGATTTAGCCCTAATAAGGTGGCTCTGATACCACTTGTTAGGTTTGGTGACCAGGGTGGAAGCATGGATTTCAAAACTTTATTATGAAACCACTACCAAACCCTTAACCCAAGACCTCCTTACTAGGAATTAAAACATATAAACATGCATATATGATATAAACTCGAGTTTAGGCACCAACCTGAACCGCGAGTATCCAATCCGATGAAGAAAACCCTGATTCAGCCTTCTTCTCCACCAGGCGCCCAAACGTTCGCCCTCCAATGGTGATCCACACGAGGCTTGACCAAGACACCAGCACCTTCAAAGAACTTGGTTCCACCAACTAGACTTTCAAACTTAAGCCTAATAGGATTTGGGCAAATTCCAATCCAATTAGACTAACTCTTCTTTAAATCAGCCTTTCTACTCCTTCCCTTCTTCTTCCTCTTCTTCTCTTCTTTACTTTTCCCTAATTCCTCTCCTGATTTGAACACTCCTAGGCCTTCCAAAGACCTTGTCCTAAAAGGGCTAGAGTGTTTAGGACAAAAGGATAGGATGTAATAAAAATAAGAAAGAAAGAAGTCTTCAAGATCAAAATCTATTTAACACCCCGAGAGGCTACGCTATTTATATCGCACCAAGGGGCTTCTGAGATATCCATTCATGCCAGAAGACATGACTCTTCTGTTAGGACACGAAGCTTGGCAAGTATTGCGATCCTTGGATTCAAAACTTTCGAGAAAAAAAAGTAGAGTGACTCTTTAAATCAAGAGTCGCTTCTCTTCTTAAATCCAAATGCCATATTTTAAACCAAGCGACTTCTGGATTTTTAATCTGTGCCCAAAAGGTGTTAGGACACGCACCAGATGAGTCCACGCCATTTATGTTTCTCAAAATGTGTGTGAAAAAGAGGGGACACCACTCTTAGTGCCAAGAGTCCCAAGGGGCGTGGACTCTTCTTCTTTTGGCATGAAGATGTGTCCAAAGGGGTGTGGAAGATTCCAAGAGGCATGAAAGTGTGTTTGACTTGGTCCTTTGCTTAATACAGAAGGACTCTTGCCCAGGGGGTGCCTCTGGATTATTTTCTCACGCAATTTCTACGTAGAAAACATGTTGGCGCCCAAGAGTCCCACTTAGTCCAAACATTTCACACGCCCAACTTAGCCCAATTGCTAAATGGATAATCTCAGGTTAATTAATCCAAATTGGATGACTTAAACCTTGGTCTTCTAGCCAAGGACTGACCCAACACTTGAGCCAAATTTAATTTGACTTTAATTAATCCAAATTAGCCTAAATCGAAACCTGATTCAAAATCGATTCGAATCTAGGTGCTAGGGTTTGCAACACGTGCTAGCATGTTCACCTGCAAACATGGTTTAATCCAATTAAATCCTTGATCAGAACCCTTTGTGTGTGACCCATTGGGTTCCATATCTAGCTAGTAGTGAGTCCGAGTGTAACTTGACCTGATTCGATTGGATCACATCCAAATCGATTTAGGCCCGACTAGGTTAATTAGAATCCAATTCTAATTAACTGATTGAATTACCATAATTCAATCAAATTCCAACAAGACAAGATTGACGTCTAGCAACGTATCATGCCTACCGAGAAGATGTGGAATTTTGGTGGCATTACCAAAATACCCTTCAGTGGTGAGTTACCGAGCAATTCAGTCCTTCGATTAACTTGCACCCTGAATATTACTATGGATATGGATACTTGTCAAATCCAATTTCATATTCATTCCTAGCTCAATCTGATAATGATGATTCATTAATGAACTATTAGAAACTATTTCTAATGTTCATACTTTGATCAAAGATTTTCCGAACCTTCATTTGATCGAAATCAGCTGGATGCGATTCCCTCTTACTAGGGTTGATCGATTCCTTTTTGACCTACTCACAACCTCCATATGCAATCCACCATACCCAGTATCACCCCATACATGACTCAGTGTCATGATTGAGTGTGAACCAAAGTATGGATTCATGCATAAAGGTCACCATGTGCAGTCTGTGAGATCAGGTTACAAGGATGTGCTGGTCTTGCACATGATCCCCTACTCAACATCGACCAGGAATATTTTAGATTAGGGTTTTAAGGCTTTAGGTCTCATTGGTATGATCTCATCATAACCCTAGAACCATAGCCCTAATCTATGGGGTTCATCATATAATAATAAAATAATTAAGAATAGCGTATGATGAAAATAAAATATCTTTATTAATTGATAATGTCAATACATTGGTTTGGGATACAAAGGAAATTCCATCGAAATACAACATTTTGATTGGCCTTTAGGGCATAATCCTTTCACGAGATGTCTTTCCTGACATGTGGTAGGAGAAGCTTCCATTCATTTTGACATCTCCACTGGATGCCCCATTCCGGGAAGCTTGGCAGAGCCTCGATCCGAGGGTCGCCGCCCTAGGGGTTCGTGCTTTCTGGCTTGGCCATCCTTCTAGAAGTACGGCAGGACATGTAGTTATGGCGGTGTGGGGGGTGCCGTTCCGTAGTCCTCAGGCGGCTCGCCGGTATCCCGGGATGGCAGGGCTTGCTCCGGTCTGGATGCTCCGAGCTCGTGTGGCCACCTTGATGGAAGGGGGAAGAGTGTGGGCCCGCTCCAGCCTAGGCATCCCAAGCCCATGGGCCCGACATGGCGGAGGGCGAAGCTCTGCTCGTTGCCTTGAGGGAGCTCAGCTCAGCTCAGCAGAATGGTTGGGGCTGAGGTGTTGCCTTGGCATCCGACTCGGCGGCCTCCTTTGACGTGGTGCTTGTCAGCTACCTACGTCTATGGTCTTGCCACATCATTTGCCCTCCACTCCCGAGGCTCGTTGGTGCTCGGTGCTCGGGCCGAAGGGAGTAATGTTGGTGCTGACGTGGAAAGGTGGAAATTCGGCGCGATGATGGCCTTGGTCACCGGCGCTTCGAGGGATGGCCCTGCCGGCCAGTGCGAAGGTGCCACGTGGCCATGTCTGAGGAGCAGTTAATGTGGGCACAGAATTTTGAGTGGCTAGGATGCCCTTTTCACCAATGGGCAGCACGTGGTGCGGATCCGTTGGCGAGGGGGTCATGACAGCGCAGATTTGATGGGCCCTTTCGAAGAAATTTTTACTCAAAATTCCCATCCATTCAAATCCTTTGCGCTTGTTGCAGTATCCGGACTCTTCCTCCTCTACGATATGCTTTCGTTCTTCTCTTCTCTAGGGAATCGGATTGGCCCTGTTCTTTTTCCTCCTTTCCCTTTGGGGTAGGCTTCTTCTTTTGAGTCTAGTCTTCCTTCTTCTTAGGTTACCTTCGCAGCATGTCTTGTCCCGATCCTTCCGTCCCAAGGATAGTGCCTTCCTCCTTCGACGAGGAGTCGGAGGGGACACAGTTTAGAATTAGCAGGTGGTTGGCCTTTCCCGCCCCCTCGAGTCCATTAGGGAGTCGGGGGCGGCTTCTTCTCGTCCTTTCCTACTCAAACCAGCTCCTGAGTTTGTTCGGTCAACAGGTCCGGGCGGGGTCGCTTCGACGATTTTCGCCACGGAGCTGGGGGCCATCTAGGATGCCTATGGCATCCCATCTTCTATTTGGCTCATGATTCCCCGCCCTGAGGAGCGGGTCACTTCCAGTGGCCCGGGTCGTCTCGCCTTTTATGAGGAGACCTTCTGCAGGGGTCTCTGGTTTCCCTTTCACCCCTTCTTCTTATTTGTTCTGAACAACTACCGTTTTGTTCCTACATAGTTGGTGCCGAACGCCGTCAGCGTCATCTTCTCCTTCATTGTGCTTTGCCATGTCCATGGATTCGTCGCCCAGTTTTCCTTGTTCAGGGCATTTTTCACCCTGAAACACCATCCAACCGAGGATGGGTGGTGGTCCTTGTCCTCTCGCCTGAAGGGCATAAAATTCAAGCTCCCCTTTTCCATCAAAAGATGGAAGAGCAAATTTTTCTTCGCAAACGTCGAGGGGGTCGACTGGACCTGGAGCGAGCCAGATCGGTTCCCCAACAGGATCTCCATGGTCGACGCAACCGATCAGGACGACTATGAGCAGCTTCGCACCACTCAGATCCCCTCTCTGGAGGTGTTGTTGTCGGAGCGAAACCTTTTTCATGCCAAGGTTGACTCATCGGCGGGGCCGGGTGAGTTCAGCTCTTTCCCCCATGTGCATTTTCTTTTTTCTTCATCTTAGGCTAGCCTTCTTGGCTCCTTTGTGCAGGGATGATCCTCTCGGAGGGCGAACCATTGTCAATCTCCAAGAAGAGACCGCCCACCGGGGTGGCCACTGAGCCTCCTCCAAGGTGGGCCCAGATTGAGGGCACACCGGTGTCCGCCCCCACTACGTTGGTCACCTCGAGGAGGGAGGCCGAAGGACGGATGAGGCCATAGGCTAAAGTTCCTGCTCTGGAGCCTGGGGCGACTGCCCGGGCTGATGCTGCTGTCATCGTCGTGCCACCTCGCTCTCCGGGTCCGAGGATGATCGAGGCTGAAGGAGGAGAGGCCCATGCTAGAGCTCCTCCTGTGACGGGGGCTCCGACCGTGACGGTGATGGGTCCTCGACTGGTTCCTGAAGGTCCCACCATCAGAGGGACAGGCGGACTTGCTCCACATGAGAGCAGGAGAGATGAGGCGAGGCATCGCCTCCCATTCAAGTTGGGGCCAGAGAGATCTCTGGCTGACAACCGAGCCCTAGCCGCTCGCATGATAGATTTTTCCATCTAGCCACGCGACCGGGAGGAGATGGCTTGGCTGCGGCTGGGGGATGTGATTGATAGCATCTTCCCCCAGCTTTACATGGAGAGCCACTCCATCCTCATCCTTCTTCTTCTTCTCCTTCTTTTTCTTCTTTTTTTTTTTGACCTTTTCATATGGTGCAGATTAGCATTGAAGCCTTTTTATCAGGAGCAGTTGCCAAAACTGGGAGCGAGCCGAGCGGCAACAGGTGGCCGAGATCGCGTCGCTGAAGGCCGACCTGAAGGGGAGGGCCGACTCCGAAGGGGTGCTTGACTGACAGGTCAAGGACCTCGAGAGGCGGATCACCGATTCTGAGGGGCGAGCAAAAGAGCTCCAAGAGAGCCTCGACCACGAGCAGGGGCAGTCGAGGGAGAAGGCCGAGGAGCTTGCCGACGCCGAGCGGAAGCTAGGCATGTTTAACGCTGAGGCGGCCCGGCAGAAGGGGATCGCCCAGTCCCTCCAGGCCTGGCTGGCGGCAGAGAAGGAGAAATCAGTCGCAGTTCAGAGGCAGCCAAGGAGGCGGCCAGGTCAGCAGGGGATGCCAATCATGAGGCGGCCGTGGCGAAGAGGGAAGCAAGGGAGGCGATTGCGAGGTACAGGGCCTCGAAGGAGTTCCTCGCCGAGATTCAACAAACGACGTCGGATTCCTTCTTTAAGGGCTTCATGTACCTATGCCGCCGGGTTGAGGGGTTCGTCTCGGTCGAGGGCCATAGTCACCTTGACTATCCCGGCACTTCAGACCAGGAGGCGGGCACTAAGGAGGCCGTTGCTCCCGGGTCTTCTGCGCTAGCCAAGGTCGGGGTCATGCCATCTGAACCCGGAGCCACGCGGCCGGAAGCCCCTGCTGGCGGAGATTCCCATCCCGACGGTCAGCGGGTAGGTAGTAATTATTTTTATTCCCTTTTTACTTTATCTTTCTGTTTTTGTTTTTGGCAGGGCTACCTGATATGTCGGGAGCCCGCAGGATGCTTGTAACTAACACTCAATCAATAAAGCTTAAGCTTTCTTGCAACCATTTTCTTTGTCTAGCTCTTTCTTTCTTTCTCTCTTTCTTTTACTCCCCTTCTTCTTCTTCTTCCCTTTTGATGAGTGGGGAGATCAGAAAGGAGGGCCTCACCTTGCGTGGAGTTGAGTTATTATTAGACTCCAATGCCAGCAAGTCGGGCGCAAGCTGACGGCACTTGAGAGCTGCTGAGCTGCTTGGCTCGAAGTTCTCTTGGCCGGAGATCTGAGCTCCGGTCTTGAGTTGGCATCCTGGAGCTGGGCTCGGGGATGTTGATGACTGAGAGCTGCTTGGCTCGAAGTTCTCTTGGCCGGAGATCTGAGCTCCGGTCTTGAGTTGGCGTCCTGGAGCTAGGCTCGGGGACGTTGATGATTGAGAAGTGGGCTTGTTCCCCTCTCGTTCTCTTTCTTTCCTTCCCCCCTCCTTTTTTCCTTTTTCTTCTCTCTTCTTTTCTCTCTTTTTTTTTTTTTGGAGTGGGGAGATCAGACAAGAGGGTTCTTGCCGTGTTCCCCTCTCGTTCTCTTTCTTTCCTTCCCCTTTCATCTTCTTTTCGAGTGGGGAGATCAGAGAAGAGGGTTCTTGCCGTGTTCCCCTCTCGTTCTCTTTCTTTCCTTCCCCTCTCTTCTTCTTTTCGAGTGGGGAGATCAGAGAAGAGGGTTACAGGACTTGATTGCCTTGGAGCTAGACTCGAGGCCTTCGTGGACGTGGAGCTAGGCTCGGGTCCAGGGGTTGCCTGAGTGCTTGGCTCAGGTCTTTGGTGCCTTGGAGCCAGGCTCGAAGCATTGATGGGAGCTACTTGGCCTCATGATCCTTTGGCATCTCGGAGCTGGGCGTGGAGACATTTGAGATTGGGAACGACTTGGCTCGAAGGTCCCTTGGCCGGAGGTCTGAGCTCTGGTCTTGGGCTAGTGTCCTGGAGCTAGACTCGGGGATGTTGTTGATTGAGAGCTGCATGGCTTAAGGGTCCTTTGACGTCCTGGAGCTGGGCTCGGGGACGTTGTTGATTGAGAGCTACATGGCTCGAGGGTCCTTTGACATCCTGGAGCTAGGCTCGGGGACGTTGTTGATTGAGAGCTGCATGACTTGAGGGTCCTTTGACATCTTGGAGCTGGGCTCGGGGATGTTGTTGATTGAGAGCTGCATGGCTCGAGGGTCCTTTGACATCCTAGAGCTGGGCTCAGGGACGTTGTTGATTGAGAGCTGCATGGCTCGAGGGTCCTTTGACATCCTGGAGATGGGCTAGGGGACGTTGTTGATTGAGAGCTGCATGGCTCATGGGTCCTTTGATGTCCTGGAGCTGGGCTCGGGGATGTCGCTGGAATTTTCCTGCAAGACAGATAGACACTTGCACGAGGAAAAAACCATTGTCATTATTATTATGGCTGGGTAACCTTACATTACTGATAGTATTTTTGCAAGTTGTAGGCATTCCATGTTCTGGGGAACCTGACACCGCCGTAGCACCAATCTCCGGGTTTGAAACGCTTGTTGTTGCCTACACGTAGCGGGTGTTGTACATTGAGGTACTCGTTGCCGTTGTAAAGCCATTTCTGCTAGACGCGGGTGTTGTGATGCCCTTGCCTGGCTGGTCCAGCCTGGTCCTGAGTCCTTGAAGGATGTCCGGTTAGTCACCTCAGCATTTGTTTGAAGTCATCGAGGTGAACCTGGACCGCTCGTGCAAAATCCTTGAACGTGTCTGACCCGTTGTCAGTATGCTACGCCCGTAGGCCTCTTCAAGAAGGTCCAGGTTAAGCAGGAGGTACGTCGAGTTCCGCGCTTCATCGTACTGCTGCACCCGCATGTGGGCACGCCGAGCTCAACGGGGATGATCGCTTCGGCACGAAATAAGGCTGAAGGGCATCTCGTTTGTCGCCGTCCTGGGTGTTGTATGGTAGCCCACAGGATGTGGAAGTTCTTCTGCCCACCTGCCCTTGGCTTGGTCCAGCCTGTCCTGAGTCCTTGAAGGATGGTCCGGTTAGTAACCTCAGCTTCTCCATTTGTTTGAGGGCGAGTCATCGAGGTGAACCGGGTTGGATTGGTGCTCGATGCAAAATCCTTCGAACTCGTGATTATCGAACTGTCACCCGTTGTCAGTGATGATACAATGGGGGAGCCCGAAGCGGCAAATGATCGACTTCCAGAAGAACTGGCGGACATTGGCTTCCGTAATCTAAGCTAGCAGCTCTGCTTCGACCCATTTAGGGAAGTAGTCGATCGCCACCAGCAGGAACTTTTGCTACCCTGGTGCTGGGGGGAACGGTCCTAAGATGTCCATTCCCCACTGGGCAAAGGGCCAAGGGGCTGAGAGTTAGGAGATCGATGCCACCGATTGACGCTGTATATTGGCATGGCGCTGGTATTTGTCGCACCTTTTAACGAAGTCAGCGGCGTCCTTCCACATAGTCTCCAAAAAGTATCCCTGGCGGAGGGCTTTGTAAGCCAGTGTTCTCCCTCCCACGTGGTTCCCGCAGAGGCCCTCATGTATCTCTTGGAGTATGAAGGTTGCCTCGACGGGCCTAAGGCATCTCAGGAGTGGGTAAGAGTAAGATCGACGGTAAAGCTGGCCTTCCATCAGAATGAATTGGGAAGCCTTCTTCTTGATGAGGGCATCTTCCGTGCAGTTTTCGGGCAAGGTGCTGTCAGTGATGTACCGGACGTACTGGTCCATCCAGCTCGGCTCGGGGGTGACTTGATGTACCTCTGTCGAGCTCTCGTAGCTGGAACTTTTGAGGTACTCGATATGGGTGCGTCCCAGCAACGAGTCTGGCAAGGTCGCGAGCCTGGACAGCGCATCCACACACGCATTCTCCCCTCGGGGGATGTGGAAAATGCCGAAGCATCTGAGGCCTGTCGTGCTTGCACGGACCTGCTCCAGGTACTTCATCATCTGGGCATCCCTCGCTTCATATTCTCTGGAGACTTGTCCAGCGACCAGTTAGGAGTCGGTGAAGACTTTCAAGTCCTGCACACTAGAGCTCGCGGGAGACTTGCCCACGACGAGAGATTGCTCCGTACCGCCGGTTATTGGTTGCGGCGAACTTGAAGCGGAGGGCGCATTCCACCACATTTCCATCGCTATTGGTTAGGATGAGGCCTGCTCCACTCCCGCCAGAGTTGGACGCTCCATCTATGTGGAGGATCCAGGGCTCTTCTCCTGGCCCGGGCTCCGTTGCTGTCTACTCTGGCTCCTCGACGAACCTGGTGCACTGACTATGAAGTAGGCTAGGACTTGGGTCTTTTGTGAAGACCTCGGTTGGTACACTATTGAATTCGCTGAGCAGCAGGGACCACTTAGCCAACCTCCCGGATGTCTCGGGTCGGGTGAGGATGGTCCTCAGCGGCTGGTCCATCACGACACTATTAGGTGTGCTTGGAAGTAAGGCCTGAGGCGCTTAGCATACATTATTAGTGCAAAAATGAGTTTCTCGGAGTGAGTATACTTGATCTCCTGCCGTGGAGGATTTTGTTGGTATAGTATACCGGCTTTTGAGATTTGTCCTCGTATGTGCAGACGAGAACCGAGCTAACAGCTCCGGTGTAACTGCTAGGTACAGCAAAAGCTCCCTCCTCCTCCGGCCTAGAGAGCAACAGGGGGGAGGCGAGGAAGTTCTTCAGCTCCTTAAAGGCTGCCCTGCACTCCTCGGTCCAGGTGAAGTCGTGCATCTTGCACAGCGCCTTAAAAAATGACAGGCAATGATCAGCCGACCTCGAGATGAATCTGCTGAGGGTGGCGACATGTCCCGTCAGGCGCTGGACCTACTTCTTGGAGGTCGGGTGCTCCATGTTGATGATGGCTTGCACCTTCTCTGGGTTTGCTTCGATTCCCCTCTGGGTGACCATGAAGCCGAGGAATTTTCCTGCCGCCACCCCGAAGGTACACTTCGCCGGGTTCAGCTTCATCTAATGTTGCCGTAGGTTGTGGAAGGACTCGACGAGGTCAGCTACATGGTTCGAGCCCAGTCTGCTCATAACGAGCATGTCATCCATATACACTTGCATGTTGTGGCCTATTTGGTCCTTGAAGACCTTGTTGACCGGGTGCTGATAGGTAGCTCCTGCATTTTTCAGACCAAAAGGCATCATCCTGTAGCAGTATGTTCCTTGGTCGGTGACGAAGGCGGTGTGCTCCTCATCTTCTGGATGCATGCGGATTTGATTGTACCCATAGAACGCATCCATGAAGGAGAGCAGCAGGCTAGAGGTGGCATACAGTGGTCATCCACGCAGTGGTCGATCTTCGGGAGAGGGAAGCTATCCTTCGGGCAGGCTTTGTTGAGGTCAGTAGTAGAATCCTCTACTTGCCATTATTCTTCCTGACCATCACTACATTCGCCAGCCAGCTCGGGTATTGGACCTCTCGAACGAAACCGGCAGCTAGGAGTTTATCAACCTCCTTAATAGCTGCATGTCTCTCCGGGACGAAACTTCTCTTCTTCTGCCGAACTGATTTGTGCTTTAGGTCGACACTCAGTTTATGAGTAATGATGTCAGGAGGGATACCTGGCATATCTGCCACCGTCCAAGCGAACAAATCTGCATTTGCCCGCAGGAACTCCAGCAGTTGGGCCCTCTCCTCTTCGGGTAGCTGGGCTCCGACCTGCACCATCTTCGTGGGGTCATCTCCGAGCGGATAAGAAAGTAGGCGCTCGACCGGGCCTCCCCTGGGGTCTTGGGCCCTCTGGTCAAGGTCATCCGCACTGGGGTCGTCCTGGGAACCCTGGCCCCAGGGAGGGTCTGGAAACAATGTTGCACCAGCTGGGGTGCTCCCCTCATCTCCCCTACACCATAGGAAGTTGGAAACTGTACAAGTAGCCTCTTGGGAGACAACGGCGTCGAGCAGGGTGAGCCCGGGCCAACCTAATATCACGTTGTAGGTGAAAGGAAGCCTTACAATCGTGAAAGTCATCATGACGGTGCTTTGCCAAGGTGGGGTCCGGTAGTAACCGGGAGAGCAATTTCTCCTTCTACCCTTATGGAATCGCCCGTGAAACCAACAAGGGATGTGTGCACGGGCATGAGCTAATCGGGAGAGAGATTCATTCTGAAGAAGGCATCATAAAAAAGCACGTCCGTGGAGCTTCCACTATCAACCATGATGCACTTTACAGGGTGCTTCGCGATCGTCATTTCGACGACACGGCATCATTATTTACATTTTTTTCCCCGTCTTTCCCTTCCCCATAAAGGGGAGTACATTCTCAGAGTCCCCTGCCCCCCCGGTCCTCTTGGATGCATGTGCAACTCCCCAGGAGATCATGCCCACTGCTTCTCGATTGGGCAGTTGTCGATGGTCAGAGCTGGCGGAAGTTGGGGGCTTTTTATCCAGCGAATAGTTAGGTGGGAGGTCCTGAGCCCTCGCTTCAGTGCCATCATGGCGACTGGTTCTTCGAGATTGTAGATTTCTAACGTGGCGGCCTTGAAGCAGGCCACGTAATCTTGCAGGGGCTCGCAGTCCTACTGCCGGATGGAGAAAAGGTTGTCTGCCTATCGTGGCAACTTCCTGCAAGCGTCAAAGTGAGCCACGAACTTTTGCCCTAGCTGGGCGAAGGAGCTGATGCTCTCCGGCTCCAAACGGGTGAACCACACCTGGGCTGCTTTTCGGAGAGTAGCAAGAAAAGCGATGCAGAGAAGAGAGTTGGTGGCCCCATGGACCCTCATGAGGGTCCGGTAGCTTTCCAGGTGGTCCAGGAGGTCGGTGGTCCCATTGTAAGGATCCACCTATGGCATCCGGAACCGGTGCGGGATTGGCTCCGCTTGGATTTCTTGGGAGAATGGGGGATGGGCATCATCCCGCTGGCTCACTAGCGGAGCCCTGCATGCTGGCAATCGGTGGGCAAACTCGGCCAACTTGCGTTCATGTTCCTCCAAGCTCCTTTCCATCGTGCACCTGATAGCTTCATCAGTGGACCCCTCCATCGAAGGAGACGGAGAAGGTGACGTGGGTGCGTGGCCCCTATGACGGGAGGTCCTACTTTTCCTGCCTCGATGGGGTCTGGGCGCTCCCGCCCGAGGCTTGGTGAGCGGCTCTCTCTATCTGCAGAGCCAGCTCGTTGCCTCTTCGCCGGAGCTTGATGACTGCCCCGGTTGTCGGTGGTGGCCCGTGGCTGCGACGGCCTTCCTTAGAAGGAGCACAGGCTATCGCGGGGAGCTGCGACATAGGCCGCCGGAGTCCCTGGTTGCTGGTGGGTAGCCACGGACCGGTGCTGGTGCTGAAGCTGGCGCACTACTGTAGCAAGGACTTGCATTTGCTGGGTGAGTGCATCCAGCTGGGCTTCTTGTGGAGGTGGCTGAACCAGCACGGATGGCTATGCTTCTTAGCGGTGTGGGTTCCCCCGGGAGGGGAAATCCCCCGCACCACTAGTGGAGGCCTCCCTTGCCCTGGTTATCATAATCCTTCCGCTTGGCTTGCTTGTGGAGAGATGGAGGGTTTAACCCGCCCCCTACCTGGTGCGCCAATCTATTGTCGCCAAGATCGCCATGGCCCGTAGCTGCTGTCGGCGCCGGAGTGCGCTCCCTTCACTGCCTAGCGGTCCTCTATTCCTGGACCTGCAAAATAGGGGTTAGTGACCCGAGCTGGGGTTTCCGGCGGGGGCACTCCGACGATCAAGTCAGTCATGATCCAGGGGAACAGATCCTCCTGCTCGGGCCCCTCTTGATGGACTCCGCACTAGGAGGAGTAAAAGATGTGTGTGAAGATGAAAACGTTACAGGGGGAGAATGATAGCGGGGACAGAGGGATTCCCTGTTCCTCCGCCTCTCCTTGTATCACTCATTTCCCTTCGACTGTGGTGGTAGTGGTGGCACTTCGCCCTCTTGGTTGAGCTTGCGCTTGTGTTTTGTGGTTGTTTTTTGTTGTTGTTACCTCCCCCCTTTCGAGGGTGTCGATTGTTCTTTGTAGTTGAAAATTGGCTGTTTGGGCACTCTCCTCGAGATCTTTGCTGGGCTGGCAGGCGCGTGCGACAGGATTCCATGCCGTGGATGAGATGTCTTTCCTAACAGGTGGTAGGGGAAGCTTCGATTCGTTTTGACATCCCCACCGGTCGCCCCATTTCGGGAAGCTTGGCAGAGCCTCGATCCGGGGGTCACTGTCCTAGGGGTTCATGCTTTCTGGCTGGCCCATCCTCCTAGAAGTATGACAGGAAAGGTAGTTATGGCGGTATGGGGGGCACCATTCCGTAGTCCTCCTCCTAGAAGTATGACAGGAAAGGTAGTTATGGCGGTATGGGGGGCACCATTCCGTAGTCCTCGGACAGCTTGCCGGTGTCCTGGGATGGCAGGGCTTGCTCCGGTCTGGATGCTCCGAGCTTGTGTGGCCACCTTGATGGAAGGGGGAAGAGTGCGGGCCCGGTGTAGAGGGCATGCGCTCGGAGAGGCTCCACATTGGCAGGTGAGCGCTGAGCTCGACCTCGACCACAGGGCTTTTAACTTCCGAGGATCTCGCTCCGGAGGGCAGAAGGTGGACCCGGTCTAGAGGGCGCGCGCTTGGAGAGGCTCCACATTGACGGGTGAGCGCTGAGCTTAACCTCGACCACAGGGCTCTAACCTCCGAGGGGCTCGCTTTGGAGGGCAAAAGGTGGACCCGGTCCAGAGGGCGTGCGCTCGGAGAGGCTCCACATTGGCGGGTGAGCGCTGAGCTCGACCTCGACCACAGGGCTCTAACCTCCGAGGGTCTCGCTCTGGAGGGCAGAAGGTGGACCCGTTCCAGAGGACGTGCGCTCGGAGAGGCTCCACATTAGCGGGTGAGCGCTGAGCTCGACCTCAACCACAGGACTCTAACCTTCGAGGGTCTCACTCCGGAGGGTAGAAGGCAGACCCGGTCCAGAGGGCACGCGCTTGGAGAGGCTCCACATTGGCGGGTGAGCGCTGAGCTTGACCTCGACCACAGGGCTCTAACCTCCGAGGGTCTCGCTCTAGAGGGCAGATGGCAGACCCGATCCAGAGGGCGGAAGCTTGAAGAGGATCCATATTAGCGGGTGAGCGCTGAGCCCGACCTCGACCACAGGGCTCTAACCTCCGAGGGTCTCGCTCTGGAGGGCAGAAGGCGGACCCGGTCCAGAGGGCGCATGCTCGGAGAGTCTCCACATTGGCGGGTGAGCGTTGAGCCCGACCTTGACCACAAGGCTCTAATCTCCGAGGGTCTTGCTATGGAGGGTAGAAGGCGGCTCCGGCCTAGGCATCCCGAGCTTGTGGGCACGACCTGGCGAAGGACGGAGCTCGGCTCGTTACCTTAAGGGAGCTCAGCTCGGCAGAACGGTCCGGGCTGAGGTGTTGCCTTGGCATCCGACGTGGCGGCCTCCTTTGACGTGGCGCCTGTCAGCTACCTACGTCAGCGATCTCGCCACATCACTTAGCTTGATCCAAAGTCACCTGAACTAGCCTGCACCCTACCAAACATGCATTTTTGGTTTGTATGGAATTTAAACATTACAAATGATCATGTCATTTTGGAGAAAGATCTATTGCTGATTTTGCACTAACAGCATTTGGACTCAAATGCTAAATGATATCAATGGCATTACTCTCTCTCTCTCTCTCTCTCTCGTGCAAAAATCGACTACTTGTAGAATCGTCTACAGTTCCATGTATAGCAGGGAGATACCATATGCCTAGACTGAAAAATGCAATGACTCTATAACAAGCTTGGAAATTCATCAAAGGATTCTTATATCTTTTAGGTCCATATAAGCAAAAGAACATGGTGACCCTAATCTTTGCTCGGAGGTGAAATAATGATATGAATGTTTTATAATTAGCTACAAATAATAATAAGATAGATGAACCTTGCCTATTAATTTTACATTAATTATTTATGAGAAAGAAATTGAATATATCAACTATTATGGCAACTACTTACTCGGTCTCGAAAGTCAACCACACCATCTGATATGGCTACATCGCTGACGTGGGGCGCGTGTCAGGTCCAGCTAGACACGGTCAGTACCACGTGGATTTTTTCTTTCGAAAGATCTCCCGTTCGGGAAGAAGAGCTCCTGCTCCTTCGCCAGCTGGTGCCAGAAGACGGGTCCACCTCGGCCGAAGTCAAGCACCTCCCTGTCTCTCTACCAGGTGTCCACCCAAAGGGGTCCACCTCGGCCGAAGCTGGCGGCCCCTCGCTCCCTCGCCAGGTGGCACCCCAAGACGGGTCCACCTCGGTCGAGATCGAGCCGGGTCCTGCTGCTCCTTCACCAGCTGGCACCCGAAGATGGGTCCACCTCGGTCGAAGTCGAGCACCTTTCTGCCACCCCGCCAGGTGTCCACCCAGGAGGGATCCACCTCGGCGGAAGCTGGCAGCCCGTCGCTCCCTCGCCAGGTGGCACCCCAAGACGGGTCCACCTCTGTCGAGGTCGAGCCAGGCCCTGCTGCTCCTTCGCCAGCTGGCACCCGAAGACGGGTCCACCTCGGTCGAAGTCGAGCACCTCCCTACCTCTCTGCCAGGTGTCCATCTACGAGGGGTCCACCTCGGTTGAAGCTGGCGGCCCCTCGCTCCCTCGCTAGGTGGCACCCCAAGACGGGTCCACCTCGGTCGAGGTCGAGCCGGGCCCTCCTGCTCCTTCGCCAGCAGGCACCCGAAGATGGGTCCACCTCGGCCGAAATCGAGCACCTCTATGCCGCTCCACCAGGTGTCCACCCAGGAGGGGTCCACCTCGGCCAAAGTTGGCGGCCCCTCGCTCCCTCGCCGGGTGGCACCCCAAGATGGGTCCACCTCGGTCGAGGTCGAGCTGGGCCCTCCTACTCCTTTGCCAGCTGGCACCCGAAGATGGGTCCACCTTGGCCGAAGTCGAGCACCTCTCTGCCGCCCCGCCAGGTGTCCACCCAGGAGGGGTCCACCTCGGCCGAAGCTGGCGGCCCCTCGCTCCCTCGCCAGGTGTCCACCCAGGAGGGGTCCACCTCGGTCGAAGCTGGCAGCCCCTCGCTCCCTCGCCAAGTGGCACCCCAAGATGGGTCCGCCACGGCCGAGGTCGAGCCGGGCCCTCCTGCTCCTTCTCCAGCTGGCACCTGAAGATGGGTCCACCTCGGTCGAAGTCGAGCCTCTCTCTGCCGCTCCACCAGGTGTCCTCCCAGGAGGGGTCCACCTCGGCCGAAGATGGCGGCCCCTCGCTCCCTCGCCAGGTGGCACCCCAAGACGGGTCCACCTCGACCGAGGTCGAGCGGGGCCCTCCTGCACCTTCACCAAGTGGCACCCCAAGATGGGTCCACCTCGGCCGAAGTCGAGCACCTCTCTACTGCTCCGCCAGGTGTCCACCCAGGAGGGGTCCATCTCGACCGAAGCTGGCGGCCCCTCGCTCCCTCTTCAGGTGGCACCCCAAGATGGGTCCGCCACGACCGAGGTCGAGCCGGGCCCTCCTGCTCCTTTGCCAGCTGGCACCCGAAGACGGGTCCACCTCAGCCAAAGTCGAGCCCCTCTCTGCCGCTCCGCCAGGTGTCCACCCAGGAGGGGTCCACCTCGGTCGAAGCTGACGGCCCCTCGCTCCCTCACTAGGTGGCAATCCAAGACGGGTCCATCGCGGCCGAGGTCGAGCCGGGCCCTCCCGCTCCTTCACCAGCTGGCACTCGAAGACGGGTCCACCTCGACCGAAGTCGAGCCCCTCTCTACCGCTCCACCAGGTGTCCTCCCAGGAGGGGTCCACCTCAGCCGAAGCTGGCGGCCCCTCGCTCCCTCGTTAGGTGGCACCCCCTGATGGGTCCACCTCAGCCAAGGTCGAGCTGGGCCCTCCTGCTCCTTCTCCATGTGGCACCCGAAGACGGGTCCACCTCGGTCGAAGTTGAGCCCCTCTCTACCGCTTCGCCAGGTGTCCACCCAGGAGGGGTCCACCTCGATCGAAGCTGGCGGCCCCTCGCTCCCTCACCAAGTGGCATCCCAAGATGGGTCCACCTCGGCCGAGGTCGAGTCGAGCCCTCATGCTCCTTCGCCAGGTGGCACCCAAAAATGGGTCCACGTCAGTCGAAGTCGAGCCTCTCTCTGCCGCTCCGCCAGGTGGTGCCCCCTAACGGGTCTACCTCAGTCGAGGTAAGCCCTACTCTGCAAAGCCTTGGGGAAGTGGAGGCACGGGTTGCAAGGTCGCCACTAGAGCCGGCGCGCGCCGCACCCTGTAGGGGGCGCCAGTACGGCCTTCAGTGACACGCGAAACCTCATTTACACCAGTCAGACGAGGCCCTGCAACCGAGGAACGGAGTCCTTGCGGACAGGAGCCTGAAATGGCTGGAAGCCCACCGTCAATGCCTCGAAAGGAGAGCTTCCATGCTCGGCCCAAATCCTCACCAGTCTTCCCCTTTCGTGACACACGACGGACGAGGCGGTCCGGCCACTTAGCTCCTGGACCCGAAGAAGAAGGGGGAGGAGAAGGTCTAGAGGTCTGAGGGAGCCCCCTGAAAGGAAGGCGAGCTGAAGGCAGTTCGAGGATATAAAAGGGATGGTAAAAACGGGCGGAGAGGTAAGTCGAAAAAGGGAGAAAACACCAAGAGAACGATCTTGGGAGGCCTCAAGAAGTCCTCAGGCATGAGCTCGATGAACCCAGCGCAAGAAGCCGGGCTTCAACTCCCCTCTTCCCCACACTTCTTTCGTTTACATCTCCTCTAAGCACGGGAATCCTTCGGGAACCCGCCTTAGGGGATCTGTTCCATCTCACCGCTCTCTAACTTGACCGTAGGAGTGCCCCCGCTGGAACCCCCGACCAGGATCTCTGACTTTGTTTTGCAGGTCCGGAAGCTTAGAGATCTCGAGGTGAGAGAGTCCGAGACCGGTGCCAGCTCAAGAGCTACAGGCCACCGTGGTGAGATCGGCAACACCATCAATTAAAAAGGAGGTGACTAAGTTGGCGATAGCATCGAACAACTCCAACATCCTAGATCGAGAAGTTACAAGCAATCAGGCCCGACTGACACAACATCCCTCTACAAGCATTTACCGAGTAATTATTTAGATCCAACTAACTCCCAACATGCACTTAGTGGGGTATGCTAACTTACCATGTCTAGGCTCTTTCTATCAACACCAAATAAATTGCCCTGATACTTGGAGTCCACGACACCCGAACAAGTAGAAAATGCAGGCTAATCATAGTTGACCTTGTAGAAATCATGGTAGCAAGATCCCTGCAAGAGACACCATTCTAATAGAAAGATCCAAGAAACAGGATCCCAATATCCTACCAGAAAGTCATTATCTGTATCAAATGAGACCACCTCCTAATAAAATTTAGTTATCTTGAATAACTCTAAAAATAGGCAAAAGTGGATCCCGACGAGGTACGTTACGTTTGCTACTACCCACCAAGAAAAAGCTCATTCAGTCTCTCGCTATTGCTCTTAGCTCCACTATTGTAGCCCATTTTCCTCTACTGACTTGAGTATTGAAGGATCTACCACCAGTTACTACCAGTTAAGCAGGACTGTCTTTGCAGGTTTCCATCCAGGAGATGGTAGGGACCAAGTCCTTATCCCATTGAAGAAGTCCAGGAGACCTTCGGGCACTACCAGAGTTCTAGGGATGAAAATTTAGCTACAACAAATTGGTGCGCCAAGAAAGGAAGCCAAATATACAAGGGCTGAGAAGAGAGTTTGGCAAAGACTAAAGACCAATATTCCTCAACTAGCGGATTAGTAGCAATTATTTGCAAGCTTGGGGGACAAACCAAGATCCGAGGCATGAAGGCCACCTAGCCCACCAAAGCCCACAGGATTCACCAAAAGGTTGCAGGGCCCATCGAAGTGCACGGGAGTCACCGAAATCTACAGGACCAACCAAGACCGCAAGGCCAATCGAAGCCCGCATGGCCTACCTAAGCCTACGAGGCTCATAGAAACTCACCGTGCCTATTGAAGCCCACTAGTTGCTTGACACCCGATTGACAAACATGATTGCATCGGAACACTTTTCTCTCTTCCGGGCTCCTCGAAGCCCACTAGTCGCTTAATACCGACCGACGAAGATGATTGCAATGGAACAATTTTTATTTTCGCTAGTACCCTGAAGCTCACTAACTGCTTAATACTTGACCAACGAAAATGATTGCGTTAGAACACCTTTCATTTTATCCGGGCTTCCCAAAGCCCACCAGCCACTTAACACCCAGTCGATAAAGATAATCATTGGAACACCTTTCATCTCCTTCGAGTTTCCGAAAGCCCATCGGTCGTTTAATACCTGACCAACGAAGATAATTGCATTGGGACACCTTTCATCTCCTCCGAGCTCCTCGAAGCTCACCGGTCCCTTGACACCCAGCTGATGAAGATAATTGTGGGCTCTTCAAAGCCCATCGACCACTTAACACCCGGTCGACGAAAATGATTGCATAGGGACACCTTTCATCCCCTCTGGGCTCCTCGAAGTTCACTAGCCGCTTAACACCCAGTCGACGAAGATGATTGCAGGCTCCCTAAAGTCCACATGTCGCTTAACACTCGATCAATAAAAATGATTGCATTGGAACGCCTTTCATCTTCTCTAGGTTCCTCGAAGCCCACCAACTACTTAACACCTGGTCGACAAAGATAGTTGCATTGAAACACCTTTCATCTCCTCTAAGCTCTCCAAAGTCCATCAATCGCTTAATACCCAGCAGACGAAGATCATTGCATTAGGACATCCTTCATCTCTTTCGAGCCTAGTAAAGCTCGAATAGCCAGCTAACACTCAAAGATAAAAAGTCAGGACTCCGGACTATGGTGCGTATGCCACCAGACTGAGGAACCAACAAAAATCCACTATGATTTCAAGGTACGAATGCCATCACAAATCGAGATCGAAGAAATGACTCTACTTCCTTCGTCCAGGAACAACAAAAGTCAAAGCACTTAATTGGCAGCATTTTAGACTCGAAAGTGGAAGGCAATATTGTGACAACTCACATTCGACCTCGATGAACCAACGATAATGATAACTAAACTGGAGGCAAACTATGGCTAAGTTAGCTATAACCGAGTAACTATAATCGAGCAACTTTGACCGAACAAATATAGCCAAGCAACTATGACAACAATCATGGACAAGCAACTATGACAAGCAATCATAGATGAGCAACCATAACCGAGCAAGTATGGAGCAGCAACTATAACCAAGAAACTATGGATAGGCAACCATGATTGAGCAACTATGGGCGGGCAACTATGATCGAGAAAACATGGACTAGCAACCATAGCTGAGCAACTATGAAGGAGCAACCATAATTAAGAAACTATATGGACAAGCAATCATGGACGAGTAACTATGAGCCTTATACCCGACTAACCACCAAAGTAGAATTAGTTGACAATATTGAGATAATGCAAGACTGCTACAGTCTACAACAAGTAAGCTACCCTAATACTCGGAGACCGTGATGCCCAAGTAAATAGTAGATACTCGCCCAACTGAGATTGTGATAGATAAGATCCCTGCAAAAACCACCATCGTAATAAAAATATACCAATGAAAAGATCTCAAAAAACAGGATCCTAACATCCTACTAGAAAGTTGTTATCTATGTTAGAGGAAGCCACTTCCTAACGAAATTCAGTTATCCAAGTAACTTTATAAATAAATAAGAGGGAACCTCCAATGAGGTACATTACATTCGCTACTACCCACCAAAATACTTATTCAGTCTCTCACCATTGCTCTTAGCTCCACTGTTGTAGCCTATTTTTCTTTACTGACTTCAATGTTGGAGGGTCCTCGCTGGTTACCACTGAGGGACTGTCTTTGCAGGTTTCTGTCCAAGAGACATCAAGGAGCAAACCCTCATCCCACTAAAGAAGGCTGAGAGACCTTCAAGCATCGCCGATGAGGTATAATGAAAAACACATCCTTACTACTCTTAAAGGCTCATTCTGGCAATCTTTCACCATTGCTCTCAACTCTGCCATTGCCCAAAAGCCTGTCCATGACTTGAGCATCAAAGAGTCCCATACCGGTAATCACCGATCAAGGAAGACTATTCTTGCAAATTTTCGATCAAGAAACATTCGGAAATAGAACCTCATCCCACCAAAGAAGCCAGTGAAGCCCCCAAATGCCGACCAAATCCAAAGCAGGGATTTGGCTACAACACCACCTTATTAATTGTGATAGTACAATTTTTCATCCTACCAAGGAGATGGTATGCTCCAGCAAAATCTCATTTTTAAAATCTTAGATGGATCAGCAACAGTTCATTTAGATGATTATGCCTGACCGGACACAAAAAATAGACCAACATCTGTCATATAAATAATGAGCAGTTAGCTTCAATCTTCATCTGAGTTTGACATTATTCACCAATAATCATGGCAAGAGCAGGATCCTCCTCTAAAATGATGAAATCGGTTAGCATCCCTGACTACCAACTCCCTCTCAGTTACCAATGAGATCAGCTTAATCACAGTATGACAATCAGAGCAGATACGAAGGTTCTTCATAACATGGATAGGCATCCATGCAGGCAAGCTGATTAGTCCAAAAGCCACAGCCAGCTTCTCACTATGATGGCTTTGAGATCCTGAAGTAGCCACATTCACATAGCCCACAGCTTCAATCTGGTTGATGAGCTCATCCAGCTTTTTCTGAACAACATCGATCTGTGGGTGACTTGCTTCATTAGCAGAAAACACATGTATCCTGTTCTTAACCTCAATCCAGCTACAGCCAGGATTTTTCTTTATCCCTCTATCTCTCATGAGTTTTCTCACTCCTGCTGAGTCATCTGACTTCCCAGCATCAGCATACATCTTTGCTAGAAGCACATAACTTCCAGAATCCTTCAAATCCAACTCAAATAGATGTTTTACAGCAAGCTCTGCAAGTTCTGTGTTGCTGTGTATTTTGCAAGCTCCTAGCAAAGCTCCCCAAACTTCTGCACTTGGCTGGATTGGCATGTTATCTATAATATTTTTGGCTTCTTCTAGGAAGCCAGCCCGGCCAAGAAGATCAACCATACAAGCAAAATGCTCCAAACCAGGAGATATATTATGAACTCTGGTCATGCAGTCAAAATAAAATCTTCCTTCTAGTACAAGTCCTGAGTGACTACAACCTGATAAAACTGCAACATAGCTTATATAATCAGGTCTCACACCATTATGTTGCATGTTCTGAAAAATATCTATTGCTTCCTTACCCTGACCATGTTGTGCATATGCAGTGATCATGGAATTCCAAGAAATCAAATCTTTATCCACAATAGAATCAAACATCTCTCGGGCCTCTGCAATCTTTCCACATTTGGAGTACATTGTGATTATCCCATTAGCCACAGCAGTGTCAGAAAATAGCCCCATTTTAACAGCATGAGCAACAATTTGATTACCAAGTCTAACTGCTGCCAAATCAGAAGAAGCTCTAAGCAAAGTCACAAGCGTGACCCAGTCTGGTCTTACAACATTTTCACGTAGCATTGTCATATACATCTTAAATCCCTCTTCCTCAAAACCATGCTGTGCATAAGCTCCTAGCATTGCATTCCAGCTAACCACATTTCTTATGATCATGTTATCAAAAAATTCACGAGCCTTGCAAACATTACCTATTTGAGAATATGCAGTGATCATGCTAGTCCACGATATTATATCTCTTAGAGGCATTGACTGGAAGACAGATTCTGCACTCCGAACACTTCCACACTTCGCATACATTGTAACAAAAGCATTGGAAACAGGAACAGATGAACTATATCCAATCTTGAGTGAATGAGAGTGTAACTGTATACCAAGATGTACATCCATCATACTACAACAAGCACTTATTACAGTGGCAAGGGTAAATTGATCTGCAGCAATGGGGACTGATCGCATTTGATTGAACAGTTTCATAGCTTCTTCCACACATCCAGATTGAGCAAACCCTGCAATAAGTGCAGTCCATGACACAGTATTGCGGTCAGGTAAGGCATCAAAAGTTCTCCTTGAAGCTTCCAAGTGGCCACATTTTGCATACATGTCAACCAGGGCACTGCCAACAAAAAGATCAATCCTCGGCTGGGACCTAATAATTCGGGCATGAAGATGTTTACCCCATCCCGAATCAGGGATACTGGCACAAGCACTGAGAACAGAAGTGTAAGTTGTAGAATTAAGCTCAAAGCCTTCAGAACACATCTCTATGATCATGGAAAGGGCTTCCCTGCCTAGCCCATGTTGAGACAATATGGAAATCATTGTGTTCCAGGAAACAACATCTCGTTCAGGCATCTTGCTGAACAACTCAAGAGCATGTTCTACACCACATGACTTTGAATAACCCGATAACATAGAATTCCAACAAAAAAGGTTCGGGCTTTCCAACTTTTTGAACGCTTGGGCAGCTAGATCGGTGGCTCCACATTTGATATACATATCAATAATGGATCCTTCAACTTGTGGGTCTCTTTCAAAATCAATTTTTTTAACAAATCCATGCAGCTGAAGACTCAGTTCACGACATTGAAGGGCGCCACAAGCCTTCATAGCACAGGTCAAAGTAAACACATTCGGCTCACAATTTGGATATCGAACCATAGAAACAAAGGTCTGTATAGTTTCTCTGAACTGCCCATTTCTGAAGTAGCCCGACATCAGCGAGTTCCACGACGCAGAGTCTCTCACGGGCATTTCATCGAACATCTGCACCGCCTCGACCAAACGTCCGAACTTAGACAGCCCATTGATCATCATATTCCAAGAGACGACATTGGGAGAGGAGATGCCTTCAAACACACCGCAGGCATCGTGAATGGAGCCACAGTTGATGTACGCGTTCAAGAGATTGTTCTGGAGGAAGAGGGAGGACTCCAAGCCCATCGAGACAAGACGAGCGTGGAGCTTTCGAGCTTCGGAGATCGACCGGCAGGCTTTCATTGCATCGAAGAGTTCCTCGGTGAGTGCCATGTAGGGCTTCTCCAAGGGAGCAACGGTGTGGGGAGAGGCCATGGGAGTTGTTCTCGCCAAGGCTTCGACCTGGGAAGAGAAGGGGAGGGCGAGGAGCTGGGGAAGAGAGCTGGGCTTCGAGCGGCGAGGCCATAAGAGCTTGACCATCCAAGATCGGAGAAGCTTTGGTCCTGCGGGATGATCTCATTCCAGTTGGGGAACTTCGAACTTTGAAATTATCTCGGCTTGCAGAAAGTCTGGACCTGCTAATAAAAGGGAGGGGTAAATACGGCGCAGCAACCCCGTAGAACCCACCTCAACAAACATATATATATATATATGTATATATGTATATACATATATGTATATATGTATATACATATATGTATATATGTATATACATATATGTATATATGTATATACATATATGTATATATGTATATACATATATGTATATATGTATATATGTATATATGTATATATGTATATACATATATGTATATATGTATATACATATATACATATATATATATATATATATATACATATATATATATACGGCGCAGTAACCCTGTAGAACCTGTTTCAAATTCATGATCTATTGATTATAAGATAAAATTTTAATCAATTGAATTATTATCTTGACCATATATAAATTTTTAATGACAATGACATAAAATAAGGATGGATCGGGAAGTCGTTCTATTGATTTGGCACCAAAATAAATGTAGAAGAATAGATTAATTTTATGTCGTTGTTCTCACAAAAAAAAAATGTTTTATATATCTCATAATTCTTCCAAATTTATTTAGATAATTAAAAAAAAAATTCAAATCAACCATTTATTTTGATTTTATAGGATGAATTTCTCGATTCAATTCTTGAATAAAATGATTATTAATTAGTGACATTTTGTTTGATGAAAATATCAATTGTTTAGAGGAAAAAAATAAATAAAAGGGTAAGAGGACCAGACACTGGCCTTTCTTTTCTCTTGTCATGCCTCGAGCTCTCGGCATCATGATTCCGGAGCATAGCAACCATTGCATGCTCTTAAAGATTTGACCATATAAATATGTAATGCATTTTACCTTTCAATGAATTAACATGAAATCACATAATTCAATTGCAAAGTGGTTGTAATATCAGAACAATTAAAGCATTGAACTATCACCGGTGAGTGGTGTAGTTGGTTGTGAGATTTTTTTCATAACCAACTGACAGGGATTCGAGTCTTGGTTTAGACATATTTCGACGAGAAAATCCGAGAATAAAATAAAAAATAAAAAAATAGTTCAAAAATAAAATCAAAAAAAAAAAATTAATAAAATAATCTTGAAATTCCTGTTAGTTGGTGATTGAAGGTGATCGAACATTCCTTGGTTGGGATGGGGAACCGCCTGGGAATGACCACGCCCGGGATCTAACTCCTCTCTCCCCTTTTGGGTTACCAAAAAATATATATATATATTGAACTAAGATATCACATAATCATACGGACTACCCCAAGTTATAAATAGAGATTTATTTTCAAAATTTGCAGTTCAAACTTTCAATATTGAAGTATCTAAACGTAATTCCAAGCCACATTTTAATATACACCACTTGTCAAAAGTCAGTATACTGATTAGCAAGAGAGCCTTGCCTCCATTTATCCTTCCCCAAATGTCAATACTTGTTCAATTTCTCGATCCCTGGATCTAAAAAAACATATGTAAATATATGAGTCTTATGGCTTAGTAAGTAACAAATCTGCTTTATGTAATCAGATCAAGTAAAATTTATATTATTCGATTTGATTAAGACATATAAATCATAGTATCTATATTCACATAACTTTATGACAATTTGTTTCAATAATATTCACATATTAAATGATACATTTCATCCTCCCATTGATGTACTGTAATGAATTGATACTTAGAATCAAAATAAGATAGATTATCCAAATCTCATGATCATGCCATGCTCACATTTACATATTTATATACATACCTATACCTAGGTATCCAATTTTCAATTTCTGCTTTACAGCCAATGACTATGGCTGCATGTCATCAAGTTTGATTCTATGCATAGATGCTAAGTGTCAAGTAATATATACATCCATACATATACAAAAACAAACATAAATTTAGTCTTCTTTTCTTTTACAATGTCTCTTTGAATTTTACAATTGAATATTCAATAGTATAGTTACATAGGCTTGCTCCATGATGATAATTTGATCATACAGTTGATTAGCAAAAGTGCAATGATAAATCAATTTTCACATAATTAGAAAATTTCATATACAATTCAGTTTGAAACCATGTTATCAATTTGTATAATAAATTTTATCCAAAGACTATATACTGTAGTTGTTGCTTACCCTATAGACCTTTTTTATTTTTTATCACATGACAGGAGCCGGGGGGGTAGCACCATAAAGGTCCCTCCAGGGCTAGCTCGGAAAGAGAGAAAGCGAAAGGAAGAGGGTATTAACCTCTGGAATGATTTTGAAGATAACCAAATATTGGAGCATGCATTTGATTGCTGACTATTTTTCAGGTGTTCTCAAAGTTTTTGTAGGATGGTTTCATCGGACAACCTTCCTTCCTACAATATTGTAAAATGTCAAGTTAATTTTTATTGAAATACTGTGTAAAAAAAAAAATCCAAAGAAAAATCAATCATGTATTCATAAAAAAGGGCCACTTCTATGTAGTTTTCTAGTTTAATTTTCTCAGGATCAGTCTTGGAAGGAGTTGGAAAGTTTTTGAGCTGTTTTCAAGTCACTGGAAGAAGTCTGAAGAAGATTGAACAATTGAGGACCTAAGTCACAAGAGCCGATGCAAAACTAGAGAGCCGACTCGAAGTCTGGCACATCACTTTGTTTTCTGGCACGCTGACATTCGAGCCGACTCGAGTCAGAAGAGCCGATTCGGACAGAGTTCAATTCTGAAGTTCTGAGAATTCGAGCTGACTCGAGGGTATCCGAGCCGACTCATCCAGAGTGAATTTCCTCAGACAGACAACCGAGCCGACTCGAGTACTGAAGAGCCAACTCTTTCAAAGTGCAGAAAATCTCAGTTCTGAAGAACCAGCTAGGCGAGCCGACTCGAAGGAGAAGAGCCAACTCGACTAGAGTGTCATTTTGATCTAACTGAGAATCCGAGCCGACTCGAAGTATTCGAGCCGACTCGAGTCCCAGTTTCAGGTTAGTAAAGGCTTATTCTAGAACTCACTTTTTGAATCCAAAATGGTCTCCAATGACTATATTTCAAATCCCAATGGCCTACAATGGCTATAACCACTTGAAATCAGTTGGAAGGAGTATTTATAAGTGATTTGAATCACTTTTGGACATGTGAAGGAGAAAAAAAAAGAGCTTTCACTGAACATTCAAAAGAACTCACTAGAGAGTATTCAAAGCAAGCACTCAAGACTTCACCAACTCTTATCAGAATCTTGAGGCATTCATTGAGAAAGTTAAGAAGCCTTGAAGAGCATTCAAAGTGTAATCAAGAGGACTTCTCAAGTACTGCAACTGCACCCATCCGATAATTTCGGTTTGTCATATTGTTGCTTTATTCTTCTAACTCTTCATTTGAGTTGTACCAAGTATAGCAAGGGCTATAACTTGGAGTTTGTTAGGTTATTGGTGATCCTTAAAAACCAAGTGTAGTGGGTTGTTGGTGATCCCATTCAAAACTAACTTTGTATTGGATTTTTGGTTAGCCCGAGATAAAACCAAGTTTGGATTTTGGATTGTGAGCTCGTGAAAACAATCCGGCTATATTCTAAGGGTGAATATAGTGGAAATCCTAAGTGGTATCTTGGATAGTGGACGCAGGAGCGAGGTTGCTCCGAATCACTATAAAATTTGCTGTGTTTGTGATTGTGTTTCCTGTTCTTACTTGCTTCCATAGTAGTTAATTTAATTCACAGCACATACTACATTAAGAACTTAAAAAGGAGCGCATACTTACAAAAATTTTTAAATATCCAATTCACCCCCTCTCTTGGATAAGCTACCTAAGCAACAGAGGGATATCCCTTTTCCTTCCTAATATATATATTTTTTGATGGAATGGGAAAATCATACCCACCTACTATGAGTACATCCAAAAAAACCAAAAAAGAAGGAATGTCTTGCAATGCACGTAGAACACCCTCTTACTCGATCCATGAGGCCCCTCCTAAATGATCTGTCACATTGGACATAACTCATTTGCAAGCGATCCATTTGCAATCCTGTGCGCCTTTTAATAAATATATCTAGCCTCAAGGGAGATGCACTCCTCGGCTACCAACCAAATATTACATAGAAGGGGATGGACAATCAGAGGACTTGCCTAACTTTGGGTCCATCTAATAACCATAGTAGAATCTCCCTCTAAAATCAATCGATCAGCTCTAAGGACATGCCTTGCATGGTTAAGGCTCATCCAAGCCACCCTCAACTCAGTCTCAAGAATAGTAGCATCATAATTTGGCAACCACCCACCGCAACAAAGCTATAATCAGGGTCCCAAACAGTAAAAGCTACTCCACCTCTATTACCACCATCCAAAACTTTGCCATCAAAGTTGACTTTGAGGAAGTTGGGGGTAGGGACTACTAGGTGATGTAAATCAAGGGTCACTATGAAAGTAGAAGAAGAATCCTAGACATCCCTAGCTATCTCCATCTCTCCAACAGGAAAGTGATGGATGAACTCATGGGCATGAACTATGGGTCTCTTTAAAATGAATGATGTGGGACTAAGATGATGCGAGACTATACTAATGATGAGATGGATATGCAAATGAATTTTTTTCTTTTATGATTTAGGTTTTAAGAGATTTTCTGGTTCCCGAAGTCAAGCAAAGATTAGATCTAGAGGTTCTATAAGCACAAGAAATTCTAGCATGCAAGCTTAGCCCCTAAACAATGATGAAGAGAGGACCTCGGGAATGAGAAATCCCGTAGGATGTAGCTCTAAATCAATACCTACTTAGGAGACTAGGGAGTGCAAACCTTGAAGATTCTGATGCGCCCGATGTCGAGTTTGCTCACACTCGTGGATGCGGCCTGGAGGATCAAGCCTTCGACCCTACAGATTCGTTGACTTTTCGTCCGATGGTCCCGAAGGCAAGGGAGACCAAATCCTTTGTCCATGGCACCTGGAGGACCTACGAGCAACCAAGTAAAGGATTAGAAAATAGCAAGTAGGGGTATAAAAAAGTAGGAAGTGTTGGAAAAGGAGTCGAAGATGGTGGTCGAGGAGGGCTCTTCTTGTTGGACATCTAGGTGGATCTTCCAGGTGGCATCCCAGCTTGAAGATGGAATGGTGGCTTGCGAAGGAGGATGGGTAACTCAGCACCTCTCAACCCTCGATGTCCTGAAGGATAAAGTCACTCTCTCACAGAGTTCTTAGTCTAAGAAGACAAGGGCTAATGGAAGAAGAACTTCTCACTTTTTCATTCATCAAAAATTAATTCTTACAAGGGGGTAGGGCCCTTTTTTTAGGCTCCTAAGTCCCATTCAAATTCCAAAAGAAAAGGTTACAAGCCATCATCAAAGAGAAAAATCTGAATTTGACTCTTGAAATCCTCCTTTGGCCATCCTTGATTTTGAGGAAAGCTTGATTCAGGAAGTGAGGAAGGGATCATGTCTTCAAGAATCATGGGCGCCCATTTGACCTTTGATTCTTTCCTTGGCCGACCATGCTTCTATGGAGAAAGGCTTGATGTGGGGGAGTGAAGAAAGGATCTTGTCTTCAAGGATCATGGGATGCTTAGTTGACTTGAGGATCCTTCCTTGGCCGGCCATGCTTCTATGGAGAGAGGCTTGATATTGGGAGGGAAGGGAGGAAGTGGTTGGCTTGGATCAAGGATAGGCTTGATGGGGCATCCACATGGCATTGACTTTGGAGTTTCCTTCTTGCCTTGGCCACCCAACATGACTTGGTGATGTGGTTCTTCCTCACGCCACATGGCATAGATGAAGTGGCGCTCCATGAGTTGAAGTGGTGCTCCTACTTGGCATGGGGAGATTGCTTGAATCGTCAACAACTGGGCTTGACTTGAATGCTCACCAAGCTTGAGCCCAACCTCAAGTAGACTTGAGCTTGAACCAATTCAACTAACTACAGGACTCATTGATCCAACTTGACCAAATTGGTCAAGGTACATGACTAAGCAAAAATATTGAAACCAAATACATGACTCAAAAAAAAATGCTCATGCTTGAAGCCTTATTACAGGACCCAACAAATTAAAAACCCTAATCCAAGATCCACAGAGAATTGAGGAGCCTCTGTCTGATCCTGCTGCCCATACCAATTCTCTCGGGGTGGGAAGAACTTGACCTTGTTGAGTAAGGATTGATTTGGCTTTGATATTTTTCCAGAAGGTTGGAGTCGAGGTACTGCAAGTCCTCTCAGGTAATCCACGAATCATTAGACTCCGGTCGGCCTTGCCATCGAACCAAGTAATGCTGATAGCCTTTGCCCCGGGTGATGATAGCTTGGTCATCCAGGACACGCTTGATCCACTATCCTCTCTTAGGTAAAATTGGAGATGGACACTCTGGGTTGGGTTCACTCTCAAAAGATAGGTCAAGCCCAAATGGCTCACTGGGTATGGTTGCTGGTTTTCTATACTCGACTAAGTCCGAGATATTGAAAGTCAAGCTAATACCATAATCCGGAGTTAGCTCAATCACATAGGCATTAGGGCCAACTCTCCTTATCACTTTAAAGGGGCCAGCTCTACAAGTATGAAGTTTTTTAACGGTTCCTGGTGGAAACCGTTCAGGCCTAAGCCTAATCATTACAGAATCTCCTATTTTAAATTCTTTGGCTTGCTTTCAGGAATCAGCCAAATTTTTGTATGTATTATTACTTAGGTTGATTTTCTGCCTAATTTCCTTATGCATGTCTCTAATATGCTGTGCAAAAGATTCTGCGAACTCTGAGACTTGTGCATGGATGGGTAGGGAAATCAGATCGAGAGGGCAATTAGGTTTGTACCCACTGACAACCTCGAAAGGACTTTTTCCAATGGTCCTATTCACTGAACTATTATAGGCAAACTCAGCTCAAGGTAAGAGAAGATCCCAATTTCTAGTATATTCGCCTGTCAGATATCTTAGTAGGTTCCCTAGATTATGGTTAACTACCTCAGTTTGGCCATCGGTCTACGGGTGGTAGGCGGTGGAAAACTTGAGCTTGGTTCCTA
The DNA here is from genome assembly GCA_021397845.1 of Areca catechu. Classification (NCBI taxonomy): domain Eukaryota; kingdom Viridiplantae; phylum Streptophyta; class Magnoliopsida; order Arecales; family Arecaceae; genus Areca; species Areca catechu. Next base: position 131,949,023 of record CM038049.1, read on the forward strand.
GTAAGTGCCAAAGGGTCTTCCAAAAATAACTATGAAGCGGACATCCCTATCAGACACTATGGTTTTGGGCAGGCCATGTAACTTAACCACATGCTCAAGGAATAGCTTAGCCACTTTGGAAGCATCTAGGATCTGGGAGCAGGGTATGAAATGGGCCATTTTGGAGAATCTATCAACCACTACATAGACTGAATCGTGTTTCCTCATGGTCTTAGGCAATCCTACCACAAAGTCCATGCTAAGGTCTTGCCAAGAGCAACTTGGTATAGGCAAAGGGGTGTATAGGCCAGTGTTTTGCTTTTGCTGTTTGGCAACAGCACAAGTTCGACATCTGGAAACAATGTTGGCTACATCCCTCTTGAGGCTTGGCCAAAAGAACTGGTCTTCTACTACTAAAATAATCTTTTCCCTACCAAAATGACCAGCCGACCTCCTGCATGGGTTTCCCAAACTAAGAATTCTCTAAGTGAAGTCTTGGGAATGCATAACCTATTTCCTTTGAAGAGGTAACCATCCTAGACAGTGTACTCACTATGGGCACTAGATGGTTTTTGTTTCTTCGGCTGGAAGATCTCACCGAAGTTAGGACAGGACTCGTATTGCTTTTTCAATTGATCAAATCCTATAACCTTAGTTCTAATAGTATTCTGTAATAGGGCACGATGGCTAAGAGCATCAGCTACCTTATTCTTAATACTAGCATGATGTTTAAGCACAAAGGTATAGGCTTGGATGTACCCTACCCACTTAGCATGCCTAGGATTCAATCTTTTTTGGGAGTTTAGGTACCGAAGTGCTTCATGGTCAGAATAAAGGATAAATTCCTAGGGAAGCAGGTAATGTCTCCAGTACCTAAGGGCTTGCACGATTGGATAAAACTCCTTATCGTAGGTTGAGTACTTAACTTTGGCCTCACCGAGTTTCTCGCTAAAGAAGGCCACGGGGTAATTTTCTTGACTGAGTACTCCTCCAATGCCTACTCCCGAAGCATCACAAGCAACCTCAAAAATCTTTAAAAAATTAGGCAATCTTAGGACAGGTGCTTGTATCATTTTATCCTTGATCTCTAGGAAGGCTTTATCTGCAGCTTTGGTCCATTGAAAGTTTCTTTCCCTAATACTGTCGATGATGGATGCTATGATAGAACTGAATCCCCGAATAAATCTCCTATAAAAGGTGGCTAAGCCATGGAAACTACGAACATCATGGATACTAGTGGCGACTGGCCACTTAACTATGGCTTTAACCTTCTCAGGATCAGTTGAGACTCCTTCAAGGGTGATTACAAAACCTAGGAAGATAACCCTATATGTCATGAACTCGCACTTCTTAGGATTGTCATAAAGGCTATTCTCCCTAAGGGTCTAACAGACTAACTTGAGGTGGTTAAGGTGGTCTTCCTTAGTCCTGCTATATATCAGGATGTCATCGAAATATACCACAAAAATTTTTTCAGTGAACTCTTTCAGGACTTGGGTGATGACCCTCATAAAGGTGCTAGGTGCATTTGACAGTCCAAAAGGCATCACTACCCATTCAAAAAGGCCATCCTTAGTCTTAAACGTGGTCTTCCACTCATCCCCGGGCCTAATCCTAATCTAATGGTAACCACTCTTAAGGTCTATCTTGGAAAAGATTATGGCACCGGCCATAATGTCAAACATGTCATCCAAACGGGGGATGGGAAACCTATATTTCATCGTGATTTTGTTGATGGCACTGCTATCCATACACATTCTCCAGGTTCCATCTCTCTTAGGAGTCAAAAGTGCAGGGACTGCACAGGGACTCAAGCTCTCCCTAAGGAAACCCTTCCTAAGCAACTCTCCCACTTATTTCTGAAGTTCTTGTTGTTCAGTGGGATTCATCCTATAGTAAGGAAGGTTTGATAAAGTGGCTCTTGGGACCAAGTCTATAGCATGCTGGATGTTCCTAAGGGGTGGTAGTTGATCAGGTAATTCATTAGGGAAAACATCCTCAAACTCTTTCAGAGCCTCAACTACTTCTTGGGGGTGCTCTCTTTGGGTCGGCTCATGATTCTCTTTGGTGGCCAAGATCCAAACGGGGGCTCTCTCAGCAATCTCTTTATCTAACTCCTTGGCCTTGATCAGGTTAACTCCAGGTTTCTTTTCCTTTAGGCTACTCGATCCTCTTTTAACCTGACCTTAGGTGGAGTTGGTCTAATTACAAATTTCTTTCCATGGTGACTAAAGGCACAGGTATTGGTCCGACCAAAAAGGGTGGCATCATGATCATAAAGCCAAGGTCGACCTAGGATAATGCTTCTGACTCCCATGGGAAGGACATCACACCAAATCGTCTCTTCATATGATTACAATTTGATCAAGACTTAGCATCTAGATTTGATAGGTATGGAAGTCAAATCTATCTATGAGACCTTATAAGGGTTGGGGTAAGGAACTAGGATCGATCCTAGGGATTTGACAGTACTTAAAGAGATGGCGTTGACACAACTCCCACTATCCACTATGATCTTGCATACCTTATCCCCTAACTTGACAAAAGTTTGTAGGATGTTAGTCCTGCGCCAATCTTCTTGCACTATGTTCTGGGTTAGGATGCACCTAACTACTCCAACAGGTCTTCAGACTCGAATAGTTCTTCCTCTCCCTCATATTCTTCCAACAATTGATCTTCTGCTTCATACGCTTTTCCTTCTGGTTCAACAATGGATTCTAACTCGTTCTCAGCTGGCTCTTCTATAAGTAGGGCTTTAGGGGTGCACTGGCTAGCATAATGTCCTGGTTTATGACATCTAAAATATTTGTTATGAGGATTGGGGCTTCTCTGGACTTCTATTAACTTACCTTTCTCTTCTCTACTAAAACTGGGTCGGCTCAGGTCGGGTCGGCTCGGGTTGGGTTGACTCAGGTCGAGTCGGCTCAGACTAGGTCGACTCGGGTAGACTTGACTATACCATTGGCTAGATCCTAGGGTTCGGCTAGGGTTCCTAAAGGGTTCAGGTCTACGATAGGTGGGTGTTTTTTGGAAACGCTCACAATTCCTCTCAATTTGGTAAGCATGTTCCAAGTTATTGATCTCTCTAAAATAAAGCTCCCTTTGAATATTCGGATGTAGGCCATCCCTAAACCTAGACAGGGTCACAGATTCAAATTCATCAATGTTACATCGCATGACATACTCATCAAACTTTGTGATGTACTCGGCCATGCTCTTGTTTCCTTGATTCAAATTTTGCCATTGGTCCAATAACTTCTGGGTGTAAGATAGTGGTAGGTACTTCTCTCTAAGCCTAGCTTTCATGTCCCCCTAGGTTGCTATGGGTTCTTCTCCTCTTCGCCCTATCAGCCTCTCAATACTATTCCAATATAACCTAGCCTGGCGAACTAACCTAAGTTTGGCAAATTTGAACTTCATTCTTTTCGACATAATGTACTACTAGAAGTATTGTTCCATGTCTTCCTCCCAATATACATACACTTCGGGATCTAGACTACCATCGAAGGTAGGTGCTTCTAGCTTAATGTTTCTGATGGCTCTCTCTTCTTGGTCCATGATCTCCTGATTAGGTCTTTTAGGATGAATCTCTAGGCTGGAATAGGATGTGGGACTCTTCTGGGCTCAACCTCTAAGGAGGGATCATATCGAGGGGATTCCTTAGGGTGGGGAGGTGAATCAGACTCAAGTTCAATGGATGGACCCTTTCCCTTTTTCAAAGTTCCTAACCTGGTGTCAAACTCATCAAATCTTTGGGTCAACATGGCAAGCTGTTCAGTGATGAGCCTCATTTGATTCTTGAGGTTGTTCTCCATGGATTCACCTGACTACTGAGAGTGGTGTGGATGATATGGGACTCCTAACCTAGTCGACATGCAACACGCAAAGAACGGTGCTACGATTTTGCTAGACTTAGGAGTTCAAACAGAATGGGTCAACTTAGTTGACACGCAGCACAATAACTAGCCCTTTCACCGGCCAGGTAAGAGGTGGGAGTGTGGGAGGCCCCCCTTACTTTCATAAGGACCCAAATTAAGAAACCACAACACCGCTTAGGTCGTTTGATGCTAAACCTTTTGCCTTAGACACCAGCTTCCCGGTACTAATTGAAGGGTTGTATGCACTAGCTTCCCCACAATGGTTAAACCCGACTTGTTGATGTCCTTAAGCTATTAGGTTGCTACTCGATTTTAAGTTAGACTTAGGTTCGAAATGCAAGTTGGTGATTTTCGGGCCAAGAAAAGGTAATGACCTCCTTCCCTTATCTTATGATATTGATACCCTTAAGTCAATTATGCATTTGATGGTGTACCATGATGTCTAATGAAGTAAACTAAAGTTTTTTTTTTGTATTTTGATGTACATTATCAGAAATATAATATGCTAGAAATTAAATCATATGAACCTAAGTACAAAATTTGACTATGTAGAAATGAAAGTATGATGAAATGAACTTGCTGAAATTTCAAAGCAGATTTGTTCTCATAGAGTATTCCGGCATGTAGAAAATCTACAGACTGAAATAAAATCTAAAAAATTTAAAAAATACTATTAATTATGTGGGATCCAGCAAAATAAAAATAAAAAAAAAATCAGAGATTCCTACAAGCAAAACAACTAAAATAGCAGATCATATACTGAGTTGGAAAAATGCAAAAATTTTAAAGATGTTGAAATCTAATGATGCAAAACTTTTCTTTAGGATCTAAAATCTATCTCCTTGTTTTTCCCTTCAAGGGTCAATCACATCAGCATGCCTACACACCATAGAAAATCTCCTTTGAATGGGATGTGAGGGTCTTGCAGCCCTACTTTTTTCTATGACCAGACGGTCATGGTGAAGCACCTGATCCGAGTACTTAAAGAGAACTAAGTCCTAAACAGGCTTTGATACCAGAAATTGATATGGGATAAGATGATGTGGGACTATACTAATGATGAGATGGATATGCAAATAAATTTTTTTTTTTTGTGATTTAGGTTTTAAGAGATTTTCTAATTCCCGAAGTCAAGCAAAGATTAGATCTAGAGGTTCTATAAGCACAAGAAACTTCTAGCATGCAAGCTTAGCCCCTAAACAATGATGAAGAGAGGATCCCGGGATTAAGAAATCCCGTAGGACTTAGCTCTAAATCAATACCTACTTAGGAGACTAGGAAGTGCAAACCTTGAAGATTTTGATGCGCCCGATGCCGAGTTCGCTCACACTCATGGATGCGGCCTAGAGGATCAAGCCTTCGACCCTACAGATTCATCGACTTTTTGTCCGATGATCCCGAAGGCAAGGGAGACCGAATCCTTTGTCCGTGGCACTGGAGGACTTACGAGCAACCAAGTAAAAGATTAGAGAATAGCAAGTAGGGGTATAAGAAAGTAGGAAGTGCTGGGAAAGGAGTCAAAGATGGTGGTTGAGGAGGGCTCTTCTCATTAGGCATCTAGGTGGATCTTCCAAGTGGCGTCCCAGCTTGAAGATAGAATGGTAGCTTGTAAAGGAGGATGATAACTCAAGGCCTCTCACCCCTTGATGTCCCGAAGGACAAAGGCACTCTCTCACAGAGTTCCTAGTCTAAGAAGACAAGGGCTAATGAAAAAAGAACTTCTCACTTTTTCATTCATCAAAAATTAGTTCTTACAAGGGGGTAGGGCCCTTTTTATAGGCTCCTAAGTCCCATTCAAATTTCAAAAGAAAAGGTTACAAGCCATCATCAAAAAGGTGCCTAAAAATCTGAATTTGACTCTTGAAATCCTCCTTTGGCTGGCCTTAATTTGAAGGAAAGCTTGATTCGGGGAGTGAGGAAGGGATCATGTCTTCAAGAATCATGGGGTGCCCATTTGACCTTTGATTCTTTCCTTAGCCGACCATTGGTGAGGACACAAGATCCAGGAAGAGGAAGCAAACCTTTTCCAATTCAATTTGGATCACCAATGAGTAAGTCCATATGTTCTTCAAAAAGAACACTCGAGTTCCAATTGTTTTGAGTTTGTAATTAAGTCAAATTGAGTTATAATTTGATCAAATTGAGCATAATTTGGTCAATTAGGGTTGTTGAGTTACCAATTGAGTCCATTGAGTCCATCAATTGGTTTAAGAGTCTTGTAAATAGCATTAATTTGCTTTGTTTGGTGAATTATCCATTTTGAGTCCCCTAATTAGTGCTTGAATAAGTCAAGGGGTGTCATAAGTACCCAAGACCCAAGTCATCATCATTTTGGTAGATCAATTCTAGGTCAAAAAAGTGCTGTCCAAATTTTTCATCGGACATCCAAACATCTTGACATCCGGACATCCAGACATCAAGACATCCGGACATCCATACATCAAGACAGCCGGACATCTGGACATTGGGACATCTGGACATTTGGACATCAAGACAATTTAAATTTCATCATTATCCAAGAAAGGCGCCCCATCCAATTCCCTTTCATCGCCCATTTAGGATTCTAAGGAGGCGCCAATTGAGAGGAGTAAAGCAGAAGGACTCTGCTTCTCATCTAGCGCCCCCCCTCATTCTATCTTGTCACCCACTCCAGATAATGCCCACCCATGGTTCATTCAAAGTTTAAATGGGAGGAAGAGCCCAAGATAAGTGGAAGTTCATCTAAAATTCAAAGGAGGAGTTATCTTCTATCTACTTTCAAATTCAAAGGAAGAGATATCTTCATCCAAATTCAAATTCAAAGAAGAGTTCCAAGGCTAAGGAAGAGTTCAAAATTCAAGTTTGAAAGTTGTCTTAAGATGAAGATAAAGTTTTGAAGTTTAAATGGAAGCCCCTCATCCAAACTTCTTTCAAATTCAAATGAAGGGTTCAAATTCAAACTTAAACCTTTGAAGCTGCTTCTTATCCCATGTTGCCGATCAAGGAGTTCAAAAAATTCAGATGTGATGCCAAGTAAGAGAGATTAGCACCAAATGAGAAGAAGGATTAGCTCCAAGAGAAGGATTAGCACGCCATCTCAATCTTAAATTTATCGCACATTTTTTTGAAGCCAGAATATTTCATGTTGTCACCCAAGCCATGAAAGGTCTATTCAAAATTCAAAATTTCAAGGGGAAGCTAAGAAGCCAATGAGTGTTTGAATTAGAATTTAAATTTAAATATAATTTGAATTCAAAGGAGTCCTATGATATCTTCATGTGTGAAGAACCCTATAAATAGGACCCCATACCCCCTTGTAATTATTATTCATTCATGAAATAAAGATGCATTCTTTCTTCCACAAAGTTGGGTTAGGCTTTAGTGCTTTTCTCTAAGGACAGGGAGGTCCTTAAGAGCTCAAGGCGGTGAGGTCCTTGAGTGGAGGTTCTGCCGGATTTGACAAGCTGCTACCGATCTTCTTCAAGCTCTACACATCCAACCCTTCCTTTTTTCCATTTTGAATTTGGTTTACTTCATTCTTAAAGTCTTAGTTGTTGCCTTCTCTGCAGATCCCAGGTGTTTAAGGACTTTAGAGGATGGATTCTTTGCTTCCGAATCGAGATCTGATGGTAGATCTGAAATTTGAAGTCCCGATCTTCATCCGCTACGAGATCTGAGCGACCAAGCAGCTGATCTATCTCGAGTCAAAGAGAATCTTTATTGGGGTAAGCAACCAATCCTTTCTTATTAAATTTGGTAGTTGAAGCATGGAATAGCCTAATCTTAGATGGTTTCCTAGCCGTCGGGTCCTTATTCTTTATAGCTTGCGGATCAGATTGTGGGTAAGTAGTTAGTTACTTTCTTTAATCTCTTTAGTCTGTTATATTTAGTTGCTTTACTGCTATGATCATTGATCTTTAAAACATCTTAAACTAAAATTAAATCTTCTTACACAGTATCGCATCATTCCGCATCAACCATGCTTCTATGGAGAAAGGCTTGATGTGGGGGAGTGAAGAAAGGATCTTGTCTTCAAGGATCATGGAATGCTTAGTTGACTTGAGGATCCTTCCTTGACCGGCCATGCTTCTATGGAGAGAGGCTTGATATTGGGAGGGAAGGGAGGAAGTGGTTGGCTTGGATCAAGGGGAGGCTTGATGGGGCATCCACATGGCATTGACTTTGGAGTTTCCTTCTTGCCTTGTTTGCCCAACATGACTTGGTGATGTGGTGCTTCCTCATGCCACAAGGCACAGATGAAGTGGCGCTCCATGAGTTGAAGTGGTGAACCTACTTGGCATGGGGAGATTGCTTGAACCGTCAACAACTGGGCTTGACTTGAATGCTTACCAAGCTTGAGCCCAACCTTAAGTTGACTTGAGCTTGAACCAATTCAGCTAACTACAGGACTCATTGACCTAACTTGACCAAATTGGTCAAGGTACATGACTAAGCAAAAATATTGAAACTAAATACATGACTCAAAAAAAATTAAAATGCTCGAGCTTGAAGCCTTATTACAAGATCCAGCAAATTAAAAACCCTAATCCGAGATCCATAGAGAGTTGAGGAGCCTCTATCTGATCCTGGTGCCCACACCAATGAACCTCATAGATAGCTTGGTTCCTTCAAAAATCATATTGTTCCTAGCAAGCCAGATTCTCTAGGCAATGTAAGCTGCATGAATACCCCATGGCCTGGTAGTATCCCTAGCCATGCACCCATGCACTACCTGAAGGAAGGTTTGCTCCAATGTGCTGCCAGAGTAGGGATCCATTGATGGTCAGCTAACGTCCATACTTGTGTTACCCTCATACAATGGAATAGGGCATACTCAATGGTCTCTATTGCCCCATCACAATAGGGGCACTCCATTGAAATGGGCATCCCCCACTCATTGAGTACTACCCTCATGGGTAAGTGAACCCAAGCCACCTTCCACAAGAACAGGGTAATCTTAGGGCCAAGGCTAGCACTCTCTCCACTAAATAGGATCCAAATCTAGTCCACATCCCACATCCTCATGTCTAGCAAAATCAAATCATTGACCCGCACGAGCAAGGATGCTCCATGTAGGCCAAAATTAATCACATCCATAAGGGGATGTCGGTAGCCCAAGCATCATCTATAAAATCAATCAATTAACCATCCCCAATTACCCATCTGGAGCTAGCTATAACCTCGGAAACATGTGCATAGATTTCTCTCCAAATAAAAGAATCATTCCAAGAAGCATGAACCTCTGTGCCCACCATCCAGGTTCCATACTTCACCCACATTACTAAACACTGAAAACCTTCTAATTTTGGAAGGAACTAAATAGCATGTTTGGCAATCATGGTCTCTCTCTTGACTAATAGCGACTGGATGCCCAAACCCCATCCCAAAAAGGCTAGCATGCAACCCCCCATGCCACCAAATGGGCTCTAGCTCTACCACTAGATGACCCCTAAATGAAATTCCTGAATGGTTGCTCAAGCATCTAGAGGGAGGATTTTGGCACAATAGTATTAGTGAGAAGGTAAATGGGTATTGAACTAATCAAGAACAATCTCACCAAGGTCACCCTATCCATCATAGACAAGGATCAACTCTACTAGCCCTTTATGCACTCTCGAATGCTTTCCTCAACATCACTACACTCAGCCCTCTTGAGTCTTTGTCCATAATCAGAATCCCTAGATATTGCCATGACCTAATCTGCTCCACAATCTCCAAAAACTATCGGATTGCAATCCTTAACCAAGGCTTTGCTTTATGATTGAAATAAATTACCAACTTAAGTAAGTTCACCCTCTATTTAGATACCCTATAGTAGTCCTCTAAGACCTTCCTTAAGATCATAGCATTCTGCATTCTGGCTTAACCCAAAAGAAAGCAATCATTTACAAAAGACAAGTGGGATATCAACTAGGCCCTAGAGGCAAGCATATAGGAATCTAAAACTTGGGTCTGTACGACAATATAGAGAGCATGAGATAGCACATCAACACAAATAAAAAATATATAAGGGGATAGTAGACAACATGCTGGAGCATACCCATGGTAGACTAAAAAAAGGTCGTTGGAGTACTATTGATCAAAATGGAGAAGGAAGACTCATAGACATACTGATAATTAAAAGAATAGTATCCTATGAGCCAATCACATGAATGATGCGATGGGACATTTCTAAGTAATCTTTCAACTCATATTATGATATTATTCATATTTCTATAAATGATTGAGTCATTATGATTTATCATTATAGATGCATCTTATTATTTAAGATTATGATGAACTTCATAAATTAAGGCATTGGTTTTAGGGGACATGAAAATAGTTCATGCTCATGAGATCTAAAATTTTAAAATCCTAATCTAAAATATTCCTGGTAATTAGAGCATTGACTCAGGGATCAATGTTCCAGATAGACTGGTACATCCTATATATGCTCGATAGAGAGGGTGGCAGATCTCATAAGCCACTTATATGGGATATTAATATAAGAATGTGGGTGCTCATTAGATAATGCATTCACTAAAGTGATCCACTAAGAGAGAACATCTTATGGAGCCTTATCTATATGTCAAAAGATAGTTTTCTAAATAGGAGTTGTACAAGTAATCCTTAGACCTAAGATCATCATAGAATCTTGTACACATGAATTTATATTTTAGTTCATATTTATTCATGAAAATAGAGTCATATACATGGTGTTCTGGATATGGAGGAATGTATATAGAGGTTGTGAGTAGGTTAACAAGAAATCAATCACTCCTAGTAAAAAAAGATGTCATCCTATATAATATCATCTCTAGATGACTCTAGAAGTCTCTGACTAAAATAGTATGAAAATTAAAAATTGATGCTGGTCATCAATAATATCAAAAATAAATAAATTGATTCAATAAATAGGTAGTAAGGGTTGAGTCAGGTATGGAGTCTATAGGGATCAATGGAATTATGTTCATATTTTAATTAAAATTTTTAAGAGTTTTAACTAGAATGGAAATGCTAAAACTTAGAAAGAGTATGAATATGATTAAAACTTGAAACTATAAGTAAGTAAGAGTTTTGTCGCCGCCAAGATCATCGTGGCTTGTAGTTTCAACACGTTGGGTTCCAGCTAGGCGCTCATCCTTTTGCTTTGCGGTTGGCTCACTCGTCCAAAAGTCCTGCAAGATAGAGGAGACCTGGATCGGGGATTCTGGCGAGGACACTCCGATGATTAAGTCAGTGAGATGATCGAGGAAAACAGAACCTCTTTGGTAGAGAGCTTGGGGGACTCTTTGTGTCCAGAGGGTAATAAGAATTCTATGGAAGAAGATAATCGAAAACCAAAAGCGTGTCTGCTTTCTCTCTCTTACCTTTACTTACCTTCCCTTGCGGGTCTTATATAGAATGATGGCTTTGTTAATTTTTGGGCCCTTTTTGGAGATGGCTTTCTGTTATTTGCTGTCACCTCCCTATCAGGCCAGTTCTCCGCTCAGCCTCGAGCCACGATGGGATATTGCCAATTTAGGGGGAACCGTTGAAATGCTGTAGGACCTGGGACTCGAGTGGGATGTCCTTCTTAGGAAGGTTCAGGCATCCTGTCATAGGAGTTGCGGTCTTCCAATCGTGCGGTCATTGATGTGGCGGCACACTACAAGGCTGGGAGCCTGATGGTGCTTAGATTGTGCAGGTCGTGGGTGGTAGGACTTGCATTCATGGTAGGGCATACGCCACCTCTCGAGGGCTGTGGATGACCAGGCTCTCCCTCGACACCACTTTGAACTTTTGTTTCCTCCCTCCTTATGCCTTTGGCGGGAGCCTGGATCTTCACAGGATGGGGGGAGCTGACCCCGATAGAAGGGCCCCCCTGATAGCACGAGCTCAACCCCGGCCGGGAGCCGGCCTCAGACGGGGGTCTCACCTAATGAGCCTGGCCTTGACTGGGAGCTTAACCTCAGACGGGGGGCTCACCCAATGGGCCCGGCCTCAGCTAGGAGCTTGACCTCAAACGGGAGGCTCACCCAATGAGCCCAGCCTTGGCTGGGAGCTTGATCATCATGCCTAGATGGCGGGCGCATCACCCTTGTGGCTATTAACAAGGACCCCACATCAGCGGAGGCTCGACATTAGCGGGTGTACCCTATCAGATGCCCCCACTCTCGAGCCCGGAGAATGAAGCGATGCTTTGGACGATGGGAGTAATGGTCATGCTAACGTGGAGGGGGCATGTTGCCCAGTAAGCAACCCAAGAGGGGGGGTGAATTGGGTCTCTAAAAAGTTAATCTAAAATGACTTAACTTGATGCAATGCAATGCAATCCAATTCAACAATTAATTATGCAAGGTACTATGAGTTCAAGTGCAATGCTCTTAAATAAAAGTGCAGCGGAATTAAAGAGGAATAAGTAAAGAGCAAGAAGAGAGAGATCAATCAACCACAAAGAGCAAGAAATATAGTGGTTTGGTGCTATCCAATGCACCTACATCCACTCCCCAAGATCTCCTTGGAAATTCAGTATAATCATACCCGATTACAGTTGATTAGTTTTGCGGGCTCACTAATCAAAAACCCAACTTATTTTCATAAGGCCAACAAGTCAAAACCTCACTTGGTTTTGGCTAACCAAGAACCTGAATGGTTTTCAAAGGCTAACCAATAACCTCCCTTGATTTTTCAGGCAAACCAAGAATTTAAGTGGTTTTGTGGGCTAACCACCAACCTAATTAGTTTTGCAAAGGCTCACCAATAACCTCACTTGGTTTTACAATAGGCTAACCAAAATCCCTTACAAGAAATAGAGTTTAGAAGTAATGAAACAAAATAAGCTTTCTAAAATAAAGCGGATATCTCTTTGAAGTTCGATGTAGAGATGCTTTGAACTTGATGAAGCCTCTTGAATGCTCAAGAATGGATGATCTTCAATGCTCTTGAAGGCTCTTGAATGCTTGGAGGCTTGCTTTAGCTTGAGAGTAGTTAAATCTTCAATGATTAGAAGTTAAAGCTCTCTTTTCTTCTCTCTTCTCAAAACTCTTTAATAATATTCAATAGCTTTTCATTTGATTTGATTTGGAGCATATAAATACTTTTCCAAGGTCTTAAATCCTGTTTCTAGCCTTTAGACTTGAAAAACTAGTCGTTGGAGGGCAAAATGGACGAGTTCTATGCTTGAAAAAATAATCGTTACTATTATCAGAACTTTATGTATTGACACTTCAGACTGTGAGTCGATATATAAGGTCGACACTTGAACTTCTTGAGTCGACACCTAATTTAAATAGCTCCAAACTAATTCTCTGGAAATCTTAGATGTGTCGACACTTACTATGTTGAGTCGACATCTTGAGTCGATACCTTCCATGTGTCGACACTTCAGTTGTTCTTCATTTTCTGTAAGTTCTATGGCTTGAGAATCTCAGACAATGTGTTGATCCATGTGTCAACACTTTGAGTTGACACTTCAGGTCCATGTGTTGACACTTCAACCATGCCATCTGAAACATTCTTATGTACCGGCTTGAGTCGATACTTCAATTCCATGTGTCAACACTTGGTATCATGTTTCAATACTTTGAGTCAACACAACACTGAATTCTTCACTGACAAGGCTGAACTTGAGCTGAAACAAATTTTTACTTATCTCAATCATCCAATCAAGTAGTTCTAAAGTTTCTAAGTCCTCTTTGAGCAATTCTTTTCATTCAAACTTGGCTTCTAAGCTTCTTCAAACTTGTGAGCACCTTTTTCAACAAAAACATAATTCAAGAAAATCATTAGTCCTTAACTTATACTTAACCATTTTGCTTATCATCAAAATCAATAATGGAGTCAACAAGTTCCCCCTTTTTGATGATGACAAAACTCTTAAGTATAAATTGCTTAAGAATGCTTTTAAAAGAAATCATTAAGGTGCATAAAACTGAAAGCATTAAGTGTATCAATATAATTTTCATTATTGATATGACATTTTAGAACAAAAGTAATAGTACCAGAGCTTGTTATAATGATTAAGAGTATCAGATCTTTGGGATACATTCAAGACATAGAAAACATGTATCATGATAGTCTACAAGAAAATTTTAGCAAAAAACAAAGCTCCCCCTGAATCGATGATCCATAAAATAGTTTGTAAATATCTTTTCAAACATTTAAAGAGGGATTTTAAGAAGAAATTTACTTTAAAAGAATTTTCAATGAAAACAAAGTATAGCTCCTCCTTTCGTAAGGAAATTTTGTAAACATTTCTCGATTCAAGTTTTCAAAAATTTGTTTATCCCTTGCATATCACAAATATATTACATTTATACTTATTCTTACATACTACTCCCCCTTTTTGTTATCATTAAAAAGGTAGGAAGATAAATAAGCTGAATATAAGATATTGCATTTAATTGTCACTACTTCTTCAACAATATATTGTAATAAATTTAAAATTCATTCATTCATTCAAGAGTGAAGACAATGAATAACTAAGAGAAGTGTAAATCATTTCATTACATTCAAGATCACAAACATTGAGTACAACATGAAGTTTCATTTCTAGTGAGAGTTTGTACAATCAAGATATAAAACATACATAGATGCATAAAAATAAACTATCTAAAAATACATAAGTATCCTAATCCTCATCCATATCAGTATCATCAGAAGATGAACTGATCTCAATCGATCCTGTATCAGTAAAAGATCAAGCTCGCGGCCACATCGATCTAAGATCTTTGAGTCGGGTCATGTCGACCGTGGAAGGGTACGATGACCACGTCCTCTGCATCGTGCATATGTCCGACCTCTAGCTGGAATAGTAGAGGTAGAAGCAATGTCCTCCGCAAGAACGAAACAAATTTGATCAACAGTCTCAGCAACTACTGGAAGAGGTGTGTGATCAAAAGAAGGACCTAAGTCAAGATACTGAAAGCCGTGTGTATAAAACCCAAGCTCTTGGATAAGTAAGGATATGTGAAGTGTGGGAGTATCAACAATCTGTGTGTCAAAGATAGGGGTATCAGCTGATGATATGATAGGTGTATCAAGAATAGAAGTATCAGCTATAGAATGAACTGGTAGATCTGTAATCGATGTATGAGTGAGAGGGGTGTCAGTAATAGGTAAATCAACAATGGGTGAATGTACAATTGGAGTATCAACAACTAAGGAATCAATAATAGGTGTATGTATAACAGGAGTATCAATAACTAGAGAGAGGTTAGGAATAGGAATGGGAACAGGAATGCGATCATCCGATCTAGAAGGAGAAGATGGAACAGGAGTTTGGGCAGGTGAACAAGAAGGGTCATGAACAGGACTCCTAGGCAAGTCTACCATCACCTCCGCTACTAGCTTTGAAGTAAGATCTATAAAATCAAATATGTCGGAGTCAGTCTCCTCATCGTCTCCATCATCACCATCAACATCTCCAACAACATCACCAACAACAGCAGTATCAACACCAGTATCAACACCATCAATATCATCAACAGGTGCAGGAGCAGGTGCATGAGCAGGTGTAGGAGCAGTATCAGCAGTCGGAGTACTCGCTGAAGGTTTGGACAGTGCAGAAAATATAGCTGAGATGCCATCACTAAGTCCAATATGGCTCTCTCTGGTCTCAGCTATGAAATAGTCAAGACGCTGTCTCATGATAAACACGTCAATCTCAATACATCTGACTCTATCTAATAAGCTGTCAGAAGCATCTAGAGTCTCCGTCTGAGCTGGCTGAGACTGTGCTGAAGTAGTAGGATCAGACTGAGAAGCAATCGCTGGCTGTGCTGCCATCTCAGGCTGACTCTCCTGGGCCCTGCCTCGCCGAAGAGAATGCACTCCTCCTCTGTTGCATTATCATCATCAGCTCTATCCTCGGCATGACCAGATATCCTACGAGTCCACTGGCCTCCGAACAAATGATAGCCCATTCGGTGTAATGACTTGATGTCATACACATCAGTATGAAGTAGGTGCGGTAGGGCTCGTCCTCAAAGCTAATGCCATACTCCCTAAACAGAACAGTCAATCCCATACCATATAGCAGGCGGAGTCGCTGGCTAGTCGACGCCTCCATAATCTGGTGAATCATAAGCATTGGAATGTAGATGGGCGTGCATTGAACCAAAGAGACCATCACTAGCAACTCTCGCTCAGTGATATAGTCGAAACATCCGGTCTTTGGTAGAAGTATCCAGGCAATGATATGATGTAGCAGTCTCATCTCTGCAGATAATCTGGATGCTGGAACAGTGGCTCCCTCAAGCAGTATATCAGACTCAAAGATGCACTGAAGTCCACTGACTCTATCCATCAAACTGTCTACCACAGATCCGGTCATCGGTATATCCCATACTTTACTCAGAACCTCTGATGTAACAGGGATATCCCGGCCTCTCACCTGTGCTAACCATCCATCAGATCCATGGGTGAGTGATCCATAAAACTCTCGCATAAGCCTGGGATAATACCTCTCGTTGAGTGAGCAAAATGAAGTCAAACCAGCCTGATGAATCCACTGCCCGATCCAAAAATGCTGCTAGTGGACAAAAGTAAAGTCCACTCGCCGTCCTCCAACAACAGTCTTCGAGCTCATCCGGCTAGAAGGTACAAAATGTGGTCGTGCAGGCGGATCAGGAGCTCTAGCCTCATGTCTGGCCTTCGTCCTTCACTCTTCTTCCTCATTTGATTGACAAGGTCGATGGACAACTTGCTTGCGAGATCCCATTGCTTGGATTAAAGAATTGGACAAGGTTTTGGTTGAAACCTAGGGTTTCTAGGGCTTAGAATCCAAATACAAGGAGAAATCCAACAAAATCCGAACAACCGAATGTCCAAAATGAAGAATCAGCGGGCTTAAAACATGAAACTGAGAATGGGAACAGTGAGGATACCTTAAGATCTTGTGTCGACTTGAAGGAGAGAAAAAATGGGAGAAAAACGGTTAGGAAAACTCTTTATTCTCGATCTGCTGCCGTTCAAGTGTCGACTCACGAATGTGTCGACACATCGACCTGTCGACACATTGACTTAAAAAATCAAAAATTTAGGGATTCAAGCATTGATTAAGATCACTAGAAATATTATAATTTTAAAGAGAAATCAACAATGATTGAGTAAGATTTATCATGATTAGTGTCAAATTGATCTAGTTTGAGTCAAATATAGGAAAAATTTAATCAAAAGGATTAATGATTCTGAGCTCTCTTCTAATCATACAGAATCGATCTTTCAAAAGAGGTTTAGTTAAGATATTATCTAATTAAAATTCAGTACTAATAAATTCAAGCAAAACATCATTATTTTTATATGATCTCTAATAAAATGATGTCTAATTTCAATATGTTTACTCCTAGAATGTTGAACAGGATTTTTAGTCAAGCAAATAGCACTAGTATTATCACATTTAATAGATGTACTAGCCAACTTTATTCCAAAATCTTCAAGTTGTTGCTTAATCCACAAGATTTGAGCACAACAACTTCCTGCTGCAATATACTCAGCCTCAGCTATGGATAGTGCAACTGAAGTTTGTTTCTTGTTAAACCAAGAGATTAAGTTAACTCTAAGAAATTGGCAAGTACCACTAGTACTTCTTCTATCCAATTTACAACCAGCAAAATCCATATCAGAATATCCAATCAATTCTGTAGATGAATTTCTAGAATACCATAAACCAATATTAATAGTACCAGAAAGATATCTAATAATGTGCTTAACAGCCAAAATATGTGATTCTTTAGGTTCAGACTGATATCTAGCACACATGCATACACTAAACATTATATCTGGTCTACTAGCAGTTAGATACAATAAAGAGCCTATCATACCTCTGTATAACTTTTGATCTACTGATTTATCATGTTCATCTTTATCAAGTCTACAAGAGGGGCTCATAGGCGTACCTATTGCTTTAGTAGTCTCCATCCCAAACTTCTTGATAATTTCTCTTGTATACTTAGCTTGGTTGATGAAGATACCATCTGTAGTTTGCTTGATCTAGAGTCCGAGAAAGAAATTGAGTTCTCCCATCATGCTCATCTCGAACTCACCCTGCATTAGCTTAGCAAACTCTTGATAAAGAATTTCATTAGTAGCACCGAAAATGATATCATCAACATATATTTATACTACTAATAAATCATTATCTTTCTTTTTCAAAAATAGTGTTTTATCAACATTGCCTCTAGAAAATTCATTTTTCAATCAGAAATTTGCTGAGTCTTTTATACCAGGCTCGAGGTGCTTGCTTTAATCCATATAGTGCTTTGTGCAATTTAAAAACATGATCAGGATGTGCATGATTTTTAAATCCAGGTGGTTATTCAACAAAATTTTTTTTAGTTATAAAATCATTTAGAAAAGCACTTTTAACATCCATTTGAAATAATTTAAAATTCATAAGATAAGCAAATGCTAACAATAGTCTAATTGCTTCGATCTAGCAATAGGAGCAAAAGTTTCATCAAAATCAATCTCTTCCTCCTGATTGTATCCTTTAGCAACTAGCCTAGCCTTATTCCTAACAACAATTCCATTTTCATTTAATTTATTCCTAAATATCCATTTAGTGCCAATAATTGAAATATTAGATTGTCTTTCTATTAGTATCCAAATATTATTTTTGTCAAATTGAATTAGTTCTTCTTGCATGGCATTAATCTAGTTAGGGTCTTTTTCAGTTTCTTCATAACATTGTGGTTCTACTTGAGATACAAAAGCTATATAATCACATTCATTTCTAATTGAGGCTTGAGTTCTTATCCCTTTAGATGGATCACCTATGATTAATTCCTTAGGATGTCCATGAGCATACCTCCACTCTTTAGGTAATTCTTGATACTTTGAAGCGTCATCACCTTTTTGATTCTTGTCTTGATCTTCATCACTTGGCTGAGGTTGATCATTCAGTGTCAACTTTTGAAGCTTGTCAGCACCTGCACATGCATTAGATGTATCCCCTTTTCTAGAGGATTTGTTAGTATATTCTTCAAAAACAATATATACTGACTCTTCTACAACCAAAGTTCTTTTATTGAAAACTCTGTATGCCCTGCTTGATGTAGAGTATCCTAAAAAGATACCTTCATCAGACTTGGCATCAAACTTTCCAAGATTGTCTTTTCCATTGTTCAAAATAAAACATTTACAACCAAAAACTCAAAAATATTTTAAAGTAGGTTTTCTTTGGTTCCAAAGTTCATAAGGAGTTTTCTTCAAAATTGGATGGATTAAAACTCGATTTAAAATGTAACATGCAGTATTAATAGCTTCAGCCCAAAAATATCTCGACAAATCATTTTCATAAAGCATGGTGCATGCCATTTCTTCCAAAGTACGATTTTTTTCTTTTTACTATCCCATTCTGCTGAGGTGTCCTAGGTGCAGAAAAATTATGTTCTATTCCTTTTTCATTACAAAAATTTTTGAAATCTTGATTTTCAAATTCTGTTCCATGATCACTACGAATGCAAATAACTGAAACATCTTTTTCATTTGAAACTTTTCGATAAAACTTTATGAATGCTGAAAATTATTTATCTTTATGTGCTAAAAAGAAAACCCATGTAAATCTCGAAAAATCATCCAAATTGATTTGAAATAGTTCAAGTGGCCTACTAGTAGTTACAAAATCTTTTGGTTTGAAAGAAGTTTTAACTTGTTTACCAAATTGACATGCTTGACAAATTCTATCTTTTTCAAAATAAAGTACAGGTAAATCTCTAACTAAATTTTTTTTTTGCAAAGTTTTGAAAGAAGATACATACTAGCATGCCCTAATCTTGTATGCCATAGCCAACTAGTCTCATCTTTAGTAGAATTCACTGCAACAAGGCATTCTCCATCAGGCAAAGATAGATCATCTAGGTCTACCAAATAAATATTTTCATGCCTTTTTTTAATGAATTGTATTCCATTTAAAAACTACTTGAAAATCTTTATCACAAAACTGACTGATGCTAAAAAGATTATGTTTCAAACCATCGACAAGAAGTACATTACTAATACTACTAGAAGGAGTTATGTGAACCTTACTAATACCAATGATTTTTTCTTTACTATTATCACCGAAGGTCACACTCCCTCCATTCAAAGCTTCAAGAGAAGTGAATTGCTTCACATCTCCAATCATGTGCCTTAAGCAACCACTATCAAGATACCAAAGTCTTTTGTTCTCCTTGGTTGCAAGACACACCTCATCATTATCTTGATATGCCATTAAGCAGAGATTTGCAACTTCGGTCTGCTCTTCCTCAGAACTGGAGTCTTCACTATCACTTCAGGTGGCTATCATTGCCTTCTTTCTTAATTTCTTCCTAGATTTCTTAAGGAGAGGACAATCAAACTTGTAGTGTCCCGGATTCTTGCACTCGAAGCATGTAGGTACTTCCTTCTTCTTTTTCTTTTCTTTTTCTTTCTCTTTCTCTTTTCCTTTTTCTTTTGATTGATATTTCTTTTTGTAAGAAAATTTCCTCCTCTTCATGAATCTTCTAAATTTTCGTGCAATGAGGGCTTCTTCACCTTCATTTTCTTCTTCATCTTCGGACTTATCAATTAAGGATTCTTCTTATATGTTTGATTTGAAAGCAATCCCCTTCTTCTTTTTGTCCATGTCCATTGATTTTTGTTTCAGATTAAGCTCATAAGTCATGAGCAATCCAACCAGCTACTCAAGAGGTATTTGTCAACGTCCTTGGCTTTTTGAATTGTGGTCACCTTCGGATCCCATGATGTTGGAAATGACCTGAGGATTTTATTTACAAAATCAGCATTAGACAACTTTTCCAAGACTTCTCATACCATTTACAATATTAGTGAATCTTGTGTACATATCAGTGATTGATTCATTAGGTTCCATTCAGAACATCTCATAAGTGTGCACTAACATATTTACTTTAGTATTTTTCAATTGATCGGTACCCTCATGTGTAACTTCAAGTATGTCCCATATTTCTTTAGCAGACATGCATGTAGATATCCTATTGAATTCACTAGGATCTAATGCATAATAGAGGAGATTCATTATCTTAGCATTGATCTCGGATTGCTTAATATCATTTTCATCCCAATCTTCTTCGAGCTTTAGGATGGAAACACCATTAACTACTACTGAAGAAATATGAGGACCCTTATCTACCACTTTCCATAAATTGTAATCAATAAAGTGCATATAAATTCTCATCCTAGTTTTTCAATATGTATAATTTATTTCATTGAAAAATAGAGGACTGTTTGAAGCTTGACCCACAACTACACTAGTACCAATTGGGGCTGCCATAGATCTTTACTCAAGGCGATAAAGTCTATACACTGAGAACAGGACTCTGATACCACTTGTTGCCCAGTAAGCAATCCAAGAGGGGGGGTGAATTGGGTCTCTAAAAAATTAATCTAAAATAACTTAACTTGATGCAATGCAATGCAATCTAATTCAATAATTAATTATGCAAGGTACTATGAGTTCAAGTGCAATGCTCTTAAATAAAAGTGTAGCATAATTAAAGAGCAATAAGTAAAGAGCAAGAAGAGAGAGATCAATCAACCACAAAGATCAAGAAATATAGTGGTTCAGTGCTATCCAATGCACCTACATCCACTCCCCAAGATCCCCTTGGAAATTTACTATAATCACACCTGATCACAGTTGATTAGTTTTGCAGGCTCACTAATCAAAAATCCAACTTATTTTCACAAGGCCAACAAGTCAAAAACTCGATTTTACGGGCTAACCAAGAACCTGATTGGTTTTCAAAGGCTAACCAATAATCTTCCTTGGTTTTCTGGGCTAACCAAGAATCTAAGTGGTTTTGTGGGCTAACCACCAACTTAATTGGTTTTGCGAAGGCTCACCAATAATCTCACTTGGTTTTACAATAGGCTAACCAAGAACCCTTACAAGAAATAGAGTTTAGAAGTAATGAAACAAAGTAAGCTTTCTAAAACAAAGTGGGTATCTCTTTGAAGTTTGATGTAGAGATGCTTTGAACTTGATGAAGCCTCTTGAATGCTCAAGAATGGATAATCTTCAATGCTCTTGAAGGCTCTTGAATGCTTGGAGGCTTGGTTTAGCTTGAGAGTGGTTGAATCTTTAATGAATAGGAGTTAACGCTCTCTTTTCTACTCTCTTCTCAAAAATATTCAATAATATTCAATAGCTTTTCATTTGATTTGATTTGGAGCATATAAATACTTTTCCAAGGCCTTAAATTCCATTTCTAGCCATTAGACTTGAAAAACTAGCCGTTGGAGGGCAAAGTGGACGAGTTTTGTTCTTGAAAAACTAGCCGTTATTGTTGTCAGAACTTCATGTGTCGACACTTCAGACTGTGAGTCGACACATAAGGTTGACACTTGAACTTCTTGAGTCAACACCCAATTTAAATAGCTCCAAACTAATTCTCTGGAAATCTCAGATGTGTTGACACTTATTATGTTGAGTCGACACCTTTCTTCCATGTATCGACACTTCAGCTGTTCTTCATTTTCTGCAAGTTCTGTGGCTTGAAAGTCTCAAGCGATGTGTTGATCCATGTGTCGATACTTTGAGTCGATACTTCAGGTCCATGTGTTGACACTTCAACCGTTCCATCTGAAACATTCTTGCATACCGACCTGAGTCGATACTTCACTTCCATGTATTGATACTTGATATCATGTATCGACACTTTGAGTTGACACAACACTGAATTCTTCACTGAAAAGGCTGAACTTGAGTTGAGACAAACTTCCACTTATCTTAATCATCCAATCAAGCAATTCTTAAGTTTCCAAGTCCTTTTAGAGCAATTCTTTTCATTCAAACTTGGCTTCTAAGCTTTTTCAAACTTGTGAGCACCTTTTTCAATAAAAACATACTTCAAAGAAATCGTTAGTCCTCAACTTATACTTAACTATTTTGCTTATCATCAAAATCAATAATGGAGTCAACAGGGCATACTTCTGGCACCATCAATGCCTCATGTACCGGTGTTCTGGAAGCCGAGCCTTCATGCTAATTGGGTGATGCCATGTCACTTCTTTTTGAGAGTGGCCATAACTATCGCACCCGGCCCAAGGGGATTGCCTCCGATTTGGGATATCAACCCCAATACATGGCATTCCCTGGCTGGCCTAGGAGAAGGATGTGGTGCACGTCTTCAGTAGGTATGAGGCAACAGGGCTCCTAGTCATTTTGAAAAAGGGGCCATCCCTCTATCTCTCAAGGGTTTCCTCAGGTAGCAGGGAGGCGGAACTTCTTTATCAAAGCAATCCTCTTATGCTTTCTCGGGCGAGATTACGAAGTTCCAGCAGGTTGGGTTTCTTCCTTCTCTTCCTTTCTTCTTCTTGCCCCCCTTCTTTGTGTTGGAGGGGTACTCTTGCTAGGCCCTTTAGGTCTTTCCTTTTGCTCATCTTCCGTCGCCTCCAATGAGTCCCTCCGGCATAGGGCACCGCCATCGGGGATCCCCTGATGGTGAGGGGGCTTCTTAGTTGAGGCCTCCTCCCATGGACAATGAGGAGGAGGAAGTTCCAGTCATGTCCCATGGCGGCGCCTGTGGGACGGGGATTGTTATCGGTCCCCCTACGGCTCCTTCACAACCTACTCCCCCTGTCAGGGAGTCTGGCAGTCCAGCTGGCATTGCTTTGATATAACCAACGAGGATCTCCTCCATGTTAGGAGGTCGTTCGGGGTCCCTGACTCCAATCAACTCTCCGTTCTTGGGCCAGAAGATCGGGCCACTTCCAGTGCCCCAGGCAAGATAGCCCTATATGAAGACTTCTTTTCTACGGGTCTACATCTTCCCTTCCATGTCTTTTTCTCTTCCCTTCTTCATAACTATTGCTTGGTTCTAGCCCAGCTCAACCCCAACACCGTCCGGACCATTTTCTGTTTCATAGTCTTCTATAACCATGAAGGGGTCGTTGCCCATTTTTCGCTCTTCAGGGCTTTGTTTACCTTGAAACGCCATCCCTTCGATAGCGGGTGGTGGTCTGTGTCTCCTCGAAAGGGAGGCCTCAAACTTGATCTGCCTACCTCCATTAAGGGATGGAAGCGTAGGTTCTTCTTTGCTTCGGTCGAGGGGGTGGACTAGGTCTAGAGCAACCCAAACACTTCTTCGAACCGGCAATCGACGGTCGAACCAGCCAATAAGGAAGTGTTCGACTGGCTTGTCTCCTCATGAATCCCAGCCCCTCAAGTCTTGCTATGTGAGCGAAACCTTGCTGAAGCTGGGGTCATCGAAGCCCAGCCCCAGGGTAAGACTCGATGCTGGGCTCCCCTTTCTTTAGTGGCGGGTCCGGTCTAGGGTTGGGTGATGCGGGATGACTCTAAGATTGCTAAACATACATAAAAAATAATAAACTATTTTTTTTTATGATTTTTATAATTTAAGTTTGTATACTAAATTTCTAAATAAAAGTAAGAACTAGCAAGAAGAATAGTAATGCATAGAATCATCATGATCGCAAAGAACTCATGCAAAAATAATAAGTAGCCAGGACCCGAGAGTTGTGAAACTCTCAGTTTAAGATAGCTTATATTCATCAAATCAGAAATTAAAAGAAGGAAAGGATGTTACCAATCAGTGATTTGAAGTACTTTCAATGAAGAGATCACACAGCACTCTGATTGGAGCCTAGATGATGAAGCTTGGTTTCCCTGATTAGATGGCTGATGTGGGTGGTCCTGGAGGCAAGGAAAGCCTCCTTTGGGGAGGTGAAACACCTCGGGGATCCTACAAAATGTCAAGGGTCAATCAAAATAGCAAGTAAAAAAAAAAGGAAACTAGGTTTAGAAGGAATCAAGTTAAGGTTTAGAAGCGGGGCGGCTTAAAGCTTGATGAAGATCTCCTTGCTTGGCGGCCTAGGGCACTCCTTCTTGGATGTGTGAAGGCTTGAATGGTAGTAAGTTATGGCATGGAAGGATGCTAGTGCAGCAAGGAATTCGGCCAAGCATAATAATAACCAAAGAAAAAATAAAAACAAAGTAACACACAAGCTCGCAAGCTCAAATAAATTCACCAGGGTTTTGATATCATGAATAAAAGTTGCTTACAAGAGGGGGAGGGGTGGGGTATTTATAGAGTTCCCATGCCCTCTCCTAACTAGGGTTACACACTTGGGTTACAAGTCCTCTCCTAGCAAGGTTAGAAAAACAAATCTTAAAATAATTAGGAGCATAAATCCCAACTAGGTTAGGATTTGACCTAGTCTTCTCCTTCTCCCTTCATGCTTTGACTCTTCCACTCAAGGACACCTCTTGGACTTGGTCAACACTTCAAGGATGCCTAGGAGGGCGTGTTGGACTTTTAGGGGCAGCAAGGGGCTGACCCAAAGGGGCTTCGGTGCATGGGCTTGGGCCTCTGGAAGTTGGGGTGGCCTAGTAGCCTGGGAACAAGAATATTCCATGGAATCTTGCTTTTTTAGGGCTTGGCCTTGGTTCCTGGGCTTGATTTCCTTGGACTGGGATGCAGGTGGACCTCTAGAATCATGGATGCCCTGGTTTAGGAATATGCTCTGGCATCTGGGGAGGAATCTAGGCATCTTGGATCCTGGGTTTCCACACAAAATCCAAGGGGCTGATGTAGTGGTCTCTGACTCCTGGATGTGGCCTGGTGGAACTCCAAAATAGTGTAACGTCCTCTCTGGTACAAAGAGTGGACTCATACAGGACTCATACTAATGTGCCGGACTTAATATACTGGACTAGGTCGAGACAAATCAACTAGTCACACCTTATTACAACTCAATCTTACTTTCTTACAAAATTGTAACACATGACTAAAGTAAACTATATGGGATCCAGTGATCTGTGTCTGATCCTGGTGTCCCCACCAGTGGGACTGAATGGTTTACCTCATGTCGCAGGGAAGAAATTCAGCTTCGGGGAACTTCAGAGGATGTCCCGGAAGAGGGCCGTTGCTGCAAGGCCCGGGGAGATTTCGAGAAGAAGGCCAGGGAGGAAGAGAGGCCGGGGTACAGTGATGGGCAAGATAGGAGGGATGCCACCAGGATCGTGGAGGGGGCTTCGCCATCAGCCCCAACAGCCCCTCCACATGCCGATAGCCCACCATAGGCAGGGGTGGTGGGTGATGCTGCTGCTGCCATGCCACCCCCATAATTTAGGGCCGGAGCCATCGGTGTCGACCCGAATGAGGTGGTGCCTTCATCGAGGGCTATGCTGGGTCCCTCCCAGTCGCCCGAGGCTCCAAGCCAGGAGGGTCAAACATTTACTGTCACTCTGCCCGTAGGTTCTATGATAACCCAAGATGGGAAGGTGGCGGAGAAAATCCTAAATTCCCTTATCCAATCATCGGACTGTCGGGATAGGGTTGGGAAGCTGATGCTAGAAGTAGCCAAGGGGTGTTCCCTTAGTTGATGTCGATGAGTGATTTTGCATGATCGTTTCTCCGCCTTTCCTCCTTCATGAGGAATGTCAATAGTTGCTTTCTGTGTAGGTGGCGACGGATGTCCAGCTCTTGCGGGACACCAACCGAGCACTATTGATGCGTGAGGCCCGCCTCCATCAGGAGAGGGATGAGGCCTGGAGTCTGACAAGCCGGGCCCAGGAGTTGGAGGTCCAGGTGGTAGCTGCCCAAGCCAGGGCAGCAGAGCTTGATGTAGCCCTCACTAAAGAGAGAGCGGCTATGATGCAGAACAAAGAATAAAGAAGCGTATGCGGAAGTAAATTTAGGATTAATTTCTTTTTTTTTTTTTTTTTTTTATATTTCAGAAATTGGCTTTGACTCAAAGTAAAGCTAAACTAAGTTGAAGGAAACTAGGTAAGGATTGAAAGCACAATTTAGATGAAACTAAATTATCAGAGTAGTTCAGAAGTAACGGATCGCTGGGGGTTGAGAAACTCCCAGACCTAGGGTTTCGCTCTGAACTTTCAACAGAACAGAAATAGAGAGGAGAGATGGTTTACTAACCAGACAGTGATCTTCTCAGGATTTTGGTGGAAGAACTCTCTCGAGCAGATTATGGGATCCTCGAAGTCGGCTATCTTCACAATGGATCCTCTAATACTGGTCTCGTGGTTTGGTCAGCTTCTTCTGGACTCAAGATCTGGGAAAGAAGAGGAACAAATGATGGAATTCAGAAACTCAAGAAAAGATTTTACCAGGTTGAAGAACTTGAAAGCCGAAGTTGCTGAAATCAGGATTCTCCTGGAGGCCGATCTGACTTCCTCTTAGAATTGCTGTAGATCTGAAGTATCTGGACTGGAGCTGGATGCTGGTGGCCGGCCTGGACTTGGAGAGGGTGGCCGTGAGAAGTGGAATAGATTAGGGCTTGGTGGAAAGAGAAGGGTGATGGTGGCTAGGGTTTGGGAGTGGAGTGGCTAACCTAGGGTTTGGGGTTTTGGAGATCTCACACCTCCTTAAGGTTCCTGGGGAACCCGGATTTACTCCCTCATGGAGCTCAACACCTGGAAGCAAGTGCGGAAAAGAGAAAACACAAGTTTGCTCATAAAAAAATTTCTTTCATTCATCTGATTCATTTAAACTTACAAGAGGGGTTTAATTTATAAGGCTTTACAAGGGAGGAGGGTTTCACATCTTCCCATGTGGGACTAAAGGAGGGGATCTACAAATTAGGGCAAATCCTTCACATATGGTCGGCCAAGGTACCAAAAAAATTGGATTTGGGTTATAAAAGGCAGGTAGATGGCGCCTCCTTGCTTGGATCTTCAAGAAAAATTTTCTTCCTTCCCTGGATCAACTCTTTTGGACTCCTCCTTTTCTTCCTCCCTAAGTCAAGGTCCTTCCCATCTTTGTTTTGGATGTTTTTGGCAGGTAGTGGGCGCCCCCTTGAAGTTCTCTTCCAAGAGAATTTCTTCCCATCTTTGCTTTGGATTTCTTGGGAAAGTCTTGGCCGCCCCCTTGATTTGTGGTCTCTTGGTGGACTTCTCTTTATCTGGCGCATGAGAGAAGGAAGTTGCTATCTGTGGAGTGGGGACCAAAGGCTGCTGGATGTAGATATGGCGCCCCGTGGACTCAGGCGTATGGCTGGGAGTGTGGCTGGGAGTGTGGTGTCCACTTGCTTGGTCTTGGGAGAAAATGTAACACCCCAGGTTGAAACCCTAGTCCACTACTGAGTCAACATGACTCAACAAAATAAAATGCAGGTAATGTAGACTCAAGCTAAATTGAGTTGATCTAGTCAACTCTTATTACAAACCAAAACCCTAATTTTTTTCGGGCAAGGTTAATCAGAGATCCAGATGGAGCTCTGAAGTCTTCTTCTGAGTCTGGTGCCCGCACCAATTCTCCTAGGGTGGGAGGAACTCGATCCTGTCGAGTATGGATCAAGTTGGCTCTGGTATCTCTCCAAGAGGTCTGGGTCCAGCTCTTGTAACTCTTCTCGGGAGATCCAAGAGTCATCAAAATCTGGCCTTCCTAGCCAGCGGACCAGGTATCTTTGGTATCCTCGATTACGAGTAGAGATAACCTGATCATCCAGGATCTTTTCAATCTGCTCTTTCCTCACAGGCCAATTTGTTGGTGGACACACAGGGTCAGGTTCACTCTCAAGAGCAGGATTAGGTTCAAAAGCCTCACTGGGAATCACAGCTGGCTCCCTATACTCTACTAGGTCTGTAATGTTGAAAGTGGAACTAATGCCTAGTTCTGGAGGCAACTCGAGCACATAGGCATTGGATCCTACTCTCTTTACCACTCTAAATGGTCCAGCTCCCCTAACATGTAACTTTCTAACGGTTCCAGGAGGAAACCGTTCAGGCCTTAACCTAATCATTACATAGTCTCCTTCGTCAAAAGTTTTGACTCGCCTTTGAGAATCAGCCAATTTCTTATAAGTTTCGTTACTTAAATTTATTTTGGCTTGAATTTCTTTATGCAAGTCTTTTATATGCTGTGCAAAAACTTCGGCAGACTCGGAGACCCGTGTGTGGACTGGTAAAGGAGCTAGGTCAAGAGGTGTGTGGGGTTTGTAACCATGCACAACTTCAAATGGACTCTTACCCGTAGACCTATTGACCGAGTCATTATATGCAAATTCAGCTCTAGGTAAGTACAAATCCCAGTTCCTAATGTTTTCACCAACAAGACACCTTAGCAGATTGCCTAAACTACGGTTCACTACTTCGATTTGGCCGTCAGTCTGGGGATGATAGGCAGTTGAAAATTTAAGTTTCGTTCCTAACTTATGCCAAAGGGTTTTCCAGAAATAGCTGGTGAACCGAACATCCCTATCTGAAACAATGGTCTTGGGTAGGCCATGGAGTCGAACTATCTCATTAAAGAATAGGGTGGCTACCTTAGACGCATCAAATGTTTGGGAACAAGGCAAGAAATGGGCCATCTTGGAAAATCGGTCTACTACAACACAGATAGAGTCATGCCTCCTCTGGGTCTTAGTCAAACCTAACACAAAGTCCATGCTCACATCTTGCCAAGGACGATCTGCGACAGGGAGTGGGGTATAAAGGCCGGTGTTCTGTTTTCGCTGTTTGGCAACAGCGCAGGTCTGACACCTAGCCACAATGTGTGCTACATCTTTTTTTAAGCTAGGCCAGAAAAAATGGTCTTCAATAGCCAGGGTGGTCTTATCATTTCCGAAATGGCCAGCTAAACCTCCAGCATGAGTTTCCCAAATCAAGAATTCCCTAAGAGAGGTTCTAGGGATGCAAAGCCTATTTTTAAAGAACAGAAAGCCATCTAAAAGGGAATAATCCTTATGTTCACTAGATGGTCCTTGAGTTAGATCCTGGTATACAGTCTTGAAATCCGGACACGACCCATATTCTTCTTTGATTTGCTCAAACCCTATGACTTCAGCCCTAACAGAATTCAACAACAAAGATCGACAACTAAGGGCATCAGCTACCTTATTTTCAGACCCAGCCTTATGCTTCAAAACAAAAGTATAGGACTGGATATACTCTACCCACTTAGCATGCCTAGGGTTAAGCTTCTTCTGAGAATTCAAGAATCTAAGAGCCTCATGGTCCGAAAACAGCACAAATTCTTGCGGTAGTAAATAATGTCTCCAGTAACGCAAAGCTTGCACTACTGCATAAAATTCCTTATCATAGGTAGAATACCTAAGCTTAGCATCATTAAGTTTTTCACTAAAGAATGCTACGGGATGGTTCTCTTGGCTTAGGACTCCACCTATACCTACTCCTGAAGCATCACAGGCAACCTCAAATACCTTTGAAAAGTCTGGTAGTCTCAAAATGGGTGCCTGGGTCATCCTATCCTTAAGATCTAGGAAGGCTTTATAGGCTGCTTTGGTCCACTGAAATTCTCCCTTCCTGATGCAGTCTGTGATAGGAGCAACTACGGTACTAAACCCCTTGATGAATCGCCTATAGAAGGTAGCCAAGCCATGGAAACTTCTGACTTCATGCACACTGGTCGGCTCTGGCCATTCTACTATAGACCTAGTCTTTTCAGGGTCGGCAGCCACGCCGTCAGGGGTTACAACAAATCCAAGGAAGATAATTCTACTGGTCATAAATTCACACTTTTTGAGATTACCGTAGAGACTATCATTCCTCAAAACTTGACAGACTTGTCTAAGGTGGCCTAGGTGATCTGCAGGGGTCTTACTATAGATCAGGATGTCATCAAAATAGACCACTACAAACTTTCCTATGAAAGCTCTAAGTACCTGGGTCATAATCCTCATGAAAGTACTAGGGGCATTAGACAACCCAAAAGGCATAACAACCCATTCATAGAGACCATCCTTAGTTTTGAAGGCTGTTTTCCACTCATCCCCTGGTCTAATCCTAACCTGATGATAGCCGCTCTTGAGATCAATTTTAGAAAAAACCATGGCACCGGCCATAATATCAAGCATGTCATCTAGTCTAGGGATGGGGAACCTATACTTGATTGTGATTTTATTGATGGCACGACTGTCAACACACATCCTCCACGTGCCATCCTTCTTCGGGGTTAGAAGTGCAGGGACTGCATAAGGGCTAAGACTCTCTCTAATGAACCCCTTCCTCAATAGTTCGCCAACCTGCTTTTGCATTTCTTTATGCTCAGATGGATTCATCCTATAATGGGGCAAGTTGGGTAAAGTAGCTCCTGGGACTAAATCTATGGAATGCTGAATATCCCTAAGAGGTGTAAGGTGGTCTGGCAGATCCTCGGGAAAAACATCCTCAAATTCTTCTAATAAAGGCTTAACTTCCTGAGGAGGCTCTGAGGGTGTAGGAGTCCTAAGTTCCTTAGCAGTCAACATCCAAATGGGTGAACCACTATGAATCTCTTGTTCTAGATCCTTGGCACTAATTAGGTTCACTCCAGTCTTCATTTCTCTGACCTTACTAGTTCCTTTAGCTACCTTGTCCTTAGGAGGGACTGAATGGATTGTGATTTTCTTCCCATTGAAACTAAAGACACAGGTGTTGGATTTTCCTAAGAGGGTGGCATCATGATCATACAACCAAGGTCTTCCAAGAATTATACTGCTCACCCCCATGGGCAAGACATCACACCAAATCTTTTCTTGATAGGATTGCATTTGGATTTGGACCTGACATCTAGACTGGATGGGTATAGAGGTAGAGTCTACCCAAGAAACCTTATAGGGGTTGGGGTGGGGGACTGGGGTTAAGCCTAACATTTTGACAGTGCTAGTAGAAATGGCATTCACACAGCTCCCACTATCTATGATGATTTTACAAACCTTATCCCCTAGTTTAAGGAAAGTCTGTAGGATGTTGGTCCTACGCCAATCTTCCTGAACTTTAGTCTGGGACAGGATGCATCTTACAACCCCTAAGTGGTCAGATTCAGTGGATTCTTCCTCTCCTTCATACTCATCAACCAAATTCATTCCGGCCTCGTAAACTTCTTCTTCAAAATCCTCATTAGGCTCGGAATTCTCTTCTCCTCCCTCTTTTATATATAGGGATCTACGAGGGCACTGGCTAGAAACATGACCTACCTTATGACACTTAAAACAAGCTATGGCTGTGCACTGAGTGGAGATATGACCGGGCTTCTAGCACTTAAAACGGATGATACTAGGGGTTCTCTGGGTGTCAGGTGCCTTACCTTTGTCCATGGGCCTAGGGGTGGGGATACCCTGATTAGGCTTGCTAGGGGTAACCTGGCTAGGTCCATTTCTTGGGATTGGGGCACTAACCCTAGATGGCATGGGTCCTCTCTGAAATTTCTCAGTGTTCAGAGCAATCTGATAGGCTTGGTCTAGGTCAGTAACCTCTCTCAGAAACAACTCTCTCTTAATATCTTTCCTAAGCCCAGCCCTAAATCTAGACAAAGTAACTTCATGGGCTTCACTCACATCACATCTCATTAGGTATTCATCAAAGGTGGTTATGTAGTCTGAAACAGATCGGTTTCCTTGTTTCAAAGTCTGCCATTGGTCTAACAGATTTTACTGGTATGAAATGGGTAGGTACTTGTCTCTAAGTTTCTCTTTCATACCCTGCCAAGTGGTTATGGGCTCTACATTTCGTCTTCTAGTGGTCAGCTCAATGTTCTCCAGTATAACCTAGCTTGACGTATTAATTTCATCTTGGCAAACTTGAATTTCCTCTCCTCAGACATGGCATACCACTCAAAGTACTGGTCCATCTCACCCTCCCAATCAGAATACACCTTAGGATTTAAGCTACCATCAAAAGTGGGTGCATCTAACTTGATGATTCGAATGAACCTATCATCTCTATCCTCAGGTTCTGGGTCAGGCCTCCTATGATTAGGTTCAGGATCTCGGTATAAAGGTCTTCTAGGCTCTTGGTGGGGGTGAGGTTGAGGCACATTAAAATCTGGGTCAGGAGTCCAATTCCGATGCCTAGGTTCCTCAAGTACTTGGACTCGATCCCTAAGCTGGGCAAAATTCTCATTCATATCCTGACTTAATTTGTTCATACTCTCAGTAAGAGCTTTAACCATGGCCTCTAAATCAGGTTGGGTTTGACCAGGTTGGTAGGGTACTCCATTCCGGGTAGACATGATGCAATCAGGCACACAAAATGAGACTCAACTGAACGACTACGGGCTAACTAGACCTAGAGCCCAAACTAGGTGCCCAATCAGAGTGGCAAGCTAGCCTGTAGTAACTCAGGACTCAGCCAGGCAGGTGTAAGGGGAGTGTTAGGTCCCTGAATGCCAATCCTAGACACCAATCAGAGATTGGCCAGGTAGGCGGACCAGCACACAAGCCCTTCGGGATGGAATCCCTGAATCACCGTTCTAGACACTGAGTACAAAGCACACACAGAGTAACCAGACAAACTGACTCAACACTAGCCTTGACCCGACTTGTTGATGTCCCTAGCCCACTAGGGCAAATTAGGTCTAATCAATTTTATATTTAAGGCTTAGGTTCGAATGAAGGGGTGGTGGTTTTGAGCTAAGGAGAGGTTATCAACTCCTCCCCTTATCTTAGATGCTAAAATGCCCTTAAGTTGAATTATGAGATGAACACTCAAAAATAAATGGATTGCAGAACACAAAAATAGAGTTGCAGTAATTTAATTCTCAGAAATTGCACGGAAACCAATAAGTCATGAGAAGATTATGCAAATTATTTTCAATTATACTGGTTTCAGAAAAACAAAAATCACTAAATTTGGAATTACCTGCAGTGAGAAATAATTCCTGCAACAGGATAATTACAGGATGAAAACAGAGCACTTCCCCGTTTACAATTTCTGCTACGAAGTTGTAACCCAACGGATCCCCTACACGCCCTAGGAACACCCCATGGAATGGGAAGAGGAGGTTTGCACCTCGCTTCGTTCCTAGGACCGGACGTCCTGGGGAGTCTACTTCGAGCAGACAAAGTAAAAAGAGAGAGACTCAAACAAGCAATCAACAGAAACCCTAGACAGGGCTCTGATACCAAAAATGATGCAGAACAAAGAACAAAGAAGCGTATGCGGAAGTAAATTTAGGATTAATTTTTTTTTTTTTTTTTTTTTTTTATATTTCAGAAATTGGCTTTGACTCAAAGTAAAGCTAAACTAAGTTGAAGGAAACTAGGTAAGGATTGAAAGCACAATTTAGATGAAACTAAATTATCAGAGTAGTTCAGAAGTAACGGATCGCTGGGGGTTGAGAAACTCCCAGACCTAGGGTTTCGCTCTGAACTTTCAACAGAACAGAAATAGAGAGGAGAGATGGTTTACTAACCAGACAGTGATCTTCTCAGGATTTTGGTGGAAGAACTCTCTCGAGCAGATTGTGGGATCCTCGAAGTCGGCTATCTTCGCAATGGATCCTCTAATACTGGTCTCGTGGTTTGGTCAGCTTCTTCTGGACTCAAGATCTGGGAAAGAAGAGGAACAAATGATGGAATTCAGAAACTCAAGAAAAGATTTTACCAGGTTGAAGAACTTGAAAGCCGAAGTTGCTGAAATCAGGATTCTCCTGGAGGCCGATCTGACTTCCTCTTAGAATTGCTGTAGATCTGAAGTATCTGGACTGGAGCTGGATGCTGGTGGCCGGCCTGGACTTGGAGAGGGTGGCCGTGAGAAGTGGAATAGATTAGGGCTTGGTGGAAAGAGAAGGGTGATGGCGGCTAGGGTTTGGGAGTGGAGTGGCTAACCTAGGGTCTGGGGTTTTGGAGATCTCACACCTCCTCAAGGTTCCTGGGGAACCCGGATTTACTCCCTCACGGAGCTCAACACCTGGAAGCAAGTGCGGAAAAGAGAAAACACAAGTTTGCTCATAAAAAAATTTCTTTCATTCATCTGATTCATTTAAACTTACAAGAGGGGTTTAATTTATAAGGCTTTACAAGGGAGGAGGGTTTCACATCTTCCCATGTGGGACTAAAGGAGGGGATCTACAAATTAGGGCAAATCCTTCACATATGGTCGGCCAAGGTACCAAAAAAATTGGATTTGGGTTATAAAAGGCAGGTAGATGGCGCCTCCTTGCTTGGATCTTCAAGAAAAATTTTCTTCCTTCCCTGGATCAACTCTTTTGGACTCCTCCTTTTCTTCCTCCCTAAGTCAAGGTCCTTCCCATCTTTGTTTTGGATGTTTTTGGCAGGTAGTGGGCGCCCCCTTGAAGTTCTCTTCCAAGAGAATTTCTTCCCATCTTTGCTTTGGATTTCTTGGGAAAGTCTTGGCCGCCCCCTTGATTTGTGGTCTCTTGGTGGACTTCTCTTTATCTGGCGCATGAGAGAAGGAAGTTGCTATCTGTGGAGTGGGGACCAAAGGCTGCTGGATGTAGATATGGCGCCCCCTGGACTCAGGCGTATGGCTGGGAGTGTGGCTGGGAGTGTGGTGTCCACTTGCTTGGTCTTGGGAGAAAATGTAACACCCCAGGTTGAAACCCTAGTCCACTACCGAGTCAACATGACTCAACAAAATAAAATGCAGGTAATGTAGACTCAAGCTAAATTGAGTTGATCTAGTCAACTCTTATTACAAACCAAAACCCTAATTTTTTTCGGGCAAGGTTAATCAGAGATCCAGATGGAGCTCTGAAGTCTTCTTCTGAGTCTGGTGCCCGCACCAGGCTACTTCCTGCCGGGCTGAGGAGGTGGCCCGCTTAGAGGGGAGGGTGCAGACCCTCCAGGCTCAACTGGACAAGGAGTCAACTAGAGCCATGATGGTGGCTAAGAAGGCGGTGACGACCATCGCATTGATGGAGATGGCCAAAAAGGAAGCTACCGAGGCCATCCCGAAGTTCATGGCATCTCAAGCCTCTAAGGACGAGGTCACCAAGGTGGTCCTGGATTCCTTTCACCAAGGATTCGGGGACTTCAAGAGCAAAGCCTTCCACTTTTATGGGCTATAAGGGTTGGATAATATCTGGCCTTCTCTTCCTTTTCCCGGGTAGGAAGATGAGCCAATCATCGAGGTGGAAACAGAGCTAGAATCGATGGATGGTGAGGTTGAGGCTGAACCTGGAGCCGTCCAGGACTCTCCTCAGCAGACTGAGGCCACCGAGGGTGTTCGTTGGCTCGGGGAGGATCCGACGACTGATGCATAGACTTTTCTTTTTGCTTCCTTTTGTACTCAAAATTTTGGAAGGGTTCCTAGTTTGTCTGGGACCTTCATAGTGAATGTAAAAGAAGTTTTATTAATGAAATGCCTTTCCTCCACGGTTGCCTTTCCTCCCTAGAGGATAACTCTTCTTTTTCCTCTCTCCTTTTTTTTTAGTCCTTCCGAAGACTCTTTAAAGTGTACACGAGATCTTGATTACTCCAAGTCTGTGCTGAGGCTTTGAAATTGGTATGGAGGCTCCCAAGGGACCCTCATACCCTTCTTTTGGGACCATGCAAACCCAAATGCAGGGCCTCTAGCTTTTTCTACTTCGCCCGGTCATGAGCTTGATGGCAGAAGGTGGGACCTGTTGGAGTTCCCATCGGCATCTTCAGACTGTGAGTAAGGTAGCTGGATTAAGCAATTCGCCAAGCTATGAGTCAGGGGTAGATGGTGGGACCTGTTGGAGTTCCCATCAGCATCTTCAGACTGCGAGCAAGGTGGTTGAGAGTCTTCTGGCCTCAGAGGTGAGACTTCTAGTTAGGAGCGTTGGGCTTCATAATCTTCCGGGCTCAAAGTGCTGAGCTTCGTACGTTTCTGAGCTTATGGTGCCAAGTTCAAAAATTTTCGGGCTTAGGGTGCCGGACTTCGTAAGTTTTCGAGCTTAGAGTGCTAGGCTTCATAAGTTTCCAGGCTTAAAGTGTCGGGCTTCATAAGTTTCCGGGCTTAGAGTGCCAGGCTTTGTAAGTTTTCGAGCTTATGGTGCCAAGCTTCGTAAGTTTCCAGGCTTATGGTGCCAAGCTTCGTAAGTTTCTGGGCTTCGAGTGTTAGGATTCATAAGTTTTCGGGCTTCTGGTGCCGGGCTTCTTAAGTTTTCGGACTTAGAGTGCCAGGCTTCATAAGTTTCCGGGCTTATGGTGCCGGGCTTCGTAAGTTTCTAAGCATCGTAAGTTTCCAGACTTAGAGTGTCGGGCTTCGTAAGTTTCCGGGCTTGATCTGCTGGACTTGGAGTCGAATGAACAAGTTCCTACACAGGTGAAAAACAAGGTTTCACCATAAAGGAACTGTAATTATTGAGAAGGAATTCTTACATTATTGGTAGTACATCCTCAGGTTGCTGGCATTCCACATCCATGTGAATCGAGTGCCATCAAGCCTAGCAAGGTAGGAGGCCCCTCCTGGCAGGGCCTCGACCACCTTGTAGGGGCCTTCCCTATTTGAGGAGAGTTTCCCACATTTTCTTAGCTGGGACACCTTCACCCGTCTAAGAACAAGATTGCTCGGGTGGAATACCTTGGGCTTTACAATGAAATTATAGTACCACACCACACGCTGTCGATAGGTGGCCACCAGAGTCAAGCTTTGTCTCTCGTCTCATCCAGTAGGTCCAGATTGAAGAGGAGGCAGGCCAGATTCTCAGCTTCATTATACTACTCTATTCGCAGTGTGGGTAAACCAAGTTCTACTAGAATCACAACTTCTGTGCCGAAGACAAGGTTGAAGAAAATTTTGCCAGCGACCGTGCGGGGTGTGGTGTGGTAAGCCTATAGCACACTGGGTAGTTCGTGTACCTATCGACTCTTGACCTTGTCCAATCTTGTATGAAGCCCTTGCAAAATGGCCTGGTTAGTCACCTTGGCCTCCCTGTTGGTCTAGGGATGAGCTACCGAAGTGAAACGGTATTGGATGTCAAGGTGAGTGTAGAACTCTTCGAAAGCCCGATTTTGAACTGCCTCCCATTATTAGTAATGATCGTGTGTGGGA
The DNA here is from genome assembly GCA_021397845.1 of Areca catechu. Taxonomy (NCBI): domain Eukaryota; kingdom Viridiplantae; phylum Streptophyta; class Magnoliopsida; order Arecales; family Arecaceae; genus Areca; species Areca catechu. The sequence goes on from CM038049.1 coordinate 131,986,505, forward strand.
GGCCAAATTTGTAGATTATAGACTTCCAGAAGAAGGACTGGACTTTCACCTCTGTGATCCGGGCCAAAGGTTCGGCCTCAATGCACTTGGTGAAGTAGTCGATGGCCACGATCAAAAACTTTCGTTGACCAGACAGAGCTGGAAAGGAATCTAAGATGTCAATTCCCTACCGGGCAAATGGCCATGGAGCCAATAGCTAGGAAATAGGAGCCACCGACTGACGCTGGATATGGGAATGATGCTGGCATCGGTCGCATTTCCACACAAAGTCTGTAGCATCTTCTCGCATAGTCTCCCAGAAGTACCCTTGCCGGATCGCTTTGTAGGCTAGGGTCCTGCCCCCCACGTGATTGCCATAGATGCCTTCATGTATTTTCTGAAGCACGTAGGTAGCCTCTGAGGGCTTCAAGCATTTCAGTAGGGAGTAGGAGTAAGACATTCAGTATAGCTGCCCGTCCATCATCACATAGCGCACGGCCTTCTTTTTGAGGAGGCTAGCCTCTTTTCAATCTACCGGTAGGTCACTAGTGGTGATGTACTTGATGTAGGGATCCATCTAGCTAGCTTCAGAGATGACCTGCTGAACTTTGACTGTAGATTCGTAGCTGGGAGCTTCAAGATACTTGATGAAGGAATGCCCCAGCAAGGACTCGGACAGAGTGGCCAGTTTGGAAAGGATGTCGGCCCAGGCATTTTCTGCCCGAGGGATATGGGAGATGCCAAAGTACTAGAGGTTTGCCATGTGTGTCCGCACCTTATCCAGGTACTTCACCATCATAGGGTCCCGGGCCTCGTACTCGTCAGAGATTTGGCCCACCACCAGCTGAGAGTCAGTGAAGACCTTTAGCCTCTTGACACCTAACTCGCGGGAAACTCTGAGCCCGGTGAGGAGTGCTAGATACTCCGCCTGGTTATTGGTGGCCTTGAAGAGGAACCGTAACATGTATTCTACAACGTCTCCATTGGGGTTGGTGTTGACCCTATAAGTGATTTTGATGATAACCAAATATTGAAGCATGCACATTTATTTCTAACAATTCTTCAAGTGATTTACAAGTTTTTGTAGGATGATCTATTTGTTCAAATTTCAACTCCTACATTTTTACTTTTTGTTTTGAGTTGTGTTGTAATCTGATTTTGTAAAGAAGAACCCAATGAACAAGTTAAGAAAAATCATGAAAAAGGGTTACTTCTGTGTATGCTATGCCTTAAATTTATTTTGAGTTGGTTTGTATCAAATGTGTAAGAGTGTTGGTGAGAGTCTTCTTGAAGTTTAATAATAAAAATCCTGAAGAAGTCACTCGAGCCGACCCAACCTCAAAAGAGCCGACTCTACCTCATGGCACGCAACAAGGATTCTGGCACGCAGCAATCCAAGCCGACTCGAAGGAAACCGAGCCGACTCTAGTGAATTCGAGTCGACTGGAATAAGTCAAAGCCGACTCTTCCAGAGTCTAGTTTCGAAGTGTTCTGAGAACAAGCCAGGCGAGCCAACCCGAATCACAACGAGCCGACTCTGCCAGACCAAATTTTGAAGACCTGGTGAAGCGAGCCGACCTGATCTACAACGAGCTGTGTTGACCCCTAAAGTGATTTTGATGATAACAAAACATTGGAGCATATACTTAGTCATTTAACAACTCTTCAAATGATTGACAAGTTTTTGTAGGACAACTACATTGACACATTTTTCAATTCCTATAATCTTTAATGTTTTGTGTTAAGTTATAAATTATTTAGAATCTCGTAAAGAAGAACCCTACAAAAAATTTCTATTAAAAACAAGTTCAAGGGTTACTTCTAGTAGTCTTTCAAGCTTCAAGTTTTCTTGATTTTATTATAAAAAATGCTTGAAGAGGACTTTAAAGCATGGGACAAGTGTTCTGGAAGTTTGAAGCTGATCTAGCTGAAGAACCACATTCGAGTCGACTGGATGAACAACCCAGCCGACTCTGGCACTGGCATTGAAGATAAGTTCTCTGGCACACAGATCTAGCCGACTGGCACCAAGGTCCAACCGACTCGTCCAGAATAAGGTTGAGAACGTTCAGAGATTCTCAGGAATCCAAGCCGACTGGAATCAGATCCAGCCGACTCATCCAGAACTCAGTTGAAAATGGACTGAGAATCCTCTGAGATTCCAGCCAACTGGAATCCAGCCTAGCCGACTCGTCCAGAGTGAGGTATTTTCTCAACTGGGGAAGCTAGCCGACTGGCACTCAACCCAGTCGACCCGAACTTCATCCGAGCCGACTCGAAGTTTGTCCGAGCCGACTGGAATGGCGGGGTCACCTCCAACGGCTAGTTCCAGTTCTCAGTTTTTGAATTCCAAAAGTGCTCCAACGGTAACCTGTCACCTTCCAACGGTCTACAATGTTCAAAATCAAGAGAAGGCAGTTGAAGTCTCTATAAATAAGGTATGAGAACATCTTTGGAGAGACTAATGAGCAAATAATGATTTGTTGAGCATTTATTGAATACTTATTGAAGTGAAGTGAGAGAGCACTAGAGCTTTAAAGTTTGTCTTCAAGCCTGCAACAACTCTTACCAGAAGCTTGAAGCACCTTTTGAGGAAAGCAAGGAAGCCACTGAAGTGCATTGAAGAGCATTCAGTGGATCTTCACTCGAGCTGAATTAGCAACCACACAGATAATAGAGTTTGTCTTTATTGTTGCTTTTTTTTTTAATTTATCATTTAAAATATCTGGGTTATTGGTGAGCCCTGTTGTAAAAACCAAATAGGTTACTTTGGTGAGCCTTTAAAACCAGAGTGTAGATGTTTCTTTGGTGAGCCTAGCTAAAAACCAAAGTGTAAAGGTTTTAGGTGAACCTGTAAAAACCTAGCTTGGATTTCTTTGGTGAGCCCGGTTTTAAAAACCAAAGTGTAGAGGTTTGGATTGTGAGCCTGTAAAACAATCCGACTGTATTCTGGTTTGGGGGATATAGTGGAAATCCCAAGTGATGAACTTGGATAATGGACATAGGAGTTGGGTTGCTCCGAATCACTATAAATCTACTTTGTTTGTATTGTGTTTGTTTTATCCTTTAGCTTCTGCTTTCATTCTCTGATTAACACAACACCTAACTACTAATTGGAATTACTTGTGCATATATTCGCAAAAATTTTGTAATTCCCAATTCACCCCCCTCTTGGAACTAAGCCACCTGGGCAACAGCTGGTATCAGAGCAGTGTCTCTGATTACTTGAGTTAAGATTGATGGCTCATCCCATGAGTACATCCTTGGCCGAGAGCCAATCAACAAATAGACCTCCACAATTCACGGGCACTAATTATTCATATTGAAAAGCATGAATATAAATTTACATACAAGCCGTAGATTTTCAATTATGGAAGGTCATCTTGAAAGGGCCACACATTCCCACAATTAAAGTTGATGGCATGGACATCTCTAAGTTTGAAGAGGAATGGGATGATCATGACATGAAGATGGGAGAATTGAACGCCAAAGCAATGAATTTATTATATTGTGCTTTGGATGCTAACGAGTTCAACCGAATTTCCACTTGCTCTGATGTGAAGGAAATCTGGGATAAACTCAAAGTGACCCATGAGGGAACTTCCCAAGTGAAAACCTCCAAGATAAATCTTTTAGTTCATAACTATGAATTATTCAAAATAAAACCTTCTGAAACAATATCTGCCATGTTCTCTAGATTTACAGATATTATTAATGGTTTAAAGAGTCTTGGTAGGGTATACTCTAATTCAGATCTGGTTCAGAAAATCCTTCGCTCTTTGCCCGACAAATGGGATCCCAAGGTAACTGCGATCCAGAAAGCTAAAGATCTCAACACTTTGATGCTGGATGAACTGCTGGGATCACTCATCACCCACGAGCTAACAATGCAACACAGAATGAAAGATGAGCAGAAGAAAAAGAAGACAATCACCTTCAAAGCTGCTTCCGATTCAAAGAGGAATGATGAAGAATTTGAAGATGAAAGCACCTTCTCTAATAATGACCTAGAAGACGAAGACATTGCTATGGTTGTGAGAAGATTTAGAAAATTTATGAGAAGAAAGAAAGGTAGGTACAACCGGAAGTTTCATAGGAAGGATTATGGAAAGGAAAAGGAAAAGGATAGAGAGAAAGACAAGGAGGTAGTCCCCACGTGCTACGATTGCAAGAAGCCGGGGCACATACGTCCAGACTGTCCAATGTTGAAGAAATCCTTCAGACAAAAGAAGAAAAAGAAAGCCATGGTTGCCACATGGTCTGATAGTAAAGACTCAACATCATCTGAAGAAGAAGAGACCACCAAGACTGCCAATCTTTGCTTAATAGGTCTCGAAGATGAGATAACACCCCCTAACAACTGCACTAAATTTACTTTTGAAGAACTAAATTCTGCCTTTCATGATTTATTTTCTGAATTTAAGAAAGCTGGAGTGAAGATAAAATCATTGAAAAATATGAATGATTCTTTACTCAAACAAAAAGATGAAATTTTAGAAAAAAATATTTTATTGTAAAAGGAACTGCATGACTTTTCTGAAAAATTTGAAAAACTGAAAAATGAGAATTTATCATATGAAAAGAAAAATAAAAAAATTGATTTACTTGCTGAAAACAATGAATTAAAAAAGAAGGTTACAAAACTCAAGCCTTTGGTTGAAAAACTAACTTTATCTTCAAATAAGCTTGAGCTAATTTTAAAAGAACAACAAATTTCTGAAAATAAAGCTGAAATTGGTTTCAACACTTCTTTTATAAATGAAATTTCAGCAATAACTTTTGTGAAATCCAAAACACCAGCTTAAAATATTTTATCTCAAAAGGTTTCAGTCACACCAAAAACTATTTCTACTTCAAAATCTTTATCATATGTTCCTAAGAATTTGAGCAAAAATGCATACATTCCAAAAGGTTCGAAATCTGCATCAAGTGCATCAACTTTTAGAACTTCAAATTCTGTTTCCAACAAAAATTCTAAAGTTGTTTGCTATGCTTGTAAAAGAATAGGACATAAAGCTTTTGAATGCAATAATTTTAATAATATCCATAAAAAGATAAAAAAGATTTGGGTTTCCAAAGGAACCACCTCTGCTAACCTACAAGGATCGAAGGTAGCTTGGGTACCTAAAAGAATTCATTGATTGTTTTGCAGGAATGTCTTGTAGCCTAAAAATTGAAGAAAATGTGGTACTTGGACAGCTGCTACTCAAGACATATGACGAGTGACAAGGACCGATTCATCACCCTTGAAATGAAAGAAGGAGGTATGGTTACCTTTGGAGATAATGGCAAAGGGAGAATAATCGGTATTGGTAAGATCAAAATAACTCTCTTCACTTTTATTGAAAATGTTTTGCTAGTAGACAAATTGAAGCATAATCTGTTAAGTATAAGTCAATTATGTGATAAAGGCTTCAAGGTTGTCTTTGAGTCTTCTATGTGAATGGTTACTAACTCTTTATATTCTAGTAATAAATTCATTGGACAAAGACTCGGGAATATCTATGTGGCGGATCTTAATGATCTTGCCATGTCTAGTAGCCCTAGTCTAGTTGCATTGAATGCTAAAGACCAAAGAGTCAGGCTTACTATGGCATAGACGATTAGGTCATGCTAGCATGCATACAATTGCCAAATTAATTTCTAAAGATCTTGTTAGAGGCATGCCTAAGTTTAAAGTTGATTTGAATCATGTTTGTAATGCATGCCAAATGGGTAAACAAACTAGGGGGAGTTTTAAATCAAAGAATATAGTTTCTACGACAAGACCTCTTGAACTACTTCACATGGATCTTTTCGGACCTACTAGGACCACAAGCCTAGGAGGGATGAAATATGCTCTTGTGATAGTAGACGATTTTTTGAGATTTACATGGATTTTATTTATTGCATCGAAAGATGAAACTTTTCATGTTTTCTGAAAATTTCACAAAAAGGTTTCAAACCAAAAGAACTTATCTTTGATTTCAATTAGAAGTGATCATGGAACTGAGTTTGAAAATCAATTTTTTGAATATTATTGTACTGAATTTGGCATTGATCACAACTTCTCCGCTCCTAGAACACCTTAACAAAATGGTGTTGTAGAGAGGAAAAACAAGACATTGGAAGAATTGGCTCGCACAATATTGTGTGAAGGCAATCTTCCAAAGTACTTTTGGGAAAAAGCGGTGAACACTGCATGTTATATTTTAAACTGCGTTTTGATCTGTCCTATCTTAAAGAAAACCCCCTATGAGCTTTGGAATGACAAAAAACCCAATATTAGTTATTTTCATGTATTTGGTTATAAATGCTTTGTGCATAACAATGGAAAAGATAATTTAGGAAAATTTGATTCTAAAGCTAATGATGCAATTTTCCTAGGTTATTCTTTACATAGCAAAGCATATAGGGTTTTTAATAAAAGGACTCTTACTGTTGAAGAGTCAACTCATGTTGTATTTATTGAAACTAACCCTACACCTTCTAGACAAGAAGAGTGCATAGATAATGATGCAGGTACATTGCAAAAAGGAATGGATGACTTGAGCATTCAAGACAAAGACACTCAAGGTGGAGAAGAAACGGTAAGTAAGGATCACATAGATCTACCAAGGGACTGGAGGTATGTTACATCTCACCCTAAAGAATTAATAATAAGAGATCCTTCACATGGTATTAGGACTAGGGCTGCACATAAGGATGCACATGATTATCTAGCCTTTGTGTCACAAATAGAACCTCATAGCTTAGAAGAGGCAGAGACTGACCCAAACTGGATGATGACAATGCATGAAGAATTAAACTAGTTTGAAAGAAATAAGGTATGGACACTTGTAGATAGACCTACAAACCACCCAATTATAGGAACTAAATGGGTCTATAGGAATAAATTAGATGTACAAGGAAATATTATAAGGAACAAAGCTAGATTAGTGGCTAAGAGATATAACCAAGAAGAAGGTATAGATTTTGATGAAACTTATGCACCCGTAGCAAGACTAGAAGCTATTAGATTATTACTTGCATTTTCTTGCTACATGAACTTTAAACTCTTTCAAATGGATGTAAAAAGTGCATTTATTAACGGTTTTATCTCTGAACAAGTTTTTGTGGAACAACCACCAGGTTTTGAAAATCATACTTTTCCAAACCATGTATTCAAATTAAACAAAGCATTATATGGTTTGAAACAAGCACCTAGAGCCTGGTATAATAGACTTAGTACTTTCTTAATTGAAAATAATTTTTCAAGAGGAAATGTAGATAAAACTTTGTTTATCAAAAAGAAAAATAATGACATCTTAGTTGTACAAATATATGTAGATGATATCATTTTTGGGGCAACTAACAAATTTCTATGTAAAGAATTTGCTAAGCTTATGCAGGGAGAATTTGAAATGAGCTTAATGGGCGAGCTAAACTACTTCCTTGGACTTCAAGTAAAACAAATAAAGGAAAGCATCTTCACCAACCAAGTCAAATACATCAAGAAAATCATCAAAAAGTTTGGTATGGAGAGTAGCAAAACAATGAGCACATCCATGAGCCCAGCTTGCAGACTAGACAAAGATGAGAATGGATCCAATGTTGACCAAAAGCTATATAGAGGTATGGTCGGATCCTTATTATATTTAACTGCAAGTAGACCTGACATATTATATAGTGTATGTGTATGTGCTAGATTTCAGTCATTACCAAAAGAAACACATATGCTTGCTATAAAGAGAATAATTAAATATTTGAAAGGATCAAGTAATTTAGGAATTTGGTATTCTAAATATTCTACTTTGAATTTGATTGGATTCTCTGATGCTGATTATGCTGGTTGTAAAATAGATAGAAAAAGCACTAGTATACATATCAATTTCTAGGATTGAATTTAATTTCATGGCACTGTAAGAAGCAAAACTCCATAGCCTTGTCCACAGCTTAGGCTGAGTACATGGTTGCCGGTAGTTGTTGTGCTCAAGTGTTATGGATTAAACAACTAGAAGACTTTGGTGTATCACAATCTAAAATTCCAATTAAATGTGATAACACAAGTGCTATCAATTTAACAAAGAATCCAATTCAATACTCTAGAACCAAGCACATTGAAATTTGACATCATTTTATTAGAGATCATGTATCAAATGGTAATATTGTGCTTAACTTTATGCCTACTGAAGATCAATTAGCTGACATATTCACCAAGCCACTCAATCAAGATAGATTTGAGCTAATTAGAAGTGAATTAGGACTTTGTGATCCCTTCTAGATTCTTCAACCTAATTCCTTCAATTCTAAGGAAACTTTATCTAGAAAACCTCCTCAATTTATTCTATTCTATTGAGCTTTAATTTCCTTCAAATTTTATTCAAAATCCTTCTAAATTGTGTTCAAATTTCTCAAAACTCTATTTTCTCTATTTGAGTCGACTGGATCTCAATCCTAGTCGACTGGATTTTTCTGTGAGTTTTGAACTTGTTCTGGCCTAGCCGTCTCAAACAGTTTCGAGTCGACTGGAATTTCTGATGATTTTGGAGAAGCTCTGGCCGAGTCGATTGGAAACCCTTTTAGGGCTACTCGAGACAACTGGATTTTTGGACCGAGGCATTTCACTTAGGGTTATAAACTCTTCTCCGAACCTTTTAGCTTCTATGTTATCTTCTCTAACGGTTCACTCATCTCCAAAACCCACTCCAAAGACTTCCTACTCCCTACCAAGCACTACATTATCTTGCTCTTCCATCTTTCCTAGCTATGGCACCCAAACGTGCGACAGGAAAACGGTCTGCTAGGGTTGCTCCTTCGCCTGAAAAAGAAAGAAGGCCCAAGAGAAGACAAGAAGAGCCAAGCAATGAAGAAATTGCAGAGGAAGCCACAAGAGAAGTTCCATCAGCTCCCAACCATGTACCCTCAATGTCTACGCGTCCGGTAACCTCCGACCGCTGAATTAATTTTGATTTTATTAAGGGCATTGGGTTAAAGATAGGAGACTTAATCAAAGACCAAGGGTGGAGGAAATTTTGTTCATTGAATGAGAAAACCTATCCCACTTTGGTTAGAAGCTTTTATGAGAACCTAAGGTTAGGAACTAACCATGTGGAATCCACTGTCAAAGGGAAGAGGGTTATTGTGAATGAGGAGTCCTTACTTGAATTATTAGATATACCTTCTGAGGGACTGAAATTTTTAGTAATTAAAAATAGAGAGAAGACTCTGAAAACAATTTTGAACAAAGAGGATGTAGGAGGAATTGGCACTGTTTTAGCTAACACCCTATCATTGGAAATGAGACTACTTCACAACTTCATTTGTAGAATCTTCTTACAAAGAACTAGTAGGTTCGATTGGGTAAGCAAAAAGGATCTATGTCTCATGGAGCACATCCTAGAAAGAACTCCTGTCAATATGTTATATATTATAATCATGCAGATGAAAGAAATAGTAAGAAAGGCTAAATCCTGTTTGCCATATGGTATGATGCTTATATTATTGTTTAAATCCCATAGAGTCAATTTGGATGGTGAAGATGGATTAGATTTGCATCACACTGATATCTACATATCTAAAACTCTTGAGAGAATAGGATATTATCAAGTGGAAGGAGTCCAGAGAAAGAAGGGCACAAATATAAGAGCCATTGGTAGCTCCAGTGGTAGTGAAGAAGAGGAAGAGGAAGAAGCAGCTGGAACTTCCTCTACACCTGTACCGGAGCCTGAGTTATTTGTACCTGAGCCTGCTACTGTCACTGAGGAGACTAGAGCACCGTCACATATATTTGATTTGCTTGCAGCAGAGTTTGACTTGCCAGCACCAGAATTTGACCTGCCTTCAACTGATGCTCCTTTACATGACTATCCTACTGCAGCTACACAGCCTCCAATTGTCCAAGTTCAAATTGAAGAACAGTTAAAAAACTTGACAGATTTTGGAGGGACTAAGCCACCTGGGCAACAAGCTAACTTTTTCAGAGTAAAGATTTTCAGTTCTGAGAAGAAGAGTCGACCCAAATTCAAGCGAGCCAACCCCTCGAGTTCAATACGATCAACGACAGAAGTTTGAGCCGGCCCGTGCTATCAAGAGCTGACTCGTCTAGACTGAGGTTTCCTGCACCCTGAGACAAAGAGCCAACTATACTGAAAAATTGGTGACTCAACCTATTGACTCGAAGGATCCATGCCGACTCGAAGGAATCTGAGCTGACTCGAATATCGTTTCCAAGTACATAATGGCTAGTTCCAGAATTTCTTTTTGAATGCCAAAAAATACTCCAACGGTCATATGTCACATCCCAATGGTCTACAATATCTCAAACTATCTTGGAGTGATGGAAGACCATATATTTGAGGGATTTGAACTTTATTGAAGATATAGAAAAGGAAGATAAGAAAGAAGAAAGGGTTTATTGAATATCTAACCTACCACCAAGCAAGAGAGCACAAAGAGCATTCAAGTCAGTCTTCAAGTCTTCACCAACTCTGATATGAAGCTTGAAGCACTTTGGAAAGAAGCCACTGAAGCAATTAAAGTGCATTGAAGCACATTCAAGTGGACTTCTCTCAAGCTGCATTAGCAAATATCCGACAACTAGAGTTTGTCATTATTGTTGCATTCATTTTAATTCATTCTTGAATTGTTTGGGTTATTGGTGATCCCGTTTGAAAAAGCAAATAGGTTCTTGGTGAGACTTTGATAAAAACCAAGGGTTAGGTTCTTAGTGATCCTCTGAAAACCAAGATGGGTTTCTTTGGTGATCCTGCTTAAAACCAAAGGGTGTTGGGTTTTCTTTGGTGATCCCGTTAAAACCAAAGTGTAGAGATTTTGGATTATGATCCTGTAAAACAATCCTACTATATTCGGGTGTGAATATAATGAAAATCCCAAGCGGTATTTTGGGTAGTGGACGTAGAAGCTGGGTTGCTCCGAACCACTATTAATTTCTATGTATTTGTGTTGTAATTCTTTGATCATTTTTAGCTTCTGCAAGTTATTATTTTGCCATAGCACCTAACACTCTAGAAGGGATTTTTAAGTGCACATAATCTACTTAATTTTTTAAATTTCTAATTCACCCCCCCTCTTGGATAGTCACCTGGGCAACAACTGGTATCAAAGCAGTGTCTCTGATTACATAAAAGTAAAGATTGATGGCTCATCCAATGAGTACGTCCTTAGCTAAAGGCCAATCAACCAATAGACCTCCACTTTTCACTGGCATAAATTATGCATACTGGAAAGCTGGAATGAAAATTTATGTTCAAGCAGTTGATTTTCAGTTGTGGAAGGTCATTCTAAAGAGTCCTTATATCCCCATGAGTAAAATTGATGGAGTGGACGTTCCAAAACCTGGAGAGGATTGGGACAAACATGACATGAAAATGGGTGAGTTAAATGCCAAAGCAATGAACTTGCTGTATTGTACTTTGGATAGTAATGAGTTTAATCAAATTTCTATTTGCACCTTGGTAAAAGAAATTTGGGATAAACTTGAGGTGATCCACGAAGGAACTTCTCAAGTGAAGTCTTCAAAAATTAATTTTCTTGTGTATAATTACGAATTATTCAAAATGAAACCTAATGAAACAATCTCTGCTATGTTGTCATGTTTCACTGATATTATTAACGGCTTAAAAAGTGTTGGCAGAGTATATTCTAATGCAGACCTTGTACAAATGATCTTAAGATCTCTTCCAAATAAATAGGATCCAAAAGTGATCCTATCCAGGAAGCGAAAGATTTGAATACCTTACTACTGGATGAACTACTAGGATCTCTCATCATACATGAACTGACCATGCAGCACAGAACTGAGAATGATCAAAAGAAGAAGAAGTCTATCGCCTTCAAAGTTGCTATGGATTAAAGAAAGGATGGTTAATCGAAAGAAGAATGCACCTTTACTGAAAGCGACATGGAAGATAAAGATGTTGCCTTGGTCGTTAGGAGATTTAAGAAGTTCTTGGGAAGACAAAAAGGAAGAAATGATAGGAAATTCCACAAGAACAAAGAATTCAGTAAATAAAGGGACAAGGAAAAAGAAAAAGAAAAAGAACTGCCCATCTGCTATGAATACAAAAAACCTGGGCACATTTGACCGAATTGTCCATTGCTGAAAAAGAGTTTCAAGAAAAAGAAAAAGAGAGCTGTGGTAGCAACGTGGAGCGACAGCGAAGCGTCCACATCTACTGAAGAAGAAGAGACCACGAAAATAGCGAACTTGTGTCTAATGGGTCTTGAGAAGAGGTATCATCCCCTGAGCTCCAAACTAAATTTACTTATGATGAATTGAATTCTGCATTTCATGATTTGCTTATTGAATTCAAGAAAGCTGGGGTTAAAATTAAATCCTTGAAGAAACAAAATGGTTTATTACTAAAAGACAAGGATGAAATTTCTGAAAAGAATAACATTTTGCAAAAAGAACTGGATGTCTTTTCTGATAATGTTAGTGCTTTGAAAAATGAAAAGAATATTTTAAATGAGACAAACAAAATTTTAGTTGTTGAAAACATTGATTTGAAAAAGGAGGTAGAAAAGCTTAAGCCTTTAGTAGAAAAACTTACTTTGAGTTCCAATATGCTTGAGCTAATTCTAAAAGAACAAAGAGATTCAAAAAGCAAAGCTGGAATTGGATTTAATGCTTTAAATGCTAAAGAAATTTCAGCAACAAAATTTGCATCCTCAAAAGTTTCAGCTTCAAATACAAAATTTCAAAAAACTTTTCATCAAATTCTGGTTCAAATGGCTTAAAGTACATTCCTAAGACTTCTGTTCAAAAAACCTTCAAAACAAACATATCTATTTCTGCATCTGTTAAAGCTTCAAAGCATGCATCATTCAAATATGAAAAAATTGTTTGCTGTGCATGTCATAGATTTGGGCATAAAGTACATCAATGCAATTACTTGAAAAATTCTAAAATTGATGTATTGAAGTATAGAACTATTTGGGTTCCAAAAGGAACCAATTTTGCTAACCCGAAAGGATTCAAGTTAGCTTGGATACCTAGAATCACTCGATTGTTTTGCAGGATTGTCTTGCAACCCATAAATTGAAGAAAAGATGGTATCTTGATAGCAGCTGTTCAAGGCATATGACGAGTGACAAAGATCAGTATATCACCCTACAAATGAAAGGAGGATTGGTTACTTTCAGTGATAATGGCAAAGGAAAAATAATCAGAATCGAAAAGATTAAAATAACTCCCTGTACTTTTATTGAAGATGTGCTGCTAGTAGCTAAATTGAAGCATAATTTACTAAGTATTAGTCAACTTTGTGATAAAGGCTTCAGGTTATCTTTGAGTCATCTATTTGTATAGTAACTAACTCTCTTGACTCTAGCTACAAATTCATTGGTCATAGACTTGGAAACATCTACGTGGTAGATCTAAATGATCTAGGCATGACTAGTAGTTCCAGCCTAGTTGCAATAAATGCTATGACCAAGGAGTCTTGTTTATTATGGCATAGATGATTAGGTCATGCTAGCATGCATACCATTGCCAAATTAATTTCAAAGAATCTAATTAGAGGTTTGCCACATTTTAAAGTTGATATTGATTATATATGTGATGCCTGTCAATTAGGCAAACAAACTAGGGGGAGTTTTAAATCAAAAAATGTTATTTCAACTACTAAACCCCTTGAGCTACTTCACATGGACTTATTTGGACCAACTAGGACTACAAGCCTAGGAGGTATGAAATATGGCCTTGTGATTGTATATAACTTCTCTAGATTCATATGGGTATTATTTATTGCACATAAAGATGAAACTTTTGATATATTTCGAAAATTTCGTAAGAAAGTTTCAAATGAGAAAAATCTCTTTGTTATTTCTATAAGAAGTGATCATGGTGAATTTCAAAATCATTGCACTGAGCACTGAATTTCAAAATCAATTTTGTGATGAATATTGCACTGAGCACGGCATTGATCACAACTTCTCCGCTCCTAGAATACCACAACAAAATGATGTTGTAAAGAGAAAGAATAGGACTTTAGAAAAAATAGCCCGAACCATGTTGTGTGACGGTAATCTTCTAAGATACTTTTGGGCAGAAGCAATGAACACTACCTGTTACATATTAAACCAAGTTTTAATATACCCAATTTCAAAGAAAACCCCCTATGAGCTTTGGAATGGAAGAAAACCAAATATTAACTATTTTCATAATTTTGGATGTAAATGCTTTGTGTTAAATAATGGTAAAGATAATCTAGAAAAATTTGATGCAAAATCTGATGAATCTATATTCCTTGGTTATTCACTACATAGCAAAGGATATAGAGTATTTAATAAAAGGACTCTTACTGTAGAAGAGTCAATTCATATTGTCTTTGATGAAGCTAACCCCTCACCATCTAGAAAAGATGAGTGTATAGACAACGATACAGGTACACAAGATGAAAATGAAGATCTAAGTAAGGACATACTGATTTACCAAAAGAATGAAGGTACGTAACTTCACATCCTAAAGATTTAATTATTGGTGACCCTTCTCATGGTGTTAGGACTAGGGCTGCACATAGAGATACACATGACTACCTAGCCTTTGTCTCACAAATTGAACCACATATTTTAGAAGAGGTTGAATGTGATCCAAACTGGATGATGGCCATTAATGATGAATTAAACTAGTTTGAAAGAAATAATATTTGGACTCTAGTTAATAGACCTCTAGATCATCCCATCATAGGAACCAAATGGGTCTATAGGAACAAACTAGATGAGAATGGTAAGGTTATGAGAAATAAAGCAAGGTTGGTAGCTAAAAGGTATAACCAAGAAGAAAGAATAGATTTTGATGAAACATATGCTCTGTAGCAAGACTTGAGGCCATTAGATTACTTCTTGCATTTGCTTGCTACATGAATTTTAAACCATTCCAAATGGATGTCAAATGTACTTTTCTAAATGGATTTATTTCTGAACAAGTTTTTGTAGAACAGCCACTAGGTTTTGAAAATCAAGCTTTTCCAAATCATGTGTTTAAACTAAATGAAGCTTTATATGATTTGAAACAAGCACCTAGGGCCTGGTATGATAGACTAAGCAAATTTTTACTTAAAAATAATTTCAAAAGAGGAAATGTTGATAAAACTCTTTTCATTAAGAAAAAAGGGAATGACATGTTAGTTGTACAAATTTATATTGATGATATTATTTTTGGTGCAACTATGAAAATCTTTGTGAAAAATTTGCTGAGTTAATGCCGGATGAGTTTGAAATGAGCCTTATGGGTGAACTCAACTACTTCCTTGGATTACAAGTCAAACAAATGAAGGAAGGAATCTTTATAAGCCAAGCCAAGTATATCAAATAATCAAGAAGTTTGGCATGGAAACAAGCAAAGAAGCTAGCACACCCATGAGCCCTACCTGCAAGCTAGACAAAGATGAAAATGGATCCAATGTTGATCAAAAGCTATATAGAGGTATGATCGGATCCCTATTATATTTGACTGCTAGTAGACCGGATATCTTGTACAATGTATGTGTTTGTGCTAGATTTCAATGTAATCCTAAAGAAACACATATGCTTGCTGTTAAAAGAATTATCAAGTATCTAAAAGGTACAAGAAATTTAGGTCTTTGGTATTCTAAAGAATCATCTTTAAACTTAATTAGTTTTTCGGATGCTGACTATGCTGGTTGCAAAATTGATAGAAAGAGCACTAGTGGATCATGCCAATTTCTAGGGCTAAATTTAATTTCATGGCACTGTAAGAAGCAAAACTCCATAGCATTGTCCACTGCTGAGGCAGAGTACATTGTTGCTGGTAGTTGTTGTGCTCAAGTGCTTTGGATTAAACAACAACTAGAAGATTTTGGTGTTACTCGATCTAAAATTTTAATCAAATGTGATAACACAAGTGCCATTAATTTGACTAAAAATCCTGTTCAACATTCAAGAACTAAGAACATTGAAATTAGGCACTATTTTATAAGAGATCATGTTTTGAATGGTGACATTGAACTAGATTTCGTGCCAACTGAAAACCAACTTGCTGACATTTTTACTAAACCTTTAAATTTTGATAGATTTGCAATGATTAGATGTGAATTAGGTTTGTGTAACCCTCTTTAGAAACCTCAACATATTTTCCAAAAAACTTAAGGAAATATTATCTAAACAACCTCCTTGCTCCATTTAAATTCATAACTGTTCTCCTTGTGAACATTTTTTATTCACTTAATGTTTTGTACTCCCTCTGCTCAAGCCGACTCAAGCAGAATTCACCTTGAGCAAGCTGGCTCGGATGTCGGGCCATCTCCTTTTAATTCGAGCCGTAGGGTTTTTCATTTACTTTTCTATCTTTGACTCTACATTCTTTCTCTCCGAAGAACCTTTCCAAAAACTCCATCCTTCAAAAACTCCTTCTGATCTCAGTGTGCTTGTGGGATGGCTCCAAAAAGGGCAGTAGGGAAGAAGTCTCGACGAGAAACCGAGGAAGCTCCACAGGAAAGAAGAACCAAATACCGTGAAGATATCTCTTCTCGAGTTCCTCCTCAATCGACTGAAGAACCCAGCTCCGTCTCTCCAAGTCAACAAATTTCCTTGGGTATGCGGCCTGTAACAACAGGTAGAAGAATTTTATTTGAATTCCTTAAGGAAATAGGGTTTATAATTGAGGATTTAATCAAAAATTAGGGCTGGCGGAATATGTGTTCTTTGGACATTAAAACTTATCCAAATATGGTTAGAACATTTTATGAGAACATGAGATTTGGAGAGAACCATATTGAGTCTTTGGTCAAAGGGAAAAGGATCATTATCTCAGAAGAACTACTTGGGCATATCCTGGAAATACCATTTGAAGGTACGGAGTATTTAGTCCTATAGGATAGGACAAGGGCTTTACAGACTGTACTAGAGCAAACTGATGTTGATGAGGTTGGAATCCTTAAAGCTAGCTCATTATCCATTGAAATGAGGTTACTCCATAGCTTCATAAGTCAGATTTTTCTACCCATAACAGGTCAATTTGACTGGGTGAGTGACCGTGACCTATGTTTTATGGAGATACTGATAATGAGAGATAAAATCAGTCTTTTTGCTATTATGATAAGTCAGATGAAAGAAGCTGTAAGGAAGGTGAAGGCATGTTTGCCTTATGGGATGATTCTTACTCTTTTCTTCCAGGCTGCAAATATTAATCTATCAGGAGAAGATAGTAAATCCCTCCTACACACTGACACTTATATAGCTAAAACCTTATAGAGGATGGGTTACTTGCTATCTGAGGGGATTTGGAAGAAGAAATCTGAAGCACTAGTCACAGAAGAACCAGAAGAATAGGTTGAGATGGAAACTAGTGAAGGCACCTCAATTCCAATCCCTGAGCCTCAACCACTACAAGGTTCACCAGTTTAGACAGCTTTTGATGCAGTCATACTAGACTTTACTTCCATTGCTCCTCCTACTCCTTCTGATACTGCTCCTGAACCTACTCCTGCTACTGCTCCAGAACCCTCTACTGTCCATCATGTTGATATCATAGAGCAGCTTAATAAATTTGCAGAAGGTTTGTTAAATTCCTTTGGATCCATGATTAATGATCTAAAAGCAAAAGTGGATCAAAGTATTAATGAGTTTAGGAAGGAATTGAATTCTGTGAAAATGGGTATGGAGATATAGAGAGAAGACTGAAAAGTGAGGACAACTACATAGAAGATTTTGGGATTCTTAGAGGTGAACTAGGAAGGCTAAGAGGATCAGCAGAAGCATTTGCAAATGTCCAAGCCTCTGAAATTCTTTCAATGCAGAGGGAAGTAGAAGAAATAAAAGTCTCAATGGAAAAACTGACTGCTTCCAAGAGTTTAAAGAAAATTGAAGCTGAATTGTAAACAATTAACAGTTTTTTGTAGAAGCTGATGACTAAGGTTGAAGATCTTCAAGCTATTAAGAGTATACCTGCTTCAGCATCACTGGATCCTACTCCTACTTCCTCTAGACCTAGGCCTCAACCCTCATCTTTTGCTGGTCGATCTGCTCATCCCAGACAACTAGCTCCTCATTTTAGGCCACAGGGATTTTATACCACTCCACCATCTGATGTCTTAGATCCTGACCCAATTGCTTCTATGCCTCCGGGCATCCAAATTCCTGGTCGATCTACAAACCCTAGAGTAGACATAGACACTGACTAGATGTACTCTTTTTCATTTTGTACTTTGTATTGACAATCTATGATTGAAATGAAATGAAAGTTTGAATTTTGAATTTTGAATTACTCTTGTACTTTTACAATGAAAGTTCATATTTTGCTCATACAATGTCTGATTTTTTAATTAGAATATCAAGATGAATGTGAGAAAGTGAAATTATCTCAAACAAATTATAAATACTTTCTCATTCTATTTTAAAATCTAAGCTTCATTCTAACTTCACCTTTTTGAGTGATTGACAAAAAGGGAAAGAAATTTATGAAGATATTGCATGAAAAGGATAAGATGTTCTTATTTTTGCTCATCTTTATTTTTGCTCTGATACATAAAGCTTGAAAAGGATAAAATCTATCTGATTATACTCTGGTACATGAAACACAATACGCTTTAATGTATAAAGATTATTTTAAGCTCCGACATACAATAAGATCTGATATACAATGTTTTAAGCATTGATACTTAAAGTCTACTTTGAAACTTTTGAGCTTTGAACTTGCATGGAAAGTGTGTCAAAACATGGAGTATTTTATTGAGGGGGAGATTATTTCATACTACTCTAATTTCTTATCACTAACTTGCCCTAATTCACCTTCCATAGTTTGACACTAATTGAAGTCAATTCTTTTTACTTGTTCATACACTCTTGCAAATACAAGTATACAAGTAAATCTGTAAATGTAAAATTTTATCTTAATTTTTCATGCCCAGTGTTTTGTCATCATCAAAAAGGGAAAGATTATTGATCCCATAAGTCATTTTGATGACAACCAAACATTGGAGCATGCACATTTATTTCTAACAACTCTTTAAGTGATTTACAAGTTTTTGTAGGTTGATCTATTTGTTCAAATTTCAACTCCTACATCTTTACTTCTTGTTTTGAGTTGTGTTGTAATCTGATTTTGTAAAGAAGAACCCAATGAACAAGTTAAGAAAAATCATGAAAAAGGGTTACTTCTGTGTGTGATATGCCTTAAATTTATTTTGAGTTGGTTTGTATCAAATGTGTAAGAGTGTTGGTAAGAGTCTTCTTAAAGTTTAATTATAAAAATCCTGAAGAAGTCACTCGAGCCGACCCAACTTCAAAAGAGCCGACTCTACCTCATGGCACGCAATAAGGATTCTGGCACGTAGCAATCCGAGCTGACTCGAAGGAGACTGAACCGACTTTAGTGAATCCTAGTTGACTAGAATAAGTTCGAGCCGACTTTTCTAGAGTCCAGTTTTGAAGTATTCTAAGAACAAGCCAGGCGAGCCGACCCGAATCACAACGAGTCGACTCTGCTAGACCAAATTTTGAAGACATGATGAAGTGAGCCAACCCAATCTGCAATGAGCCGACTCCTCTAGAGTAAAGATTTCTGACTCTGAGAAGAAGAGTCGATCCAAATTCAAGCGAGCCAACCCCTCGAGTTCAATATGATCAATGAAAGAAGTTCGAGCCGACCCGAGCTATCAAGAGCTGACTCATCCAGAGTGAAGTTTCTTGTGCCCTGAAACAAAGAGCCGACTGCACTGAAAAATTGGCGACTCGACCTATCGACTTGAAAGAATCTGAGCTGACTCGAAGGAATCTGAGCCGACTTGAATATCATTTCCAGGTACATAATGGTTAGTTCCAGAATTTCTTTTTGAATGCCAAAAAGTGCTCCAATGATCATATGTCACATCCCAACGGTCTACAATGTCTCAAACTATCTTGGAGTGATGGAAGACCATATATTTGAGGGATTTGAACTTTATTGAAGATATAGAAAAGGAAGATAAGAAAGAAGAAAGGGTTTATTGAATATCTAACCTACCACCAAGCAAGAGAGCACAAAGAGCATTCAAGTCAGTCTTCAAGTCTTCACCAACTTTGATCTGAAGCTTGAAGCACTTTGGAAAGAAGCCACTGAAGCAATTAAAGTGCATTGAAACACATTCAAGTGGACTTCTCTCAAGCTGCATTGGCAACTATCTGACAACTAGAGTTTGTCATTATTGTTGCATTTATTTCAATTCATTCTTGAATTGTTTGGGTTATTGGTGATCCCGTTTGAAAAACCAAATAGGTTCTTGGTGAGCCTTTGATAAAAACCAAGGGTTAGGTTCTTGGTGATCCTGTGAAAATAAAGTTGGGTTTCTTTGGTGATCCTGCTTAAAACGAAAGGGTGTTGGGTTTTCTTTGGTGATCCTGTTAAAACCAAAGTATAAAGGTTTTGGATTGTGATCCTATAAAATAATCCTATTGTATTCAGGTATGAATATAGTGACAATCTTAAGTGGTATCTTGGGTAGTGGATGTAGGAGCTAGGTTGCTCCGAACCACTATAAATTTCTGTGTGTTTGTGTTGTGATTCTTTGATCATTTTAAGCTTCTGCAAGTTATTATTTTTCCATAGCACCTAACACTCTAGTAGGGATTTTTAAGTGCACATAATCTGCTTAATTTTTTAAATTCCTAATTCACCCTCCCTCTTTGGTAGCCACCTGGGCAACAATTAGCAAGGATGAGGCCGGCCCTACTTCCTCCTATGTTGGATGCACCATCGATGTGGAGTATCCACGTCGTCTCTTCCAATGCTGGGTCTAACCCAGGCTCAGCTTGCCGGTCTTCCTTCCCCGGGTCTTCATCCATCCAGGTGCATTCCACCAGGAAAATGCTAGGACTTGGGCCTTCTGTGATGTTCACGTGTGGTACGTAATATCAAACTGTTAAGTTTCAACGCCCACTTGGCCAGGTGTCCGGAGGCGTCAGGGCAACTCAGGATCACTCTCAAGGGTTGGTCGGTGAGGATGACAATGGGATGTGCTTGGAAGTAGAGCCTAAGGAACTGCACAGATGTTATTAAAGAAAAAATAATTTTTTCTGATCGAGTGTACCTGGTTTCCATATCATGAAGTAGCTTGCTAGTGTAGTAGACTGGCCGCTAGGCACCATCTTCGTCGGTGCGGACAAGCACTAAGCTGACTACTTCGAGCGAGATTGCCAGATACAGGAGTTCTTCTCTAGGCTCTGGTTGAGATAGCAATGGCGGGGAGGCGAGGAGCTTCTTCAATCCCTCGAACGCCTCTCGGCACTCTCCTGTCCAAGTGAAGTCGTTCATCTTTCAGAGCACCTTAAAGAACGACTGGCAACGCTCGGCAGAGCATGAGATGAAGTAGCTCAAAGCCATGATGCATCCAGTCAGATGCTTGACTTCTTTCTTGGAGGCGGGATGTCTCATATCTGTGATCACCCAAATCTTCTCGAGGTTGGCCTCTTTCCCCCTCTGGGTAACCATGAACCCCAAGAACTTTCGAACAGTAATGCTGAAGGCACACTTGACGAGATTCAACTTCATTTGATAGCAACGGAGGTTGTCGAAGGCCTCCACTAGATCGGTGATATGGTCCCCCTTTGGGCCACTCATGACAAGCATGTCATCTATATACACCTGCATGTTGTGGTCGATCTGGTCCTTGAAGACCATGCTGACCAGGTGCTGGTAGGTGGCCCCAACATTCTTGAGATCGAAGGGCATCATCCTGTAACAATACGTACCTCAATCGATCACAAATGCCGTGTTCTCCTCGTCTTCTGGATGCATACGGATCTGGTTGTATCTAGAGAAGGCATCCATGAAGCTGAGGTACTTGTGGCCCGAGGTCGCATCCACTAGCTGGTTAATCTTGGGGAGGGGGAAGCTGTCCTTTGGGCATGCCTTATTGAGGTCGGTGTAATCCACATAGATCCTCCACTTCCTAGAGGCTTTCCTATCCATTACCACATTAGCAAGCCAGTCAGGATACCCACACCTCTCAGATGAAACTTGTTGTGAGGAGTTTTTTGACCTCCTTGTTGATAGCTTTCTACCATTCCAGGATGAAGCTCCTTTTCTTCTATCAAACTGGACGATGATTAGGATCGACGTTCAACCTATGAGTAATCACCTCCGGTGGGATGTCGGACATGTTAATGGTAGTCCAAGCAAAAACATCAGCGTTGGTTCATAGGAAGCTGAGCAGACGGGATCTCTCTTCTTCTAGCAATAGATCTCCAACTTGTATCATCTTCGAGGGATCCTCCCCCAAGGGAAAAGATAATAGGGGTTTAACTGGTCCACCCTTCGGCTCTAGCATCGCCGGGTTAGGCTGGTCTATGGCAGGGATCAGATCTGCTTCTGGCGGGCCCGAGATAGTCTGCTAACAATGCTGGAGTGGCTGTCAGAAACCTCTCATCTCCTTGATCCCACATGGAGTTAGGAACTACATGAGGAGGCACTTTGTAGAGATGGAGGCGTCGAGCAGATTAAGTCCGAGATGCCCCAGGATAGCGTTGTAAGGTGAAGGGAGCTTCACAACAGTAAAAGTTGTCAACACAGTACTCTGCCGGGGTGGTGTCCCAGTAGTTATTGGGAGTGTAATCTCTCCCTCGACTCCGACTAAGTCTCTAGTGAAGCCTACCAAAGCTGTGAACACCGGCCTTATTTGGTCAGTGGACAAATTTATTCTTGCAAAAGCATCATAAAAAAGGCTATCCATTGAGCTTCTACTATCTACCATAATTTTTTTATAAGGTGATTCGCTATCGTCATCTCCATGATGACGGCATCATTATCTGGGTTGTTCACCCCAGCCGGTCCTTTTCTTGTGCAAGGGAGTACATCATCACTCTCCTCTCTCCTCCTAGCCCTCTTTGGGAGCTTTCCTGCCCCCCAGGATATCATCCTTTCTGGCTCCTCAGTGGGATGGTTATCGATGGTGAGAGGTTGGGGCTCTTCGTTCTGAACCATCAAGGCTACCTCTTCGTTCTCCCTCTTCAGTTGGCAGCATTCCTCGGTGTCATGGCCGTGGTCCCGGTGGAAACAACAGTAGTGGGACCTATCTTGGCCAGCGGATGGCTTCAATGGGGGGGTCGACATAGAAAATGTTCACCCTCGATCTCCATAAGGATTTTTGCTTTGGAAGCGAGGAGAGGGGTGAACTTCTCTTCCTTGGCGAAGTCAACTCTAGGCCTTGGCCCCAGTCGCGGACTGGCATCGTTTTCTGGGGAGGGGGAGCGGATGACCCCCCTATGGCCTACTTCTTCAGGGGCCTCCCGTCCAACTCCCTCCTTGTATGGTCAGCCTCCTCCACCCGGATAAACTTATGGGCCCAGAGGAAGAGATCCGAGTAGGTCTTCGGAGGCTTCTTGTCAAGGGAGTAGGTAAAATGGAAGGTCCGCAACCCCCTCTTCAGGGCCAGCATCGCAACCGGCTTGTCAAGGTTGTAGATCTCCAGGATGGTAGTCTTAAATCGGGACACGTAGTCCTAGAGAGGTTCTCGATACTGCTGCCATATGAGAAGAGGTTGTCGGCTTCATGTGGCACCTTCCTTAATGCATCGAAGTGCACCATGAATTTCTTCTCCAGTTAGGAGAATGAATCAATAGTTTCGTGCTTGAGCCTAGAGAATCAGACCCGAGCGGCCTTCCGCAAGGTAGCGGGGAAGGAATATAGAAGAGGGCATTAGTAGCCCCTTGGACCCTCATATGGGCCTTGTAGCTCTCCAGGTGGTCCATGGGGTCAATCATCCCGTCGTAGGGGTCGACTGGTGGCATGCAAAATCGGCCAAGGATCGGTTCCTCTTGGATCCTCCGGGAGAAGGGGGGATGGATATCGTAACCTACGAGCTCGCTGAGGGAGCCCTAAGCTTCCGTAAACTAGTGGGCTAGATCTGCCAGCTTCCATTCTTGTTCTTTGAGGTGCTTCTCCGCTCGACGGTGGATGGCCTCCTCAGTAGACCCCTCGATAGAAGATGTCAGGGGTGATGAAGGGTTGGAGTGGAGGAACTCTTTCTTGAGTTCCCAGCCATGCCAATGTTGCTGATGGGAGGGCGCACCATGGTTCGAGGCCGGGGAGCGGCTCTCCCAGCCAGCCAGACCATGATACAGCTCCTTCTCATTTGCCTAATGGTCCACTCTCGGGGGGGAACCCACACGTAGTGACCCCTCCCAGTAGGACCGTAAGCTGGTGCAGGGATCAACAGCATGAGCCACAAGGGTCCCTGGTTGTTGATGAGTTTCCAGGGACCGGTGCTTCTGATGGAGCTGGTGCACCACCACGGCCAGGACTTGGACATGGTGGGCGAGTGCGGTGAACTGAGGGTCCATCGAAGGTGGCTGTATCGGGGTGGAAGGCTCCCTCTCCGGGCATCAGTCCCTACGGCAAGAGAGGTCCTCCACTCTACCGGTGGAGGCCTCGCGTGCTTGCATGGTCACCATCGGATCATGGGCTTCTCGGGATGTCTTTGTCATAGTAGGGGACCAGGTATCCTTGTCTCCTCTGTCCATCCCCCCTTCCTGGTATGCCAATCTGTTGCCGCCAAGATCGTTGTGGCCTGTAGCTTCGATACGTCAGATTCTAGCTGGGCACTCTCCTTCTGCTTTGCGATCAGCTCACTTGTCTGAAAG
Organism: Areca catechu; assembly: GCA_021397845.1. Taxonomy (NCBI): domain Eukaryota; kingdom Viridiplantae; phylum Streptophyta; class Magnoliopsida; order Arecales; family Arecaceae; genus Areca; species Areca catechu. The sequence goes on from CM038049.1 coordinate 132,011,042, forward strand.
TCCTGCAAGACAAATGAGACCTGGGCCGGGGATTCCAACGAGGACACTCTGATGATCAAGTCAGTGGGACGATCGAGGAGAACAGAACCACTTTGGCATAGAGCTTGGGGGACTCTCTACATCCAAAGGGTAATAAGAATTCTATGGAAGAATATAATCAAAAATTGAAAGCGTGCCTGCTTTCTCTCTCTTACCTTTGAAGAAACTATTCCTAGGAGAGACACATACATTTTAAAACTTTTCTAAAGGCATGCAGCAGTGGAAAGTGATAAAATCATTTTATCTCAAGATGTTAATCTAATTAACACAACCCCCTTACCAAGATCTAGATGCATCTAGAGTAATGTAAATATAAAATCATGCAAACATTGTATAAAAAACAGAATCATTCTAGAAATCTCATAATAATACAGCAATGATAATTATGTCATACATAAAATAAGCACATACCTTGGTGACGTTCACCAGGAAGAACTGGAAGTTGCACAAATGACCACCTCTCAATCACGATCCCAGGGACGGCATCGACCTGTGGAAAAAAAAACTCTAGTTCTGCAAGCGGCATACGCGTACCATCTCTATGGGTGGTTCACACCATGTAGCATGATTTCTTATCCTTCCTTCGAGGTGCTAGCCCTTACGAAAACTTTGTCGGGTTAACTCCTTCTTCAACTCCTTGAAGAAGACCCGGTGATGGGGACATCAAAACCCATCATGGTTTTTTTTCTTTTTCTCCTAGATTTTCTTATTTTATTTTATTTTTCTTTATTCCAACTATTCCACGTATTCCTATTTTATTGCAGGTTTATTCTTGACTTATTCCATGTTTATCCCTGTCATCTTCTTCCTCCATCCATCGCCCAAATTTACCAATTTTTCATCTCCTGCTTCGCTCAACAACGACAAGGCCACGTCTTCGCCACCGGATCTTCCCCCCCACCATCTCCAGTGTCGTCGAAGATCTATTTGCCATCCAATCTTCATGTTCCATGCCCATGCCGTCACGGTCGTTCCCCTGGAGCCACCTACTCGTCCACCTCCCGCCATCGCCCGCGACCGCGCCCCCCCTGTAGGAGGCCTCACCCTTCGAGAAGATCTTCCAGGGGCCAAGCTCACGGCGGATCCGACCACCATGGGCGATGCTCGTTCGTCTGCTGGCACGATGCCCTTCGCGCCATCGTCCGCCGCCTTCCCCAGCCATCGGGTGCTGCCATCCTATCGCCGCCTTCCCCTGTCACCGAGTGCCACCACCGTGTCGCCGCCTTTCCCCAGCCACCGGCACTGGTGAAGTCTTCTGCAAGCCCCTCTTCTCCGTGCATCACCCCCTATTCCACGGTCACAAAGAAGAGTTTTCTTCTGCACTGATCTCAAAGTAGAAACAACATGCATAAATCTCATAACAGTAAATTTTTTGCACATATTTTAGAGCAGAGGAGGAATTTGAATTCGAATTTGAATAGGTCCACATTTCCCTCCACAAATGCCACCCCTCTTCATGGAAACGCCCACTATTTTCTCCCCTTATGTTGTTATTTTTGAATTTCAAATTTTGAATTTCAAAATGGCTTGGTATCTATAAAATAGGCTCCAATCCTTCTTGTAAAAATAATTGATGAATAAAATTTTTGTTTTTGAGAAGAGTGATTTTTCTTTCGCTCCGTAAGGAGAGGGTGTGCGGCCCAATCCCAGGACATGATATGAGGTCATGCCCAGTTATTCCCATTCCACCTTCTCTACCACCTTCATGTTCCTTGTGTTCACCCTAATACCTCCAAGTATCGAGGAGGGTGGAATGCCCTAGAGGTGAGAGGTCTCTTCGTTAGTGTGAGTTTCAAGATCCATGAGATCCAGATCCCTTGTCTTCCATCCCCATTATTCCTTTGCCATCAAATTAGAAAATCAAGAAAAAATTAGGATACCCTAATCTAGGTGACTTCTAGGCTCACCGTTCGATCCTCCACTCTAGCCCCCTGTTGTCCCGCATCAATTTTTGGTATCAAAGCGGGAAAGGATTAGGGTTGAAAAAAAGAAGAGAAAAAAAAAATGTAGCGAGCCTGACTCGACGGAGTCGAGTTTTCCCCACCTCGAAGGAACGATGGGGACATCAAAACCCATCAGGGTTTTTTTTCTTTTTCTCCTAGATTTTCTTATTTTATTTTGCTTTTCTTTATTCCAACTATTCCACCATTCCAGCATTCCACCTATTTCTATTTTTTTCCAGGTCTATTCCTAACTTATTCCATGTTTATCCCTGTCATCTTCTTCCTCCATCCATCGCCCAGATTTACCATTTTTTTCATCTCCCGCTTCGCTCGACGACAACAAGGCCACGTCTTTGCCACTGGATCTTCCCCCCCACCATCTCCAATGCTGCCGGAGATCTATTTGCCATCCGATCTTCGTGTTCTGTGCCCATGCCATCATGGTCGTTCCCCTAGAGCCGCCCGCCTATCCACCTCCCGCCATCGCCCGCGATCATGCCCCCCTGCAGGAGGCCTCACCCTTCGAGAAGATCTTCCAGGGGCCAGGCTCACAACAGATCTGACCACCGTGGGCAATGCCCGTTCATCTGCTGGCACGATGCCCTCCCCGCCATCGTCCACCGCCTTCCCCAGCCACCAGGTGCTGCCGCCGTGCCGCCGCATTCCCCTATCATCGAGTGTCGTTGCCATGTTGCCACTTTTCCCCAGCCATCGGCACCGGCAAAGTCTCTCGCAAACCCCTCTTCTCCACGCATCACCCCCTGTTCCACGATCACAGAGAAGAGTTTTCTTCTGCACAGATCTCAGAGCAAAAACAACCTACACAAATCTCAAAGCAGTAAATATTTTGCATAGATTTCAAAGCAGAGGAGGAATTTGAATTCGAGTTTAAATTTGAATTTGAATAGGTCCACATTTCCTTTCATAAATGCTGCCCCTCTTCATGGAAATGCCTACTATTTTCTCTCCTTATGTTGTTATTTTTGAATTTCAAAATGACTTGGTGTCTATAAAATAGGCTCCAATTCTTTTTGTAAAAATAATTGATGAATGAAATTTTTGTTTTCGAGAAGAGTGATTCTTCTTCTGCTCCGTGAGGAGAGGGTGTGAGTTCTAATCCCAAGACATGATATGAGGTCATGCCCAATTATCCCCATTCCACCTTCTCTGCCACCTTCATGTTCCTTGTGATTCACTCTAACACCTTCAAGTATCGAGGAGGGTGGAATGCCCTAGAGGTGAGAGGTCTCTTCGTTAGTGTGAGTTTCAAGGTCCATGAGATCCAGATCCCCTGTCTTCCATCCCCATTATTCCTTCGCCATCAAATTACAAAATCAAAAGAAAATTAGGATACCCTAATCTAGGTGACTTCTAGGCTCATCGTTTGATCCTCCTCTTTAGGCCCCCATTGTCCCGCATCACCCGGACACCTTCAACGCCTTTGAAGGCTGGTTGCTTCAGCAGTACTAGAATAAAGACTCTTGAGAACCCTTCCCAATACTCTGTCCCAAACCTTCAATAAAAGGTATGCACTCAGAGATCCCACCCAAAACTTAATCTATCCCAAGATCCAATCTCTCAATCTCTTAAAGGTCTTTGAGGATCTCTAACCCAAGGAATGGGGAGAGACTCAACCTCAAAATAGGTGGAACAGGAAATATGATCTACCATCAATGAACAATCTATCCAGTAGAAATAAATAACCCCCAAAACCATTAAGAGGACTAATGAGAGATTATGTGGAGTTTTGAGTCTCTTAGGATTCCTGGGACCTTTGGAATTCAGCAACCGCCCAGCATAAAAACCAGAAACTCTCCTATTAATTTCAATAATGATTGCAGCAATTAATGAAGCAATTTCAGTTTTTGCTGGAGCCCGTCAATCGAGTCAATTCGACTGCTCAAGTTGACTCGAATGACTTGAGTCGACTCATCTAAATGAGTCGACTCGAGTTTTTGACAACTCTTTGTCAAAATAGTCTGAAATGATTTCTAATTGTTCCCAAGCCAACAAAGCAAGAAGAAACCCTCGGTGTGTGACCCCATAGGTTCAAACACTAAACCGGTAGCACGAAAACATTTTCAGTACCAGCCAAAGTCACCATCTAGCAATGACACTCGACATCTGGATAGGTTGAAAGTTGCAGAGCAACACGAACTTGTCGAATATGGAATAGCACTGAACTTATTCCTTGAACCTCCTAATGCTCCGGATGGCATAGGGTTAAACTACCCAACCCTAATCAGTCATTGCAATATGTCTCAAACAAAGAATTCCTGTAAATCCTTACAAGGAATGCCCTGGCCAAGGTCTTTCTCAATTGAGGCATATTAAGCATTCAATCCAAACCATTTAGAGAGGTCAATCCTATCTTGATCCTACTACCGCTACACAAGTACTTGACTGTACCCAGCAACCTTCCATCACCGGATTAGAAATCCAGGTAGTCTGGCACCTAAGCATAGTGAGTTCCTTGCAAGCTATCATAGTGATCTCAAGTCAAAAGAATAATTCATATCCACATTCTAATGCAAGACTCCTCTTCGGCAGAAAGAAAATCTCGCATGAGAGTCACGTTTAGTGAAGTGTCAAACACAACACTTGCATGTCATACCAATGTCTCCACATTCCTTGGTTAAGAGGATAACCAACCTTTATGACATACAACGATCTATACTTGATACATAGTCATCCTATACCAATATATCATTTGATCATGAACAATTTAAGAACTACTCGATATATCCTCTCTATATCGAGTATAAGGAAGTTCTAAGGACTTCATCATACAAGAGTTCACATTAAAAAAAATGCACCTGTGATGAAATATCAAAAGATAACTTTTATTTATATCAAAATTCATATTCAATATACAAATAGCACAATCGTCTACAGCCTAGATGATTGGCTTTGGGACACAATTCCTAACAACTCTTACTTGGATTAAAGCCAATCAGTACAGAATCGCATTTCCATTTTCCAATTAAAATCTTTAAACTCTTGAATTCTGACTGCTTTAGTAAAGGGGTCAACCAGATTTTCCTTTCATCGATCTTCTGAAGGTCGATGTCCCCTCATGCCACAATCTCTCACACAAGGTGGTAGCAGCACAGAATGTGCTTGGTGTGCTGATGGGATTTTCGCTCTTTGGCTTGAGCTATGGCTCCAGTGCAATCACAAAATACTGGAACAGGGCCATCCAGAAAAGGTGCCACTCCCAGCTCGCCTAGGAACTTTCGTAGCCACACAGCTTCCTTCGCTAGATCTGATGCTGCAATGTAGTCTGCTTCGCAAACTGAGTCTGCCACTGTGTGTTGCTTGGAACTTTTCTAGCAAATGGCTCCTCCATTTAGGATAAATACAAAGCCCAACATACTTTTGCTATCATCTCTATCTGATTAAAAACTTGAATCAGTATAACCAACAAGTTTTAAATCAGGACCTCCATAGATAAGCCATTGGTCTTTAGTATTTCTCTAATACTTTAGGATGGTTTCTATCACCTTCCAATGTGCTTCACTTGGGTCATACTAGTATCTGCTCATTACTCCTAGTGAGTATGCCAGTCTAGTCTAGTACATGTCATTGCATACATTATAGATCCCACTACCGAAGCATATGGGACTCTACTCATACACTCTCTCTCCTCAGGAGTTGATGCATAATCCTTTTTGGAGAGAGTAATTCCATGTCCTATTGGAAGATAGCCTTTCTTAGAATTTTTCATGTTGAACCGTTTCAGCACAGTATTAATGTACGTTGACTGGGACAGTCCTAGAAGTCTCGAAGATCTATCTCTATAGATCTTTATCCCTAAGATGTAGGAGGCTTCACCCAAGTCCTTCATAGATAACTAAGATGACAACCGACTTTTATTCCCTGTAGTGCTAGGATGTCATTCCCGATTAAGAGAATGTCATCTGCATACAATACAAGGAATACAATCACAGAACCATTAGCCCACTTATAAATGCAAGGTTCTCCATTCTTGACAAAGCCATACGACTTGATACACTTATCAAATCGCATGTTCCAACTCCAAGATGCCTGCTTCAGTCCATAGATAGACCTTTGGAGCTTGCAAACCTTTGACTCATCTATGGATGTGAACCCTTCAGGTTGCATCATATGCACCTCTTCTTCTAGCTTACCATTTAGGAAGGCTGTTCGGATATCCATTTGCCAGATTTCATAGTCGAAGTATGCACCTAAAGCAAGCATAATCCAAATGAATTTGAGCATTGCCACAAGGGAAAATATCTCATCATAGTCAATACCATAATGTTGACAATACCCCTTAGCAACCAGATGGGCTTTGTAGGTCTCCACCCTTCCATCTGCACCCCGTTTCCTTTTGAAAATCCATCTACACCCAATGGATTTTATCCCTTCATGTTGATCAACTAATGCCCACACATTATTGATCTCTGTGGACTCTATTTTAGATTTCATAGCTTCTAGCCACTTATCAGAGTCAGACCTTTATAGAGCATCCATATAGGTGATCGAATCCTCATTATTTTCATCAAGTTTAATGGGATCTCCATCCTGGATCAAGAAATTGTAGTAGCTATCCGGTTGACGTGGTACTCTACCGGATCTCCTTAATGGGTGCTCAATGGGCTCCAGATTTGAATTAGTCAACTCCGGTTCTGAGGTGTCTCCCAAATGTGTTGGTTTTTCTACCTGTTGAACTTCACTAAGTTCAATCTTAGTGGCTACAGTTCCTTCATTAAGGAACTCCTTTTCTAAAAAGATAGCCCTAAGACCAACAAACAGCTTTTGTTCAACAGGCGGGTAAAAGAAATACCCTTTAGACTCTTTCGGATATCCAACAAATAGGCACCAGTCAGACCTAGGTCCTAGTTTATCAGTCTACAAATGCTTAACATAGGCCAGACACCCCCATACCCTAAGGTGTGAGAGCACCGATTTCCATTCAGACCACATCTCATATGGAGTCCTGTCCATAAACTTGCTAGGAGACCTATTAAGAAGATAACAGGCAGTCTCCAGGGCATAACCCCAGAAAGAGAGACAAAGTGGTAAAGACCATCATGGACCGGACCATGTCTAACAAAGTCTTATTCATCCTTTCAGACACACCATTCAGTTGGGGTGTCTCCGGAGGTATCCATTGAGAGAGAATCCCATTCTCTTGAAGATAAGTCATAAACTCACTAGAAAGATATTTGCCTCCTCGATCAGATTAAAGAGTCTTTATACTCTTTCCAATTTACTTTTCAACTTTATTACGATATTATTTGAGCATTTCAAACAATTCAGACTTATGTCTCATAAGATGACATAACCGAATCTAGATAGGTCATCTGTACAAGTAATGAAATAATTATACCCACCTCTAGCACTGACATTCATAGGTCCACATACATCTGTATGTACTAGACTTAGAATTTCTTTGGCTCTTTCATCTTTTCTAGAAAAAGATGACATGGTCATTTTTCCATGTAAACAAGATTCACAGGTAGGCAATAATTCAAAATCATTTACCTCTAAGAGACCTTCTTGTCTTAACCTATTTATCCTATTCTTATTTATATGACCTAGCCTACAATGCCAAAGATAAATATCGTTGACATTATCCATTCTAAGGCGTTTGCTAGTCGTGTACATTACACTCACAGGCTATAATAGCAAATAAATGCCATTTACCAAATTTCCATTCATTACAACTAAACCATTCAAAGTAATATTGCAAACATTTCTCTTTATTGAAAGTTCAAAATATTCTTTGGCCAACAAGCCTACAGAGACAATGTTTATAAGAAATGTAGGACAATAATGGCAGTCATGTAAAATGATTTTACAAGATTCAAAGTTAAGAGAGAAGTCTCCTAATGCCAGAACTGGAACTCGACTTCTATCTCCAACATTCAGAAACCTTTCACCATCTTTGAATCTCCTACTAATTCGAAGTCCCTACAATTTGTTGCAAATGTGGTAAGGACTCCCAGTATCAAGTACCCGATTAGTAGTATCACAAAAAGAATAGGTACTGGGATTTATCATATAAATACCTCGAGTAGCAACATCTTGCTGCTTCCTCTTCTTCGGCCTGTTTGGGTCAAGGGATACAATATACAAAGGACAATTCCTCTTCCAGCGACCCTTCTTCTTATAGTAGAAGCACTCCACCAAACTCCGGTCTACATTTTTCTTCCCAGCCTGATTGGCCTCACCAACACTCTGCACCTTTTTGGTCTTTTTCTTTTTTTTTCTTCCCCTTCCCAAGGGGAGAATGCACTGCCCTATTTCCTCCCACCAAGTACACCAACCCCTTATTGAGGTTTTGGTCCTTCTCATAGTTCTGTAGTAACCCCAACAGACTATGGTAGTTCACTATAGGCCTATGCATTTGGAAGTGATCAAGGAAACCAAGGTAAGAAGGGGTAGAGAATTCAGTATAGCATCTTTCCCCAGCTATTCATGCAGGGGACATCCAAGTTTGGCCAGGCATTCAAATAACTCGGTCATGTACAATACATGATCAATTACTAATGCCCCATCTTGCATATAGGCATTATAGATGGCACAGGAAGTCCTATACCGCTCTACATTGTCATGCATGCCAAAGGATTCCTACGATTTTTGCAAGATTTCCTCCGGTTGGGCCTCCTCAAATTTGTGACTGAACTCGTCGTTCATAGCTACTAGCATAATGCAATGGTACAGTAGTTCTATCAGAAAGCCACTTCTGATAAGTGTCCCTAATAGATGTACGAGCATTGGCTGCGAGGACCTCAAGTGCTGGATCCGATACAACATACAGGATCCTTTCGTTCTCTAAGACAATCTTAAGCCTTCGATACCAATTATCGAAGTTTGGGGTAGAAAGTTTTTCATTGTCAAGCAATGAGCGGAGGGACAAGTTGGCACACACTTTCCTAAAAGGAAAACCATATGACTAATTAGTATATAAATTTCAATTTTAATCCTAAAGACATGGACTTTAGTTTAAAGGTCCTCCCACATATTTTATTCAGATTAGTAGCCTCTACCTCCAATCCGAGGAATTATACTTAATTCCTTAGTTGGTAGTAGAATCCTAATGGTGCCACATGAACCCGACTTTGGACGGCTCACCCACGTGAACCTAAAAATAGGTTCAATTAACCAATTGCTTCTTCCAAGCAATTTCTAGTATTTCAAATTTTGCCCTATGAGCACTTCAATCGGCCTTTGAGCTTCCTACTAAAGAAGGCCTGGTTAGGTCAACCATTAACATGACTAAATTCAGTGCTTCTAACTAATGAATGATCAAGCCCAACTTTGGCCGGCTCACTTGACCACCATTAAGAGAGTTGCACTTAGCCATCATATTATGAATGGCAATTCCAATAGCCTGATGACCACCCATACTGTGGTAATGCCGATGATCCCCCAACTAAAGGACACATTGCCAATCCAACTTAATGGGAGGCTAAGACTTAGGCTATCACATAACTTAGTCCTTTTATGGACCTAATAATTTAGAGAATTTAAATATTTATGACATTTAAGATGAAGACATGGACCTTGATCAAGAAAACTCCCACCAAACACTTAAAGGGTTTCTAGATCAATTTGGTCCATGGGCACCTATAAACCAGTCAGACTGATTAACCTTAGTTGACATGGGTTACCTCGAATCAATAGATAATCTAATTTGATCTGATTCACCACATTGGCTAGGTAAGTAAGATCAAGAGATGGGTTTGATGGAATTTCTAGGAGCTAAGGTCATCATGCTACTTGCAGAAGTGAATTTTAAACCAAAAATTCAAACATGAAAACCCTAATTGGCTAGAAGAAACCTTAATTCCTGGATACCCTTAGACATAATCAACTAATGAATCAAAAATGAAGTACAAGAAACATACCTGAAATGCTATTTTTCCACTTCTTTCCATAAGACTCACAAGTGTAAGCCCTCCAATGGTGATCCACACGAGAATTGAACCAAGGAAGAACTCCTTCTTGAAGTTGCTTGCTAGAGTAGGACTCTTTCTGCAGCCTTTGGATTTTTGACCACTATAGGACACCCTGTCCCACTATAGGGCACTATGAACACTCTCCTAAAGCACTCTTGGTTTTAGGACAACCCTCCTCTAGGATCGTTTAGGCTTATATCATAAACAAAGCCCTTCCTAAGTAGAAAAGACCTTGTCTTAACAAGACAAGTCTTGTCTTAAAGAAAGAAGAAGGGAGGGAGAAACAAAGAGAGAGACTCAAACAGAAGACTCGATGAAATTGTACTTCTATCTCAGAAGACCGAACACTCTATTCTCATTTCACTGTACACCCTTTAAATAAGAATTTAAGGTTTTTAAAAGCATCCCAAAGTTTCTTATCAGATATGTCTCTTCATATCTAATAAGACTCTTCAGGACTCAAGAGTCTTATCTGAGTTCTCTTGGTTTCCAGATAAACTCTCCTCATGCCACATGGCATGTACCGAACTCAAGGGAAGGAGGCATCTTTTCATGTCTTGAAATCATAGAAGAGGAATCCTGAGAGTAGAAGGACTCTGCCTCAGAACCATGCACAGATGAAGAGACGCGACACTTCATCTGCGCGCGCTGACTTCTTCACATTTCATGCCCACCCTTTATCCCTCTTTGACTGGTCAACCAAAACCAAAAGGCATGGAGACTATTTGAAGAGGCATCCCAGATAAGAAACTCCCAGAGTTTTATCTGCAAAAGGACTCTCAGTCCTTCTGCACGCACTCTCTTCTCCCGCGCGCGCCAAGAGGCGCCAAGAGTCCTGAGCGCACAGGACTCTTCAATAAATCGGGTTTAATGTTCAAATAAAATCAAATAAAGTCTGGTTTAGGCTGCCCAGAATAGGACTCGACCTAATGTAGGTTTCCCTCAATAAGGTTAGTCCAATTAACAAGCAACTAGACCCAAATCAATTGGGTTAGCCTACACATGCTAGTGTGTAATCTGACTAACCAATTAGGATGCTATGACCCTAATTCAACCATATATGACTTCCTTGGCCAACTCTCTAATGCGTGTGACCCTTTGGGTTCTACATTTAGCTAGCAGTAGGTTTAGGTTTGAGCCGATTCGATCCAATCAAACCCGATTGACCTAATTAGGTCAAATTGGCTCACCTAATTGTCCAATTCGAATTATCCATCGAATTGATTCATGAAACCAATCCAATTGGTTCATGAAAACCTACAAGACAAGATTGATGTCTAGCAACATGTCATGCCAACCCAGAAAATGTGAAATTCAACAAAAAGTACCAAAATACCCTTCAGTAGAAAGTTACCATGCAATTCAATCTTTCGATCTTCCATTATCCCGATTAAGTGATAGGTATGGATATATGTCAAACCCTAACACTTAGTCATATCGAATCTTAGCTCGATCATGAGAACTCAACTGATGACTGATTAGAAACTACTTCTAATCTCATCCTGCTTTGATCAAAGGCTCCTTGAGTCACTCGTCGAAGAGATTACATGGGATAACAATTCCTTTTACCAGGAATGATCGATTCTTTGTTGGTCCACTCACATCCTCTGTACACCTTCCACCATACCCAGAACACCCCGTACATGACTCAATGTCATGAATGAGTATGAACCAAAATATGGCTTAGTGTGCACAAGAAATCATGGTGACCTCAGGTCCAAAAGTCACATGCACAACTCCTGCTCTGGGACCTATCTTTTAACAAGTAGTAAGACTTCCATAAGATAGTCTCGGTGCGGATCAGTTCAGTGTACTCATACCCTAATGAGCACCCTTATCCTTGTATTAGTGTCTCTACACAAATGGTTGTGAGACCAACCATCCTCATTAACTGAGCATACATAGGATAAGCTAGTCTTACCGGATTCATTGATCCACGAATCAATGGTCCATTGACTAGGAACATTTTGATTAGGATTTATAGGAACTTAGGTCTCACTGTTATGATCTTTATCATAATCCTGATTCCATTGTCCTAATCTAAGGGGTTCATCATAATCCATAAATAAGACACCGCTAATTAATATAATATCATACAAGAGTTGAAAGATTAGAAAAATGCCCTTACAATGATTAGCTTTTAGGGCACTTTTCTTTTAGGGTTATGCCAAGTAAGCCTCTTGCCTTAGACACCAACCATGAGTTGGCTAGGTAAGAGTTAGCCCCAAAGAACCTTGATCATAATTGTCAAACTTACCTTAAACACCAAGTGGTTTACCAGATTCAATCAGACTAACCTAAAGATCCGGGCTCACCACGAAGCCATGAATCAAGTCCATTTAGATGTATGGACTGATCTAACTAACTATTAGAGAGATCTATAGAGGAGAGACTTAATTCAACTTTTGATTAGTCTTTTCTCTATTTAATCCATTCATCTAAACCTAGGTCTAACCCATTTAAGGACCCAATTCTAGCTAACCCAATCAACCCATGATTTATGAATCATGACTTAAGATTAGAATCATATCCTAAATCTTAAAATTATTTATCTTAATTCTCAATTAAGTGTATCACACTATTTGAAATATTTTCAAAATAAAATAAAATAATTTTATAAAAATTTGAAGTTTAAAATTACTATTTCATAGTTTTCTAGTCGAGTCAGTTCTTGTAGATCGAGTCAGCTCTTTCAGAACACACATTTATGGTCGAGTCGGCTCTTTTGCTCGAGTCAGCTCTTCTGCTCGAGTCAGCTCTTCCAGAATATAAATTTCTGGTCAAGTCAGCTCTTCTGGTTGAGCCAGCTCTTCTTGTTGCTCTTCTGCTCGAGCTAGCTCTTCTAGAACACAGTTTTTTTAAACTTTAGTCTTTTTCACTTGAACTTTTCAAAGTTTTAGATCAAACTTCTTTTAAATCTTATCTAAACACAGTTAGGATCTATAAACCAAAGATTAAAACAATTTTAATCCATTAAATTTTTCACTTTCTTCTTCATAAAGTCATGATGCAGCAGCACCCCTACGTGCCACAAGAGAACCCTTGGAATGGGAAGGATGGTCTTTAAACCAAGCTTCTCTCCTATGACTGGACGGCCATGGCGAATCCACCTTAATCCGAGTACTACGTGAAGGAAATCAAATCGATTTCATAAAAAAATATTAAACGAGATGCATATACAACCTGACTCTGATACCATTGAAAGGAACTATTCCTAGGGGCGACACATGCATTTTAAAACTTTTCTAAAGGCATGCAGTAGCAGAAAGCGATAAAATTATTTTATCACAAGATATTAATCTAATTAACACAACCCCCTTACCAGGATCTAGATGCATCTAGAGTAATGTAAATATGAAATTATGCAAATATTGTATAAAAAATAGAACCATTCTAGAAATCATATAATGATGCAGCAATGATAATTATGTCATACAAAAAATAAGCACATACCTTGGTGACATTCACCAGGAAGAATTGGAAGTTGCAGAAATAGCCGCCTCTCAGTCACAATCCCAGGGACGGCACCGACCTGTGAAAAAAAACTCTGGCTCTGCAAAGCGACATGCGCGTACCGCCTCTACGGGTGGTTCACACCATGTAGCATGATTTCTTCTCCTTCCTTCGAGGTGCTAGCCCTTACGAAAACTTTGTCGAGTTAACTCCTTCTTCAACTCCTTGAAGAAGACCCGGATACCTTCAACTCCTTTAAAGGCCGGTTGCTTTAGCAATGCTAGAACAAAGACTCTTGAGAACCCTTCCCAATACTCTGTCCCAAACCTTCAATAGAAGGTATGAATTCAGAGATCCCACCCAAAACTCAATCTATCCCAAGATCCAATCTCTCAATCTCTTAGAGGTCTTAGAGAATCTCTGACCTAAGGAATGGGGAGAGACTCGACCTCAAAATAGGTGGAATAGAAAATCTGATCTACCGTCAATGAATAATCTACCCAGCAAAAATAAATAGCCCCCATAACCATTAAGAGGACTAATGAGAGATTAATGTGGAGTTTTGAGTCTCTTGGAATTCCTGGAACGTTTGGAATTTAGCAACCGCCCAGCAAAAAAACCAGAAACTCCTTCCATTAATTTCGATAATGATTGCAGTAATTAATGAAGCAATTTTAGTTTTTATTGAAGCCCATCAATCGAGTCGACTCGACTGCTCGAGTCAACTCGAATGACTTGAGTCGACTCATCCAAATGAGTCGGCTAAAGTTTTTGACAACTCTTTGTCAAAAGAGTCCAGAACGATTCCTAATCATTTCCAAGCCAACAAAGCAAGAAGAAATCCTCAGTGTGTGACCCCATAGGTTCAAACACTAAACGGTAGCACGGAAACATTTTCAGTACCAACCAAAGTCGCCATCTAGCAAAGACACCTAGCATCCGGATAGGTTGAAAGTTGCAAAGCAACACGAACCTGTCGAAAATGGAATAGCACTGAACTTATTCCTTGAATCTCCTAATGCTCCAGATGGCATAGGGTTAAACTGCCCAACCCTGATCAGTCCACTTCAATATATCTCAAATAAAGAATCCCTGTAACTCCTTACAATGAATGCCCTGGCCAAGGTCTTTCTCAATTGAGGCATATTAAGCATTCAATCCAAACCACTTAGAGAGGTCAATCCTATCTTGATCCTACTATCACTACACAAGTACTCTACTATCCCCAGCAACCTTCCATCACCAGAATAGAAATATGGATAGTTCGGCACCTAAGTACAGTGAGTTGCTTGCAAGCTGCTATAGTGATCTCAAGTCAGAGGAATAATTCATGTCTACATTCTAATGCAAGACTTCTCTTTGACAAAAAGAGAATCTCGCATGAGAGTCAAATTCAGTGAAGTGCCAAACACAACACTTGCATGTCATACCAATGTCTCCACATTCTTTAGTTAAGAGGATAACCAACCTATATGACATATAACAATCTATACTTGATACATAGTTATCCTATAACAATGTATCATTCGATCATGAACAATTTAAGAACTACTCGATATATCCTCCCTATATCGAGTACAAGGAAGTTCTAAGGACTTCATCACACAAGAGTTCACATTAAGGAAAATGCATATGTGATGAACTGCCAAAAGATAACTTTTATTTATATCAAAATTAATATCCAATATACAAATAGCATAATCATCTATAGCCTTGATGATCATCTACAGCCTTGGCTGGGAGCTTGATCATCATGCCCAGATGGTGAGCGCATCGCCCGGGTGGCTGTCAACAAGGACCCCAAATCAGCGGAGGCTCCACGTCAACGGGCATACCCCATCAAATTTGAGTTAAATTAAAACTTTAACTAATAAGTAAGAGAATAAGAAAGACATCTTAGGGATTTAATTTAGTTTTTAATAACATATAAAATAGTTCTTTATTATGTAATTATTAATTATCTAATTGTTAGAAAATGTATCCTAAAATCAATCTTCTGAGTTGTAAATGGTCAAGCTCATTATAATTTATACATGAATTATTAATAAATAAAAATTATTTTTGATAATTCATCACTATTTGTATATCTCTCTTTATGAGTTCTTATGGATGAAGTTCTTAAAACTATTTTCATTTGACAAAGGAGGATTTGTCATGTAGTTCTTATACCTATTGATGATCAAATGATACGTTATTATCTAGGATGATAATGTTTATCAAATGTAGATCGTTGTATGCCATATGGATTAGTTGTCCTCATAACCAACAAGTATAAAAATACTAGCATGGTATGCAGGTGAGTATAGAAGTGCACTATACTGAACGTGACCAACTCTGAAGAATATTCTACTGTCAAAAGTATCTCTTAGACGGATATGGATATAATTATCTCTCTGACCTAAGATCACCTAGTGACTTTCAAGCAACTCACTATACTTTGGTACTAGACTACTTAAATTTTTAATCTAGTAATAAAAGGTTTCTTAGTACAGTCAAATACTTGTTAAGTCAGTATGTGAGTCAAAATGGGATTGACCACTCCAAGGTATTGAAAAAATACTTTTTCATATTTTAATTTAGCAAAACCTTGGCCAAGATAATGCTTGTGAGAAGTCACAAGATTTATTAGGTTGAGACACATCTGGATGTACTATTCAGGAGTTGGTAGTTGACTTTAATGATATCTAAAGCATTAGATTAAAGAGATGAATTATATAGTAACCATATACATGGATTCTTGAATATTGCTTTGCAATCATTCGACCAATCTGGATGTCGGGTACTATTACTAAATTGTCACATCAATTAGTTCAAAATTTAGTTTTAGGCATTAGATTAGTATTCGAATCTATGAGGTCACACATATTAGAAGTTTCTAACTGATAATGATGGCTGATTAACAATTAAGAATCGTTCAAGAATAAATTATAAATATGATAATAATTAATCCTATACAAGTATTAAAAATTAATTATTAATTAATTATAAGAAGATTAATTAATAATTAGATTGCTAATTGGCTTAATTTGATTGAGTATAGAGATTTAGGTCAAGCTTAATTGAATTCAGTTCAATTGGATTTCACTCACTTAAATTATATGATGACCTAATCACTAAAGAATTTTTAATTTTGATTTGATCCTGACTTTGGATTAATTAATTTTTGATTTGATTAAGATTTAATTAAATTAATTAATAACTAGTTGGATTAGATTCAGTTAATTAGTTGGGTGTAATTAAATTTAGTTTGGTCCTAAACTAATTTTAACCAAGTCAAAATTCAAAATCCCCACCTAGCACCCTTAATATTTATCCACGCTCCATCTCATGCCTATCAAAGATGTTCATAAAGGATTTCATGCTCAATCTAAGATATGTCACCCTCCCCTTTCTCTTCTAGATTAGGATACAGTTTGGATTAATTTGGATGATGTTTGAATTGATTTTGATAAGAGTTTTAGTAGGATTTAAACCCTTGACCTTATTTATAGCCGATTGGTCTTTATCCCTCTTATCTTAATCTAATCACCATGCTACATTTTTATTTTATTTTTTGTTCTTGGGGTGTGTAATAATTGTGATTCTTTTTACTATAGTTTTTAGGAGATAAAGTAATTAAAAAAATCAGATAGGGTGAGTATTTGCATGAAACCAAGAAGGGTATGAGGAGAGGTCTAGTGCTAGGGTTTTATGGGGAGAAGAAAAAAAAATTAGAAAGAAGGTCTTCATTTTTTTTTTCTCTCACCTTTTGATCTCAGATCCTCCACTTCTTAATCTTCTTAGCGGGTTCAAGAAGATCCAAGAAAAAATTTCTTTTCAGCCATTCGATGGTCTTTGGAGGAATTTAGCAGTCTCGGGATGTTGTTCACATCGAAGCTTCCTATGGATGATTCGTAGAGGCCAAACATCCTATGTAGCTACAAAGTGACCTGAAAAGTCCTTACCATGTACTATTAGCAGTGGTGATCATCAACCTATGCTAAGGTATGAAATTAGATTTCATATATATATAAATTTAATCTATAGTGTGCATCAGTTAGATCAATGCTATTGAATTTATTTTTAATATTTTATTTTTTTTGCATATCATGTTAGATTCATGGTAGGATTTATTAAATCTAATCTATATTCATGTTATGTGATTAAAAATATTTTAATTAGATTATTTCTTTCAGTGGTTTTAAAAAAACACATATATAGAAACCTACCCATCTTTTAATAGTGGTATTAGAGCCATAGGTTCTTGGCATGATATGTTTATGATTAAAATTTGATTTTTATAAAATTCTTAATCCAAGTAACTACTTTGGATTGGATTGATCCCATGGCTATCCAGTTATAGAAGAAAAGTAAGGTTTAAATGCCCTCTCTTTCTATTCCATGGGATCTCATATGGTATGTAAGGGTGTCACTTATGGTTATATCTTATGAACAAGTAAGGTGAAAGAAATATTGTTCAAATTATTTGAATTTTAAGATCTAATTTATAGTGACTTATCTTGATTAATTTACTATTATTGATCTTAAATTAATTTATTATGATCTAATTTTATGTTTAGAACATGAAATATAATATTAATTTTAGCATATGACTATATCATATAGTTTAGATCTAAAAATGTTTAATATATATAAGATATATAGACCTAATTATGGCTCAGCAGTTAGATCCAAGTCATTAGGATGGTCTAATAGAATTTGATCAATTAATTGATATCTAAGATAACTTAGCATTTGATCATGGTTATTAATTGGGGATACCTCTTACCTAGCCAACTTGGTTGGTGTCTAAGGAAAGACATCAATGGTGAAACCCTCCTATTGTCTCACTTACCTGGTCAATATGGTCAGTTAGTTTTTATTAGATAGCTTATTGATTCGAGTTAACCCATGTTAGTAAGGATGATCAGCTTAATTATCCCAAGTGCCCTTAGATCAATTTATCTTCAACTCTAATCATAGACTTGGTTAAGTTAGTGGAAAGATTATTAATTGGTTCATGTCTTCTTTTCTCTTCTTAACCATTTAATAAAATCTTCTAAATTATCAGATCCCTAAAATGATAAAGTTATAGAGATAACAGAGTTATTGCCTCTTATTAAGAGGATGGTAATAGGTTCAATAGTTAAGATGATCATTGGAGGTCCATAAACCTGGTGCTCATCTAGCTATTGAAAATATCATTCATATTATGATGATTCAAGTGTGACTCTCTTAACGGTGATCAGGTGGGTCGGGCTATACTCGGGTTTAGTCATTCATTGGTAGAAATAATAAATTCTATCATATTAATGGTTGGACCTAACTAGGAGTTTCAATGGAGGTGCCACACGCTGTTGAAGAGGTGCCTGGGGTAAAATTGAAACTAAAAAATTATTTGGAGAAATAATTAGTTGAAAACCTATCTTTAGATCTATATTGGTGGGCCAAGCCATACTCGGGCTTATGTGTAATCTATAGGATTCTAGTACCCTCTCCGAAATTAATGTAATCCCTCAAATTGGAGGTGGAGGCTACCAATTCGTATAAAATAGTGGGAGAACCTTTAAATTAAAGTCCAAGTCTTTAGGATTAAATGATTTATATACTAATAGATCTTGTTCTCTTTTCTTTTCAATTAGAAATGGCCAATACATTATCACTCCGATCATGTATTAAATGATTTATATACTAATAGGTCTTGTTCTCTTTTTTCAATTAGAAATGGCCAATACATTATTATTTTGATCATTATTGGATAATAAAAGACTGACGATGATCGAGGGTGAGCATTATTTGAGGCACCCACCTCCGTTGAAGCCATCCAACGATCATGACAGGATGAAGTACTGCCAGTTCCACTGCGACCACGACCACGATACCGAGGAGTGCTGCAACCTCAAGAGGGAAATTGAAGAACTCATAAAGAGGGGCTACCTCGAAAGGTTCGTGGGGGGCAGACCCCTAACGGAACCTCAAGTGCTCGCCACACTCCCTCCAGTCCCTGCCATCAACAACCACCCTATCGAGAAGCTAGTGGGGATGATATGCTGGGGAGTCGAGCGCACTTCCAAAAAGGCCCTGGGTGGGGGAGATTTTGAGAATGTACTTTCCTTTGCGAGGGAAGGGGGGTTGAAAATAAAAATGTAAACAATGATGCCATGATCGTCGAGATGACGATCGTGAAGAATCCTGTAAAACGCATCATGGTTGATAGTGGAAGCTCCATCAATGTGCTTTTTTATGATGCTTTCTCCAGGATGAACCTTTCCTTTGCTCAACTCAGACCCGTGCACATGCCCCTTGTTAGTTTCATGGGTGACTCTGTAAGAGTCGAGGGAGAGATCACTCTCCCCATTAGTGCTAGGATGCCATCTCGACAGAGCACCGTAATGATGACTTTCACAGTTATAAGGCTTCCCTCCTCCTACAACGTGATCCTCGACCGACCCAGGCTCAACCTACTCGACATGGTCATTTCCACAAAGCGGTTGCTGGTGCAGTTTCTAACTCCCTACGATGTCGGGAAGATGAGGGGGCACCTCAACCAGTTCAACACTGCCTCCAAGCCATTCCCGGGGCCAAGGCTATCAAGGACGACCTCGACTGAAGGATGCAGGACCCTAGAGGTGGCCCAGTCAAAAGCCGGCTATCATATCCTCTCGGAACCGACCCGGAGAAGACGGTGCAAATTGGGGTGCAGTTGAAAGATGATGAGCGAGCCCCCTGCTAGAGTTTCTCTGGGTGAACTTCGACGTGTTCACCTAGATGGCTGCCGACATGCCCGGAATCCCATCGGAGATCATTACTCACAAGCTGAGCATCGACCCAAAGTATCGCCCTGTGTGGCAGAAGAAAAAGAGTTTCACACCGGAGAGATAGAAGGGATCAATGAGGAGGTGGACAAACTTCTCACAGTCGACTTCGTTCGGGAAGTGTAATACCCGAGCTGGCTGGCAAATGTAGTAATGGTGAAGAAGAATAATGGAAAGTAAAGGATCTGTGTGGACTACACCGACCTCAACCGAGCCTATTTGAAGGACAGCTTCCCTTTACCAAAGATCAACCAGTTAGTGGACGCCACCTCGGGGCACCGCCTGCTCTCCTTTATAGATGCATTCTCCAGATACAACCAGATATGGATGAACCCTGAGGACGAAGAGCATGCCACTTTCATCACCGACCGAGGGACGTACTGCTACTGGATGATGCCGTTCAGCTTGAAGAATGCTGGTGCCACATACCAGCACCTAGTCAATCTAGTCTTTAGGGACCATATCAGTAGGAACATGCAAGTCTATGTGGACGACATGCTCGTCATGAGCAAGCCGAGGTCGGACCACATTGCCAATCTCATGGAAGCTTTCCAAAATCTCTAAAGGCACAAGATGAAGCTGAACCCGACAAAATATGCTTTCGGGGTAGCAGCAGGGAAGTTCCTTGGCTTCATGGTAACCCAAAGAGAAATCGAGGCAAACTTGAAGAAGGTCCAGGCGATCGTCGACATGTAGCATCCAATCTCGAAGAAGCAAGTTCAGCGCCTGACGGGTCGAATCGTCGTATTGAGCTGATTCATCTCGAGGTCGGTGGACCGCTGCCTTCCTTTCTTAAAGGTGCTATGCAAGATGAATGACTTCACCTGGACAGAGGAGTGCAAGGTGGCCTTCGAGGAGCTCAAAGACTTCCTAGCATCACCACTGCTGCTCTCCAGACTAGAGATGGGAGAGAAGCTCCTACTGTACCTGGCGATAACCCCTGGAGTCATCAGTTCAGTCCTTGTCCACACGGATCAGGACGGGTCCCAAAAGCCAGTGTACTATGCCAGCAAGATCCTTCGGGATGCTGAGATCAGGTACACCCGATTCAAAAAACTCATTTTTGCTCTTGTCATGTCTGCTCGGCATCTCAGGCTGTACTTCTAAGTGCATCCGATCACGATCTTGATGGACCAGCCCCTGAGGGCTGCGCTCAGTCATCCCGACACATCCGAACATTTGGCCAAGTGGGCACTAAAGCTCAGTGAGTTCGACATCGTGTACCGATCGAGGTCATCTCAGAAGGCCTAGATGCTGGCCGACTTCCTGGTCGAGTATGCGGGACTCGCCGAAGAGCAAGAGCAGACGCCCCAAAGCACCAAGTGGAGCCTAGAGCCGAGGAGGAGTCTTGGGTCCTCCATGTCAATGGCACGTCCAACACAGGAAAAAGTGGTGCAGGTCTCATTCTCGCCAATAGTGATGGAGTTTTAGCTGAATGCACACTCCGTTTCAAGTTCGTCGCAACAAACAACCAAGCGGAGTACGAGGCACTCCTTGCGGGCCTCAAGGTCTCCCGTAAGCTGGGTGTACGAAGCCTGAAGATCTTCACCGACTCCTAACTGGTGGCTAGACAGGTCTTCGAAGAATATGAGGCCAAAGATCCCCGGATGATGAAGTACTTGGAATAGGTCTGCTCAAGTGCAACAGGTTTTCGACACTTCAGCATCTCTCATATCCCCCGAGGAGAGAATGCTCGCACCGATATACTGTCAAGGCTTGCGACCTTGCTGGACTCATCACTAGGGCACGCCCACATCGAGTGCCTCAAAAATCCAAGCAACGAAGCTCCCGTAGAGGTACAGCAAGTTACCCCGGAGCCGAGGAGGATGGATAGGTACTACAGACACATTACCGATGGCACCCTGCCAAAAGATCGAGCTGAGGCCGACCTTATCAAAAGGAATGCCTCGCAGTTCATCCTCATGGAAGGATAGCTTTACTGTCGATCCTACTCCTATCCACTCCTGAGATGCCTGAGACCTTCAAAGAAAGCGTTCGTGCTCCGAGAGATACATGAAGGCCTTTGCAAAAACCATGTCAGAGGGAGGACTCTTGCATACAAGGCATTCCGACAGGGATACTACTGGGAGACCCTGAGGGAGGATGCCGCTGACTTTGTGAAGAGGTGTGACTGGTGCCAGCACCACGCACATATACAGCACCAACCAACGGTGCCACTCTCCCAGCTCTCTGCTTCATGGCCGTTCGCCTAGTGGGAAATGGACATCCTGGGTCCATTTTTCCTGTATCCGGGCAACGGAAGTTTTGATAGTTGCTATCGACTACTTTACCAAGTGGGTAGAAGCAGAGCCACTGGCATGGATCATGGAAGCCAAGGTCCGCTAGTTCTTCTGAAAGTCAATCATCTATCGCTTTAGGCTTCCCCACTGTATCATCACTGATAACGGGCAACATTTCGACAACTGGGAGTTCAAAGAGTTCTGTGCCGAGCTTGGCATCCAACATCGTTTCAATTTGGTGGCCCATCCCTAAACCAATGGAGAAGCCGAGGTGACCAACCGGACCATTTTCCAAAGGCTCAGAACCAAGCTAGATCAAGCCAAGGACAGGTGGGCAGAGGAACTCCCCAGTGTTCTCTGGGCCTACCACATAACACCCAGGATGGCAACGGATGAAATGCCTTTCAACCTCACTTTTGGTATGGAAGCTATTTTTCCAGTCGAACTTGGCGTGCCCATGCTACAGATAAAGCAATACAATGAAGCAGAGAACCCGGAGCGCCTCCTTCTCAACCTGGACCTCCTCGAGGAAACTAGGGATAAGGCCCGACTCCGGATGGTGGCTTACCGGTAGCGTGTGGCCCGATACTACAATGCATAGGTAAAGCCGAAGATCTTCCACCCCGGTGACCTGGTGCTGTGCCGAGCTAAAACGTCTCAACCCCGAGAGTGCGGCAAGCTCTCACCAAACTGGGAAGGCCCCTACAAGGTGGTCGAAGCTCTTCCACATGGAGCTTACTATCTAGCAAGTCTAGATGGTGCCAGATTCTCGTGGACATGGAATGCCTGCAACCTGAGAATATACTATCAGTAATGTAAGGCCTTTTCCTAATAATAATAAAGATCCCCTTTTGTGCAAACCATTTTTGCCTTGCAGGGATGTCACTGCCCGGCCCGAGGTCTGGCATGCCAAAGCCTGGATCCCATGACATTCGATGCTTAAGCCTGGAGCCCAGCTCTCTGGCACCAAAGTCCGGATCCCACGACCTCCGGCACTTAAGCCCGAAGCCCAGCTCTCCAGTACCAAAGCCCAGAACCCACGACCTCCAGCACTCAAGCTCGGAGCCCAGCTCCCCAGCACTAAAGCCCAGATCCCATGACCTCCGGCACTCAAGCCCGAAGCCCAGCTCTCCGGCATCAAAGCCCGGATCCCACAACCTCCGGCACTCAAGCCTGGAGTCCAGCTCTCTGGCACCAAAGCCCGGATCCCACGACCTCCGGCACTCAAGCCCGGAGTCCAGTCCTTCAGCACCAAAGCCTAGAGCCTAGCTCTCTGATACCGAAGCCCGGAGTCCAGTCTTTTGGCACCAAAGCCCGGAGCCTAGCTCTCCGGTATCGAAGCCCGGAGTCCAGTCCTTCGGCACCAAATCCCGGAGCCTAGCTCTCCGATACCGAAGCCCAGAGTCCAGTCCTTCAACACCAAAGCCCAGCTCTCTAGTACCGAAGCCTGGAGTCCAGTCCTTCGACACCAAAGCCCGGAGCCTAGCTCTCCTGCATTGAAGCCCGGAGTCCAGTCCTTCGAAACCAAAGCCCGGTGCCCAGTGGTGCGGGCACCAGACTCAGAAGAAGACTTCAGGGCTCCATCTGGATCTCTGATTGACCTTGCCCGAAGAATTAGGGTTTTCTGGTTTTGTAATTAGGGTTGACTTGGTCAACTCAATTTTAGTCTTGAGTATGTATTTCCCTACAATTTAAATTTTGTTGAGTCATGTTGACTCAGTACAAGTCCTAGTAGTGGTCTAGGTCTTCTCTAGGTTGGTGCCATTTTTTTTAAATCAAGTCAAGGTCCAGGGTGCCCAATTTTTTCTCCTAGGCCCAAGCATGTGGGCGCCACACTCCCAGCCACACGCCAGAGTCCAGGAGGCGCCACATCTCCATCCAGTGTGCCTTGGTCCCCACACCATAAGAAAGCAGGTCCCTTCTTTTATGCGCCACTTGGGGGAGAAATCCATCAAGATACCTCAATCCAAGGAGGAGCCAACTTCTTTCCAGATAAACCCAAGCCAGGATGGCAAGAATTTTTCTTGAAGAGAGGATCAAGGAGGTGCCCCACAATGTTCCATAAAAATCCAAGTTATAAAAGGGAAGAGAGCATGTCTTAGGGAGAAAATCAAGGAGGCACCCAAAAGTTTCCTAAAGTGCCAAAGCCATGAAAGGAAGAAGCCTAAACTTGTGGAGCAAGACTAGGAGGTGTCCAAAAGAGCCAAACCATGAAGGGAAAATCCTTGATTCATGAAGAGATACTAGGAGACACCCCCATAACCTGCCATTTGGAGCTGATTTTCCAGTTTTCTTGGAGTTTCTGGGCTGCCCACTCATGGAAGGAGTCTTGGGAAGAGAATTTGATGCCTAAAGTGTGGGTTAGTCCTATTAGTCCCACATGGGAAGTGTATGAAATTTTATTTCTTTGTTATGTCTATATATTCAACTCTATGTAACTCTTGAATTAATGATGAATGAAATCAATTTCTTTGTGAGCAACTTTGTGTTTCTCTCTTCCGCACTTGTATTCAAGTGTTGAGCTCCGTGAGGGAGTAAATCCGGGTTCCCTAGGAACCTTGAGGAGGTGTGAGATTTCCAACCCCAAAACCCTAGCTTAGTCCACCCATCTCTACTCCACCACCACCAAACCCTAATTTTCCATCTACATCCCACGGCCCCTCTCTTCCACATAGAAGCCGGCCACCAGCATCCAGGTTCAGATCAATTGTTTCAACTACAGAGCAAGTTCAACGAAGAGTCAGATCAGTATCAAGATCTCCGGAACTTCTACATCCAACAATCTTCATTAAGTCCTCAGGTCAGTGTCTTTCTTTGAGTTTCTGGTTTTTTTTTTTGTTCTTCTTCTTCCAGATCCTGAGTTCGAGAAGAAGGCCAACCTTGCCATAGGACTACAATCCGAGGATCCATTGCGAAGATACCCCGTCTCCAAGGATCCTATAATTTGCTTGAGAGTGTCCTTCAATTGAAGCAACGAGAGATATCACAGTCAGGTATAAAACCTTCTCTTCTCTCTTCGTCTGTTTCTTGAAAGAGGAGTAAACCCTAGGTCTGGGGGTTTCTCAATCCCCAGTGATCCTACTTCTGAGTTACTCTGATAATCCACTCCTTTCAATTGTGCTTTCTGTCATTTCTTAGTTTCTTTCAACATTAGTTTATCTTTCCTTTGAGTCAAAGCCAACTTCTAAAAATAAATAAATAAAAAAAATATATTAATTTTAATTTGCTTCCGCATTCCATATTTTCGTTCTGCATCAATTTTGGTATCAGAGCCCTGTCTAGGGTTTCTGTCTTATGTGCTTGTTTGAGTGTCTCTCCTTTTTACTTTGTCTGCTCGAAGTAGACTCCCTAGGACGTCCAGTCCTAGGAACGAAGCGAGGTGCAAACCTCCTCTTCCCATTCCACGGGGTGTTCCTAGGGCATGTAGGGGATCCGCTGGGTTACAACTTCGTAGCAGAAATTGTAAACGGGGGAAGCACTCTATTTTCAGTCTGTAACTATCCTATTGCAAGAACTGTTTCTCATTGAAAGTAATTCCAAATTGCATGATTTTTATTTTGTTGGAACCACTATAATTGAAGTTATTTTACATAATTTTCCTGTGATTTATTGGTTTCCTTGAAATTTCTGAGAGTTAAATTACTGCAACTCTATTTCTGTGTTTTTGCAATTCAATTTTTTGAGTGATCATCTCCTAATTCATCTTAAGGGCATTTGAGCATCTAAGATAAGGGGAGGAGTTGATAACCTCTCCTTAGCCCAAAACCACCACCCCCTCATTCGATCCTAAGCCTAATTTTAAATTTTATTAGACTTTATTTGCCCTAGTGGGCTAGGGACACCAACAAGTCGGGTCTAGGCTAATGTTGAGTCAGTTTGTCTAGTTACTCTGTGTGTGCTTTGTACTCAGTGTCTAGAACGGTGGTTCAAGGATTTTATCCCGAAGGGCTTGTGTGCTGGTCCGCCTACCTGGCCAATCACTGATTGGTGTCTAGGATTGGCAATTAGGGACCTAACACTCCCCTTACACCTGCCTGGCTGAGTCCCGAGTTACTACAGGCTAGCTTGCCACTCTGATTGGGCATCTAGTTTGGGCTCTAGGTCTAGTTAGCCCGTAGTCGTTTCAGTCGAGTCTCATTTGGTGTGTTTGCTTGCATCATCATGTCAACCCGGAATGGAGTACCCTACCAACCTGGTCAAACCCAACCTGATTTAGAGGCCATGGTTAGAGCTCTTACTGAAAGTATGAACAAATTGAGTCAGGATATGAATGAGAATTTTACCCAGCTTAGGGATCGAGTCCAAGTAGTTGAGAAACGTAGACATCAAAATTGGACCCCTGATCCAAAATTTAATAGGCCCCGACCTCACCCATGCCAGGAGCCTAGGAGGACCTTATACCATGATCCCGAGCATAACTTTAGGAAGCCTAACCATGATATCTATAGTGTGGATCGTGTCTATGAGAGGTCCTTACAATATTCTAGACCAGTCACTCAACAACCCAAGTCTTCTAGATCAAACCATTTAGATCCAAACCCATGCCCAAGTAAGGTCTCTACTAGCTTGAAACCCAGTGTGACCCAGGTTCCTATATCGCAAGAATGTTGGTTTTGTGGAGAAAGAGGCCATAAATCTAGTCAGTGCCCATGCATAGGACTGGCTTGTGCACAGCTACGTGGTAAGAATCCTAAGGATGACATTAATGAGGGAGAACCCAAGCCTACCAATGAGGAAGAAAGGTTAGGTATGACAAGCCCAGAATCAGTTGACCCGATTATCGCTGACCCGAAACCCATTGAAGATGGCATCGAGGAAGTATATGATGCTGGCTTGAGTCTAGTTGATGAATATGAGGGGGAAGAACTTGAAGAATGTGACATCGATACTATTGGTTCCTTACCTGAGGAGACCTTGGAGAGCAACCAAGTGGTAGGACCTAGTTCAGAAATTCAAGAGATTTGTGAGAATCAGGTTCCTTTAGTCAAATACCCCCAGGAAGAACTCATAGTGTTAGCCCGAGCTATCAGTTCGTACCCTCTAATGACAGTCATTTCCCAAGTACCAATTGAAGATCTTTGTACTGAACTATTTAAGTTTGCCCACCCTATGGTAGATCCTTTCCTTAGGATGACTAAATCAAGCCTCTTACAATTGGACCTTGTCCCATGCCCAGCCACTAAGGTCTCTCTCGTAATCTCAGTTGAACATCCTTGTCTTGAGCAGATTGATTCACCCAGTCCTGTAGAAGTCCTCCTTATGACCCCAGATCCCTTCCTTCGCATGACTGACCTACCCTTCTATAGAGTATATCTTTCCTCACCCATAGGTCAAATTTCAAGTCTTGAGGTCATCATCCATAGACCCTCCCATGAATCATTCTCTAATCCATTTCTTAAGAAAGTGGATCATTGTTTGCTTAAAGAACAAACCTTAGCTATTGCAATCACATGTCCTAGGCTACTCCCCGAACCATCTCTTGATCCATTCCTAGGAGTAGCAAACTTTTCCTTTCGTAAGGATGACCAGTTGACACTCATAGATCACCATTCAAACCTTCAGGTCACCACCTTTAGTCAGCAGGTAATTCGAGACTCCACCTCATATTTCCTCCCTTTCTCTAGGACTTCCAATGCTTCTTACACCATCCAAGTATACTTTGTCGAAGTCTTTAGAGTGAACCACGTGTCAGAACCTATTAGGTTTGCCACCTACTTCTGGAAGACCTTATGGCACCTACTAGGCACCCATGATAAGTTTTCATGCTCTGCATGCCATCCTCCGACCCAAGGTCAAACCTAGAGAGCCGTAGTTTGTTAGGTTTAGACCTAGGGTTCCTTTGAATAAAGTCCATTCTTTAGGAATGCATCGTCAGTCGAGTTTAGGACATTGTCTCAGATTTTGGTTGAGTGAGAATACCAGGAATTGGGATTTGTATTTTGTCCAGGGCTGAAATTGCATTCAATGTTTCGATCAATAGGTCTATAGGCTAGAGTCCCTTTGAAATTGTTCATGGATACAAGCCTCACACACCACTTGATCTGATTTCACTATTAGCCCACACACACAAGTCTCTTGATGCACTTGCATAGCAAGTAACAGACTTGCATAAAGAAATTCATGCCAAAATAAATTTAAGTAATGAAACTTATAAGAAGTTGGCTGATTCTCAAAGGCGAGTCAAAACTTTTGTTGAGGGAGACTATGTAATGATTAGGTTAAGGCCTGAACGGTTTCCTCCTGGAACCATTAGAAAGTTACATGCTAGAGGAGCTGGACCATTTAGAGTGGTGAAGAGAGTAGGATCCAATGCCTATGTGCTCGAGTTGCCTTCATTACTAGGCATTAGCTCCACTTTCAACATTACAGACCTAGTAGAGTATAGAGAGCCAGCTGTGATTCCCATTGAGCCTTTTGAGCCTAATCCTGCTTTTGAGAGTGAACCCAACCCTGTGTGTCCACCAACAAACTGGCCTGTGAGGAAAGAGCAGATTGAAAAGATCCTGGATGATCAGGTTATCTCTACTCATAATCAAGGATACCAAAGATACCTGGTCCGCTGGCAATGAAGGCCAGATTCTGATAACTCTTGGATCTGCCGAGAAGAATTACAAGAATTCGACCCAGACCTCTTGGAGAGATACCAGAGCCAACTTGATCCATACTCGACAGGGTCGAGTTCCTCCCATCCCGGGAGAATTGGTGCGGGCACCAGACTAAGAAGAAGACTTCAGGGCTCCATCTGGATCTCTGATTGACCTTGCCCGAAGAATTAGGGTTTTCTGGTTTTGTAATTAGGGTTGACTTGGTCAACTCAATTTTAGTCTTGAGTCTGTATTTCCCTACAATTTAAATTTTGTTGAGTCATGTTGACTCAGTACAAGTCCTAGTAGTGGTCTAGGTCTTCTCTAGGTTGGTGCCATTTTTTTTAAATCAAGTCAAGGTCCAGGGTGCCCAATTTTTTCTCCTAGGCCCAAGCATGTGGGCGCCACACTCCCAGCCACACGCCAGAGTCCAGGAGGCGCCACATCTCCATCCAGTGTGCCTTGGTCCCCACACCACAAGAAAGCAGGTCCCTTCTTTCATGCGCCACTTGGGGGAGAAATCCATCAAGATACCTCAATCCAAGGAGGAGCCAACTTCTTTCCAGATAAACCCAAGCCAGGATGGCAAAAATTTTTCTTGAAGAGATGATCAAGGAGGTGCCCCACAATGTTCCATAAAAATCTAAGTTATAAAAGGGAAGAGAGCATGTCTTGGGGAGAAAATCAAGGAGGCACCCAAAAGTTTCCTAAAGTGCCAAAGCCATGAAAGGAAAAAGCCTAAACTTGTGGAGCAAGACTAGGAGGTGTCCAAAAGAGCCAAACCATGAAGGGAAAATCCTTGATTCATGGAGAGATACTAGGAGACACCCCCATAACCTGCCATTTGGAGCTGATTTTCAAGTTTTCTTGGAGTTTTTGGGCTGCCCACTCATGGAAGGAGTCTTGGGAATAGAATTTGATGCCTAAAGTGTGGGTTAGTCCTATTAATCCCACATGGGAAGTGTATGAAATTTTATTTCTTTGTTATGTCTATATATTCATCTCTATGTAACTCTTGAATTAATGATGAATGAAATCAATTTCTTTGTGAGCAACTTTGTGTTTCTCTCTTCCGCACTTGTATTCAAGTGTTGAGCTCCGTGAGAGAGTAAATCCGGGTTCCCTAGGAACCTTGAGGAGGTGTGAGATCTCCAACCCCAAAACCCTAGCTTAGTCCACCCATCTCTACTCCACCACCACCAAACCCTAATTTTTCATCTACATCCCATGGCCCTTCTCTTCCACATAGAGGCCGGCCACCAGCATCCAGGTTCAGATCAACTGTTTCAACTACAGAGCAAGTTCAACGAAGAGTCAGATCAGTATCAAGATCTCCGGAACTTCTACATCCAACAATCTTCATTAAGTCCTCAGGTCAGTGTCTTTCTTTGAGTTTCTGGTTCTTTTTTTTTTGTTCTTCTTCTTCCAGATCCTGAGTTCGAGAAGAAGGCCAACCTTACCATAGGACTACAATCCGAGGATCCATTGCGAAGATACCCCGTCTCCAAGGATCCTACAATCTGCTCGAGAGTGTCCTTCAATTGAAGCAACGAGAGATATCACAGTTAGGTATAAAATCTTCTCTTCTCTCTTCGTCTGTTTCTTGAAAGAGGAGTAAACCCTAGGTCTGGGGGTTTCTCAATCCCCAGCGATCCTACTTCTGAGTTACTCTGATAATCCACTCCTTTCAATTGTGCTTTCTGTCATTTCTTAGTTTCTTTCAACATTAGTTTATCTTTCCTTTGAGTCAAAGCCGACTTCTGAAAATAAATAAATAAATAAAATACATTAATTTTAATTTGCTTCCGCATTCCACATTTTCGTTCTGCATCACCCAGCTCTCTGGCACTGGAGCTTTGAGTCCAGCTCTCCGCACCAAAGACCGATCAACCCGGCATCTCAGGCCTGGAAACTATTGAAGATCGGAGCCCCGCAGTCTCCTGGCATTTCTAATGAGCGCAACCTCTGAGCCCGACCATGCTGTGCACACCTAGAGCTGATCCCGGTGAGATCAAAAGGATCTTATCAAACAAAGCATTTAGAAACATTCATCCACTTTGCACATGAAGTAGGAACAACTCAGCAAGTTGAGGAACTTCTCTCTAACTTCATCACATGTTCAAAAAAAAAAGAGAGAAAAGAAGAGAAGAAGGGAGAAGAAGTTTCGAGCCAAGGTAACTGAAAAGAGTTACTTCATTGATAACCAATTGTTCATTACAAGTGTCTCTGGGCCCCGACATGCCGGGTAGCCCAGGCCAAAAACAAAGAAAAGGAAAATGACAAAAGGATCCTACCCTACTTGGCTGATCCCTTCTCGTGATAGTGCATCGACGGGATATCATCCTTTAGAGCCTTAAGCTGCATAGCTTCGGCCTTGGCTTTGGTGACCACCACCGGTAGAGCAAGATCAGAGGCTACGGCCGGCTCCTTGGCAGTGCTCAAACCGGGGCCACCTCCCCGTCTGGGATCCCAGGATACCTGAGGAAGCTCTAGCCCTTATCTAAGATGAAGTCCACCACCCTGGAGTGGAGGTACATGAAGCCCTTGAAGGAGTCTGACGCCGTCTCATGGAACTCAATGGCACACTCCTCCGAGGCCTTGTACCTCGACACGGCCTCCTCAGCTCCCTTCTTTGCAGCCTCGGCCTGGCCGACTGCCTCGGTGGCTTGCTTCTTTGCTGCCTCTACCAACTCGACTGCCGCTGCTGCTTCCTTCTCAGCAGCGATGACCCTCTTTTTGATGGCGATCAACCTCTCCCTGGCTACCTCCAACTCAACCTAGAGAGACTGGGCACGCCCCTTCTGCTGGACGGCTTCGGCATTGAACTCAGTCTGCCTCGACTCAGTAGCCTTGAGCTCCTCTGCCTTGCTCTTTAAACGGCTCTGCTCCTGGTCTAGACTCTCCTGGAGCTCCTTCGAGTGCCTCTCAGCACTTGTGAGCTCCTTTTAAAGCTCCTTGTTCTTTAGGCTGAGCTCCCAGGAGTCGTCGTTCTTTCACCTTAGCTCAGTCTTCATAGACTCGAGCTCCATCTCTCATTGCCGATCCTTCTTCAACCAGTTCTTATAGCAGTCTTTAATTAGAAAAAGCTCAGCACCGAGCTGAAAGGGATATGCCCTACAAGACAATCTATGTTGTATCTCTCAAACCATTGTAATTGACAATATTCTAATAAAGGCATTATTTTTCATCATACGCTGTGATTATTATTATATGATGAATCCCATAGATTAGGGCTATGATTTTAGGGTTATGATGAGATCATACCAGTGGGACCTAAAGTCTTAAAACCTTAATCTAAAATATTCCTAGTCAAAGGAACCCTGAGTAGGGGATCAGGGTTTTTCGGTAAGACTAGCACATCCTATGTATACTGAATAGGGTGACTGCTCTCACAGTCACTTGTGTCTGACACTAATACTAGAATGTGGGTGCTCATTAGTGAATGAGTTCACTGAAATGATCCAACTTGAGAACATCTAATGGAGTCTTAGCTGCATGTCAATGGATGGTTCTCATAGTGGGAGTGGTGCAAGTAATCCTTTGACCTGAGACTGCCATAAGTACCTTATGCACATGAACCCATGCTTTGGTTCAATCCTAATCATGACACTGAGACATGCACAGGATTGATACTGGAAATGGTGAATTGGATATGAAGGTAATGAGTAGGTCAACAAGGAATCGATCACTCTTAGTAATAGGAGATTGCATCTAGCTAGTTATCAATCGGATGATGATTCAGGAAATCTTTGATCAAAGTAAAGATATTAGAGATGGTTTCTAATATCAAGATAATTGAATCATCAATATAAGATTAAGCTAGAAACAAATATAATATTGGATTTGATATATATCCATATCCATAATTATATTTTGGGTGCAAGCTGATCGAAGGATTTAATTGTACGGTAACTTTCTACTGAAGGGTAGTTTTGGTATTTCACCAGAATTTTCATATCTTTCGGGTAGACATGACACGTTGCTAGACGTCAATCTTGTCTTGTGGGTTGATTAAATTGAATGATCACTTATTAGGAAGAGTCCTAATTGATCATAATCAGGTAAGCCCGGTTTGACCTAAATCGATTAGAAAGAGTTCCAATCAAATTAGGTCAACTTGTATTCGAACCCACTACTGGCTAGATGTGGAACCCAATGGGTCACACACTTAAGAGAATTGATCAAGGTTTTAAATTTGTAATTAAATAATCTTTGCATGATGACACTCTAGCAGGTGTTGCAAATCCTAGCTTCTATTCGAATTAGATTCGAATTAGGGTTCCAGATTGGTTCAATTTGGGTTCTAATTGGATCTAATTAGACCCTAATTGTGGTTATAGGGATTATGGCTAACCCTATTGGCTAACCATGTATCTAGGCTAGCCCCCCACCCGCCCCTTAGCATTTTCACGCCAAAAATGCCAAGAGTCCATGCGCTAATGGACTCTTGGCATGCCATTTGGAAGAGTCCATGGTGCATGGACTCTTGGTGCGCTCCGTAAAAAAAAAAAAAAGAAAAAAAAAACTCTGGTGTTTTATATGGGGCGGCCTTTCCTTCTCTCTTTTAGCACCTCAATTGCCCCCCCTTGGATTGGAATCCAAGGGTTGATGTTTTTTGAGAAAGGCAGAAAGCATTCGTTGCTTCCCGGTTGCGCGAAATAACATCTCTTCGGAGATTAAAAGTCGCGACTCCTTTCTTTTAAAA
The DNA here is from genome assembly GCA_021397845.1 of Areca catechu. Lineage (NCBI taxonomy): Eukaryota > Viridiplantae > Streptophyta > Magnoliopsida > Arecales > Arecaceae > Areca > Areca catechu. The sequence continues at coordinate 132,044,731 of CM038049.1, forward strand.
AACATCATGATTTTTCATTTAAGAAAAGCCGTGGGATTTATCCGGAAGGCCGTGAGAAGGAAGGATGGGGCGTGAGAAAATGAGAAAGGGCATGAGAAGTTTTTCACGAAGAGATGTGTGGGCGCCTCTCTGATATCTATTTAAGGGGTCAAGAAAATCAGAACTCGGTAATGTTTTTAATCCTTCTTCCTCTCTTAAAGGCTCTTTCTCTCTTTTCTTGTTCTTGCACTGTTTCCTTTACAGAGTACACCTCTGTCAAAACTCTGCTACTGAACAAGAACAAGAGCGAAAGTCTCCGATGGTAAAGGAAAGAAGGAGTTCTGATTTTGTTCTTTCCTTCTTACATTAAGACATTCTTGTCTTAATTTCTCCTCCAATTTAAGACAAGCCTAAATCCCCTTAGGACAAAGTCTTATCTTCAAGACAAGAGTGTCTTAGAGGGTCAAGGTCTTAGTGGAAGGAGGAGAAGAGATAAAAGAAAGGAAGGCAACCTCTTGTATGGAAGAATTCCAGCCATAATCCGAAGAATTGAGTTCTAGGAAGAAGAACTCAATAGGAGGAACCATTGGACAAGAAGATAGTGTTCTTGATCATTGCTCTGTGTGGATCACCATCGGAGGGCGGACACTTGGATGCCTGGTGAATTCAAATAGCCCGTTGATCTTCAAGTTTTAAGTCTTCATAAATTGGAATTAGCGATTACAGGTTGGTATTCTAATTCAATTTGCATAGAAATGTTTGTCTTCATACATTCTAGTCTTATTAAGGAGTTCCTGTTTTAGGGTTTTGGTGCATATTAATTTTAATTTTTGAAATTATCCTTCCGCTGCGTTGCACCGGAACCCTACACGAGCTGTACCAAACAAAATCTTAGCAACCAATGCAGAAAAGAGAAAGAAGAAGTGAAGCAAATAAAGTTACTTACTGAGAAGAGCTGGGGGAATGTGCTACCGATCGCATCCCCCAGCAGTTTTATGGCCTTCTCCCGCCGGTCACATGATTGGATCACAAAATCCATCATGCGCTCTGCCAGACCCTGGTCCCGGACCAGGGAGACATTGGGCGCTAGCTTGAAGGGGACTCGATGATAGTCCATCTTCCACCTGCTCACCATGGATACGGAGTCGCCTGCTCCGCCGGTAAAAGAAGCCTCAGGGAGGTGGTGGGAGCCCGGCACCTCCTCAGTCGATGCTCTCAATGCTGGCTCTATTCCTTTTTGCTCCACCTCCTCCTCGATGATGACAACCTCCGGGGGAGGAGGAGACATCACAGCAGCGGTTGCGGCAACGGCCCTGGCCCGGACAACCACCTCAGGGTCCGGGGATGGGACCAGCACTCGCCTCCTCAACCGCTCTGGCACGGGCTCAACAACCCTCTGGCCAAGCTCGGGCTTCACCTTGACCGCCCCCCTCTCTTGCTCAGGGATGGTCTCGGCTTCCCTTCTACTAGGCCTGGACGGCATGGCGGGAGTAGTCACCGCATCGCCTTCGTCGCGAGCCCTCTTCAAGGGGGACTCGTCAACCACCACTGGAGGGCCCCTCTTCTTGGTGATCGAGAGCAGGTCATCCAGTGAAAACTTCATACCTGCACACAGAAGAAGGAAAGTCAGCTCCAAGTTTAGAAAGACAAAGATAAAAGATACAAGGGGAAAAGTTCGAGCTGAACTCACCCAACTCCCTCGTTGGGTCGACCCCGACCTCAAAAAGGTTCTGCTCTGACAACAAAACCTCGAGAGAAGGAATCTGGGCGATACGGAGCTACTCAAAGACTCTCGGTCAGCTGCTTCCATCATGGAGTTCTAGTTAGTGGACCGATCTGGGTCACTCCAAATCCAGTCGACCCCCTCGACCGTTGCAAAAAAGTATTTACTATTCAATCCCTTGATAGAAGAGAGGAGTTCAAATTTGATGCCCTTCGGGTGAGAAAAGATAGACCACCACCCCTCCTCGGAAGGGTGGCACTTCAGGGTGAAAAAGGCCCTGATCAAGGAAAAACGGGCTACAATCCCATGAAAGTGACAGAGTACTATGAAGCAAAAAATGGTCTTCACAGCATTCGAACGAGCTGAGCAAGGACGAGATGATAATTGCTCGGCACTGATAAGAAGAAGGGATGGAAAGGAAATCAAAGTCCCCCTGTGAAGATCTCCTCGTAGAGGGCTATCCGGCCCAAGCCACTAGAGGTGACCTGTTCCCCCGGTCAAGGGACCAAGAGCCGGACGGAGTATGGGATGCCATAGACATCCCGAATGGTCACTAGTTTCTCAACAAAAATTATCAAAGCAACCCCGCCAGGACCAATCGACCGACTAGGTTCAGGGACAGGTTCAGTGGAGGAGGAGGGGGGCTAGCTCTGGGCTCCCTAATGACTATCCCAGTGGGCGAGCGCCTCATACTAAGCTCGAAACATGTTTCTTCTCACTCCTCATTGAAGGAAGAAGAAGAAGGTGGCTTCGGCCTAGAAGGCCCCGCCTCACCCTGGTTGGTTAAGGAACGGAAGTTGAGGTGGAAACAAGACATCTACAAAGATGGGGAAGATGAAGGCTGAAGAAGAAGAGGAAGATGGACTACTTCTGAGAAGACCCTAAGCTCAAAGGGAATCCTACTCTACTGGGAGATGGGGGAAGAAAGAGACGAACCTGGTTTCTGGGAGAGTCTAAGATGGCCGGGGGAGAAGAGAAAACTTTGGTATGATGGCAGGCACACGAGATTTGAAAGAGAAGGTATTTTGGAAAAATCAACCTTTCATTTTGAAGTAACCCGATATCTAACCGTACCGTTACAGCATCTCCACCGATGGATCTGTGCCACATGTCGACCATCGACGAATAGAATGCCCCGCATCGATCGTGACTGCTCTGAATTCCATGCCAGCAATAAGTGCTCCTCGGACGTGGCCACGTGGCTCCTCCGCATTGGCTTGGAGAACTGCCTCACAAAGCACTAGCGATCGTGGTCATTATTGCACCGGATCTTTGCCTTTCCAAGTCAGCACCGTATTTACTCCCTTTGCCTCAAGCACCACTCGTCAACGGGCCTCAGGAGTGGGGGGCAAATGATGTAGCGGGATAACTGATGTGGAACCCCTGTCAGATGCCATGCTGGACGAAACTGCCACGTGGGACGTCTCCGCCCGGACTCCTTCGCCTGGCTATGCTCCCTCCGGGTCGAGATGCCATGGCTGAAGTCGAGCTCTGCCCTCCTTCACCCGGCCACGCTCCCTTCGGGTCGAGATGCCATGGATGAAGTCGAGCTCCGCCCTCCTTCACCTAGTCGTGCTCCCTTCGGGTCGAGACCTTAAGGTCGAAGTCGAGCTATGCCCTCCTTCGCCCGACCGTGCTCCCTTCAAGTTGAGATGTCGTGGCCAAAGTTGAGCTCCACCCTCCTTCGCCCGGCCACGCTCCCTTCAGGTCGAGACGCCATGACTGAAGTTGAGCTCCACCCTCCTTCGCCCGACTGCGCTCCCTTCAGGTCGAGACACCGAGGCTGAAGACGAGCTTCGCCACTCCTTCGTCCGGTGCACTCCCTCCGGGGTGAGACAACGAGGCCAAAGTTGAGCTTCGCCTCTCTAGATTGGCCCCAGCTTGGATGAAGAGATCTATAGCTGAAGGGAGTCGCCGCTCCCCATGGATGATGGCCCGGCACTCGAGGACCATGAAAAGATGCCTGCTAGGATGCTATGATGGTCCCAGTTGCCACTTACACCGAAGTAGAAGGAATCCTCTGATCGAGGCTCTGCATTCTCCACCAACCGGCTGCACCCTCCAAAACTGGAAGTCAACTAGTGGATCTGGATCTAGGAGGCGGTGGCCCGTCGATCGAGGCTCTGCTAAGTTACCCAAAAGGTAGCGACCAGAAGGAATGTCAGCATGAACGGTAGCTTCCATATCACCAAAATGGAAAGGCAACCCGGCCATGGCACGAAACATCGCCGCATGCACCCACAAGCATGGGAAAGATCCTGAGGTAAGCGACGCACAACAACCCCAGCTAAAAGGAGGCCTCTCATATTCAAACAAAGTAAGTGGAAGCTTCTCAAGCATTCATTCAAGGAAAGATTCAGTCGAGTGAGGTCCAACAAGCAAGAAGGGGGCAGTGCACAGGAAGATAATGCTCGAGGCTACCACGAAATCCCTAGGAGGGGTCTGGACGGACACAGCCACTCAATTTAAGCTTTCCTCTGCTGCCATTCCCTCACTCTGTGCTCAGCCCACTCACAATCTTTCACTTTACAAACTCTCCTCCTAGCGTGGAGTCCATCTTCAGGACTCGACCAGGAGGATCTGTTCCCCTGGATCGTTACTGACTGATCATCAGAGTGCCCTCGCCGGAACTCCCGGTCCGGGTCACTGACTCTGTTTTGCAGGTTCAGGTGATCGAGCAGGATCTCGATCAATAGGAGCACATTCTGACCCCAACCTCAGCTATAGGCTACGACGATCTTGGCGGCAATAATTTTGATAAAAGTTTCAGTATGATTGAAACTCTTGACCTTATCCATATCCAATTAGTCTTTAATTCCTCTTATCTTAATCAAATCACCATGCCATATTTTTATTTGATATTTTCTTGGGGTGTGTAACAATTGTGAAGCTTTTTAGCATGACTTTGAGGGAAGAAAGGCACCAAGAAAATCAGATAGGATGGGTACTTGCATGAAACCAAGAAGGGCATGGGGAGAGGTCTAATGTGTTGCCCAACTAAAGAAATCCAAGAGGGGGGATGAATTATGTTTCTAAAGATTTTTTAATGAATTAAAAATCAGGTCCTAGTGTGTTTCCAAGATGTTTGTGTGCTCAATAATAATATACAGTAGAAATAATGAAGTAAATGTAGAAAGAATAATAAGCAATCACAAACATAGAAATTTATAGTGGTTCGGTGTATCTCAAAATACCTACGTCCACTTTCCAAGCTCTCCTTGGAAATTTTACTATAATCCAACCTTGATTATAGCATATTAGTTTTTCGGGCTTACTAATCAAAATCCCTTGGTTTTTACTCAAGGTTAACAAAAAACCTAGTTGGTTTTTCACTCTAGGCTCACCAACAATCTTGTTGGTTTTTACATAGGGCTAACCAACAACCTCAGTATTAGTTTTAATCCTCCTGAAACTAGTAACAATAAAATAACTTAAGTACAATATAAGAATACAATAAGCTTTCTCAAAAAGCAAATAAACTCAATGAAGCTCTTGAATGTGGTTGAAAAGCTTTGTCTTCAAGTTATTGAAGCCTCAATCAATGCTTGAAGATGTGGACTTGAAAGCTTTTTTCTGAAATCAGTATGCTTGAAGGCTCCAATCTCTCAAAGTATTGAATGCTTGAAGATTTTCAATGAATACTCTCATTAGTTTTCTAAAGAATACTTCTCTCTTGTGTTTGGTGGTGTTTTAATACCTTTCCAACCCTTAAAAATTTATTTATAGCCATTGGAGAGGAGAAACTAGCCATTAGTCATGAAATAAAAAAGTTCTACACTTCAAAAAACTAGTCATTACTGTGTTGTCAGACCCGCAAGTATCGACACTTCAGACCATGAGTCGACATATGAGTCGATACTTGAGTCGACACTAGGTCAAGTATATCTTCTGAAGCTCTCTGGAATGCACTAGTGCATCGACACTTCTTCTAGTGAGTCAATACTTGAGTCGATACTTCATCTCCATGAGTCGACACTTGACCAAACTACTGAAATCAGCATGTTCTGTATCATATTTGGTCTCAAACCTTGAGTTGACACCTGAGTCAACACTTGAGTTGACACTTGGCTGTTCATGAGTTGACACTTTTGCATGCTAGCTGAAACTTTTTGTGTATCAGCTCAAGCCTCTATGAGTTGACACCTAAGTCGATACTTGACTGAAACAGTGCTGAAACTTGTCCAAACTGAAATTTTAAGCTTTTCAAAGTCTTTCTCATGTTCCAAAGTCCATGTAGCTTGAAAATTTATAATCGTAAGTGACTTCTTCAACTAAATGACAAGCATTTCGATCTTATAACATAAACTAACCTTGATGAGTACCTAAATCTGATAAACACATCTTTAACATACAATTAGTACTCAGATATACTTAAGTATTTTGTTATTCATCAAAATCAAGACAGGAGTCAACAATCTCTTCCTTTTTTATGATGACAAAACCTTTAAGTATATAAATATGATAAGCTTAAAAAATTAGCAATAAGTATCAAAGCAATTGGCTATAAGTATTGGAGTAATGTTGTAATGACTATCATAAAGCAAAGTCTCATCATTTAGCATGTAACTTGAATAAATTCAATACATATATCTACAATGTATCAATACTTAACCTAGCATATTAGTCTAGGGTAAGAATGTATCAGAGTATATGCATATATAAGAGTGGAATGATGATTAGCTTCAATTAGAGCAAAATGAATAGCAATAATGCATAGCCGGAGCAAGTGCAATGATGTATCAAAATTTTACATAAATAGAGTTGATTGAACATTAGTTTTAATTAGAGAAAGATAGATAATAATCATGCATAATCAGAGAAAATTGGTTTTATAATAAAATTAAATTTTAAAAAAATATTGAAGCACCGAATTTCAACATGTATCAAGGTAATGGAGAGTCATAAAATCATATGATATCAAAGTAAGTTTAAAATTGAGTATCAGAGCTGAAATTGAGTAAGTTTCTGAGTTAAAGAGTATCATAGTGATAAAATTTACCGTTCAAAAATTTTCAGAGCAAAATAGTTTTGAGAAGAGCATGTATCAGAGCTAAAATAGATTTGAAAGAATGAGTATCATAGCAAAATCAGGTTTGAAATGAAATGTAAGTGTTAGAGCAAACTGTTGACCCCATAAGTGATTTTGATGATAATCAAACATTGGAGTATGTACATTTATTTATGACAACTCTTCAAATATTTGACAAGTTTTTGTAGGATGAATAACATGTTCAAACTTCAACTCCTACACTTTTGTTTTCTTGGATGAGTTGTATTGTAAATGTTTTTATAAAGAAGAATCCAATCAAAATGCTAAGAAAAATCAATTAAAAGGGTTACTTCTGTGAGTGTGTGCCATGAATTTTAGTTTGAGTTGGGTTGTGTGAAATTGTAAAAGAGTTGGTGAGAGTTTTCTTTAAGTTCAATTGTAAAAATCCTGAAGAAGACACTCGAGCCGACCCCGAGTGATGAAGAGCCGACTCTACTTACTGGCACGCATTAAGGATTTTGGAATGCAACAATCCGAGCCGACTCGAAGGAAAGTGAGCCGACTCCAGTGAATCCGAGTCGACTGGAATCAATCTGAGCCGACTCCTCCAGAGTCCATTTTTTGAAGATTTCTGAGAATAGCCAGGTGAGCCGACCTGAACCAAAAAGAGCTGACTCTGCCAGACCTAATTCTGAAAGCCTGAGAAAGCAAGCCAACCCGAATTGCATTGAGCTGACTCTTCCAGAGTAAGGTTTTTCGAACCTAAGAAGAAGAGCCGACCCAAGCTGAAAGAGCCGACTCCTCGAGTTCAAGAATTTCAAGATTCAAGTTCGAGCCGACCCGAGCTACAAAGAGTCAACTCGTCCAGAGTGATATTTTGCATCTTGAGACAAAGAGTCGACTGCATTGAAGATTGGCGACTTGACCTATCGACTCGAAGGATCCGAGCCGACTCGAATGTCGCTTTCAGGTATCCAAGGGCTAGTTCCAGAATTTGTTTTTGAATGCTAAAAGGTGCTCCAACGGTCACAAATCATTTTCCAATGATCTACAATGGCTAGAACTACCCTGGGATGATGGAAGACTTTAAATTTGAAAGATTTGAACTTTCTTAAAGAAAGTTAGTAGTGATTTCTTCAAAGAAAAGAGAGTGTTACGCCCATCTGGCTCACCTCTAAACCGGACCGGCTTCTCCTGCTAGGGTCCGACCCACCGGAGTCAGTATTGAAGTCATAGGTTTCGAAAGACTTAAGGAGTAGTACGAAACCTGTCCAGATTTTGGTGAAATTTATCAAGTTTTGCGTCAAGGACCATCTAGTGATCATAGTGACTATACCCTTCTAGATGGTTATCTTTTTAGAGAGAATAGGCTTTGCATCCCAAGAACCTCCTTAAGAGATTTTTTAGTTTGGGAGATACATGCGGGAGGTTTGGCTAGCCACTTCGGACGAAACAAGACTATCTTGGCTATTGAGGAACAATTTTACTGGCCAGGCCTTAAGAAACAAGTAGCAAATCTTGTAGCCCGATGTAGGATATATGCTGTTGCAAAGCAGCAAAAGAAGAATACCGGGCTATACACTCCATTACCTGTACCTGAGTGTCCATGGCAGGATCTAAACATGGACTTTGTTCTAGGATTACCCAAGACCATTCAAAAACATGATTCAATCTTTGTAGTGGTCGACCGGTTTTCAAAAATGGCCCATTTCATACCTTGCTCCCAAACTTCCGATGCCTTTATTTTATTTTTTTTTTACAGGAAATAAATTTTTTTTTAAAAGTAATTAACTATGAGAGAGATCATGTTCCCATCCGGGACTTTCAAGAAACTACATACCCGTGGTGCAGGCTCCTTTAAAGTCCTAAAGAAGATTAGATCTAATGCTTACATATTGGAATTACCTTCAGACCTAGGTATCAACCCGACCTTCAATGTCTCAGACTTGATAGAATATAAGGAACCCATGATGATACCTAGTGAGCCTTTTGGGCCTGACCATATTTTTGAGAGTGAACCATTACCCGAGTATCCACAAACAACCATTCCTCAAAAATGAGAGAAAACTGAACAAATCTTGGATAATAAGATTGTCACTACCAGAAACAAGGATTACTATCGATATTTGGTACGTTGGCAAGGGAGACCAAAATCTGACGACTCCTGAATCGCTAGAGAGGACCTGCAACGACTGGACCCGGACTTATTTGAACAATATCAAAGCCAGGATGGACCATACTCGACAGGGTCGAGTTCCTCCCACCCGGGGAGAATTGGTCGGGGCACCAGGTTCAGAAAGAAGCTTCAACTAATACCAAGTTCTTTATGGATTGAGACTAGGAACTCAAGTCTCGTATGAGTCCTGTATGTTTATTGAGTCGTGTTTTATTTTCTTTTGGGGTTTTAAAGTTCAATTAGAGTCAATTAGGCTTTATACTGAGTCAAGTTCAAGAGCTACTTGAAATTGGGCCAGACCAGCTTTACTTGGAGCGCCACATCATCATGAACCACCTTTGCCAACTCATCACCAAAGAATTCCACATCACCTTTTTGCCAAGTCATCTCCAAGTGGTGCCATGGAGAAGGATGCGCCATGTCACCATGCCATTTCACCTTGCCACATCATTGGATTTGGAAACCACCTCGCCATGCCAACTCACTTTGCCAAGTCATCACCAAGTGGTGCCACATCAAAACAACTTCAAAGTGGGGACCTCACCATGCCAACTCACCTTGCCAAGTAATCACCAAGAGGTGCCAACTTCAAGTGGGGACCAAGGATTCAAATCCTCCACATTCCATGTAACCCTCCACCAAATTCTCCACATTCCATGTAACCCTCCACCAAATCCTCCACATTTCATGTAACCCCCCCTAATATTTCTCCATGATATGGGAAATTTCAAATTGATTGAAAGGCCAATAAAAGCCTCTTGTACGCCCATGGTAAAGGGAGCTTTTGGATAATGAAACAAGGAGTAGTTCTTTTATGAAGCAAGTGTTTTGTAGTGTGGTTGTGTTTCAATCTTGGCGTGTGATCTTCTACCTCCCAAGCCAATGACTTCTCCAAGGATCCCATCTTCCCTCAACGACCACTTGTTTTCTTAATTCCTTCCTCCTACTTTGATTTGGTATTCCTTCAAATCAGCCTAGTCCTAATTCCTTCATTGCGCAGGGTTCCTTCTATGATCCGGAGTTCAAGAAGGGGGTCATTGCCATCAGATCAAGTATGGTGAGAACTTGTTTCGATGGAAGAGTCATCTTTTCATCCAGGGCTTGTTTATTTGATTGCTTCAACGAATCTACACCAACAAGGAGTGCTCATCATGGTAACAATTCCCTTCTAATATTCTTGAGTCTGGGTTATTGAAGATAGTTTTCCTAGGTTTAGATTCCATAATCATTAGCCCTAATCTTCTCTAGGATTTAAATAACTACATCGCGGCGTAAGTTCCAAATTTCCGTGCTCCTTCCATTGCTTTACCTTAATACTTTTGATCTGAAATTTAGTACCTGTTAATAGGCTTCATTGCTCTCATTTCTCAATTCATCATTTAGATTGCATTCTCATCATCGTGCCACATCATCTTGGTATCAGAGCATGGTCGGATAATTTCCTGCATTTAGATATGTTGCATGCATACTTGTTATCTAGTTAATTTTTTTTAAAATCCAAGCAAGATCCAAAATTCATGCCTCCTGAGCGGGTGTACTCCAGTACACTGTCACAACCCATGGGAATAATGAGCCCCTGGCCGGACGTGAGTTTTTTAGATTGAAGTTTGGGTAAGCCATTGCACTTGTTTGATTAGGTTTTGTTTTCTAAAAATTTGCATCTGTTTACTGTAATCCGTCTGCAGCTCCAAAGGCAAGTCGCTAATCTTTTGTTGAAATATTTTTTTTCTTGTTCCGTTTTAATCCACTTATCACCATATTAAATTTCATCATCAGAAAAAAATTATAAAAAAAATGAAAATTTCTGTAGTTCGACACTGTCATTAGGGTTCTGTTCTGTCCTTTTTATTTATCTTCATTTGTAGGATCTGCTTAGAGTAGTACAGATTTTAGTTTTAAAATTTCTTTCATCTGCATTGAAACATATAAGTTAGAAATCCTCTGTGAATTTTTCAGAATTTTTGGACATTTTTTTCATCACGTTTTCCACACCACTTTCAAACTGCAACACACTTCTGCAGCACCTTTGCATTTCATTCATCTCATGAGAAATCAAATTAAGGGCATCAATTTGACATAGGGTCAGGGTTTCATCACCTGTCCCTAGCCCAAAAAATCACCAACCAGCATATCGATCCCAGCCCGTTAATTAAAATTGAGTAGAACGTTAATTGCCCTAGTGGGTTAGGGACACCAACAAGTTGGGTTCAGGTTAGGGTCAAGTTAACTGTGTCAGCTAATTGGTGTGTGCTTACTGGCTTGGTGTCTAGGATTGGTGCATCAGGGCTTGTGATTTGGTCTGCCTACCTGGCCAATCTCAGATTGGTGTCTAAGGTTGGCAATCAGGGACCTTCACTCCCCTCCACCTACCTGGCTAAGTCCCATAAGTACTACTAGCTAGTTAGTTCACTTAATTAGACTTCTAATTTGTGCTCTAGGTCTAGGAAACCTTAGCTCGAACTTGAGTCCATTTGCATGCATGACAACTAGAGCAGGGACACCATATTCACCAACCCAAGCCCAGTCAAGTGTAGCCATGGACCAAAATTTAGGGAATTTGATCAAAGGCCTAAATGATCAAGTGGCCCAACTGACTAAGAGTTTAACTGAGCAATTGGCCCAAACAAATCAGAATGTGGCACAAACCAACCAAGACATGAATGAGCAGTTAGCCCACATCACTACTAGGTTGGACAGTTAGAGGCTAGAACCCCTGAAAAAAATCATGAAGCCCAGACTAAGCCTGAGCCTAGTCTTGCACCTGAACTCGAGACCCCATTGAACCCTAGAAGGATTCCATATCAAAACCCTCTCTACGAAACAAACCTTAGGAGAGCTCCCCAAGATCAGTTTTATGATCCAATTCCTAGAGGACCCCACCCTGATCAAACCATCGATCCCAACCCAAGGAGATTCCATCATGAGCCTAACTATAAACCCAATGTCAGGAGACCCACCCCAATTCACTTTGATCAAGATGACCGAACCATGAAGAACATTAGGCTGGAAGCTCCCACCTTTGATGGAATTTTAGATCCTAAGATCTATATTGATTGGGAAGGTGAGATGGACCAGTATTTTGACTGGTTTGAGATGAGTGAAGAGCGCAAGTGTAAGTTTGCAAAGCTTAAACTTATGCACCAAGCTAGGTTATATTGGGGAAACATTGAGAGACTCACTAGACAGAGAGGTGATGTGCCCATAGTGACCTAGCGAGCTATGAAACTTAGGCTTAGGGAGAAATACCTTCCTATGTCCTACCACCAAAGACTCCTAGATCAATGGCAAAGACTTACTCAAGGAAATAGGAGTGTCGCAGAGTACATAGCGAAGTCTGATGAATTCGTTATGAGGTGCAATGTTGATGAATCTGAGTCGATGACCTTGTCTAGATTTAGAGCTGGACTAAGGGAAGAAATTCAAAGAGAATTGTTCATGCGAGAGGTGCATGACCTAGAATTGGCCTATCAAATAGCTAGGGATGCTGAGAGATTCCATAGAGGTCCAGTCTATCGTAGGCCCGAAGCCCCTAGGACTAGTGCATCTTACCAGCAGTCAGGATCCAATCAGCCTAGATTCAACCAACCCAATCCTAATGTGCCTGTGACCCGAAGAGATGACAAGGGGAAAACACCTTAGACCCAAAGAACTCCAAACGCCTGTTTCAAGTGTAACAAAGTGGGTCACTATTCTAACAGCTGTCCCAATAGAGCCCTACACATAGGGGAAGTAGAAGAGGAAGCCGTAGAATCCCAAGGTGAATTTGAGGAGGAAGTATACCAGGCAAATGAGAACTTGGCTGAAGAGTATGAGGAAGAGGAAGTCCTGATAGATCAAGATCTGATAGGAGTGGTTAGGTGTATTCTCACCCAGGCTAAAACCCAAGAAGATTGGCGTAGGACTAGCATCCTACAGACATTCATTAAGATAGGTGAGAAAGTATGCAAAGTCATTTTAGATAGCGGTAGCTGTGTCAATGTCATATCTACCAACACAGTAAAAACCCTAGGATTGCCCACCGTACCCCACCCCAATCCCTATAAGGTATCCTGGATAGACTCAACCACGATTTCCATTAAGTCTAGGTGCCTAGTAACCATTCAGTTCCAATCTTACCTAGAGAAAATATGGTGTGATGTACTTCCAATGGGAGTAAGTAGCATAATCCTAGGCCGGCCATGGTTGTACGATCTTGATATAACACTCTATGATCGTTCTAATTCATGCTCATTTACTCATAATGGAAAGAAGATCGTAATCCATTCTTCTCCACCTAAGAACCCCATTAAGAGAGGATCAAGCCAATTGAGTGATAAGAAAAAAGGGATAAACGTGATCACTGCTAAAGAAATGAGCAAGAAATTAGCAATGGATCACCTGTTTGGATTTTGACCATTAAGGATCATCAAGAACCTCTTTCAAAAGAACAACCTCCAGAAGTCAGTGAAGTGCTAGAGGAGTTCAAAGACGTGTTCCCCGACGACTTACCCGACCAACTCCCACCTCTTAGGGATATACAACATGCGATAGATTTAGTCCCTGGAGCAACCCTACCGAACCTTCCCCATTATAGAATGAACCCTACCGAGCACCAAGAATTACAACGACAAGTAGGAGAACTCCTAAAGAAAGGATTCATTAGGGAAAGTTTGAGTCCATGCGCAGTCCCAACCTTACTTACCCCTAAGAAAGATGGCACATGGAGAATGTGTGTTGATAATCATGCCATAAATAAAATCACGGTGAAGTATAGGTTTCCTATCCCCCGCTAGGATGATATGTTAGATATGATGGCCGATGCAACTATATTTTCTAGGATTGACCTGAAGAGCGGCTATCACCAAGTTAGGATCAGACCAGTGGATGAATGGAAGACTGCCTTTAAAACTAAGGACGGGTTATTTGAATGGGTAGTCATGCCTTTTGGGTTATCAAACGCCCTAGCACTTTTATGCGAATCATGAATCAAGTCCTACGGGCCTTTATTGAGAAATTTGTTGTCGTTTACTTTGACGACATACTTATCTATAGTAGGACTAGAGAAGATCATCAACAACATCTGAGGCAGGTCTGTTTAGCACTTAGGAAAGATAACCTCTATGCCAACCTAAAGAAATGTGCTTTCATGACTACTAGAGTTATCTTCCTAGGATTTGTTGTGACCCCTGAAGGAGTATCCGCTGACCCTGAGAAGGTTAATGGTGCGGACACCAAAGGCAGCAGAATAAGGCCTAGGTTATTGTAGGAGTACCCTTACTTGGGGCCCAAGGTTAAGGGTCTATTTAAGGGACCCTAGCCTCTTGTATGAAGGGAGAGAATTTTTGATGAATGAAAACCTTGAGTTCTTCTATTGAGTTGTGTGATACCCTGCTATGTGCATAAAGGGGTTTGCGAGAGTTTTTCTTCCCAGTGCTGCAATCATCTTCCTGCTGCCAACAAGCATCTCAGATCCCTGGATGCCCACTCCAAAAGAAGCCTTCCCTTGCTATTTTTCCTTTGTTTTTCTTATTCCTTTATGAGTTTTCTAACCCCTGACAGGTCGTTTATAGGTCCCCGAGTTCCTACGAATTCAACGACTCCAGCCAAGCCTCAATCGGATCACCGAGCAGAAAGCCGGGTATCCGCGGGTCTTTGGCTCGGTTTTCCATGGTGCATCCATCGAGGAACGAGAGATCCTTTTATTGCGATCTTCACAAACATTGTCAGGTACACCCCCTCTACCTTCAATAGTTTTATTGTAGGAGAACTTGCCCTAACCGAGGCTTCTCAGCCCCGGCGATCCTTCTTTTCTACTTTTCTAGGTCCTAATCTGCATGCTGATCTTCTAAAATTCATATAAAATTCCCTACAACTTATTTTAATCTGAAATTCAGGAATTAATCACTCAACCCCACATATAAAATATACAAAAAAAATTGCATGCATATTAGTCCCCCATCAGTTAAGGCAATTGTAGAGTGGCCAACACCTAATAATATTCACAAAGTAAGAAGTTTCCATGGCCTCGCTACGTTTTATCGAAGATTTATTAGAGGGTTTAGCACTATAGTTGCTCCTATCACAGATTGTATTAGGAAGGGCCAATTTGAATGGACGAAGTCAGCTGATAAGGCCTTCCTTCACATCAAAGATAAGATGACCCAAGCACCAGTCTTAAGGCTACCCGATTTTTCTAAGGTCTTTGAAGTAGCATGCGATGCTTCAGGAGTAGGGTTATTGAAGACAATTCTCCAAGGTTTAGATTCCATAATCATTAGCCCTAATCTTCTCTAGGATTTAAATAACTACATCATGGCGTAAGTTCCAAATTTCCGTGCTCCTTCCATAGCTTTACCTTAATACTTTTGATCTGAAATTTAGTACATGTTAATAGGCTTCATTGCTCTCATTTCTTAATTCATCATTTAGATTGCATTCTCATCATCGTGCCGCATCACTCAGATGCCCTCCTTTCGGTCAGCGTCTGACCAAATTACTTTAGGGCCCAAAGAATTCTAGAAACCCCTTCTGTTATAATAGAATCCTGCCACGTTAGCAGCACTGCTCTACTACTTCCATGACATCGCCTTTCCCAGGCACCACGTGGCCACTCTCCAGATCCTCATAGGGGTAAATCGATCATCTTCGGCCTACCCCATAATGACTTCTGGACTATTCCGCGTCTATATAAGATACCCAGGGGACCCCGTTTTAAGCTAAGTTCTCTCTTCCTCTCCATACGCTGCTGCATCTTTAACTCCTCCATTCTGTTGCCTTCAAGCTCCTGCTGACTTAGGCATCGGAGTGTCCCCCGTCGGAACACCACCGATGCCTTGGAGACTTTGTTGCAGGTCGACCGAGAGAGGAGCGCTCCAGCGAAGCCAACCGGACCCAATCCAGGAGAAGTTGTAGCAACAGATTGGCGCTAGAGGAAGGGGCATCCCTTCTCTAAAAGGAGGAGTTCACCCATCCACGAAGCAATGGCTAAGGGAAGAGTGCAGAACCCCTCTGCTAGAGGCTTTTCCCCATCTAGGTTTGAAGAACCCCCGAGGGAAAGCACCACCGCCGCTGCAGCTGTCCCCGCCGCTACGGAGCCCACCATCACTTTGGAACTGTAGCAGTTCCAAATGTTGGTGAGCCAAATTGAAATGCTTAAGGTCCAGCATTTCCAAGAGACGGTCGACAACCAGCAACAGTCGCCCGCCATGTCCTGCATCAATCATCAACCAGCTGCCGGCGGAAGTCGATACCAGAAGTCCATCAGTGTCCCCATCCCGTGGAGGAACCCCAGAGGTCCTTAGGGGCACGCACCGACAGTAAGAGGGCAAGATCTGCCTCGCCTTCTTATGCTGAATCCATTCCCGTCGATGGTCGACCTACAGCCGAACCCCCGAGAGACTACGCCGACAAAATCCTGTGCATTGAGGAGTGCATAAACGAAATTGTCCTTCGATAAAAAGCTGAAGGGGGGCGGGTATACGACTCCCACCCACCTTTCTCCAGTGAGATTCTGGCAGAGCCGATCCCCCGCCACTTCAAAGTTCCTCAAGTGGAGCCCTACGACGGCACCACCAACCCGCTGGACCATCTGGGCACCTACAAGGCCCACATGATGGTACAGGGCACCTCTGATGCCCTCCACTGTATTGCCTTCCCAGCAACCCTGAAGAAGGCCGCCTGGATATGGTTCTCCGCCATCCGGCCAGGTACGATCCACTCCTTTTCCCAACTCGAGAATCTTTTGTTTCCCATTTCAGGACTTGCAATCGGACTCCAAGGAATACCGACTGCCTCTTCCTCATGTTGCAAAGAGAGGGAGAGACGCTCCGGGACTACATGGCCCATTTCAACTCAGCGGCCATGGAAGTCCCGGAATTGAACAGGCAGTGAAAATGTCATCCTTCAAAAGAGGGCTCCGATCGTCCAGGCTTACTTTCTTCCTGGACAAGCGGTTTCTGACAAGCTACCCTGAGCTGCTGATTCGGGAATAGAAGTATGCTGTTGCTGAGGAGCAGGTGGCGAGCCGATGACAGGAGGAGGGAAGACCAAACCCCAAGAAGCGGAGTGACAAGGCTCCTGAAGTCCAGCCCCCCAACAACAACAGGTCCACCCGATGCCAGAGTCTAAAGCTGAAGGACTATCCCAGGAGGTTCGAAAGCTACGCACCACTCTCCCTCCCGAGGGAGAAGATCCTCCTGGAGATCGAGAATGAGGCCTTCCTCCAAAGGCCTCGCCCAATGAGGGTCCCACCTACTTCCAGGGACAAGAACAGATACTGCAAGTTCCACCAGGACCGTGGGCACAATACCGATGAGTGCCTACAGCTGAAGGATGCCATCGAAGATCTCATCCGAAGGGGGTACTTGCGAAAGTATGTCCGACCCTGTCGGGATCGGGCTGAAGCCTCCATCGCCAGAAACCCTCCAGAGGAGGTGGAGCTCCCCCACCAGAGGCCGACTGATGGGGGCGTCAACATGTTGCATCACAGGTCTAACCGAGGCTACGAGGATGGTCCAGACATTGTCAAGAGATTAAGGGGCTCCAATGCCATCACCTTCTCCGACGAGGACCTTCTGGAGTCCCATGTTTTTGAAAATGATCCTGTAATCATGTCGATGGTTATCGCTAACTATGATGTAAAGAGAATACCTATAGATAATGGAAGATCAATGGAGGTCTTGTTGTATGATGCTTTCTTAAGAATGAACTTGACCCGACCGATGCTGCATGAATCCCCCATACCGTTGACGGGCTTTAGAGGAAACCCCATCGGAGTTGAAGAAGAAATCACCTTACCAGTAATAATTAGGACAGAGCCTTTCCAGAAAACTCTCCCCATCAACTTTGTAGTCATCCGGATGACCTCAGTGTACAATGCCATTTTGGACCAACCGGCTCTCAACAAGTTCCGAGCCATCGTATCTACTTACCATATGGTGGCGAAGTTTCCAACCAGGAGCGGCGTCGGAGTGATAAAGGGAGACTGTCAAATGGCCAAATAATGCTTTACCATTCTGAACCAACAGTCAGAAGGCCATCCTATGCTAGAGCAGCTTGACCCAAGGGCTGAGGCTGATGGTCGTGGGCAACCGGACGAGAAAATCCTATTTGTTCCCCTTCGGGAGGATGACCCCACCAAAGTCATCCAAATTGGAAGCTCCCTCGGTGAAGAAATCAAGTCAGAGCTAATTGGCTTCCTTAGAAGCAACGCTGACGTCTTTGCCTGGATGGCTTCGGATATGCCAGGTATCCCATCGGATGTCATTACTCACCAGCTCAAGGTAGATCCGACATACAGGCCCGTCCGGCAGAAAAAAAGGAGCTTCGCTGTCGAAAGACAGAGGGCTATTGATGAAGAAGTAAAAAAGCTATCGAATGCTGGCTTTATCAGAGAAGTCCACTACCGTGAGTGGCTGGCAAATGTTGTCATGGTGAAGAAGGCCAGTGGAAAATGGAGGATCTGTGTAGATTACACCGATCTCAATAAGGCTTGTCTGAAGGATAGCTTCCCTGTGCTTAAGATTGATCAGCTGGTGGATGCCACGGCCAGCCACTAGCTTTTGAGTTTTATGGATGCCTTTTTTGGCTATAACCAAGTCAAGATGCATCCAGAGGACAAGGAGAAGACTATCTTCGTCATCGATAAAGGCCTGTACTATTACAGAATGATGCCCTTCGGCTTGAAGAGTGCCGGCTGTTGACCCCTAAGGTGATTTTGATGATAACAAAACATTGAAGCATATATTTAGTCATATAACAACTCTTCAAATGATTGACAAGTTTTTGTAGGATAACTACATTGACACATTTTTCAATTCCTACAATCTTTAATATTTTGTGTTGAGTTGTAAATTATTTAGAATCTTGTAAAGAAGAACCCTACAAAAAGTTTCTATTAAAAACAAGTTCAAGGGTTACTTCTAGTAGTCTTTCAAGCTTCAAGTTTTCTTGATTTTATTGTAAAAAGTGCTTGAAGAAGACTTTAAAGCATGGGACAAGTGTTCTGAAAGTTTGAAGCTGATCTAGCTGAAGAACCACATTCGAGCCGACTGGATGAACAACCCAGCCGACTCTGGCACTGGCACTGAAGATAAGTTATTTAGCATACAGATCCAGCCGACTGGCACCAAGGTCCAGCCGACTCGTCCAGAACAAGATTGAGAACGTTCTGAGATTCTCAGGAATCCGAGCTGACTGGAATTAGATCCAGCCGACTCATCCAGAACTCAGTTGAAAATGGTCTGAGAAGCCTCTAAGATTCCAGCTGACTGGAATTTAGCCCAGCCTACTCGTCCAGAGTGAGGTATTTTCTCAATTGGGGAAGCTAGCCGACTGGCACTCAACCCAGTCAACCCGAACTTCATCCGAGCCGACTCGAAGTTTGTCCGAGCCAATTGGAATGGTTGGGTCACCTCTAATGGCTAGTTTCAGTTCTCAGTTTTTAAATTCCAAAAGTGCTCCAATGGTAACCTGTCACCTCCTAATGGTCTACAACGTTCAAAATCAAGGGAAGGCAGTTGAAGTCTCTATAAATAAGGTATGAGAACATCTTTGGAGAAAAAAAAATGAGCAAATAATGATTTATTGAGCATTTATTGAATACTTATTGAAGTGAAGTGAGAGGGCACTAGAACTTTAAAGTTTGTCTTCAAGCCTACAACAACTCTTACCAAAAGCTTGAAGCACCTTTTGAGGAAAGCAAGGAAGCCATTGAAGTGCATTGAAGAGCATTCAGTGGATCTTCACTCGAGCTAAATTGGCAACCACTCAGATAATAGAGTTTGTCTTTATTGTTGCTTTTTTTTTTAACTATCATTTAGAATATCTGGGTTATTGGTGAGCCCTGTTGTAAAAACCAAATAGGTTACTTTGGTGAGCCTTTAAAACCAGAGTGTAGAGGTTTCTTTGGTGAGCCTAGCTAAAAACCAAAGTGTAGATGTTTTAGGTGAACCTGTAAAAATCTAGCTTGGGTTTCTTTGGTGAGCCCGGTTTCAAAAACCAAAGTGTAGAGGTTTGGATTGTGAGCCTGTAAAACAATCTGACTGTATTCTGGTTTGGTGGATATAGTGGAAATCCCGAGTGGTGAACTTGGGTAGTGGACGTAGGAGCTGGGTTGCTCCGAACCACTATAAATCTGCTTTGTTTGTATTGTGTTTGTTTTATCCTTTAGCTTATGCTTTCATTCTCTGATTAACACAGCACCTAACCACTAATTGGAATTACTTGTGCATATATTCACAAAAATTTTGTAATTCCCAATTCACCCCCCTCTTGGGACTAAGCCACCTGGGCAACAGCTGGTATCAGAGCAGTATCTCTGATTACTTGAGTTAAGATCGATGGCTCATCCCATGAGTACATCCTTGGCCGAGGGCCAATCAACAAATAGACCTCCACTATTCACGGGCACTAATTATTCTTATTGGAAAGCATGAATGAAAATTTACATACAAGCTATGGATTTTCAATTGTGGAAGGTCATCTTAAAAGGGCCACACATTCCCACAATTAAAGTAGATGGCATGGACATCTCTAAGCCTGAAAAGGACTGGGATGATCATGACATGAAGACAGGGGAATTGAATGCCAAAGTAATGAATTTATTATATTATGCTTTGGATGCTAACGAGTTCAATCAAGTTTTCACTTGCTCATCAGCAAAGAAAATCTGGGATAAACTCGAAGTGACCCATGAGGGAACTTCCCAAGTGAAAACCTTCAAGATAAATCTTTTAGTTCATAACTATGAATTATTCAAAATGAAACCTTCTAAAACAATGTCTATCATGTTCTCTAGATTTACAAATATTATTAATGGTTTAAAGAGTCTTGGCAGGGTATACTCTAAAGCAAATCTAGTTCAGAAAATCCTTCGCTCTTTGCCTGACAAATGGGATCCCAAGTTAACTGCGATCCAGGAAGCTAAAGATCTCAACACTTTGATGCTGGATGATCTGCTGGGATCACTCATCACCCAAGAGCTAACAATGCAACATAGAATGGAAGATGAGCAGAAGAAAAAGAAGACAATCGCCTTCAAAGCTGCTTCCGATTCAAAGAGATATGATGAAGAATCTGAAAATGAAAGCACCTCCTCCAATGACGACCTAGAAGACGAAGACATTGCTATGGTTATGAGAAGATTTAGAAATTTCATAAGAAGAAAGAAAGGAAGATACAACTGGAAGTTTCACAGGAAGGATTATGGAAAAGAAAAGGAGAAGGACAGAGAGAAAGACAAGGAAGTAGTCCCCACGTGCTACGAATGCAAGAAGCCGGGGCACATACGTCCATACTGTCCAATGTTGAAGAAATCTTTCAGACAAAAGAAGAAAAAGAAAGCCATGATTGCCACATGGTCCAACAGTGAAGACTCAACATCATCTGAAGAAGAAGAGACCACCAAGACTGCCAATCTTTGCTTAATGGGTCTCGAAGATGAGGTAACGTCCCCTAACAACTGCATTGAATTTACTTTCGAAGAACTAAATTATGCTTTTTATGATTTACTTTCTGAATTTAAGAAAGCTGGAGTAAAGATAAAATCATTGAAAAATATGAATGATTCTTTACTCAAACAAAAAGATGAAATTTCATAAAAGAATATTTTATTGCAAAAGTAATTGCATGACTTTTCTGAAAAATTTGAAAAACTGAAAAATGAGAATTTATCATATGAAAAGAAAAATATTGATTTACTTGCTGAAAACAATGAATTAAAAAAGGAGGTTACAAAACTCAAGCCTTTGGTTGAAAAATTCACCTTATCTTCAAATAAGCTTGAGCTAATTTTGAAAGAACAACGAATTTCTAGAAATAAAGCTGGAATTGATTTCAAACTTCTTTTATAAATAGAATTTCAGCACCAACTTTTGTGAAATCCAAAACACCAGCTCAAAATATTTTATCTCAAAAGGTTTCAGCCACACCAAAAACTGTTTCTACTTCAAAATCTTTATCATATATTCCTAAGAATTTGAGCAAAAATGCATACATTCCAAAAGGATCGAAATCTGCATCTAGTGCATCAACTTTTAGAATGTCAAATTCTGTTTCCAACAAAAATTCTAAAGTTGTTTTCTATGCTTGTAAAAGAATTGGACATAAAGCTTTTGAATGCAATAATTTTAGAAATATCTATAAAAAGGTAAAAAAGATTTGGGTTCTCAAAGGAACCATCTCTGCTGACCTGCAAGGATCCAAGGTAGCTTGGGTATCTAAAAGAATTCATTGACTGTTTTGCAGGAATGTCTTGCAGCCCAAAAATTGAAGAAAATGTGGTACATGGACAACAGCTGCTCAAGATATATGACGGGTGATAAGGACCAATTCATCACCCTTGAAATGAAAGGAGGTATGGTCACCTTTGGAGACAATGGCAAAGGGAGAATAATCGGTATTGGTAAGATCAAAATAACTCCCTTTACTTTTATTGAAAATGTTTTGCTAGTAGACAAATTGAAGCATAATCACTTAAATATAAGTCAATTATGTGATAAAGGCTTCAAGGTTGTCTTTAAGTCTTCTATGTGCATAGTTACTAACTCTTTAGATTCTAGCAATAAATTCATTGGACATAGACTCGGGAATATCTATGTCATGGATCTTAATGATCTTGCTATGTCTAGTAGCCCTAGTCTAGTTGCAATGAATGCTAAGACCAAAGAGTCAGGCATACTATGGCATAGATGATTAGGTCATGCTAGTATGCATACAATTGCCAAATTAATTTCTAAAGATCTTGTTAGAGGCATGCCTAAGTTTAAAGTTGATTTGAATCATGTTTGTGATGCATGCCAAATGGGTAAACAAACTAGGGAGAGTTTTAAATCAAAGAATATAGTTTCTACGACAATACCTCTTAAACTACTTCACATGGATCTTTTCGGACCTACTAGGACCACAAGCCTAGGAAGGATGAAATATACTCTTGTGATAGTAGACGATTTTTCAAGATTTACAAAGGTTTTGTTTATTGCATCGAAAGATGAAACTTTTTATGTTTTTCGAAAATTTCATAAAAAGGTTTCAAACCAAAAGAACTTATCTTTGATTTCAATTAGAAGTGATCATGGAACTGAGTTTGAAAATCAATTTTTTGAAGATTATTGTACTGAATTTAGCATTGATCACAACTTCTCCGCTCCTAGAACACCTCAACAAAATGGTGTTGTAGAGAGAAAAAACATGACATTGGAAGAAATGGCTCGCACAATGTTGTATGAAGGCAATCTTCCAAAGTACTTTTGGACAGAAGCGGTAAACACTGCATGTTATATTTTAAACCGCGTTTTTGTCCGTCCTATCTTAAAGAAAACCCCCTATGAGCTTTGGAATGACAAAAAATCCAATATTAGTTATTTTCATGTATTTGGTTGTAAATGCTTTGTGCATAACAATGGAAAAGATAATTTAGAAAAATTTGATTCTAAAGCTGATGATGCAATTTTCCTAGGTTATTCTTTACATAGCAAAGCATATAAGGTTTTTAATAAAAGGACTCTTACTGTTGAAGAGTCAATTCATGTTGTATTTATTGAAACTAACCCTACACCTTCTAGATAAGAAGAGTGCATAGACAATGATGTAGGTACATTACAAAAATGAATGGATGACTTGAGCATTCAAGACAAAGACACTCAAGGTGGAGAAGAAACAGTAAGTAAGGATCATACTGATCTACCAAGGGACTGGAGGTATGTTACATCTCACCCTAAAGAATTAATAATAGGAGATCCTTCACATGGTGTTAGGACTAGGGCTGCACATAAGGATGCACATGACTACCTAGCCTTTGTATCATAAATAGAACCCCATAGCTTAGAAGAGGCTGAGACTGACCCAAACTGGATGATGGCAATGCATGAAGAATTAAATCAGTTTGAAAGAAATAAGGTATGGACACTTGTAGATAGACCTACAGACCACCAAATTATAGAAACTAAATGGGTCTATAGGAATAAATTAGATGAACAAGGAAATATTATAAGGAATAAAGCTAAATTAGTGGCTAAGGGATATAACCAAGAAGAAGGTATTGATTTTGATGAAACTTATGCACCCGTAGCAAGACTAGAAGCTATTAGATTATTACTTGCATTTGCTTACTACATGAACTTTAAACTCTTTCAAATAGATATAAAAAGTGCATTTCTCAATGGTTTTATCTCTGAACAAGTTTTTATGGAACAACCACCAGGTTTTGAAAATTATGCTTTTCCAAACCATGTATTCAAATTAAACAAAGCATTGTATGGTTTGAAACAAGCTCCTAGAGCCTGGTATGATAGACTTAGAACTTTCTTAATTAAAAATAATTTTTCAAGAGGAAATATAGATAAAACTTTGTTTATCAAAAAAAAATAATGACATCTTAGTTGTATAAATATATGTATATGATATCATTTTTGGTGCAACTAACGAATCTCTATGTAAAGAATTTACTAAGCTTATGCAGGGAGAATTTGAAATGAGCTTAATGGACGAGCTGAACTACTTCCTTGGACTTCAAGTAAAACAAACAAAGGAAGGCACCTTCATCAACCAAGCCAAATACATCAAGAAAATCATCAAAATGTTTGGTATGGAGAGTAGCAAAACAATGAGCACACCCATGAGCCCAGCTTGCAGACTGGACAAAGATGAGAATGGATCCAATGTTAACCAAAAACTATATAGAGGTATGATCGGATCCTTATTATATTTAACTGCAAGTAGACCTGACATATTATACAGTGTATGTGTATGTGCTAGATTTCAGTCATCACCAAAAGAAACACATATGCTTGCTGTAAAGAGAATAATTAAATATTTGAAAGGAACAAGTAATTTAGGAATTTGGTATTCTAAACATTCTACTTTGAATTTGATTGGATTCTCTGATGCTGATTATGCTGGTTGTAAAATAGATAGAAAAAGCACTAGTGGTACATGTCAATTTCTAGTGTTGAATTTAATTTCATGAAACTGTAAGAAGCAAAACTTCGTAGCCTTGTCCATAGTTGAGGCTGAGTATGTAGCTGCCGGTAGTTGTTGTGCTCAAGTGTTATGGATTAAACAACAACTAGAAGACTTTGGTGTATCACAATCTAAAATTCCAATTAAATGTGATATCACAAGTGCTATCAATTTGACAAACAATCCAATTCAACACTCTAGAACCAAGCACATTGAAATTAGACATCATTTTATTAGAGATCATGTATCAAATGATAATATTGTGCTTGACTTTGTGTCTACTGAAGATCAATTAGCTGACATATTCACCAAGCCACTCAATCAAGATAGATTTGAGCTAATTAGAAGTGAATTAGGACTTTATGATCCCTTCTAGATTCTTCAACCTAATTCCTTCAATTCTAAGAAAACTTTATCTAGAAAACCTCCTCAATTTATTATATTCTATTGAGCTTTAATTTCCTTCAAATTTTATTCAAAATCCTTCTGAATTGTGTTCAAATATCTCAAAACTATATTTTCTCTATTTGAGTCGACTGGATCTTAATCCTAGTCGACTAGATTTTTCTGTGAGTTTTGAACTTGTTCTGGCATAGCCGGCTCGAACAGTTTTGAGTCGACTAGAATTTCTGATGATTTTAGAGAAGCTCTGGCCGAGTCGACTGGAAACCCTTTTAGGGCTACTCGAGTCGACTGGATTTTCGCGCCGAGGCATTTTGCTTAGGGTTATAAACTCTTCTCCGAACCGTTTAGCTTCTATGTTATCTTCTCTAACGGTTCACTCATCTCCAAAACCCACTCCAAAGACTTCCTACTCCCTACTAAGAACTCCATTCTCTTGCTCTTCCATCTTTCCTAGCTATGGCACCCAAACGTGCGACAGGGAAATGGTCCGCTAGGGTTGCACCTTCGGCTGAGAAAGAAAGAAGGTCCAAGAGAAGACAAGAAGAGCCAAGCAATGAAGAAATTACAGAGGAAGCCACAAGAGAAGTTCCATCAGCTCTCAGCCAAGTACCCTCAATGTCTACGCGTCTGGTAACCTCCGGCCACCGAATTAATTTTGAGTTTATTAAGGGCATTGGGTTAAAGATAGGAGACTTAATCGAAGACCAAGGGTGGAGGAAATTTTGTTCATTGAATGAGAAAACCTTCCCACTTTGGTTAGAAGCTTTTATGAGAACCTAAGGTTGGGAACTAACCATGTGGAATCCACTGTCAAAGGGAAGAGGGTTATTGTGAATGAGGAGTCCTTACTTGAATTATTGGATATTCCTTCTAAGGGACTGAAGTTTTTAGTAATTGAAAATAGAGAGAAGACTCTGAAAATAATTTTGAACAAAGAGGATGTAGGAGGAATTGGGACTGTTTTAGCTAACACCCTATCATTGGAAATGAGACTACTTCACAACTTCATTTGTAGAATCTTCTTACAAAGAACTGGTAGGTTCGATTGGGTGAGCAAAAAGGATCTGTCTCATGGAGCACATCCTAGAAAGAACTCCTATTAATCTGTCATATATTATAATCATGCAAATGAAAGAAACAGTAAGAAAGGCTAAATCCTGTTTGCCATATGGTATGATGCTTACATTATTGTTTAAATCTCATAGAGTCAATTTGGATGGTGAAGACGGATTAGAATTACATCACACTGATATCTACACATCTAAAACTCTTGAGATAATGGAATATTATCAAGTGGAAGGAGTCTGGAGAAAGAAGGGCACAAATATAAGAGCCATTGGCAGCTCCAGTTGAAGTGAAGAAGAGGAAGAGGAAGAAGCAGCTAGAACTTCCTCTACACCTATACCGAAGCCTGAGTCATTTGTACCTGAGCCTGCTACTGTCACTGAGGAGACTAGAGCACCATCACCTATATTTGATTTGCCTGCAGTAGAGTTTGACTTCCCAGCACCAGAGTTTGACCTACCTTCAGCTGATGCTCCTTTACATGATTATCCTACTGCAGCTACACAACCTCCAATTGTCCAAGTTCAGATTAAAGAATAGTTGAAAAACTTGACAGATTCACTGACTAGTATTATAACTTCCTTATTTACTAATTTGAAACAATCAATGGACAGTAGATTGGACAAACTAGAAGAGAATGTTTCAAATCTAAAAGAAAAGGTTGAAGCTATAGAAGCTTCAAGGTCAGCATCTCAGATAGACCTTCAGCCTATTCTGAACTATATCTCTTCAAGTTCTGAAACAATTTTAAAGTCCATGGACGCCACTTTAAATGAATATCAGACTGAATTGAAAGAGCTTAGAGGCAGAGTGGGAACTATTGTAGATACAAGAGGTATGGCAGAAGATTATACTAGGGGCATTGGAATCATAAGATCAGAGCTTGGCAAACTTCGAGGATCAGCAGAAGCCTTCGCCAATGTCCAAGCAGATGAGCTTGTATCTATGCAAAAAAAGATAGGTGAAATGAAAGAGGCAGTAAATAAAGTACCAGTTAGCCTCAAGGACTTGAATTAGCAATTAGGAGCAATGTGGGTGGAAATCGTGTCTCTCAATAGCACTGTCAGTTCATTGGAAGTCACAGCTAGGACAAGACCATTGTATGATCTGCCACCCATTTCCTCTAGGATACCTAGTACCTCTATTCACCCTAGGGCTCCTCCTCCACATGCTTCATCTAGTCGAGCACCTAGACCCACCTCTTGGCAAGGTGTTAATGTTCCTAGAGATGATTATGATTAAACATTTTATAGTTTCAGTACCTTTTTGGATGTTTTTGAAACTTTTGTAATGACTGATGTACTGAACACTTTTTTAACAGAAATGAAATGAACATCTTTTTAATTACTGTGTAATGTATGTACTTGTATTATCTTGATTACACCTCTATTTGTTTAAATAGAATTCTCTCTCTAAGTTAAGAAAGTGAAATTATCTCAAACAAATATTGAAAATTTCTCAATCTATTTAAAATTCTGAGCTCAACTGTTTAACCTTTTTGAATTATTGACAAAAAGGGGGAGAATCATAGAGTGCATGAAATAATACATGAATTGCAATAGTAATACTAAAGTAAAGTAGACAGGGGGAGTTTTTAAGGTATTTCTGAATGATCTCTTACATATTATTTTGATAAAATATTCAAGTGAATGTCAAAGGGGAAGAAACTTTAAAATAATTCATATTGTCTAGAAATCTTATAAACATGGGGAGATATACATGTTTAACTTACATACTTCAATGATTTCATGATGCTCTGACGCTCTCAATTTATCATATCTATCAGTCGATACTTAATGCTGCTTGATACATACAAGCAATCAATCTCTGATATTTATAGTTTATGAATTTGATTTTGTACATAACTGTATAGCACATACTGATATACATTTAAGATTACAGTTGATTTTTAAATATAAATGCTTACATACTTGTGAATAGAGTAGATTCTTTTCATGCCCAGTGTTTTGTCATCATCAAAAAGGGGGAGATTGTTAACCCCTAAGGTGATTTTGATGATAACAAAATATTAGAGCATACATTTAGTCATCTAACAACTCTTTAAATGATTGACAAGTTTTTGTAGGATAACTACATTGACACATTTTTCAATTCCTACAATCTTTAATGTTTTGTGTTGAGTTGTAAATTATTTAGAATCTTGTAAAGAAGAACCCTAAAAAAAATTTCTATTAAAAACAAGTTCAAGGATTACTTCTAGTAGTCTTTCAAGCTTCAAGTTTTCTTGATTTTATCGTAAAAAGTGCTTGAAGAAGACTTTAAAGCATGGGACAAGTGTTCTGGAAGTTTGAAGCTGATCTAGCTGAAGAACCACATTCGAGTCGACTGGATGAACAACCTAGCCGACTCTAGCACTGGGACTGAAGACAAGTTCTCTGGCACACAGATCTAGCTGATTGGCACAAGGTCCAGCCGACTCGTCCAGAACAAGGTTGAGAACGTTCTGAGATTCTCAGGAATCCGAGCCGACTGGAATCAGATATAGCCGACTCATCCAGAACTCAGTTGAAAATGGTCTGAGAAGCCTCTGAGATTCCAGCCGACTGGAATTCATCCCAGCCGACTCGTCCAGAGTGAAGTATTTTCTCAATTGGGGAAGCTAGTCGACTGGCACTCAACCCAGTCAACCCGAACTTCATCCGAGCCGACTCGAAGTTTGTCCGAGCCAATTGGAATGGTTGGGTCACCTCTAATGGCTAGTTTCAGTTCTCAGTTTTTAAATTCCAAAAGTGCTCCAATGGTAACCTGTCACCTCCTAATGGTCTACAACGTTCAAAATCAAGGGAAGGCAGTTGAAGTCTCTATAAATAAGGTATGAGAACATCTTTGGAGAAAAAAAAATGAGCAAATAATGATTTATTGAGCATTTATTGAACACTTATTGAAGTGAAGTGAGAGAGCACTAGAGCTTTAAAGTTTGTCTTCAAGCCTGCAACAACTCTTACCAGAAGCTTGAATCACCTTTTGAGAAAAGCAATGAAGCCATTGAAGTGCATTGAAGAGCATTCAGTGGATCTTCACTCGAGTTGCATTGGCAACCACCCAAACAACAGAGTTTGTCTTTATTGTTGCTTTTTTAATCTATCATTTAAAATATCTGGGTTATTAGTGACCCCTGTTGTAAAAACCAAATGTGTTACTTTGGTGAGCCTTTAAAACCAGAGTGTAGAGGTTTCTTTGGTGAGCCTAGCTAAAAACCAAAGTGTAGAGGTTTTAGGTGAACCTGTAAAAACCTAGCTTGGGTTTCTTTGGTGAGCCCGGTTTCAAAAATCAAAATGTAGAGGTTTGGATTGTGAGCCTGTAAAACAATCTGACTGTATTCCAGTTTGGGGGATATAGTGGAAATCCCAAGTGGTAAACTTGGGTAGTGGACGTAGGAGCTGGGTTGCTCTGAACCACTATAAATCTGCTTTGTTTGTGTTATGTTTGTTTTATCCTTTAGCTTATGCTTTCATTCTCTGATTAACACAACACCTAACCACTAATTGAAATTACTTGCGCACATATTCACAAAAATGTTGTAATTCCCAATTCACCCCCCTCTTGGGACTAAGCCACCTGGGCAACATCGGCACCACCTTCCAAAGACTTATCAATCGAGTGTTCGAAGGGTAGTTAGGCAGAAACATGGAGGCTTATGTAGATGACATGATAGTGAAAAGCTTACATAAAGCCGACCATATCAAGGACTTGTGAGAATCCTTCGATGCGCTCAGATGTCATCGGATGAAGTTGAATCCCGCAAAGTGCACTTTTGGGATAACTTCTAGCAAGTTCCTCGGCTTTTTGGTTACACAGAGAGGAATTGAAGTAAACCCCGACAAGATAAGAGCAGTCATCGAGATGGTGCATCTGACCAACAAGAAGCAGGTGCAAGTGCTCATGGGCCGAATCGTCTCACTTAGTCGCTTCATCTCCCCTTCGGCCAAAAAATCCTTGCCATTCTTCAAAACTCTGCGTCGGTCGGATCGCTTCATTTGGACCGAAGAATGTCGGTCAGCATTCGAAGCCTTGAAATAATACCTGAGGAATCCTCCATTGTTGGCCAAGTCGACAGAGGGGGAGCCATTATATCTATATCTATCGGTGTCGGACGAGGCGGTTAGCTCCGTGCTCATTCGAGTGGGAGAAGACGGCCATCAAAAGCCCATTTACTACATCAGCAAAGTTCTTCATGATGCCAAGACAAGGTATCCTAAGATGTAGAAGTTGGTATATTCTTTGGTCACATCTGCCAAGCGACTCCGACCATACTTCCAGGCACATCTGATTGTTGTGATGATCGACCAACCTCTTAAGACGATCCTTCGAAGTCCGGACAGCTCGCCAAATGGGCTGTCAAACTTGGCGAGTTTGATGTGTCCTTCCAATCAAAATATACCTTAAAGGCCCAGGTAATCACTGACTTTATTGCAGAGTTCACCTGGAAGCAAGGATTGTCCTCCCAAGTGGCCAAAGTACCTGAAGCTGATGCCATCTCCGAAGTTGAGCCAGCCTGGACCCTCCATGTGGACGGAGCGTCCAACCTTGCAGGCTGCAGGGCTAGCTTGATTTTAGCCGACCCAGATGGAAAAAGCATGGAGCATGCTTTGCATTTTTCATTTCAGGTGTCAAACAATCAGGCGGAGTACGAAGCCTTGCTAGCAGGACTGCGAATCGCCAATGAGCTAAGCATCAGCCGAATAAGAGTCTTTTCCGACTCCTAGCTGGTGGTCAACTAGGTGAAGGGCGAGCTTGAAACAAGGGAGTTGACCCTAGCCAAGTACTTAAATAAGGTACAAAGCCTCATCTCTCGGCTCAAGTTCTTCGAAATCCTCCATATACCTCGTCTGCAGAACTCTCGGGCGGATACACTATCACAGTTGGCTACGACCACCACCAATACCTTCGACCGAACCTTCATAGAGCACATGCAGCATCCAAGTATTCACAAAGAACCGACCGAGATCCACCAAGTTGAACAAGAAGCTTCCTGGATGGATCCGATTGTCGCCTTTCTTAATGGAGGGGCTCTTCTAGAAGACCAAGCCGAAGCCAAATGCATATGCTTGATGGCCTCCAAGTACGTCATCCTTGATGGCACACTCTATAAGCGATCATTCTCTCAGCCCCTCTTAAAGTGCTTGGGACCAAGTGATGCCGACTACGCCCTCAAAAAAGTGCATGAAGGTATCTGCGGTGATCATCTTGGGGGAAGATCCCTACCCTACAAGATAATCTGACAAGGATACTATTGGCCTACAATCCAGAAGGATGCATCGGATTTCGTCCGAAGGTGCGACGCATGCCAAAGGTACACCAATATTCAAAGGAGGCCTTCCAGCCAGCTGACTCCGATCACTGCACCGTGGCTGTTTGGATAGTGGGGGATGGATAATCTTAGGATCTTTTTCCTCAACATCCGGGCAACAGAAGTTTCTACTTGCGACCATTGACTCTTCTCCAAATGGGTAGAAGCCGAACCACTAGCACAAATAATAGAGGCCAAGGTGGAGAACTTTATTCATAATAGTATTATCTTCCGGTTCGACATTCCACAGACAATCATCATCGATAATGGAAGATAGTTCGACAACTCTAACTTCCAGAAATTCTGTCAGCAGTATGGCATTTCCCATCGGCTTACATCAGTCGGACATCCTCAGTCCAATGGAGAAGCTAAAATTACCAATCGGACCATCTTACATGAGCTGAAAACCTAGTTGAATAATGCCAAGGGACTATGGGCAGAAGAACTCCACTCAGTACATGGGCCTATCGGATGACCGCCCGGACGGTAACCGGGGAGACTCCATTCAACCTTGCCTATGGAAGCGAGGCGATCATCCCTATTGAAGTATCCCTGTAATGTTTAAGGATTGACCACTATGCCGAACTAGCTAACTCTGAGCAGTGGAGGGCTGACCTGGACCTACTTGAAGAAACTAGACTCTGCACGAGCTTGAAGATGGCGGCCTACCATCAGAAGATGGAAAAGTATTACAACTCGCGAGTTAAGGCACGAGCTTTCCAAGTCGGAGATCTAGTTTTGCGGAGGACAAACATCTCAAGGCCGACCGACCAAGGGAAACTTTTTCTAAATTGGGAAGGACCTTATCGAGTCGTTGGAGTAATTTGAGCCGAAACCTATCGACTCGAGCATCTAGACGGGCGGCAAATAGCACGCCCGTGGAATGTAGACAACCTTCGCAAATATTATCAATGAAGTCCACAACTCTTTTCATGAAGCACTTCCAAAAAGTCCGACTTCGGTCGGCAAAGGCTCTAGGGCAGCCCACTTCTAAAAAGTTCAACTCCGGTCGGCAAAGGCTCTAGGGTAGCCCACTTTCAAAAAGTCCGACTCTGATCAGCAAAGGCTCTAGGGTAGCCCACTTTCGAAAAGTCCAGCACCGGTTGGTAAAGGCTCTAGGACAGCCCACTTCCAAAAAGTCCGACTCTAGTCGGCAAAGGCTCTAGGGCAGCCCACTTCCGAAAAGTTTGACTCTAGTTGCAAAGGCTCTAGGGTAGCCCACTTTCGAAAAGTCCAACTCCGGTCAGCAAAGGCTCTAGGGCAGCCCACTTCTGAAAAGTCCGACTCCGGTCGGCAAAGGCTCTAGGACATCCCACTTCCGAAAAGTTCAACTCCGATCGACAAAGACTCTACGGCAACCCACTTCCAAAAAGTCCAACTCCGGTTGGTAAAGGCTCTAGGGTAGCCCACTTCCGAAAGTTCGACTCCGGTCTGCACCATCTTCAACTTCGGACAAGCCGACGGACCAACACTTTGGAAAAACCCAAGTAGGGTGGTTCGGCTTAAGCTACGGTCCTTCGTCTGTCTACATTACCTTCGGCTCCGGATGACTAT
The DNA here is from genome assembly GCA_021397845.1 of Areca catechu. Taxonomy (NCBI): domain Eukaryota; kingdom Viridiplantae; phylum Streptophyta; class Magnoliopsida; order Arecales; family Arecaceae; genus Areca; species Areca catechu. The sequence continues at coordinate 132,077,870 of CM038049.1, forward strand.
TTGGCCTACCGCTCACTCTTGCAATCCGACGGGTATATACTTAGAAAAATTTCTAGTATCTTATATTAGGCTACTAAGCGGCCTACTGTTTAGGTACTAGCGAGCCCGCTCAGCCGACGGATCGACACTAAGAGTGAAAAGGCCCTGATGCGGAGAGAGGGGGCCTAGGGATGCTAAGTATGGATGCTTACGATGCAAAGGAACTCTTTTTTTTTTTTTAGGGTTGATGAGTTTTTTAGTTGTTTTTCTTAGGGTTTTGATTTCCGATCACAAGAAAAGACAAGAAATAAGAGAAATGAGTAACGGAAGCTTATAATAGCAGTTCAAATCCCTAAATAGTGAAACGAGAACAGGATCCCGGGATTAAGAAATCTCGGTAGGACTAGCTCGAAACACAATACCTACTTAGGAGATAGAGAGAGCAAACCTCACACGTCTGAAGCGCCCGATGCAGAGATCGCTCAACTTGGCAGATGCGGCCTGGATGCTCGAGCAGTCGAACCTGTGGAAGCACTGGCTTTCGGTCGAAAGGTCACGATGGAAAAGCCGACTGTCTCCAGTGCCCGAGATGCCAGGGAGGACCTATAGGCAAACAAAAATAGGGATTAGCGAAATGGAGAGATGTATTGAAAGGGATTGAGATGGGGTTGAGAAGGGGCTTCGAGCCCGATGTCTGGCTGGATTTTGAAGTCGAAGAAGGAGATAACTTGGGGCCTCGCACCCCGTGATGTCTCGAAGGATGAAGGACTGTGGCCTCACACCACTCGACGTCCAGGAGGATGAAGGACTCGCGACGTCCTGGGGTGATGGACAAGTGGCCTCACACCACTCGACGTCCCTGGGGACGAAGGCAACTTCACTCAAACCTAGTCTAGGAGACAATGGTTGGAGGATAGAAAACTCAAACCTTTTTTCATTAATCATTCAATACCCTTACAATGGAGGGATTGGGTCCTTTAAATAGGCACCCAAGGCCCATTTGAATTTCAAATGAAACAAAATTACAAATTTTTCTTGGGTGGGCGCCAAAAGCATTGACCTTCTCCCTTCTTTGGCCGACCAAAGAGACCATGGATTGGGCGAGGCATGATGCAAGGATTGGAGTGAGGTTCTTGGCGCCTTGAACTTGGTAAGAATCTTCTTGGTTTTGGAAGAAGGCATGAAGAGGGGCTTGGAGCAAGGCATGTGTTCTTCCTCCTTCCTTGGTTGGTGTTCTTTCTTTGGTACAAAGCTTGACAAGGGGAGTGTTAGGTGGAGGCATCCAAGGCTCTTGTCTTTCCCTTCCAAAGAGGTTGAAGCAAATTGAGAAGAAGGCTTGATTGGAGAGCTTGAAGTAAGGGATTTGAATTCCCTCCATTATCTTCCATTAACTTCTTCCTTGGCCGACCACCCTTACATGGAAATAAGCTTGATTGGGGGAAGGGACAAAGGCTTGAACCAAGTGAAGTGGTCCTCCTCATTGGGTGTCCTTGCATGCCAAGTGTGATGCTCACATGGCGAGATGTTATGGCGCCATGTAGGATGCATAAGTGGGCCTTGAGTTGACTTGGCTTCTTTCCTTACATGCTTCCAAGGAGACTAAATTTTAAGACCCACTCTTGCAATGGACCCATACTTCTAAGAGACTCAGACTGGACTCGATTTACGACTCGACTTAGTACAGGACTCAATTTGACCTAATTGGTCAAGGTACAGACTCAATTCAAAGCAAAAGATAATTACAAATTTGAGGCTCGAAGCCTTATTACAAGACACAAAGAAGTGGAACCCTAGTTTGAGATCCAAAGAGGGTTGAGGAGCCTCTGTCAGATCCTGGTGCCCACACCAGGCCCTAAGCAAGTCGGTTCGGCCTGAGCTGCCGTATAACGTCTGCTTCGACGGTTCAACGGCCCCCCCTACGATCTGACGGGCCCATACTTAGAAAAATTTTTAGAATCACACATGCATAGAAGACACTACAAGAAGATATATTGATTTAAGAAGAGATTCTATTTGATTTCAAAAGTCCTTTACAAAATGGAAGGTCAGACCCTTACAAACATCTAGGTCTGACCCTCAGGAAGTACAGTTATAACACCGATGCCGGTTTCCTCGATCATCCCCGAAGCTCCGATGGAAGTGGCTGCTGCTCCCGCATCAGTTTTGGCCTGTGCGTCCGGTTCGGCTATCACCGTGACGGCTTCAGCTGCGTTGGCGGTCGGATCTACAGCCCCTGTGGCCTCCTCCTCCACCAACTTCTTCGACTGGAAGGGGGAGAGGTCGAGTTCCGGAAAGGCAGCACCCACCTTCTCTAGGCATTCTTCATATCCGTAGCCGAAGTCGATTGTGCTAGCCTCGTTCATCTCCTCCATGAAATCTTCAAAGGCTTTATATTTGGCTATGACCTCATCAGCGACCGTCTTCAGTAATTCTTGGGTCATCTTCAACAGACCCTTTATCGCTCCTGGTGACCTTGTATGCACCTCTCGGACTCGGACAGGCGTTCCGTCTCCATTGTCAGCCGGCGGGTCAGAGCCTTGATCTTCTTCTTTTTATTTCTTAGCCTCACCTCCCGGTCAGCCTCCCGGGCCAGAGAGTCTTCAATCTATTTCTTTTGGGCCTCTGACTCAGCCCGCAGGGTGGACACTTCTCCCTCGACTGCACGAAGGCAGGTCAGCTCTGCCCAGGTGGCTGTCAGCGCCACCCATGCGATGTCCCTCGCCACCTCCGCCGCTTCCACCCTCTTGGTCATGTGCTCCTTCAGGTGGAGCAACTCGACCATGCCGTCGTCCACCAACAATGAATGCTGGATAAGCTACCGATAGACACACACAGTTAGAAGATCACAAATAATAAAGTAAAAGATGAGGGCTTGGATATGAAACTCACCCCCAGCAGATGATGCAGAAGACTTTCGACGGCCTCATTTACCGACCGTCCGTCGGTGCCAATAATAACCCTCTCGAGCTGTTCTTGTACCTGCTCGATGTCGCGGGTAGTTGGCCACCCCTAGCGGACCCCATCAACGTCGATGTCATCGGCCCTCACCTTAGTGGCTGACGGCCCTTCAACCACCTATTTTCCCAGGACCCCTGGGGAAGTCCCCTTTGTCAAGTATAGTGGCGAAAAGGAGGGTGTCATATCCCTTCCAGTCGATGCTGGACTTTCCTCTTCTACCCGAGTAGTTGACGGGCTGGCAGACGATAAGCACTCCAGTGCAATCATTCGTTGACAATCCGCCAGCGACACATCGTCCTCAGATTCCACTGAGACTATTGTCACGGACGGCTCTCCCGTCCGATGCTTCTTCAGCCTCTCAGGTGCTGGCTCTGGCTCTTGCGATCTTTTCGAGTCCTAATGGGTCGACTCTGTAATGCGGACGGCCCTCCTCCGTGCCGACCATGCTGAAAGAACCGCTCGATCTGGTTTCATCTTGCCTCCTGTCAACAAACAAAGTAAGAGTCAACGTCATCATCAAAACCTGCAAATAAAAGAATAATAGGTCCCTCTCAACAGCCTCCGCCCTACACAGCATCCGATGTCGGCTGATTCTAGCCTGATAGAGACTATCCTCTTGGAGCGGGAAGTCGATAAACTTTGAGTCTTCGTCGTCCAGCTTATGGAAGTCAGCCTCATCGGCCCTCGATATCTTCCTTCCATTCAAGGCATTCGGTCTCGGCTCTCTCCACGCCGGCTCAAACCCCCATAGTTTCAAGCTGTATACAAAGAAAAATCAGGATTTCCATTCGTGGATGGCTGACAGAAATCCCCCTAATATCTTCTGGTTAGGGCGGGAACTAAACATCCACCACTCCTTACTTCGGAAGTCCTGCTCTAGAAAGAAAAAGTTTAAGAACAAGGACATCCTAGGCTCAATGTCGGCTTCCCGATAGATGACCAGGAAGCCACAGATGACCCGAATACTGTTCGGGGTCAGTTGTGAAGGGGTAACTCTATAAACATTAAAGATCTAGAAAAAAAAATTATGGAGTGGAAATCGGAGGCCAGCTTTAAGGTGATCTTCATAAAGAGGAAGCACTCCTAGGTTCAATGGACCATTTATCCTCCCTTCCTTACTAGGAATGGTGAGGTGCAGGATGGTCGGGATGCCGTAAACAATCCTGAGGTTCTCTACTCTCTCCCTAGTCATGGTTGTGGCGATCTCGTACGGGCCGAGTTCCCTATTCCCATAGGCCAAGATCCTACCAGAGGCCATGCTAACAAAGGTTTTTGAAGAAAGAAGGAGGAGGTGGAGGCGGAACTAACCTGACGGGTTCCTAGTAGAAGCGAAAGCCGTGGGGAAGGGGTTTCTCTCTCTCTCTCTCCAAACCCAGGCACAGCGAGAGACTCCCTTTGAATGTCCACCCTCCCTTCGAATGGCCGCCTCCCGGCACCCCTCGAGCACCGTGACCCGCGACAGACAATGAAACTCTTTGATTGGATGGGGAAGCTGAAGGGATGCGCCAAATCATGTTTTGATCACGATCCGTGTGGCCATTTTCTTAATGATCGATAAACCATACCGGACGCCGCGCCGATCGCTGGGATTTCACCGCGTGGCCCATGTCACGTCAGGTGCGTGTCGTATAGGCATTTTGGGTGGGTAGCCCATAATGGCACCATATCAACAATAACTGCTTCCCACGGCACCTCCAATCCGGCACTAACACCTGTCCAGGAGCAGAATTAAGGAGCAGGAGATGACCGGTCGTGACACGCCGAATCAGATTCGCCATCATTCTGGAAGCTGGCACATTTATTGCCCAGATAGTGCCCTCGTACTTCGAGACTGCATGATCGCTCGAAGGCCAAGGGCAAGGGGGACTACTGTTATGCCCATCTGGCTCACCTCTAAACTGGATCGGCTTCTCCTGCTGAGGTCCGACCCACTGGAGCCAAGGTCCGATGGCCTGTTCCCTTTAAGGTCCGACCCGCTGCCCCACGGACGGATCCGACGGCCTGCTCCCATTGAGGTCCGACCCACTGGTCACCTACTGAGGTCCGACCCATGGGAGCCAAGGTCCGACGGCCCGCTCCCACTGGAATCTGACCCATTATCGCTCAGACACCCTCCCTTCGGTCGGCATCTGACCGAATTACTTCAAGGCCCAGAAATTCTAGAAACCCCTTCTGTTACAACAGAATCTTGCCACGTCAGCAGCACTGTTCCACTACTCCCATGACGTCGCCTTTCCCAAGCACCACGTGGCCACTCTCCAAATCCTCATAGGGGCAAATTGGTCATCTTCGGCCTACCCCGTAATGACTTTTGGACTATTCCGTGCCTATATAAGGTACCCGAGGGATCCCATTTTAAGCTAAGTTCTCTCTTCCCTCTCCATATTTTGCAGCATCTTTAACTCCTCCATTTTGTTGCCTTCAAGCTCCTACTAACTTAGGCATTGGAGTGTTCCCCGCCAGAACACCACCGGCGCCTTGGAGACTTTGTTGCAGGTTGACCGGGAGAGAAGCACTCTAGCGAAGCCAATCGGACCCGGTCCAGGAGAAGTTGCAGCAATAAAGAGCTTCATTGAATATCCTACCTACCAACAGCAAAAGAGCACAAGAGCATTCAAGTCAAGTTTTCAAGTCTTCACTAACTCCAATATGAAGCTTGAAACAACTTTAGGAAGAAGCCACTAAAGTCATTAAAGCTTATTCAAGTGCATTCAAGTGGACTTCCAACAAGCTGCACCGGCAACTAATCGACAAATTGAGTTTGTCATTCTTGTTGCATTTATTTTCAATTTAATTTTTGAATTGTTGGGTTATTGGTGAGCCCAGTTGAAAAACCAATTAGGTTCTTGGTGAGCCTGTTAAAAACCAAGTGTTAGGTTCTTGGTGATCTTGTAAAAACCAAGTTAGGTTTCTTTGGTGAGCCTGTTAAAACCAAAGGGTGTTGGGTTTTCTTTGGTGATCCTGTAAAACCAAAGTATAGAGGTTTTGGATTGTGATCCTGTAAAACAATCCTACTATATTCAGGTGTGAATATAGTGGAAATCCCAAGTGGTATCTTGGGTAGTGGACGTAGAAGCTGGGTTGCTCCGAACCACTATAAATTTGGTGTATTTGTGTTGTGTTTTCTTGACTCTATTTAGCTTCTATATTTTATAATTCTATCACAGCACCTACCACTTGCAAAGGATTTTGCATTGCATATTACTTGCCTTCAATTTTTTAAAGACCCAATTCATCCCCCCTCTTGGATAGCCACCTGGGCAATAACTGGCATCAGAGCGGTGTCTCTGAATACATTAGAGTAAAGATTGATGGCTCATCCAATGAGTACGTCCTTGGCAGAAGGCCAATCAACTAATAGACCTCCACTCTTCGCTGGCACAAATTATGCATATTGGAAAGCTAGAATGAAGATCTATATTCAAGCAGTTGATTTTTAGTTGTGGAAAGTCATTCTAAAGTGTCCTTATATCCCCATAGTTAAAATTGATGGAGTGGATGTTCCTAAACCTAATGAGGATTGGGACGAACACGACATGAAGATGGGAGAGTTAAATGCTAAAGCCATGAACTTGTTATATTATGCTTTGGATAGTAATGAGTTTAATCGAATTTCAATTTGCTCTTTGACAAAAGAAATTTGGGATAAACTCGAAGTGACCCATGAAGGAACTTCACAAGTGAAGTCTTCTAAAATTAATCTTCTTGTACATAGTTATGAATTATTTAAGATGGAACCAAATGAAACAATCTCTACCATGTTTTCATGTTTCACTGACATTATTAATGGCTTAAAAAGTCTTGGCAGGGTATACACTAATGTAGATCTAGTGCAGAAGATTCCAAGATCTCCTCTGGACAAGTGGGATCCGAAAGTGACTGCCATCCAGGAAGCAAAAGATTTGAATACCTTATTGCTGGATGAACTGCTAGGATCTCTCATCACACATGAACTGACCATGCAGCACCGAACTGAAGATGATCAAAAGAAAAGGAGATCGATTGCCTTTAAAGTTGCTATGGATTCTAAAAGGGATGAAGAATCAGAAGAAGAAAGCTCCTCTGCTGAAAGCAACATGGAAGACGAAGACGTTGCCATGGTCGTCAAAAAATTCAGAAAGTTCTTGGGAAGAAAGAAAGGAAGATATTTTAAAAAATTCCACAAGAACAAAGAGTTCAGTAAGGAGAAGGACAAGGAAAAGGAGAAAGAAAAAGAAGTGCCCACATGTTATGAGTGCAAAAACCCAGGGCATATCCGACCAGATTGTCCTTTATTGAAAAAGGGATTTAAGAAAAAGAAAAAAAAAGCAATGGTAGCGACGTGGAGCGATAGCGAAGCGTCTTCATCAAATGAAGAAGAAGAGGCTCCGAAATCTCCGAATCTTTGTTTGATGGGTCTCGAAAATGAGGTATCATCCCCTAAGCTTCAAACTGAATTTATATATGATGAACTGAATTCTACATTTCATGATTTACTCATCGAATTCAAGAAAGCTGGGGTTAAGATTAAGTCCTTAAAGAAACAAAACGATGTTTTATTAAAAGACAAGGATGAGATTTTTGAAAAGAATAACATTTTGCAAAGAAAATTGAATAACCTTTCTGAAAATGTTATTGTCTTGAACAATGAAAAAACTGTTTTAAATAAGACAAACAATATTTTAGTTGCTAAAAATACTAATTTGAAAAAGGAGGTTGAAAAGCTTAAGCCTTTAGTAGAAAAATTGACCTTGAGTTTCAATAAGCTTGAGCTAATTTTGAAAGAACAAAAGAACTCTAAAAGTAAAGCTGGAATTGGATTTAATGCTATAAATGCTAAAGGAATTTCAGCAACAAAATTTGTATCTTCAAAAGCTTCAGCTATAAATGCTAAATTTGAAAAAGGTTTTCCATCGGAATCAATTTCAAATTGCTTGAAATATGTTCCTAAGAATACTATGCAAAAATCTTTCAAATCAAGTATTCCTGCATCTGTTATAGCTTCAAAGTATGCATCATTCCAAAATGATAAAATTATTTGTTATGCATGTCATAGACTTGGGCATAAATCTTATCAATGCAATTCCTTGAAAAATTCCATGATTAGTGCATTGAAATATAGAACCATTTGGGTTCCAAAGGAAACCAATTTTGCTAACCCGAAAGGACCCAAGTTAGCTTGGGTACCTAAAATCACTCCTTGATTGTTTTGCAGGATTATCTTGCAGCCCAAAAATTAAAGAAAAAATGGTATCTTGACAGTGGCTGTTCAAGGCATATGACGGGTGACAAGGATCAGTTTATCACCCTACAAATGAAAGAAGGAGGATTAGTTACTTTTGGAGATAATTGCAAGGGAAGAATAATTGGAATCGATAAGATTAAAATATCCTCCTGTACTTTTATTGAAGATGTGCTGCTAGTAGATAAATTGAAGCATAATTTATTGAGTATTAGTCAATTGTGTGATAAAGGCTTCAAAGTTATCTTTGAATCATCTATATGTATAGTAACTAACTCTCTTGACTCTAGCAAATTCATTGGCCATAGACTCGGAAATGTCTATGTGATAGATCTAAAAAATCTAGCCATGTTTAGTAGTTCCAGTCTAGTAGCAATGAATGCTAAGACCAAGGAGTCATGTTTATTATGGCATAGACGATTAGGTCATGCTAGCATGCATACTATTGCCAAATTAATCTCAAAGAATCTAGTTAGAGGTTTGCCTCATTTCAAAGTTGATCTTGATTATGTATGTGATGCTTATCAATTAGGCAAACAAACTACGGGGAGTTTTAAATCGAAAAATATTATTTCAACAACTAAATCCCTTAAGCTACTTCACATGAACTTATTTGGACCAACTAGGACTACAAGCCTAGGAGGTATGAAATATGGCTTTGTGATTGTAGATAACTTTTCTAGATTCACATGGATATTATTTGTTGCACATAAAGATGAAACTTTTGATGTATTTTGAAAATTTCATAAAAAGGTTTCAAATGAGAAAAATCTTTCTGTTATTTCTAGTAGAAGTGATCATGGAACTGAATTTCAAAATCAATTCTTTAATGAATATTGCACTGAGCACGGCATTGATCACAACTTCTCCGCTCCTAGAACACCACAATAAAATGGTGTTGTAGAGAGAAAGAATAGAACTCTGGAAGAGATGTCCAGAACAATGTTATATGAAGGTAATCTTCCAAGATACTTTTGGGCAGAAGCCGTAAACATTGCCTGTTATATACTAAACCGAGTTTTGATACGACCAATTTCAAAGAAAACTCTCTATGAGCTTTGGAATGGAAGAAAACCAAATATTAATTATTTTCATGTTTTTGGGTGTAAATGCTTTGTGTTAAATAATGGTAAGGATAATCTAGGAAAGCTTGATGCAAAATCTAATGAATCTATATTCCTTGGTTATTCATTACATAGCAAAGCATATAGAGTGTTTAACAAGAGGACTCTTACTGTAGAAGAGTCAATTCATGTTGTCTTTGATGAAGCTAACCCCTCACCATCTAGAAAAGATGAGTGCATAGATAATGATGCAGGTATACTACAAAAGAAAATGGAAGATCTAAACATCCAGAACAAACCAACACAAGATGGAAGTAAGATGGTAAGCAAGGATCATACTGATTTACCAAGAGAATGAAGGTATGTAACTTCACATCCCAAAGATTTAATCATTGGTGATCCTTCTCATGGTGTTAGGACTAGGTTAGCACATAGAGATGCACATGACTACCTAGCCTTTGTCTCTCAAATTGAACCACACAGCTTAGAAGAGGCTAAAAATGATCATAACTGGATGATGGCCATGCATGACAAATTAAACCAGTTTGAAAGGAATAATATTTGGACACTAGTTAGAAGACCTACAGACCATCCAATAATAGAAACCAAATAGGTCTATAAGAACACACTAGATGAAAATGGTAAAGTAATAAGGAAAAAAGCAAGGTTGGTAGCAAATGAATTCAATCAAGAAGAGGATATCGATTTTGATGAAACTTATGCTCCGGTAGCAAGACCTGAGACCATTAGATTACTTCTAGCATTTGCTTGCTACATGAACTTTAAACTCTTTCAAATGAATGTCAAAAGTGCTTTTCTAAATGGATTTATTTCTAAACAAGTTTTTGTAGAACAGCCACCAAGTTTTGAAAATCATACTTTTTCAAATCATGTGTTTAAGTTAAACAAAGCTTTATATGGTTTGAAACAAGTACCTAGAGCTTGGTATGATAAATTGAGCATGTTTTTACTTGAAAATGATTTCAAAAGAGAAAATGTTGACAAAACTCTTTTATTAAGAACAAAGAAAATGACATGTTAGTTGTACAAATATATATTAATGATATTATCTTTGGTACAACTAATGAAAGTTTTTGTGAAGAATTTACTGAGCTAATGCAGGTTGAGTTTGAAATGAGCTTTATGGGTGAGCTCAACTACTTCCTTGGATTACAAGTCAAACAAATGAAGGAAGAAATCTTTATAAGCCAAGCCAAGTACATCAAGGAATTAACCAAGAAATCTGGCATGGAAACAAGCAAAGAGGCTAGCACACCCATGAGTCCTACCTGCAGGCTAGACAAAGATGAAAGTGGATCCAACGTTGACCAAAAGCTATATCAAGGTATGATCAGATCCCTCTTATATTTGACAGCCAATAGGCCTGATATCTTGTACAGTGTATGTGTTTGTGCTAGATTTCAATGTAATCCTAAAGAAACACATATGCTTGCTATTAAAAGAATTTTAAAATACTTTAAAGTAATTGGTTTTTCTAATGCTGACTATGATGGTTGCAAAATTGATAGAAAGAGCACTAGTGGTACATGCCAATTTCTAGGATTGAATTTAATTTCATGGCACTGTAAAAAGCAAAACTCCGTAGCATTGTCTATTGCCGAGGCAGAATACGTTGCTGCTGGTAGTTGTTGTGCTCAAGTGTTATGGATTAAACAACAGCTAGAAGATTTTGGTGTTACACAATCTAAAATTCTAATTAAGTATGATAACACAAGTGCCATTAATTTGACAAAAAATCCTATTCAGCATTCATGAACCAAACATATTGAAATTATGCACCATTTTATAAGAGAACATGTTTTGAATAATGATATTATTCTTGAATATGTGCCAACTAAAAACCAACTTGCTGATATCTTTACCAAACTATTGAATTTAGATAGATTTGCAATGATTAGAAATGAACTAGGATTATGTGATCCTATCTAGAAACACCTCCAGATTCTTAAGGTAATGTATCTAGATAACCCTCTGATCCAAATCCCAAAATTCTATAAGCCTAGATTGAAATACAAAAATTATTTTTTGAGCTCCCTCTGCTCGAGCCGACTCGAGCAGATGAACTGTTGGTCGAGTCGACTCGGATGTCGAGCTGTCTCTTTTTAGTTCGAGCTGTAGGGTTTTGTTTTTACCATTGTTACTCCTAAACCCTATTTCATTCCCTCCAAGAAACTTTCCAACCTTCTCTAAACTTCCATAAACCTCTTCTAAACTCAATTTCTTTGCACAATGGCACCAAGGAGAGTAGTTGGGAAGAAATCTGGGAGAGTTGGTGATGCGGCTACATAAGAACGAAGAACGAAATTCCAAGAAGATAATGTCTCCCGGAATGAACCACAGTCTGAAGAAGAAACAAGCCCGATTTCTCCAAGCCACCAAATGTCCCTAGGTATGAGACCAGTCACTACTGGCCGACGTATTTTATTCGAATATCTAAGGGAAATCGGTTTTGTGATTGGGGATCTTATTGAGAATCAAGGTTGGAAGAATTTGTGTTCACTGGATATTAAGACCTATCCAAACCTAGTAAGAATGTTTTATGAAAACTTAAGGTTTGGAGAGAATTTCATTGAGTCCTCAGTTAAAGGAAAGAGGATAATTATTTCTGCTGAGATTCTAGGAAGTATTTTGGAAATGCCTTTTGAAGGCACAGAATATCTTGTACTGAAGGACGGAACCAAGGCATTGCAGACAATTTTGGAAAGAGCTGAGGTAAATGAGATTGGGATTCTCAAAGCAAACATGTTGTCCATTGAGATGAAACTCCTACATAACTTCATAAGTCGGATCTTCTTACCTAGAATAGGTCAATTCGATTGGGTAAGTGAAAGGGATTTATGTTTTATGGAGCTCTTAATTAATGGTGAAAAGATTAATTTGCCTGCAATTATGATTAGCCAAATGAAAGAGGCAATTAGGAAAGTTAAAGCTTTCTTACCATATGGAATGATTCTTTCAATCTTCTTTCAAAGAGCAAGTTTAGATTTGATAGGAGAAGACAGTAAGGCATTACTCCACTCTGACATATACACAGCTAAGACCCTTCAGAGAATAGGATACTTGTTAACAGATGGTACCTGGAAGAAGAAAACTAACACTCCTATAGTTGAAGAGACTGAAGAAGTCCAAGAACAAATAGAAGAAGAGGTTGGTGAAGGGACCACAATCCCTGAGCCACAGCCATAGCAGGAATCCCCTGTCCAGATGGACTTTGATACTTTTTTCTAGATATTTCTATCCCTGACTTGCCTGACATGCCATACAGCACACCTACCTTTGATCAGGCTACAGACATTTCAAGTCATGATCAAGCTGCTACTGCACCTACTATGAACACTTCAATGATACAAGGCTTCTTGGCACAACAAATGAATAGTATGACTGAATCCATTAAGTCTTCTATGACTGAGATGTTTAGAGTACTTCAAAAATCAGTTGATGACAGGCTAACCCAGTTTGGAGAACAAATAAATGATCTAAAAGGAAGAATTAACAATATTAAACCTCCAAAGCTGCAGCAACTAGTACAACTGTGACAGATATCCAGTCGATCCTTTAGTTATTACATCAAGTTCAGATTCTATCAAAAGCTCAGACACTCAAATCCTTGAAGCTTACAAAACTGAGATGGATAACTTGAGGGTCGGAATGGGATCACTTGAAGCAGGAAAAAGGATGGAGGAAGATTATACCAAAGGTATTAGTATAATTAGAAGCGAGTTTGGAAGATTAAGAGGTTTAGCTGAAGCATTTGCAAATGTTCAAGCTTCAGAAATGCTTTCACTACAAAAAGAAGTGGTAGAAATCAAAGAAGGAATAAAAGACTTGGCTGCTTCTCGAAGTGTAAAGAAAGTTGAAGCCGAATTGAAATCAATGAACAGCTTTATGTGGAAAATGATGGCCAAGATTGAAGATACCCAAACTACTCTAAATGCTCCCTCTAGATCCTTTCCTAGTCATTCAGGCCATCCAAGACAACCTACTCCACATATTAGGGCACCTGGATCCCATAATACTCCACAATTTATTGATCCTCTTGCTTCTCTACCACCTGGCATTCAAATTCCTGGCCAAACTCCTTCAAAACCTAACGTAGATATAGATAGTGACTAAATGTATTACCTTTTTGTACTTTGTACTGAACTTTTGAAATGGAATGAAAATACATCTTTTGCCTCACAAATTCTTCAATTTCTCTATGAATTGAATGTTTGATTGCTCTTACAATGATTAATCTTTTAATTAGAATTTCATGATAAATATGAGAAAGTGAAATTCTCTCAAACAATTTTAAATACTCTCTCAATCTATTTTAAAATCTGAGCTTAATTCTTACTCAACCTTTTTGATTGATTGACAAAAAGGGGGAGAAAGTATTGCATGAAAAGGATAAAATTTTGATACTTCAAAGCTCCGATACATATTTGCTCTGATACTTGAAAAGAACATGTATTGATATTTCAAGCTCTGATACTTTAAGTTCTAACTTATAATATTTAAAGCCTTGAATTACAATTTTTTACAAACTCTGATACATAATGTTTTACACTTCAACATTTGTTAGCTCTGTTGATCAAAGTTTTTGAACTTTGAAATGTAAAATTGAATGAAAAGTATGCCAAAACATGGAGTATTTTATTGAGGGGGAGATTATCTCTCTAAGCCCTAATTCTCCTCTCATTATTTGGCACTAATTGAAGTCAATTTGTTCTACTTGTTCATATACTCCTGCAAATACTATTATATAAGTAATTGTAAAGTTTTATATTGATTCTTCATGCCCAATATTTTGTCATCATCAAAAAGGGGGAGATTGTTGACCCCATAAGTGATTTTGATGATAATCAAACATTGGAGCATGTACATTTATTTCTGACAACTCTTCAAGTGTTTGACAAGTTTTTGTAGGATGAATAACATGTTCAAACTTCAACTCCTATACTTCTGTTTTCTTGGGTGAGCTGCGTTGTAAATGTTTTTGTAAAGAAGAACCCAATCAAAATGCTAAGACAAATCAATTAAAAGGGTTACTTCTGTGAGTGTGTGTGCCATGAATTTTAGTTTGAGTTGGGTTGTGTGAAATTGTAAAAGAGTTTGTGAGAGTTTTCTTTAAGTTCAATTGTAAAAATCTTGAAGAAGACACTCGAGCCGACCCCGAGTGATGAAGAGCCGACTCTGCTTACTAGCACGCAGAAAGGATTCTGGAATACAGCAATCTGAGCCGACTCTAGTGAATCCGAGTCAACTAGAATCAGTCCGAGCCGACTCCTCCAGAGTCCATTTTTTGAAGATTTCTGAGAACAGCCAGGCAAGCCGACCCGAACCAAAAAGAGCCGACTCTGCCAGACCTAATTCTGAAAGCCTGAGAAAGCGAGCCGACCCAAACTGCATCGAGCCAACTCTTCCAGAGTAAGGTTTTTCGAACTTGAGAAGAAGAGCCGACCCAAGCTGAAAAGAGCCGACTCCTCGAGTTCAAGATTTTCAAGATTCAAGTTCGAGCCGACCCAAGCTACAAAGAGCCGACTCGTTCAGAGTGATATTTTGCACCCTAAGACAAAGAGCCGACTGCATTGAAGATTTGGCGACTCAACCTATCGACTCGAATGATCCGAGCCGACTCGATGGAATCCAAGCCGACTCGAATGTCACTTTCAGGTATCCAACGGCTAGTTCCAGAATTTATTTTTGAATGCTAAAAGGTGCTCCAATGGTCACAAATCATTTTCCAATGATCTACAATGGCTAGAACTGCCCTGGGATGATGGAAGACTTTAAATTTGAAGGATTTGAACTTTCTTAAAGAAAGTTATTAGTGAGTTCTTCAAAGAAAAGAGAGCTTCATTGAATATCCTACCTACCAACAGTAAAAGAGCACAAGAGCATTCAAGTCAAGTTTTTACGTCTTCACCAACTCTAATCTGAAGCTTGAAACAACTTTAGGAAGAAGCCACTAAAGTCATTAAAGCTTATTCAAGTGCATTCAAGTGGACTTCCAACAAGCTGCACCCGCAACTATTCGACAAATTGAGTTTGTCATTCTTGTTGCATTTATTTTCAATTTAATTTTTGAATTGTTGGGTTATTGGTGAGCCGGTTGAAAAACTAATTAGGTTCTTGGTGAGCCTGTTAAAAACCAAGTGTTAGGTTCTTGGTGATCCTGTGAAAACCAAGTTAGGTTTCTTTGGTGAGCCTGTTAAAACTAAAGGGTGTTGGGTTTTCTTTGGTGATCCCATAAAACCAAAGTATAGAGGTTTTGGATTGTGATCTTGTAAAACAATCCTACTATATTCGGGTGTGAATATAGTGGAAATTCCAAGTGGTATCTTGGGTAGTAGACGTAGGAGCCGGGTTGCTCCAAACCACTATAAATTTGGTGTGTTTGTGTTGTGCTTTCTTGACTCTATTTAGCTTCTGCATTTTATAATTCTATCACAGCACCTACCACTTGTAAAGGATTTTGAATTGCACATTACTTACCTTCAATTTTTTAAAGATCCAATTCACCTCTCCTCTTGGATAGCCACCTGGGCAACACAAACTCTTTAAGGAATAAGAGTATCAGAGCAAATAATATAAAGATAGAGCTCCCCCTTAACACATGATCTAAAAATATTTTTCAAACATTTTAAATATGGCTCACATGTATTAGCATTTTTCAAAAATATATTTAAAAAGTTTAGAAATTTTTCTCTTTAATACTTTCTTCCCCTTACTTATTTTTCCCTCTATGTTTATTACTTATTACTTCCTTCTCCCCCCTTTTTGTACTTTCTTCTCTTCCTTTTTTGTACTTTCATATTCTTTCCCTTTTTGTCATTATGAAAAAGGTGAAAAATAATACAAAGTGGAGAAATAAGTAACAAACCCCCCCCCCTCAAAGTAGGGATAAAGTGGAAAGAACAGTAAGAAGAGTATCAAAAGCAATACAAGTAAAGAATGAAGCATGAACACACAAGTGAAAACACTGAAAGCATCATATATATGTAACTCCAAATATTTTATGATACAAGAGAGTATGTATACAGTAATATACTGATACAAACATACATACTAAGTATGATACACTGATACAGACTCATCATACATACAAACATATGTACAACTAACTCATATACTGACCACTCCTAGTGGATTATGTCCTCATCAGAGAAAGACCTAATCTCTAATACAATAGGTCCAGTAGTTCTAGAAGGATGAGGTATGGCCACATGGGCTAAAGATCTACCAATCTATTATGGACCGCTCTAAGTGTGTCTCCACATCCTCGACCTCTACCTCTGGCTTGTGCTCTCCCTCTGGCTTGTACTGGAGGGGAAACATTGTCAGGAACAGGGTCAGGAACTACGTCGAAGTTAGCAATAATATGATCAGAAATGGGTCCAGATGAAGTGGAAATGATATGAAATCCAGGAGTATAGAAACCTAATTTCTTAGATAAGGAAGAAATAAGTAAGGAAGCATAATGTACCAAGGTTGTCCTACCAGAATCAAAAAAGGTAAGGGGAAACAAAAATAGATGGTGTAGGTAAAGAATCAGATGGATCGGGTAGAGTGATGGTAGTGGTGATCTAAATGGCATCAATGGAAGTATCAGAATGGTCGGAAGACATTACGGGGGTGGATAGTATGGATGTGCCTAAAGGAATAGAATAAGAAGGACTAGAGATGACAAGAGTATAGGGTAAGATAGGGCTCAGAAGGGCTAAACTCAATGGAACTGAAATAGCCTCAGGTGCTAGCATGTCATCAATAGCAGCAGACTCAGTCAAATCCATGTCCTGATCAACTCACGTCTCTGGCTCGGGCTCCACTATAAGATCATCAATATCAAAATCTCCTGATGGATCACCCAATATGCTCCCATCTCTGGATCATCTGCTGGTGGTGCTGGTAGAGAATCTAGTGATGGTGGAGGGGAAGATGGTCTGCCAAGTGTCAGTCTCTACAGAATAGCCATCGTGGTAGTGAACCCCTCTCTCATCTCCAGAAAACCAGACCTCATCTTTACATGGATCTGATTGACTCACTATCTCAAGGTCTGCATGTCTATCTCCAAGTGAGTGATCCTATCCACAAAAATATCTGCTGGAGGTGGCACCTTAGTGTGTGCCGAGATAGAAGGCTCGAGCTGCAACTTTGATGAATCTCGAGATGGCTCAGAAGGCCCGGCCTCATCTCCCTGTGTCTCCCCTCTTCTGCAGCAGCATCATCATCCGAGTCAGGTGCCTATCCAGAAACTCTATGCCTCCAGTGACCTCGATATCTCTGGTATCCCATGTGATGTAAGGACCTCTCATCATATATGTCTATATGTAGAATCTCTCTGTACCGCTCATCGACAAGATCAACTCCATAAGCTCAAAATAATCTGGTGAGTCCCATGCCGTAAGGCAAGCAGAGTTGCTTGCTGGTCGCCACCTCAGTCATATGGTGAATCATCAGCACTAGCAGGCAGACAGGCAACCTCCGAATTAGAGATACCATGACTAAAAGCTCCCTCTCTATGATAAAGTTGGATCGCCCGGTCTTCGACAACAGAATCCGAGCCATAATATGATGGACTCATCTCTGCAGACAGCTGTGATGCAATGACAGTGGCTCCCTCATCCAAGTCATCTCTCTCTATGATACATCTGAAGCCACCGATCTGGTCTCCAAGTGAATCAGCTATAGTGCCTTTCATGGGTATCTCCTAGATGTAGCTCAGAATCTCAGTAGACAACAGAATAGAGATGCCTCTGACCTCTTCAATCCATCCATCATCGCCCTTGGCCAAAGTTCCATAGAACTATCTCATCAAGGTCGGGTAGAATCTCTCTCAAAGAGTGCAGAACTGAACCAATCCAGCATCCCTCAACCAATCTCCGATCCGGAAATGCTGCTGATCAAGGAAGTCAAAATCCACCTGGCATCCGCCTATAATGACCTTGAAGGACATGCGATCTGCTTCTGGGACAGGTGGTGGTCGAGCAAGAATATCATGCTACGATGGAGCAACTACTGGCTGAGGAGTATCAAGCCTTGCCTTGGTGTGGCACTCCGCACCCTGAGAAGTAGAACAGGGTCTCCTCATAACCTGTTTCCTTGGTTCCGTCATCCAGAAAATAAAGAAATATGAAAGAAAAAGGGAAACAAGAGCTGGAATCACGGTCAAACCATGAGAAACAAGAGACACGAGAGAAAATTAGGCTTAAACCCAAAAAGGAAGTGTTAGAACCCTAAATGGGGACTAACGAAAGCTAGGGCATAAGGAGGGGAAGTGTCGGCTTAGAGGAAATGCCAAGAAAAAGATCTTCTGCCCTATTTAAAAATAGTTCATGCCGATCAAGTGTTGACACTTCAGCGAGTGTCAATTGTCGACACTTCTAAGTGTTAACACCTAAAGAAAATTAGAGAAACACCTAAAGAAAATTAGAGAAAAACCAGGAGAGATGATTTGAATGGTTAATTATAATTGATCACGAATTTCAAGATCATGAGGTCAAGAAATTTTTAAAGAAAATTTCAAAGGTCATAACGAATGATCGAGATCTAATCAAAAGGATCAATGATCCCTAATTCTCTTCTAATCAAACAGAACCTATTTCATTGAGTGGCTTGATCAGTATATCAGCTAGTTGCTTTTCAGTGCAGACAAATTCAAGCAAAATATCATATTTTGAACATGATCTCTGACAAAGTGATATCTAATCTCTATATGTTTACTTCTAGAATGTTGTACAGGATTTTTAGTTAAGTCGATTGCACTAGTATTGTCACATCTAATAGGTATTTAAGTTAATTTAATACCAAAATCTTTGAGTTATTGTTTAATCCATAAGATTTGAGCACAATAACTTCTAGCTACAATATACTCAGCTTCATCTATAGATAGTACAATTGAATTTTATTTCTTGTTAAACCAGGAGATTAAATTAACTCTAAGAAATTGACAAGTTCCTGATATGCTTTTTCTATCTAGTTTACTCCCAGCAAAATTAGCATTAGAATAAGTAATCAATTTTATTGTAGAGTCCTTAAAGTACCATAAACCAATGTTAATAGTGACAGATAGATATTTAAGTATGCGTTTGACAGTCAATAAATGATATTCTTTAGGTTCAGACTGATACCTTGCACACATGCATACACTAAACATGATATCTGGCCTACTTGCAGTGAAACACAATAATGAGCCAAGATATCTCTATAAAGTTTTTTATCAACACTCTTACCAGATTTATCTTTGTCAAGCTTGCATGAAGGGCTCATTGGTGTGCCAAGAGATTTTGTCTTCTCCATTCCAAACTTTTTCAGAATTTTCTTGATATACTTAGCTTGGTTGATGAAGATCCCTTCTTTAGTTTGTTTGATTTGGAGTCCGAGGAAGTAGCTTAATTCTTCCATCATGCTCATCTCGAACTAACCCTGCATAAGCTTAGCAAACTCTTGACAAAGAGCTTCATTAGTGGCACCAAATATAATATCATTAACATAGATTTGTATCACTACGAGGTCATCAGCTTTTCTCTTTAGAAACAAAGTAATATCTACATGTCCCCTAGTAAAGCTACTGTTAATCAAAAATTTGCTTAATCTTTCATACCAAGCACGTGGGGCCTGTTTTAAATCATAAAGAGCTTTATACAATTTGAAAACATGATCAGGATATGCATGATCTTCAAAACCAGGAGGTTGTTCTACATATACCTCTTTTGCTATGTATCCATTTAAAAATGCACTTTTAACATCCATTTGAAATAAGTTAAAATTCATGAAATATGCAAATGCAAGTAAAAGTTTAATTACTTCAAGTCTAGCAATAGGAGTAAAAATTTAATCAAAATCAATACCTTCCTCCTGATTATAGCCTTTAGCAACTAGTCTAGCCTTATTCCTAGTTACAATTCTATTTTCATTCAACTTATTTCTATATACCTACTTAGTACCTATTATGGAAGTATTGTATGATCTTTCTACTAATGTCCAAACCTTATTTCTTTCAAATTAGTTTAGTTCTTCTTGCATATCATTCATCCAATTAGGATCTTTTTCAGCTTCTTCTATACTTTTATGTTCTACTTGAGATACAAAAGTAAGATAATCATATTCATTTCTAAAACAAGATCGAGTTTTTATCCCTTTTGATGGATCATTTATGATTAGTTCCTTAGAGTGTCCATGAGCATACCTCAACTCCTTAGGCAGGTCCTTGTGCTTTGGTAAAGATCTTGAGATTTCTTCTTCATCCTCCTTGCTTTGATCTTCCTCATTCTCTTTGAAAGGAGAATCATTCAAAGTCAGCTTCTCAAGTCTTTGAACACCTGTATCATCATCTAAAATATTCTCTTTCTAGAGGACTTGTAGTGGATTCATCAAATATAATATGCATTGATTCTTCCATAACAAGTGTTCTTTTATTGAATACCTTATATGCCTTACTAGATGTTGAGTATCCTAAGAAGATACCTTCATCTGACTTGGCATCAAATTTGCTTAATTTATCTTTGCCGTTGGTTAATATAAAACACTGGTATCCAAACACATGAAAATACTTAATGGTAGGTTTTCTTTCTTTCCAAAGTTCATAGGAAGTTTTCTTTAAAATCGGTCAGATTAAAACTCGGTTTAAAATATAACATATAGTTTTGATTGCTTCAGCCCAAAAATATCTAGGTAGGTCATTTTTACCAAGCATAGTGCATGCCATTTTTTCTAAAGATCTATTTTTCCTTTCTACTATCCCATTTATTGAGGTGTCCTAGGTACAGAAAAATTATGTTCAATACATTTTTCATTGCAAAATTTTTTAAAATCCTGATTTTCAAATTCGGTTCCATGATCATTTCAAATGCAAACAATAGACGTACCTTTTTTATTTAAAATATTTCTATAAAACTTTGTAAAAGCAAAGAAATATTTATCTTTATGAGCTAAGAACAAAATCTAAATAAAACAAGAGAAATCATCAATATAACTAAATTATATCTCTTGCCTATTAGGCTTGTAGTCCTAATTGGCCCAAAAAGATCCATATGGAGTAGTTCGGCCTAGTAGTTGAAATAATTCTCTTAGATTTGAAAGTTCTTGTTTGTTTGCCATATTGGAAAGCATCACAAATCTTGTCTTTTTCAAATCTAAATTTTGGCAAATCTTTAACTAAATCCTTTTTGCATAATTTGAAAAGTAAATACATGCTTGCATGTCCTAATCTACAATGCCATAACCAGCTAATCTCATTGATTTTGGCATCCATTGCAACTAGGGATTCACCATCTTGTATAGGAAGATTATCAAGATCAACTAGATAGATATTGCTATGCCTATGTCCAATGAATTTCAGCCCATCATCATTAAGACTAGACACCATGCAAAGTGATGATTCAAAAATAACTTTAAAATCTCTATCACAAAATTAGCTAATGCTTAGTAAATTATGCTTTAAACCTTCTACTAGTAATACATTATCAATAAAAGTAGATGAAAAAATGTGAACTTTACCAACACCAATGATTTTATCATTTTCATTGTCTCCAAAGGTCACATTCCCACCATTTAAAGCTTCAAGAGAGGTAAATTGCTTCACATCTCCCGTTTGTATCTTGAGCAACCACTATCAAGGTACTATATTCTTCTTTTCCCTTGGTTGCAAGACACACCTGCAAAAAGAGATCAAGTTGATGCTTTAGGTATCCAAGTCATCTTAGATCCTTTAGGGTTAGTAGTGATGGTTCCTTTTGAAATCCAGACTTTTCTTGATTTATTTACCTTTCTTAAATTACATTGATATGCCTTAAGACCAAGTTTACCACAACTAAAACAAGTAATACTAGATGAAGCTGGAACAAAGAAATTCTTGAAATACTTTTATTATTTTTGAGGTTTATATCCCAAACCGGCTTTATTGAAAACTGCACGTTGACTATTCAACAGTAAATTCAGTTTTTTAGAACTAAACATGAATTTTTCAATAAAAGGCTTGACTCCATCAAGCCCTTCTTTAAACTTGTTGTTCTCCAACTCAAGGTCTTTGTTCTTCTTCATAAGCTCATCATTTGAAACAAAAACCTTGAGTCTTTTTAAAATTTCTATATCTTTTGAGAGATCATGCTTTTCTTTTTCCAAAACAGCAACCTTGATTTTTAATTCTTTGTTTTCATTTTCAAGATTGTTGTTTTCAAAAGAAGAAGAATCAGCATGCCTTTTCAACTTTTTGTACTCAATTTTTAATAATTTATATTCATGCACAAGCTCATCAAAAATATCTCTAAGCTCTTCAAAAGTAAATTCAGATTCAGATTGTACCTCATTTTTATTTGCTATAAGGCAAAGGTTGGCAACTTCTTGCTGCTCTTCCTCTGAACTAGAATCTTTGCTTTCGCTCCAAGTAGCTATCATCGCTTTCTTCTTGTATTTTTTTTTGAGCTTCTTGAGGAGAGGACAATCAAACTTGTAATGACCGGGCTTCTTGCATTCAAAGCAAATGGGTTGGTCCTTCTTCTCCTTGTCTTTTTCTTGTCCTTGCCTTTTTCCTTGCTAGGCTCCTTTGTGTGGCTTCTTTTTGTATGAGTACTTCTTTCTTATAAATCTTCTAAATTTTCTAGCCACTAGAGCCTCCTCATCTTCCTCCTCACTTTCTTCTGACTCCTTACTTGAAGGTTCCTTTGGTGTAGTGGATTTGAGGGCAATTGTTTTCTTCTTTCTGTCCACATCATTGCTTTTTGCTTTAAGTTCAATTCATAGGTCATGAGTGAACTAATGAGCTGCACCAAGGGTAGGGTTTCAATATCTTTCACTTCTTAGATCGCCGTTACCTTTGGATCCTATGAAGATGGCAAAGACCTGAGAATTTTGTTAACCAAATTAGCATTAGACATTGCTTTGCCAAGGTTCTCATTCCATTAACAATATTAGTAAATCTTGTGTACATATCAATGATGGATTCATTTGGGTCCATTCTAAATATTTCATATGTGTGCACAAGCATATTTATTTTTATATTTTTCACTTGATGGGTACTCTCATGTGTAACCTTAAGTGTGTCTCATATTTTCTTCGTGATGCATATATGGAAATCCTATTAAATTCGCTAGAATCCAATGTGCAATAAAGTAAGCTCATTGCTTTGGCATTAAGCTCAGATTGCTTAATATCATTTTCATCCCAATCTTCTTCAAGCTTTGGAATGGAAATGCCATTAACCATAATCGAAGGAACATGTGGACCTCTGACTACCACTTTTGAAAGATTATAGTCAATAGAATGCATGTAAATGCGTATGCATGTTTTCCAATATTTATAGTTTGTGCCATTGAAAAATGGTAGTCTATTTAAGGCTTGACCCTCAACAACACTAGTACCTATTGGGGCTGCCATAGATCTTTTACTCAAGGCAGTTAGAACTACTTAGCTGAGAACCAGACTCTAATACCACTTGTTGCCCAGCTAAAGCAATCCAAGAGGGGGGGGTGAATTGGGTTTCTAAAGATTTTTCAATGAATTAAAAATCAGGTGCTAGTGTATTTTCAAGATGTTTGTGTGCTCAATAATAATATACAGCAAAAGTAATGAAGTAAATATAGAAAGAATAATAAGCAATCACAAACACAAAAATTTATAGTGATTCGATTTATCTCAAAACATCTACATCCACTCCCCAAGCTCTCCTTAAAAATTTCACTATAATCCAAACTTGATTATAGCAGATTACTTTTCCAGGCTCACTAATCAAAACTCCTTGGTTTTTACTCAAGGTTAACTAAAAATCTAATTTATTTTTTACTCTAGGCTCACCAACAACCTTATTGATTTTCACACAGGGCTAACTAATAACTACATTATATACATATATAAAAGTATTAATTTAATCATCAAATTATTTTTATTTCTTTAAAATTGATATTTTTTATATCATTTATAGGAAAGAAAAGTGCCAATGTGAAGAGCTCGATTTTTGGGTTCAAATGAAATAAGTTTGAAGTGAATCGAGCTTAAAATGAATGCAGATTTGATTTTTAAAGAATTTAACAAAGAAAAGCATGGTTTTAGTATAGCCGGTCCACCGTGGACTGGCTGAATGGTCTACCGAATGGTTTGTGGTCCACGGGGTGCTATTACCATGGTCTACGAAATAGAGCCATGGACCGTGAAGCTTGTTTTGGGCCAAAATCACTGGAGCAGCTTCCCCGTCGTTGCCCAAGCCTCCGACGCTTCCACCGCCAGCCAGAAAAGCCTCCAGTGGCCGAAAAAAATGGCCAAGAAGCTACTAAATTCTTCACTGCTATTCCTTGGTTCCTAAGCTGACTGGACCTTCTACCTAGCCCACCATTGGTTGAAGAAGTCGACGGCACCTGTTCCCTCACTGCCGAAGAGGCTCCCATGGCCAGAATATATGATCCCAAGCCTGTAACAGCCTCTCCTTACTGGATCATCTTCCTGCCTGCTACCATTCTTCCGATCATTCCCCCTCTTGAGATCCCCATCATCGGCCATGCCACATCGCCTGTCGCCGACCATGTCACACTGCCCATCGCCAGCTAGGCCATCATCCGAGCCTACTTAAATCCAAGCTTCGGTCATAGATGCCACCCCTGTTCAGCCTGCCAAGCGCTAGCCATCCTTCTCCTTCACTGGCCTCTTGTTCATCTGAGCCACAGGAATGCGTGGGATCAATTGGAACTACCTGGGAGCTAGAATGCGTGGGATCAATTGGAACTACCTGGGAGCTGAAAGCTAGAGTTTGGCAGAGAAGTTGGAGCACAATTGGAACTATGGAACATATTCGGGCAGTTGGAACTGAATTCATTGGACTGTTGGATGGTGGAACTAAAATTGGTTGAGAAGAGGCCTATAAAAGGGAGTCTAGGGAGTCCAGTTCGGAATCATCATTCGAAGAGGAGTCCAGTCTAGAGCCATCAGTCCCTCTTCCTTCTCCTATATTCCTCCTCTAATTCTCCTCTGTTTCTTTTCTATCTCCTATGTTTCTTTTCTATTCCTCTTCTATTCCTTCTCTACTCTGTATCCTATCTTCACTCCCTTCCTAATTTCACTCTTTTCTAACTCCCTAGAGTCCCTTAGAGACTGTGCATAGGGGACAGGAGATGATCAACTTAAAATGAGTTAGCATTAAAGTGCGGGAGGGAAGAATTAGTTCTTCAGTCTTTTGTATTTCTCATTCTACAATAAAAAAGTATATTTTTCTTTCTGTGCTTATTTGTTCTCTTTTATTCACCATTTATTATGCTTTAATATTAGGTTGAGGTTAGGAATAGTTCTTGCTTTCCGAAGATGCGCCATGATCTATTATAGATACGAGGCATGCCGAGAAAAGAAGAGTTGGATACCTAGTTCCTACCAAAGATGGGCCGTGATCTATCACAGGTACGGGGCATGCCAAAGGAAGACATGTAAATCTCTAAAATCAATTACATTTTAGTTATAAGAGAAATGCAACTTAGCACTACACAATCACTCTTCCTCTCCTGAAATACTCACTCCACCTTTCTTCACTTTAGGAATACTTTATTTCTTGCTCATTTTTATTTTCATACAACAACAATTACTTTTCTTTTCTTTTTAAATCATAACTTAGCCCTAAGGTCCCTAAGGATATAATCCCGACTCACCCTAGCTATGGAGTTGAATTGGTAAATTACTTTTGATCGCCTACAACAACGATCAAATTTTGGCGCCGTTGTTGGGAACCATAGGCATGGTTGTAATTTAAAAAAAATAAAAAATATATCAAAGAAATCAAAAAAAATAATATTTTTTTTTCCTTTTACTGCTTTCCTAATTGACTTACTGCTTCCAAATTTAACCTCCTAACTCAACTTAGTTTTCTTTTTCTTTTCCTGGGCATCTGTTATCTTTGCATTGCATAATTCGTAAAACATCTTAAGGGCACTAAACCCCTAAACAACATAAGATGGGGATGTCATTACCCTTCCTTGACCCACAAACCACCACCCTACATATCGCATTGACCTAAGCCTCAAAATTAAAATCAATTAGATATTGATCCCTAAGGATTTTCAAGCTCACTAGGACAAGGAAACCCTAGAGTTGGACCAAGTTTAGATCAGTTAGTTGCTCGGTGTCTAAGGCAAGTGGTTCAAGGACAAGAGCCTGAAGGAAGGTGGTTCTTTAATTGGTTCAGTTCGCTTACCTGGCTAATTTTAATTGGTGTCTAAGGCAAGCAACAAGGGGACCCCCACCAACCTTACACTTACCAGGCCGGGTCAGTTAATTGATCTTGAGCTTGGAGTACTCAAAGGTAACCTTGGAATAGTTAGAAGCTATCTAGAACTAAGGACCTTAGGATAGAGAGTCCATTGACTGCTAACCTATTTGCAATTAACCAGGAATCTTATCTAATACTCCTCTTCTATCACTCTTAGCTTTAGGACCCCTTAGGCTCTCACCTTTAGTCTTTTTTCTTTCTTCCCTCTTATTTTCCCCTCTCCTCTTTAAAAAAAATATATTAAAAAAAACTTAGAGGAGGATTGCTCTGATCTAGGACCTTTGATTAAATATTCTAGACTCATCAGAATAATCCGATGACTTGGAGCAGTGCTAGGAACATGTATTTCAATAGTGGAGTGGATAAGTTGTCCAATGCTCTCGATGCCATATTTTATAAACTCGATCTTCTACAAACTATGAGACACTCTTCCACTCAATCCTTTTTTCCTGCACAACGGGCATGCTCTACATATCCGAGACCAACTCACTTTGTAAGTGAGTGCCCAGCCATGTATCAATTTTCTGAGTCTAGGTATGATCAAGTTTACCAAGATCAAACTCATATGGCCTACAAACCAGAGAAAAAATCATACTTCAATGCTTATAACTAAGGTTGAGAGACTCAACCAGATTTGTCGTGGCAGCCACACTCAGTGGTTACCCTAGTACCACAAAGACCCCCATTTGTAGATGAGCCTTATTACGATCAACCCTATCCATGTTATCAACCTTCTTCTAATTATAGTCTATCATTTCAAGAGAAGGATCTGCAAGAAATATATAGAGCCAAAAAAATTGATCAAATCCTACCTCCCCAACTGATCAACCCAGAAGTTGACATATTTGCTCAAATTCTATAATCAATCATGCTTCAGCAGTAATCTATCATGCTTCAGCAATGATCTCTCGATGAGCTTATGAAAAAGACTGACTGATTATTAGCTGAAATTAATAGAGAGGATGTAGGAACACTGCCTAGTCAGTCCGGGCATAATTTAGAGGGACACTACCAAGTTAAAGATTTTAATGACCCTTTAATTCTTTCTGAACAAGCAACCATAACTCTCGAGAATGAATTGGTTACAGAACAACCTTGAACTACCATTTGAACCAATATAGAGAATTTGACTGAGGTAGAGAAATCAAACTGGTGGGATGAATCACTTCCATCATCATCTCACTCACCAATAGTCCCCTTCCCAAGTACCTTAGAATCATCAACTCCTTTTTATGGGATGGAAGAAAAAATTAATGATGTGTTGGAATTAATTAAGGCTCCCCAGGAACCACAACAGAATAACACAACAGGGAAAGCCATACCTCCAAGTTATCCCTAGAAGTCGTTAGATCCCTATATGGCTCAGTGTTAGGTAGATAATTTTAAAAAAGATGAATATATCATAGAAGGGATAACCTACTTGATATACCGTATTTCAAACCCACCCTACTTCTGATAGAACAAGTTGAGCCAACACCTAGCCCCCCAATAGCTCTTCCGTTATAATCACCACCAGATTTAGAATTGAAACTGCTTCCTGTCACACCTACTGACATCTTACTAGTGATCTCTAATCAGGAAGACCAAATAGTTGGTGTTCTAAAAATGAATACAAGAGATGTTGGATGGGATGCTTATGAAATGAAGAATAATGATCTTAAAGATTTTATAGCTGATTTCACTATATTTGGCACTACTTTTGAGGATCGCCTCCAAAATCTATCTTTTATTCTAAAACGATGTATGGAGACAGACCTACAATTAACTTGGACAAAGTGCCATTAGGAAGGGATTAGGATAGATCTTTCTAAAGTTACAAAAAATTTTAAGCTACCAGCCCCGCTCTCGGCCCAACACACACAATCCCTTCCTAATCTTAAACCAACTTGTTATAAGTTTTTTAAATCTTGGTCTAGCATACTTGCCTGGTACACTTTATGGATCAGGGATAATCATCGTCAAAAACTCTATGAATGTTTTTCTGCTATGATGAGAAAGCCTCCTGATTGGTCCTGTCTTCTGAAAATCTGGAGGGACGTACCCAAATTCAATATCAGTAACACTCCCTCACAGTATTCGACTGAAGATGTTAAACTTAGCACCGGTTGGGAGGCAACCCAACAATCTCATTTTTCTTTTTAGTGCACTTACAGGAACTTAGATGGCAGAATAGAAACTCGCTACTTCATGAAGCTCTCTTCAACTCCCAAAGCACATTCACTCCAGGTATATTCTTTCTTATTGTACCTCTTATTTTCTTTCCTACTCCACTGAGAATAATGTCGATTAAGTTGGGGGGAGAGCAAAGCTTGACTGACTTAGATCTTCAAGTACAGTTAAAAATGATCATGTTATGTGTATTTAATTATTATCTCGAATTGGAGTTACATAGGCACCTTAATCAATGATTGATTAATGGTCTAGATAATACTAGAGATGCTGAGAAAAAATTATTAAAAAAACTCAATAAATGGTAGGATTTAGATCATAAATAATCTCATGGAGTAATTACAGAACCTTCTGACCATTGATCTTAATAAAGAATCTACTTTATGGGGGTATAAATCAAGATGTCAAGTATGCTAAAGTTTTTCCTTGAAAAAAAAAAAGTTAGTCCCATCTCACAGCTTTGCTTGAACTCTTACTGAGTAACCAGGCCTCGTCGCCTAGGTATGCATTGTGGTACATGTCAAAAGGTGAGAAGGTCAAGAAATATGTTAAGCAATAGTATCTTCTTGAGTAACCGGGTCCCTTCGTCTAAGTAAGCGTTATGGTTCGCTTCAAAAGGAGAGAATATTAATACTTAAGAGGCTTGGACATGATACTATACTAAAAAAAAGGGGGGAAACCAGCTAGCAAAAAGGTACTTAACTAAACCTCTGAAAGTTAGAGGATTTAAAGAGTGATATAAAAAGTTGGTAAAAGAAAAACTTTAAAAATCTTTATGGGCTCTACCCGATCACTAATTGAGTTGAATTAATAATCTGATGAAGTATCTCAGTAGTGGTCTAACCAAGTGTCATCTGCTTTTAGGGCTGCTTAGGTTAACATCCAAATTAAGGATGGGTTGATACACATGGATAACTATCTACTTTACTCGAGGATGAGCAAAGTTCAAGTTGGGGGTGTGATAAATATGTCATACACATATATAAAAGTATTAATTTAATGATCAAATTATCTTTATTCTTTTGAAATTGATAATTTTATATATCATTTGTAGGAAAGGAGAGTGCCAATGTGAAGAGCTTAATTTATGAATTCAAATGAAACAAGTTTGAAGCGAATCGGGCTTAAAACGAACCCATAATTGATTATTAAATAATTTAACAAAAAAAAAAGCATGGATTTTGGCACAGCCGATCCATCGTGGACTGGCTGAATGGTCTACTGAATGGCTTGTGGTCCACGGGCTGCCATTATCGCGGTCCATGAAATAGAGTCGTGGATCGCGAAGCTCGTTTTGGGCCAAAATCGTCGGAGCAGCTTCCCCGTCGCCGCCCAAGCCTCCGGTGCTTCCACCGCCGACCGAAGAAGCCTCCAGTGGCCAAAAAAAGTGGTCAAGAAGCCACTGGTTTCTTCACTATTGTTCCTTGGTTCCCAAGCTGACCAGACCTTTTGCCTAGCCCACCACTAGTCTGAGAAGTCGATGGCACCCGTTCCCTCACCATCGAGGAAGCTCCCATGGTCGGAATATATGATCCCAAGCCTACAACAGCCTCTCCTCACTGGATCATCTTCCTAACTGCTGCCATTCTTTTGGTCATTCCCCCTCCTAAGATCCCCATCATCAGCCATGCCACACCGCTCGTCGCTGGCCATGTCATGCCGCTCGTCGCCAGCTAGGCCATTGTCTGAATCTACTTAAATCCAAGCTTTGGTCACAAATGCCATTCCTTGTTCAGCCTGCCAAGTGCTAGCCATCCTTCTCCTTCACCAACGTCCTATTCGTCCGAGCCACAGGAGTTCATGGGATCAATTGGAACTACCTCAGAGCTGGAATGCATGGGATCAGTTGGAACTACCTCAGAGCTGAAAGCTGGAGTTCGGTGGAGAAGTTGGAGCACAATTAGAACTGTGGAACATATTCGGCCAGTTGGAACTGAATTCGTTGGACTGTTGGATGGTGGAACTAAAATTGGTTGAGAGGAGGCCTATAAAAGGGAGTCCAAGGAGTCCAGTTTGGAATCATCATCCAGGGAGGAGTCCAGTCCAGAGCCATCAGTCCCTCTTCCTTCTCCTCTATTCCTCTTCTATTTATTTTCTATTCCTCTCTATTCCTTCTATGCTCCGTATCCTATCTTCACTCCCTTCCTAATTTCACTCTTTTCCAACTCCCCGGAGTCCCTTAGAGCCTGTGCATAGGGGACAAGAAATGATCAACTTAAAATGAGTTAGCTTGAAGTGCGGGAAGGAAGAGCTGGTTCTTCAGTCTTTTGTATTTCTCATTCTATAATAAAAAAGTATATTTTTCTTTCTATGCTTATTTGTTCTCTTTTATTTGCCGTTTATCATGCTTTAATATTAGGTTGAGGTTAGGAACAGTTCTTGCTTTCTGGAGACACACCATGATCTATTACAGATATGGAGCATGCCAAGGAAAGAAGAGTTGGATACCTAGTGCCTACCAAAGACGCGCCATGATCTACCATAGGTACAGGGCATGCCAAGGGAAGACAGGTAAATCTCTAAAATTAATTACATTTTAGTTATAAGAAAAATACAATTTAGCATTGCACAATCGCTCTTCCTCTCCTGAAATACTCACTCCACCTTGCTTTACTTTAGGAATAGTTTATTTCTTGCTCACTTTTATTTTCACACAACAACAATTACTTTTCTTTTCTTTTTAAATTATAACTTAGTCCTAAGGTCCCTGAGGAAAAGATCTCGACTCATCCTAGCTATGGAGTTGAGTTGGTAAATTATTATTGATCGCCTACGACAGCGATCACTAATCAACAATCTCAGTACTAGTTTCAATCCCCTTGAAACTAGTAACAACAAAATAACTCAAGTACAATAGAAGAATACAATAAGCTTTCTTAAAAAGAAAATAAACTCGATGAAGCTCTTGAATGTGGTTGAAAAGCTTTGTCTTCAAGTTGTTGAAGTCTCAACCAATGCTTGAAGATGTGGACTTGAAAGCTTTTTTTGAAATCAGTGTGCTTGAAGGCTCAAATCACTCAAAGTATTGAATGCTTGAAGGTTTTCAATGAATGCTTTTATTAGTTTTTCAAAGAATACTTTCCTTTTGTGTTTGGTGGTGTTTAAATACCTTTTCAACCTCTAAAAATCTATTTATAGCTGTTGGAGAGGAGAAACTAGCCGTTAGTCATGAAATAGGAAAGTTCTACACTTCGAAAAACTAGCCATTACTATGCTGTCAGACCCACAAGTATTGACACTTCAGACCATGAGTCGATACATGAGTCGACACTTGAGTCGATACTAGGTCAAGTATATCTTCTGAAGCTCTCTAGAATGTACTAGTGCATTGGCACTTCTTCTAGTGAGTCGATATTTGAGTCGACATTTCATCTCCATGAGTCGACACTTAACTAAACTCCTGAAATCAGCATATTCTGTATCCTATTTGGTCTCAGGTCTTGAGTCAACACATGAGTCGACACTTGGCTATTCATAAGTTAACACTTCTACATGCCAGCTGAAATTTTTTTTGCGTATCAGCTCAAGTCTCTGTGAGTCAACACCTGAGTAGACACTTGATTGAAACAGTACTGAAACTTGTCTAAATTAAAATTTTGAGCTCTTCAAAGTCTTTCACATATTCCAAAGTCCATGTAGCTTGAAAATTTATGATCTTAAATGACTTCTTCAACTGAATGACAAGCATTTCGATCTTACAACACAAACTAATCTTGATGAGTACCTAAATCTAATAAACACATCTTTAATGCATAATTAGTACTCAGATATAGTTAAGTATTTTGTTATTCAACAAAATCAAGACAGGAGTCAACATAATGTTAGGGTTTTATGGAGAGAGGAAAAAATAAAAAGGTCTTTATTTTTTTTTTATGTCTCCAACTCTTGATCTTAGATC
This sequence comes from Areca catechu, assembly GCA_021397845.1. Classification (NCBI taxonomy): domain Eukaryota; kingdom Viridiplantae; phylum Streptophyta; class Magnoliopsida; order Arecales; family Arecaceae; genus Areca; species Areca catechu. The sequence continues at coordinate 132,110,401 of CM038049.1, forward strand.
CTCTACTTCTTGATCTTCTTGGAAGGTTCAAGAAGATCCAAGGAAAAAAAATTTTAGCTATCCGGTGGCCTTCGGAGGGATCTAGCAGTCCTAGAAGGTTGATTGCATCGGAGCTTCGTGTGGATGATTCGTATAGGCTAGATATCCTATGTAACATGAGGTGACATAAAAATCCCTTACCATGTGCCATCAATAGTGGTAATTATCGACCCGTGCTATGGTATGAAATTAGATTTCATATTATATGTAGATTTGATCTATAGCATGCATCGATTAGACGATAAATACTGAATTTATTTTCAACATTTTATTTCCTTTGCATATATGTTAGATACATGGTATGATTTATTAGATCTAATCTATATGCATGTTATGTGATTAAAAATATTTTAATCAGATAATTGCTTCCACTGGTTTTTTTAAAAAATATATGTATGAAATCCTACCCATATTTCAACACTGATTGGTTCCTGACCATAACATATCTCACCAAGTGTAGATCATAGTATCTTGATCTACCCTTACATAGTCATAGGTTATTCAAAGTCTCAAATCATAAAGATAATTAAAATAATAATCTATAATTAGATCCTGATCATAACCTATATCGTTGAGTATGGATCATAGTATCTTGATCCACCCCTACATAGTCATAGGTTATTCAAAGATCTACATTATAGTCTATGAAAGAAACACAATACTTGAAGTAATGAATAAGATTTTATTTATGAAGACAAAATTATTATAATCAAGTTTTAATTACATAAAGAAGAAATTGAAATATAAATATTAAAAATCTCATCCTGGAGACTTGGAGTTTAGCCATGCATGGTGGTCTCTACAAGCTTCATCTTCTCATGAGGAAGACAATGAAGAAGAAATCTTTACTGCCCACCTCCTTTTTTCTCTCTCTCAAACCCTTTATAAAGACTAAAAGGAATAGAAAAATGACTCTCTCAGCTACCATCCACTCATTCCCTTCAAATTTACATCCAATTCATGTCCAAGTCATGTTTAAACCATGTGAAGCTTGACAGCCATTTGATCATGATCAGAACACTAGAATCTACTATGCATGTGCCTCAAATCAGGTTGGATAGCATGAGAACTATCTAATCATGCTATCAACCAGTTCGAGGCCATTGGATCACACACAAAGACTCCTGCTGGATCAATCCCCAACCAATAGCATTTTCCAACCATTGGATGGTATAAAGGAACTCTCTCCATCGGTTGATCATGCCATTAGTAGTGGGCCCCTATGCTTGATATGGTAAGCAAATTTTGGAGCCATTTGATCATGTGTAAGCTCTCCCTTCGATCACCTGATCGTGCCCTCAGCCCTCTCCCACTCCTACATTGCACCAAAGACCCTTCCTTATGGACTGCATGCCCAGTTATGTGGACCAAGCTATGGTCCGCAATGAACCAAATGGCTTGGGGATGGCTTTGGGTCTTCTTTTGATCTCTATTTGGGTCTAATTTGGTCTCCTTTTGGCCTATGGATTGGGCTTTTTGTACTTGTAGGAGCCTTCGGGTCCTTGTGAGCAGCTTTCTAGCAAAAGATAAGAAGAAGCATCAATTTCTAAAGAATAAAAATTAATTAATATATATTTTGATGCTTCTTTTAATATATTTATTATACTTATCATACCCTCCAACTTAAACTTTACTCATTCTTGAGTAAAGAAAAGATTTAGTGTTAGATACTATCATATTTTGAAATGGATATTTTTCCAAGCAACTTTCTAAATAGACCATTGATATTTAGAAGAACGTTGTTGAGACAAGTTATAGGGATATTAGTACTCACTAATATAGTAGTTAAATAAAGAATAAAAATTATTTCCAAACTTTTTCTAGATCATTTCTTACTTTTATCTCTAAATTGTCGACTTTAATATAGGCAAATGTATAGTAACTTTTGTTCTTCAATTTTTTTTTAAGGATACAATCAGTGCAATGTCTTAAGCCCTTAAGCTTTCCATTAGATCTTTATAATGGCATGCTCAGTTATGGTGCCAGGTGATGCAGGATGACTTTAAGATTGCTAAACATGCAAGAAAAATAATAAACTAGTTTTTTTATATTTTTTTATAATTTAATTTGCAGGCTAGATTCTCAAAATTAAGTAAAAACTAGCAGAAAGAGTAGCAATGCAAAGAATCACTATGATTGCAGGCATATTCATGCTAAATAATGAAAGTTAGGACCTGGAAATTGAGAAACTCCTAGTTTAGGATAGCTTATTTTCAACAAATCAGATATCAGAGAAGGAAAGGATGTTACCGGTCAGAGATTTGAAGAACTTCCAATGAAAAGATCACACAGCACTCTAATTGGAGCTTGGATGATGAAGCTCGATTTCCTTGAATTTGATGATTGATTTGGGCGGTCCTGGAGGCAAGGAAAGCCTCTTTTAGGGAGATGAAACATCTCGGGGATCCTGCAAGCATCAGGGGTCAATCAAAACAGTAACAACAAAATAATAAAAGGAGATTAGGTTTTGTAGAAATCTGAAATCAAGGTTTGTATGTGGTGGCTTGAAGAAGGATGTTGCTCTTTGCTTTGGGTGGCCTAGGGCACTCTTCCTTTGGGCGTGTGAAGGCTTAGATGGCAGCAAGCTAGGGTGTGCAAGGATGCTAGGGCAGCAAGGATGATTAGGGCATACAAAGTAACCAATGAAATACAAAAACTCCAACACCAATACAAGAACACAAGTTCTTAAACCAAAATTTTAGCAAAGATTTAATTCATGAGATAAAAGTTATTACAAGAGGAAGAGGGGTGGGATATTTATAGAGTTCCCATGCCCTCTCCTAAAGGGATTACAAGTCTTCTCCTAGTTAGAATAGATTTACACAATTTAAGTGGGAGAAAAACTATAAAATAAACCTAAAACTAGGAGTATACAAGTTGAATGAAATAAAAACTCAAACACCTTTCATTTGAACTCTTCCACATGCTTGGACTTGGTCAACTCATGGAGGACGCCTATCCTGGGCATGTTGGGCTTCATGGGGGCAGCAATGGGCAGCCAAGGATGGGTTGGGCGCAAGGGCTTTGGGCCCTGGAGGCCTGGGATGCATGGAGCAGGAATATTCCAGATATCTTGGTTCTGGGCTGGAATATACCTGGAATTTTGGTTCTTCATGGACCTGGGCCTTACATTCACTTGGGCTGGGGTATAGGTAAATCTTTAGGATTATGTTATGACCTGGTCTGGGAATATACTCTGGCATCTAGAGGGAATCTAGACATCCATAAAACATCTGGAGGGCATCTGTGCATCTTGCAGGAATCTTGGACCCTGGGTTGGCATTCAATGTCTAATTGGCTGATGTAGAGGTCTCTGGCTCCTGAATGAGGCCCGGTGGAACTCCAAAATAGTGTATCATCTCCTCCTGTACAAAAACTGGACTCTCACTAGACTCATATTTAAATACAGGACTCAATAGACTGGACTAGGTTGAGACAAATCAACTAGTCTCAACTTATTACAAGACTCAATCTTACTTGGTTACAAAATTGTGATACATGACTAAGGTTCTAAAAAAATCCTAATCAGCAAACCATATGGGATCCAATGATCTGTGTTTGATCCTAGTATCCCCACCACCAGGCTCCTTCAGCAGCAAATAAGTTGACCATCTACATGGAGTCTATGATGCTCGAGTAAATAACAATCTAGCTTATCACAGCTGCTCCAGCACAAATTGTGGTGAACAAGGTCATGGTAGACAGGATCCCAGTAAATTGTGCCATCATAATAAAAAGAAGCTTGGAAAAAAGATTTCAGAGGATAAGATCCCACCATCTCAGCAAAATTTGTTATACATGTTAAAGGAGACCACCTTTCTAATGGCATTCGATTATCCAGCATAGCTCTATAAATTGGTAAGAGAGGATCCCCGATAAGGTATACTATACTAACATGTCTCTACCAGTCTCACGCTCTCAATCATCTCTTGGCTCTCACTTCAGCTGCTGTAGCCTATTCCATTTTCTCACTGACTTAAGTATTGGAGGGTTCCTCGTCATTCACTACCAATCAAGAAACTGCTTTTACAGATCTCCATTCGAGAGCTACCAAGAGCAATACCTAGTTCCACCTGGAAAAGATCAAAGCACCCTCGAGCACTGCCATTGCCCAACAAAGGGTGTTTTGTTGGCAACAGATATCAGCGCCCACTTTAAAAGATTGGTCCCCCTTCTTGTCTTTAGCATCCTGTACAATTGAAATCCCCAACCAAAAGAAGGGGATAGGTAACCTCCTCCCACAAACTCTCTTTAGTGCATAAGTGCTAGCATAATCCAAAATTGAAGCCACAATAGATACTTTTCCCAAAAGCCCACTATTTATCTACACGGGTAAAATAGATAAAACCCAGGGCATTGCACAAAGTAACCATGATACCACCTGAGAGCCCACTACATGAATCACATAAGCTTCCTAGAGGGGGGCTAACCTTTCGATTCAAGTCAGAGCTTGGGTGGATCGTCTAGTCCCAAAAAAATAATAAATATCAAGTTTATAAGGCGTAATCATAGACTTAAAATAGTTGATGAAGGGGGTTTTGCAGCTCCCCTACAATTCCAAGCAAGAATATTAATGAGTTTAAAATTGTGGACCCTCTGGCCCTCTATCAACCACTCCCACCTCCTTTGACATCATAGAGTAATTGCCTAGAGTAGTAGTTCTTGAGGAAAACTCGGCCATTAAAATAAAAGCAAAGCATGGAGCCTTTACTTGGTGCAATTTAGACCAGAGCTAATGGACAATAAGTTGATGAGACTTTGAACCAATTCTTGAATGATGTTTTGGGTTATCTCTAGTCATAACATATGATGCTAGTTTGGAGCTCTCCTAATCCAGTATCATCAACTAGGTTGCTACTATTATCCCTTTCATAGGCTTCCAGACAAAGTTCTTCAAACCACCCTGAACCAGCAATTCAGAGCTTGGCAAACTGTATTGGCAACCTACTGATATGGTTCAAGAATCTGATTCAGAATACTAAGAAAATCGGATTGAGAAAGAAGGAAATAGAAAGTGAGAGAGTGGGGGAGGGAAGGAGAGTGAAAGGTCACCCGTGGCTGGCAATGGCCCATATAGACTGTCAAAGGATGGCCAATGCCTTTGGGGCTCTGGCATCCTCTGAGAGAGAAGAATAAAGAGAGAGGGGGAGGGAGACAAATGGAGGGGAAGGCTACAAAAATATTGTTAGAGAGCCACTAAGGCTACTAGACGAATGAAATCAATCCCACATCGTTCAAAGTATCAAAATAGAGGCAACCCATCCTTGTTTCATGCATAATTTGTTTTTATACAAAGTATGATGAAGCTGACAATCCCATTGTCGACTTTGCTATGCACTGTCGGCATCATTATGCACTATCAACTTCACTGCGTATCTATTGGTACTTCATTATGCATCATGTCAGAAAAATTCATTTGTGAAACAGGGATGGGTCATCCTTTTTTGACCCCACGAATATTGGTAAGTTGATTTTGACTGTCGAGGGCTTCAGCAGCCCTCCAGTATCCTCCCGGTCATCTTTTTCTCTGTCCATCTATCTCTCTCTCCCCTCTCTCTCTCTTTTTCTCCTCACTTAAAGCAAGGCAAATCTCAGGAGGCCTCCGCGGCCCTTTAGTAGCTACCACTGGCATCTCCACCAACCTTCCTTTCCTTTCCTCCCTCTCCCTCCTTTCCTCTCTCTTTTTAGCTCTCCAGTTCTTTCTCTCCCTATCTTTCATTTCTATACCTGTTCAAGCCCGGCCAGTACAAGGATGTGCCAACTTGCACCACTGACAAGATGGCATGAGATCCAGTTTAGGGTATGCAAACCTTACTTCCATGATTTGCTTACCAAAGTTTGATATTTTGGCTGGTGATCCTAATCCACTCCAGCCTACTTTTGTATCTCTTCCACAATCAAAACTATTGTTTGTAGAGGAGAATCAGCCCCGAATGATTCGCGTTGTCCCATTGACTTGGGTGGAGGCCACTTCCTTTTCTCTTTAAAGCTAGGCACCCCATGCAACCCAGCTTTTGATGACAGCCTTAGTGATCTCCATTTGCTGTGGGTCAGTGGGATCCTCGGAGGTAGAACTCATCAATGGAGCAAATTTGGAAGTATCCCCGACATCCGGCACCCCTTCATGCATTGGTTGGGTTTTGGGTGGGGATTTTTTGACTGTGTTCCATGGTTGGGTCCACGTATTATCAGATTTTTCACCAGCAAGAACCAAAGTCAGTGAACTTCTATTATCAAGGTTAGCAGTAGCGTTAACAGGCACTCTGGCAACTCGGATCCATGGGCCATACACTGGCTTGACATCTATTACACTAGCTGCCATGCAACCACAAGTGTCCAAGATTTGCTCAATTTTTTCATAGGAATAACATCTATCAAGAAATTCCCTGTAAGTGAACTGCTGCCATATAGCCTTCTCCTTCAACCTCACTTTGGCTCTTGGGCAAATAGTCTTCCATGGGAACATAGACCCTCGTATACCCCATTCTTATTGGCAGCCCATTCCATTCATCTAAAATTAGTGGAGTGTCAGCCATGGAGGCTATCTTGAATATTTCTTCTTTCTCCCAAAATTCAAGCAACAAGTTTGGCAACCAAAGCGAGAACTTGACTTGCTTGACCATATCCCGACTCGATTGAAACCAAGGCCTCAAGCTTTCAAGGGGAAGCAACAGCCTCACTAAGGTCCAAGGGCCTTTGTTTGAAACTCTGTGTTTGTCCTCCTTAGTGGGACATCAAAGAGTAGCAAGCCTTCATATGAGAAGGAAACCACCCAAAGTTCCCCTTGAATGTTCTAGTAGAGCTTCATCTCTCTCGGGATAAACTCTAATGGAAACCCATGATCAAGAAATTTATCCACCGAAGTAGTCTTCTAGTGGGCTGAGGCATAATCAATGTCATCATTCATGAACATCACCATCTGGTTGAACATTCAATCCAAGAAAGCGAACTCTATCATCTATAGTTTGTGAGGTCTCCCACCAGATACGGCAACACCCCTCGACCATCTGCGACCATGATTGACTTCCCTCCAATGACCTCCCACAATTAATTGAAAGAAACCCTGATGAGGTGGAGAACCGACCCCTTTTCCTTTTAAAAATTGGCTCCTCAGCAGGACCTGGCATAGGGATGGCAATGGGGTAGGATTTGGACCAAATCATCCAAAATCTATACTCGTTCTATCAAAATATTTCCTATTCCATGCCTATTCCATATCCATCTTGAATCGGATTAGGTTGGGTATAAAAAAAGTCACATTTGAATCAGATCATATCGGGTATACCTGATTCCATAAAATCTAAACGGATGAGGTCAGGATTTACCGCTACCTCAATGGGTCGAGTCGGATTGGGTATATGCAATCCATATCCAGTTTACTTAAATATTTTATAAACATGGCTTTTTTTATAAATGGACTGGATTTGAATCGGGATGTTCTACACCTATATCCAATCCAAATATGAATTGGACTTTTTTTATATAATCCATATCCATTTATAAATTAGATTGATAGGATTTTATCCATCCCATTAAGATCGGGTTGGTCAGATATCCATCAGATTGACAAAAATTACTATCCCTAACCTAGCAAGAAGCTTCCACCCATTTCCAACCAATCTATATCCATCCTCACCTCCTGCACCTCTAGTGAAGGAGTCCTAGCCCTTGGAGAAGGAGCATGTCGAGATGGCTTATCCACCACTTTTCCATGTAGATCCAGGCCTTCCATGGAGCTCGACGAGAAGGACCTCACTAGATTCGGTCAATTGAGGGTCGAATTTACCTTCCTCCCCTTGGGAGAACAAGCCCTGGCCTTGCCTTTCTCAGTTGCTCCTCTCTCGGCTATTCTTGTTTGCTACTTCACATGTCAAAATTACTAGTAAAGTTGAAAAGTGATTTAAAAGAATCTAGAAAATATAGCTCAAGGCTTTTCCTTCCATGAGAAGAACTTATAAAAAGTAGGAGCAACAATAAAATTAGTTACTTTGGCATGTTTATTGCATGTGTTCATGATCGAGCCTTATATAAGAGCACCAAATCCATTAAACAATGACACTTTGATCTATATCCAATGCATTGGTATGTATATAGACATGCATATAAGTGTTCAACATACAACAGACAATCGATCATCTTCTACATAGTAATATTTCGATAGTATATTATGCTCTCACATTCAAACAAAAGATATTGTTCTTTCTCGAAAAAAAGTTACTAATAATTATCGATCAACTTATGACTACAATATATTTTAATATAGCAGTTTATGGGTGCACAAAGTTAGAAGTGCAACATCAAAATCACCTTCCTGAGTAATAACCTTGGTGATTTGAACTATTAGAATGAATATAGGTTGTGAGTTGTGGGGCACTTAGTATGTATAATTTTTCCTTTTTTTCAACTTCATATTTGCTGGGATATCCCGGTTCAGCTACGAACCGAACATCAGTTCGACTGGCCAAAGCCCTTTTCTCCGGGCCACAAACTTCGGACCAGGGAAAGGCCAGGCCAACTACAGGTGACCCAAGGTTTCTCACTAGACTACGACATCCGAAAGCCAGATCTTCGGATGACGTCTTCGGCCTTGATCGAAGACCAAGTTTCTCATCGACTTCCGAAGACGCACTTTTCAGTCCCTGCCATGGACACGATCTCCGGCTCTGGGATAAACACCAAGTCTTCGGCCCACGCAAGGGGAAACCTGAAGATGGGACCACAATCTGGCCTAGATAGGCAACTGTAACCAACGGTTATAATCGACACTCTCCATGCCACGATCATGACGCTCAATTCCAGCCGCCACGCCTCCGATATGGCCGGAACCGTTCAATGACAACCCACGATCGCCAATCATGGGAGAAATTGACTCCCCATAATCACCGAAAAAAGAGCAAGCCGCAGGCCGGAGGCCTCCTCTTAAATAGTGGTAAGAAGAATGGCTCGAGAAAGGTACACACAGATACACCCATACTCTAAGAACCTTTCCCTCATACTCTCGATACTCTTCCCCATTCTGTGGCTGGGATCCGCCACTGACTTAGGCATCGGAGTGTCCCCCGCCGGAACAACTCCGGCAAGGGACCTGTTTTGCAGGTGAACCAAGGAGCGGTCCTGCGGTGCAGTAGCTTCGACCGACCGATACAGGGACTCCATGCCAACAGATTGGCACGCCAAGTAGGGGGCTTCATAGCACTCTTTAGGCTCCCTCCTAGACAAGGGAAAATGGCAAGAGGAAAGACTCAGATAGCTTCTACAAGTCGAAGTCGTGCTCCATCCCAAGGGGACGGGCCCCCAGGAGAGAACGACGTCCCGCCTCCCACAGTTATTGTGGGACTACAGCAATTTGAAGCCCTTGTGAACCAGGTCACCAACCTCACGGCAATGGTTCAGGACTTCCAGAACAGAGCTTTTCCGATGGAAAATCCACCGGCCGCCTCCAGACATAGCTCTCGGTCCTAAAGAAAGAGAGTCCCACGGGAGGATCCTACACATCTCTCCCCCCATTCTCGGCCCTCTCCTGAAGGCCGAATTTTGAGACCACCTAAGTCTGTCTATTCCTTGCAGAAAGGGAAAAGACCTAAGCAGACTCCCTCACCCTCCTCCGAAGACTCCACCTCCGTGGAGAGAGCACCGAAGCAGACTCCCGATTACGACGGGAGATTCAGAGCCATCAAATCGGAGATGGCGAAGGCGTGGGAACATAGAATGCGGGATCTGAAGGATCCCGACGATTTGATTGTGGGTGATCTACGTCCACCCTACACCGATCGTATCATGGCTGAAGTTGTTCCTCGGCACTTCAGGATTCCCCAGATGGAATCCTACGATGGCACCTCCAATCCCCTCGACCACTTGGATAGTTTCAAGGCCCATATGATGATCCAAGGAGCTTTGGATGTGATGTACTGCCTCGCATTCCCAGCTACCTTAAAGAAAGCTGCTCGGATATGGTACTCGAGCCTGCATCCAGGTACCATTGACTCTTTTTCTGAGTTAGAAAAACTGTTTATCTTGCATTTCAGGTCCTGCCATAAGACTTCCCAGAATACGGACACACTATTCCTCCTTCACCAGAATGAAGGAGAAAGCCTGCGAGATTACATCTCCAGGTTTAATGCGGCCACACTTGAGATCCCCGATCTCAACGAGCACATGGTCATGTCTGTGCTGAAGAAGGGGCTTCGTACCTCCAGGCTTACCTTTTTCCTAGATAAGAAGTTTCCTAAAAGCTATGCTGAGCTCTTGTCAAGGGCTCAGAAATATGCCGATGCTAAAGAGCAAGCGGCTAATTGACGACTAATCGAAGGAAAACCCCCTTCAAAAAAGAATAATAACAGGGGACAAGGTCCCTCAACTTCTAATAACAATGGCAGCAAATATACCGACCGTCGAAGAAGTCCTCCCAGGCCTAGAGCATCGGAAGGAAGATTCGACTCCTACACCCCCCTCAACCTCTCTCGAGAGAAGATCCTCATGGAGATAGAGAAAGAAAATTATCTCCAACGGCCCCGTTCCATGAAGGCCTCCTCTTCCGTAAGGAATAGAAACAAATACTACCGATTCCACCGGGACCACGACCACAACACCGAAGAATGCATCCAGCTGAAAGATGCGATCGAGGATCTTATCAAGAGAGGGTATTTGGGGTGATACATTGGTCGTCAAGGACCTTGGTCGAAAGCTACTGTTCCCCAGCCACCTCCTGAAGAGGCCGAACTGCCAAATCAAAGGCCTACCAACGGAGGTGTAGGGATGATACACCGACCCACCAACTGGAGAAGGGATGAGGACGTGCTCCAAAGCAACTCAAGGACAACAACGCTATCCTCTTCTCCGACGATGATCTTGTGGGGGTTCAGCTCCCACATGATGATCCCCTTGTAATCTCGATCGTAGTGGCTAATTATGATGTACAACGAATCCTTGTTGATAATGGAAATTTGATTGATGTCTTGATTTACGATACATTCTCTAAAATGTGCTTACCTAGACATCAACTACGAAGATCCCCCATACCACTCACCAATTTTGGGGGCAATCAAGTTCATGCCTAGGGAGAGATAGTATTGCTTGTAACCCTTGGCACTGAACCTCAACAAAAGACACTACCGATCAACTTCACGGTGGTCCAGATCCCCTTTACATACAACATCATTCTGGGGCGGCCCGCCTTGAACAGGTTCCGAACCGTGATCTCCTCTCATTATCTCCTGGCACGCTTCCCCACTAGGAACGGTGTCGGAGAAGTTAGAGGAGACCAGAGAACAGCACGGTAGTGCCTGATGATCCAAGACAAGCATTTCAACGATTCAGCAACTCCGAATCAGCTGGATCCGAGGGATACAACCACAAGCCTTGGTGAACCCATGGAGAGGACTGTCCCAGTCCCTTTAACAAAGGAAGACCCCACCAGAGTTGTGCAGATCGGGAGTACACTCGATGAGGAAACCATAATGGAGTTGATCCATTTTCTCAGAGACAACGCCGACATCTTCGTCTAGTCAGCTTCGGATATGCCAGGGATTCCCGTCGAAGTAATCACTCACCGGCTGGAAGTTACCCCTGGGTACAAGCCGGTGCGGCAGAAGAAAAGGAGCTTTGCTCCTGAAAGATAGCAAGCTGTGGACGAAGAAGTTGGCAAGCTCCTTAAAGCAGGGTTCATCCGAGAGGCCCACTACCCTGAGTGGTTGGCCAATATGGTGATGGTGAAGAAAGCCAGCGGCAAGTGGAGGATCTGCATCGATTATATGGACCTCAATAAGGCTTGCCCAAAAGATAGCTTCCCTCTTTTGAAGATTGATCAACTAGTCGACGCTACTACCGGCCACCAATTGCTGAGCTTCATGGATGCTTTTTCTAGCTATAACCAAATCAGAATGGATCCACAGGACGAGGAGAAGATGGCTTTCATCACTGAAAAAGGTCTCTACTGCTACAAGATGATGTCGTTCGGCCTCAAGAATGCCAGAGCAACATTTCAAAGACTGATCAACAAGGTATTCGAAAAGCAATTGGGGAGAAACATGGAGGCCTACATTGACGACATGATCGTCAAAAGCGTCCTCTGGAAAGATCACATCCATGACTTAGAAGAGTCATTCAGTGCTCTACGGCGCTACCGCATGAAGCTAAACCCGGCAAAGTGCACCTTTGGAGTCACTTCGAGTAAGTTCTTGGGCTTTCTTGTCACCAAACGAGGGATTGAGGCAAACCCTGAGAAGATTCAAGCTCTAAGAGATATGAGACATCCCTCCTGCAAAAAGGAAGTCCAGCAGTTAATAGGAAGAATCGCATCCCTAAGCAGATTCATTTCTCGGTCAGCCGAGAAATGCCTCCCATTCTTCAAGGTACTCCGGCAGTCAAAGGGCTTTGAATAGCCCGAAGACTGTCATACTGCCTTTGAGAAATTGAAGAAGTACCTGGAAACCCCGCCACTACTCTCCAAACCACAAGAAGGCGAGGTTCTCTACCTGTACATCTCTGCTTCAGATGAAGTCATTAGTTCGATCTTTGTCTGGAAAGATGAAGACGGATCCCACAAGCCGATCTACTATATCAGCAAGGTCCTGCATGATGCCGAAATGCAATATGCGAGGTTGCAGAAGCTGATCTACTCTCTGGTGATTGTGGCGAAGCGACTGCGGCCGTACTTTCACATCCACGCTATTGTGATGCTGACCGATCAATCCCTTAAGGCCGTTCTCCGATCTTCGGATACCTCTGGAAGGATAGCCAAGTGGGCTGTGAAGTTAAGTGATTTTGACATCAGTTTCCAGCCCCGAGCGGCTATGAAGGCCCAAGTGCTCTCCAATTTCTTGGCTGAGTGCACCTGGAAGTCCGAAGATGAAGCATCTTCGGTAGAAGATGAAGTCCCGAAGGAGACGAAGTCCGTCTGGGTGCTTCATGTGGATGAAGCTTCCAATGCTACTGGGTGCGGGACTGGACTCATGCTGGCCGAACCTGACGGTCACACCATAGAGTACGCACTCCGGTTCTCCTTCCATGCTTCAAACAATCAGGCCGAATACGAAGCCTTGCTCGCTGGCCTTCGGATTGCCAAGAATTTGGGAGTTCAGCAACTTTGAACCTTCTCAGACTCCCAGTTGGTTGTAAATCAAGTTAACAGAGAGTATGCAGCCACGGATCCAACTATGGTACAGTACCTAGAGAAGGTACGGGCTCTATCCTCTCAACTGGAATATTTTGAGATCATCCATGTTTCACGATCAGAGAGTTTCCGGGCAAATGCATTATCTCGACTGGAAACTACAGCACCAAAATCACTCGAGCGCACCTTTGTTGAACATCTGGAAACTCCAAGCATAGCCGAAGAGGCTGCGGAGGTGCGCCAGATCAACACCGAGCCAAGCTGGATGGATCCTATCATCAAATTTCTGAATGAAGGTGTACTGCCAGAGGACAGGGCAGAGGCCAAGAAGATCTGCTGGATGGCATCTCAGTACGTCATCCTAGACGGAACCCTCTATAAGAGATTATTTTCTTAACCACTGCTGAAATGTTTAGGACCGACAGATGCGGATTATGCCCTAAGAGAGGTCCACGAAGGCATATACGGTGATCACTTGGGGGGCAGGTCTTTATCATACAAGATCATTCGACATGGGTATTACTGGCCCTCCATCCAGAAGGACTCGACTGATTTTGTGCGAAAGTGCGACCACTGCCAGAGGTATGCCAATGTTAAAAGACAACCTGCGAGTCACCTGACCCAACTGGCAGCCCCATGGCCTTTTGTCCAGTGGGGAATGGACATTCCTGGCCCATTCCCGTCAGCGTCAAGGCAAAGGAAGTTTCTCCTTGTGGCCATCGACTACTTTACAAAATGGGTAGAAGTCGAACCACTGGCCCAGATCACAGAAGGCAATGTGGAGAATTTTATGAAAAACTTCATCATATTCAGGTTCGGCATCCTACATGTCATAATCATGGACAACAGGAGACAGTTCAACAATTCGAAGTTCAAGGACTTCTGCGCTCGGTACCATATTCAATATCGGCTGACTTCCGTTGCTCATCCACAGTCCAACGGACAAGCCGAAGTCACTAACCGGACCATCCTCCATGGTCTGAAGACAAGGTTGAACGCCGTTAAAGGGCTTTGGGCTGAAGAACTGATCTCCATTCTCTGGACATACCGAACTACCCCGAGAATGGCCACCGACGAGTCTCCGTTCAACCTGGCGTACGGTGCCGAAGTTGTGCTACCTATTGAAGTCTCCTTACAGTCCCTAAGAATTGACAACTACGAAGAGCCTGGGAACTCCGATCATAGAAGGATTGATCTGGACCTGCTACCAAGCATCAGACTCCAGGCCCAGATAAGGATGGCAGCGTACCAGCAAAAGGTTGTCAAATACTACAACTCAAGGGTGAAAGAGCAGATTTTCCGCATAGGGGACATGGCATTGTGAAGGGCAGAAGTATCCAGGCCAATGAAACAGGGTAAACTCTCCCCCAACTGGGAGGGTCTGTATCAAGTCGAAGAGGTTATTCGATCAGGAGCATATCGACTCAAGACCTTGGATGGGAAAACTCTGTCCCGGCCATAGAATGTACAAAACCTTCGCAAATATTATCAATAAACAAATTTCTAAATTTCCTGTGCAAAGTTGCTCGACCCTGCTCAACTTAGAATGGCTAGTTGCATCGACTAAACGATAACAGCCTTAGTGACCCGATCTGAAAAATCGGTCAACTACGCAAAAGAGAGTCTGATCCACTCACCTTATCGGTATGCTCGACGAGCACAACGAATGGCCTAATCAGGCCACCAAGAAGATCAAAGGCGCAGGGATGGTTTTCGTAACCTACCCTATGGTGAATCCAAAGACGCACTGGGACGGGTCTGAACAGCCTACCTTGATCACGACAGAAGTACACAGGGACGGTGTAAGCACCCTACCCTACGGTAAATCTAAAAACGTGCCTAAAAGGACCATTGTCATCCTTTCTATCGACAACAGACATTCCAAGAATGGTCCAATTAACCTCACTTCGTCCCTGTAGACCGAAAATGGTCTGCGGAGTCTACATTCCAGACAAAACATGATACAACATATCGCAAGAAATACATGGAAAGAGGTAAAAAAAAGATACTTCATTTTTTTTTCGATTTTTTATAAAAAAAAAAAGGAAAAAAAAAGAAAGAAGAAACTCTCACAAAGAGAGAACAAAAAAGAAAAGACTCTCAAAAAGAGAGACAAAAAAAAAAGAGAGTAACATTGGTAAGATGTGGAAAATTTTCAATAACCTCCCGTCGGATTTTTTCCATACCGGCTGGGGGAGATCTGGAGGGACGACGAAGGGCCCCCGGGGTTCCCATCCGAACCAAAATCCGACCCCTCATCGGAGTTAGAATCAAATTCATGTCCGGGAAAGGGAACGGAGGGCTTGATGTTGTCTAGGCCCTTCAAGTTGTAAAACTTAAAGGCCTTCCTCCTACATTCCCGGAACCCCTGATGGAAGGAGTCCAAAGCCACCTCGGCGACTTCCTCCTTGAAGGCGGCAGACACCCTGAAGTCCGAGATGGCATTCGCCGCCTCCCTCTTGGCCTCTTCTACCTCCGTGGCTACCACCGTGACCTGGGCCCGAGCCTCCCTCAGTTGGGCCTCCAACAGGCGGACCTTCTTCTCCAGACGGTCTACGAGAGGCTCCTCATCATTCCCCGGCTCGAGGTACTCCGGACTCCTCTTCCTCTTTGGATCAACGGCCCTTCTCTTTGCAGCTCGGCGGAGCTCGGAAGTGCTGAACCTCCTTTTCAATGGGAAAAAGGAGTCTACAAGGATGATGGCCCTTGATAGCAGAAGGCAAGGTTCTATTTATAGAAACCCTGCGCCCACGACTGACTGTGGGGAGGCGTGCTCCACGTCTTTTCCCAGCCGCATCAGAGAGCGCCACGTGTCCGGGCGATGCTTCGAGAACCAGAAGGCCGCTCAAGGGTCATTCCCGGGACAACAACCGCCAGCGCTTTGAATCTAGAAAAATCCTCATCGTGCGATGGCAACATTAATGGCTTCTTTTTAAAAAAAGAAGACCTGGTAGCACACAAGACGCAAGAAATCGTGACTGTACAAGTGCCAACGTGACACGTGGACAACAAGAATTACGATCAAACTTCCCTGATCACCGCTTGACGGGGAGTTGACGCCTATCTGCCCCAACAGATAGATTTCCTACCAAAAGGAAGGTAACACCAACCTGACCAATCGTAAACGGTCTTCGGCAACGGAGTTCTAATATGTTCCGGGATTTGTCTTCGTCATCTATCAACTAAACGGCCTTCGGCCATGACTGTTCGACCAAGCAGAATAAAGAATGGTAAAACTAGTTTAAGCTACATATGAAACACAACATTGCATATACAGAGGGGGACATAGTCATTTCAAGATCTAGAAATGTTGTCATACAAAATCAATCGACAATACAAAAAGAAAAAGAAGAAAGTACATCTAAAGCAACTTGGCAACTTAGATCACTCAATGTCAACGGAAGGAGATCCCACACCACACGACTTAAGCAATTTGTCAACCTGTGCTGAGAGGACCTCATCAATCTGGGCCGGGACCGGAGAACCTTCGGCTTGGACTCCCCTAGCCTGAACTTCCTCCTGAACTGGAATCAGAGTTGGGGTCACCCCCAGATTTTCGACTAAGGCAGTGGCCTCCTTACCCGGGCATGGCACTTCTTCGGCCTCTACTGCAGCTTCAGCCTCCTCTCCTTCTTCTTCTTCAGCTATGGTGAAAGGAGGAATGCCGAAAAGGTCAAGGTAAGGGAAGGCCTCCTATACCTTGGAAAGTCCGTCGTTAAAGCCATGCTGGTAGCCGTACAAAGATGCTTCATTCAACTCCTCTTGGAATTGTGGAGACATTTTGAAGTCAGCTACAGCATCTTTTACCCACTTCCACAATGACACGGACTCTCTCTTGGCCACTTCGGACTACAGAATTGCCTCTTCGGCCCTCCTGGAAGCCTCCTCCGCTGCCTTGGTCAGGCTTTCTATCTTCTCCTGATTCTCTCTGGCAGCTTGCTCCAAGGAGTCGACTTGTTTCCTGCACTCTCTCTACCCTGCCCCTTGCTCCGCCATTGTCAGATGGACACTTTTTAGTTCGCCCTTCAGTTCACGAACTTCATCGTTCACTCGAATGAGGCGGTCATCCATAGACTGCCTCAACTCTTCGGCTACTTCCTTTGCGACCCTGGCAGTATGAAGCTCTTTCTTGAGGCCATGGTTGAGGCTGTCAACGTTCCCCAGGCCCTCCTCTATAAAGGTAAGGTCGTAGACCAACTGCATCAAAAATGAGGGATCATGGATCGAACAATTCTCAAGACAAAGGGGACGGCAAGGATCATACCTGTTGCAGGGCGGAGAAGGCAGAATTGGACACCCTGGAAAGGTTATGATTCTGAAGAACCACCAAGTCATGAGGCAGCAGCGTACCCTTCAATGCCTGCCTGGCTACGGCAGGGACCAGCAGTCCCCCCGTAGGTGAAAGCTCCGAAGAGTTCGCCGAGCGGTTTCCAGTTGGGGAAGGCCCGCGAGCGGACTATCCCTCGACATGCTGCGCTTTGCCCCTATCAACTGCAGGGGGGCAAAATGGTGCAACATCCACTGCCTCAGGTGGACTCCCTGTTGTGCGAATCGAGGAGGTAGCCGCCGGTGGAGCTTCGACTGGACAAGGTCTCGACAGGGCCCCTTCCATAGGTGCTGCATCTTCCCCTGAAGTTCTCTAGGAAGACGAAGTGCTCCGGTCCCCCTCAGGACCATCCCTTCGAGCCTTCTTCCGAACTGTCGACCTAGTGAGAGGGGCTTGTGCTACCCTCTTCTCGGAGGTCTGACGAAGCCAGCTCACACCGGGCTTCATCCCGCCACCTACAAGTAAAAAGGTTCACTTCAATCGACCGAGCTACAATAAAACCAGGGAAGATGAGCAGAAATTTCCATCATTATACCTAATGTGGAGAATTTGCTATTTCCCGCAAGATGGAGATTTCTCTCCTCCAACAATTCCCGGATAGGGGCAACTTCGGAATTGACCAAGAAATCATAATCCGACTAATCGACTGCCAAGACCTTCTTCCCGTCATTGGCGGTTAGACGAGACTTCTTCCAAACAGTGTCGAAGCCCCATGAATCAAAAAACAGTAACACAAAAATGGGTTTCTACCCGTGGATGGCACTGGGCATGTCCTTGATGACCTTGCGGCCTGATCTAGGACCAATCACCCACCATCCATTGCTGTGGAAATCCCTCTTGAGAACGAAAAGGGCCATAAACAAATTGGTCCTAGGTTCTATATTTGCAATGCTACACATGACCAGGAATCCGCAGATGTTCCGGATGCTGTTCGGGGTCAACTGTGCCGGCACCACTTGGTACAAGCAGAATATCTTGATGAAGAAAGGGTGCAGGAGAAATCGAAGACCAGCTTTCAGATGATCTTCATACACGGCTAGACACCCGGGGGGAGGTTCGTTCACTCGTTCCTCGAGTGCGGGGAGAATGAAAGGGAACTCCTCGGGAATGCGATAGCATTCCCAAAAAAGGGCCGCCTTTCCCTGAGAAACCGAACTGGAGATCGACTCCGGACCTACTACGTCGCTGGCCCCTAAAGGCCTAACTTGTTTCCCCTGACTTTCTACGGTTTCTTCCATGATAGAAGAATGAAGCAAGGGGATAGAAGGAAGATTCTACCTGCAGAATAGATTGGTAGTCCAAAACAAAGAAAGCTGGACGAAGGATGAGATGAGGTTGAAGAAGCTTCCTTGGCCAGACCTTCACCCATTCCCAAGAGGAAGGCAGGGGTCTCTAAAGCCTTACCAGGTTGATTTGATCCAAGGTTACCAAGGGAGGTAACCCATCTTCAACTAATCGCCAGGATGAGGTGCATCCACCATCCAACGGACAGGGAAAAGCCACCACAACCATCCAAATCTCAACCAAAAGATTGGCTGAACCATCGTGCAACAAGAAAAAGAGAGACCGTCCCAGGGCCGCCCACTTTTTCCTTCTTCCCCAACCTGGGAATGACAGTTGTCCACCACCTGATTCCCAGATCGACCAGCAATCATGATGGGCAGTCCAATCAGAGATTCCATAATCATCCACTATACTATCTCCTAGGAGGAAAACAACAAAGCATTAGTACTCTGACTTCTCGAGGCAAACCTCCGCTTCGAAAACTGAGAGTAGGGGGGCAACTGTTGGGATATCCCGGTTTAGCTACGAACCAAACATCAGTTCGACTGGCCGAAGCCCTTTTCTTCGGGCCACGGACTTCGGACCAGGGAAAGGCCAGGCCAACTGCAGGCGACCCAAGGTTTCTCACCGGACTACAACATCCGAAAGCCAGATCTTCGGATGACGTCTTTGGTCTTGACCGAAGACCAAGTTTCTCATCGACTTTCGAAGACGCGCTCTTCGGTCCCTGCCGTAGACACGATCTTCGGCTCTGGGGTAAACACCAAGTCTTCGGCCCACACAAGGGGAAACCTAAAGATGGGACCATAATCTGGCCCATATAGGCAACTATAATCAACGGTTATAATCGACACTCTCCATGCCATGATCATGACGTGCAATTCCAGCCACCACGCCTCCGATCTGGCCAGAATCGCTCAATGACAACCCACGATCGCCAATCATGGAAAAAATTGACTCCCCATAATCACCGGAAAAAGAGCGGGCCACAGGCCGGAGGCCTCCTCTTAAATAGTGGTAAGAAGAATGGCTCGAGGGAGGTACACACAGATACACCCATACTCTAAGAACCTTTCCCTCATACTCTCGACACTCTTTCCCATTCTGTGGCTGGGATCCGTCACTGACTTAGGCATCGGAGTGTCCCCCGCTGGAACAACTCTGGCAAGGAACCTGTTTTGCAGGTGAACCAGGGAGCAGTCTTGCAGTGCAGCAGCTTCGACCGGCCGATACAGGAACTCCACGCCAACAATATTTTTTTTGTATGACCCCATTTATTTATTTATTTATTTATTTTTTTAACTTTGCTATGTTTTATATACTAAGTGATATGTCTCGAAACTAGCTACAGGTGACATACTAGGTCAACCAGTGAAAGCTCGCCATAAAGTATCTGACAAACCAATCAAAGTCCATCATATGGCCAATCATAGAGGCATGCAAAGTGTCTCTTAAATTTCAAACTCTCTCCTCAACTAGCAACAGCTCAGCCAAGATCATGATTGATTTCCGTAATTGCATGATGAATAAGTAAGATAAATTGATGAAATGCCCGAGCATGTGACTGTGATCTTTTTCAAAAAATAGGTGATCAGCAATCCCGATTTCCCAATGATAGGTGCTGACCCTCACTTGTATAAACAACTCCCAAGAAATCCTCCAAATAAGTACTCTTTGAGTCCTAAAGTACTCATTTATTTTCTTGTATTGCTACTCTACTATTCTCACAACAACTTCACTATTTCATCAGAGTTAATATGACTTAAACATCAAAGGATCCTCTATTGAACACTTTTCATAATTGCATGATGAATAAGTAAGATAAATCGATGAAATGCCCAATCATGTGACATGTGATCTTTTACCAAAAATAGGTGATCAGCAATCCCGATTTCCTCAATGATTGGTGCTAACCCTCGCTTGTATAAACAACTCCCGTGAGATCCCCCAAATAAGTACTCTTGAGCCCTAAAAGAATTCATTTATTTTCTTGTATTGCTACTCTACTATTCTCACATCTCTATTATTTTGTGAGAGTTAGTATGACTTAAGCATCAAAGAATCCCCTACTGAATACTTGCATGTAAGAGGACTTTCCTATCTTTTGTTGTATCAATATTAAAATCCCACATCAGAGTGAACGTCTAAACAAGGTTTCTACCATTCAGTATCAATTTGGAAGCAATATATATCGAAGCTGTCACTACCCAAGTGCAACGGCAATCAAGGCATCATTATGAAGACAAGCAGTGATCTTTATCTGACCTTCTCAATGTAAATAGCCAACAATCCTAGCACTCCAACAGCCCAGTTAGCTTGGTGCCTTAGTCGAGCTAAATCCCAGTAGTAACACTAAGAGTTAATTGAGAGATCGATGGAATATAACTATCCAAGCTTCCTTTCATGTGCAAGGCATATAAATTATATTATATACTTATTTACATACAAATATATATTATTGACCTTTTATTAAATAACAAAGTCAAAAGCTACACCCTTCCAACTTGACTAAACAAGAAAACTCCTATAGATACTCTAAGGAAAATGATCATCAATTCATACTTCTCAAAAACTTACGGTAAGTATGACTTACTTTTCTCCAATTATGTGACCAGAAGTATTGTAACTATATCATAGAAGCAGAAAACTACATCTCAAAACTAGTAGAAATTAGAACCCCTTTCAGAAATTAACAGTGTATATAGAGAGTCATGGTCCTACAAAATCCTTTCCGCATCAAAACATGATCACATAGTGATGTGGCAAGGAGCTGACATGTAATCCCTGTCAGATGACATGTCAGAAAAAGCTGTCACGGTGGACACTCCTCCTCGGACTCCCTTGCCAGGCCGAACTATCTCAGAATGTCGGGGCGGCCCGCCAAAAGAGAGTTCCGTCCTCCACCAGGTCAGCACCCGCAAGCCCGGGATGCCTAGGCCGGAGCCAAGCGACCTCCTTCACCAGATCGAGCCCCTCCGAGGCCGAGCCCCCTGGACCAGAGTCGAGCCTAGCCCTCCTTTATCAGGTCGAGCCCCTCCGAGGTCGAGTCCTCTAGGCTGGAGTCGCGTGCTGACCTCCTCCGCTAGATTGAGCCCCTCCGAGGTCGAACCCCCTGGATCAGAGTCAAGCCCTGCCCTCCTCTTCTAGGTCGAGCCCCTCTAAGGCCGAGCCCTCTGAGCAGGAGTCGAGCCTTCCTCCGTCAGGTCGAGCCCCTCCGAGGTCGAGCCCCCTAGGATGGAGTCGAGCCCAGCCCTCCTCTGCCAGGTCGAGCCCCTCGGAGTCGAGTCCCAGCTCTCCAGTTCGGCGACCACCTCGGACAAGGCCGCCGACCACCGAGGGGGCGAAGCCACCCTTCCAAGGCACCAACGAGCTGCCTGAGGACTATGAAGAAGCACCCATCAAATCATAATAGCTGTCCATAGCTACCACTTACACCAGAGAAGAAAGAAGCTCCATGATCGAGGCGCCACACTCTCCACCAACCGCCTGCACCATCCGAAAGAAAATGTCAACCAAGAAATTCGAATCCCGGAGTCGGCGGCCCCCGATCGAGACACTGCCAAGTTTCCCGGAATGGAGCAATCGAAAGGAATGCCAGAGCACACAGCAGGTTCCCTTATCATGAACCGAAAAAGACATCCCATCCACAGCATGGGACACCGCTGCACGCACCTGCTGACACGGTGATGATCTCGAGGTATGTGCCCAGCAACCGCCTAGACTTGAACCTTCGACACCCCGAGCAGGGAGGTAAGCTGAAACAAACTACAAACACCCAAGCAAGTGAGGGAGAGGAGGCCATGCTGGAGAACCACCAAAGAGACTGAGAATTCAAGGCTCTTAGAGATCCACAAGAAGGATCACCCGAACACAACCATCCATCTACAGTTCACCTCAGCCACCACCTTTCCCAGCTTGCTTGCACCCCACTCACACATCATTTACTCCTCCTAGCATGGAGTCCACCAAAGGGGCTTGACCAAGAGGATCTGTTTTCCTGGATTATCATTGACTTGATCGTTGGAGTGCCCCCGCCGGAATCCCCGGCCCGGGTCTCAAACACTTATTTTCCAGGTCCCGACAAGCAGGCGGTCCTGAGAAGATGAGGGGCGATCCAACTCCAACAGCAGTTATGGGCCACGGCGATCTTGGTGGCAACAGATTGGCACGCCAGGTAGGGGGAGGCAGGATGCTTCTTGATCCAACCTAAACCCCCTGCAAATAGCTCACCGGGAGGATGGTGACGACACGAGCGAGAGAAGTCTCCACCAGCCATGCGGGAGATCCCCCTTCCCGTGTAGACCCGCACAGTCCAGAAGGGGAGCTCCCCACTCCTGCTCAACCACCTCCGGTGGACATCCAGCTGGCTGCACTCGCCCAGCAGATGCAGGTCCTCACCATAGCAGTGCACCAGGTCCAGCACCAGCAATGGTCCTTGGCAACCCACCAGTAGCCAGGGACCCCCGTGGCCCATGCCGCAGTACCCCGGATAGCTTGCATTCCTTCCAAGGAAGGCCTTTGTAGCCGCGAGCCATCACCGATCACCGGGGTAGTCACTTGACTCCGACGAAGAGACAACAGGCCAAATCTATCGATAGGGAGAGCCGGTCACCAACCCTCGAGTGGGAAATGGCCAAACCCCACCGAGGTCGAAAAGGCAAGACCCCCCCTTCATGGACATCGTCCTATGTCACCTTCTACGTCTCCTTCAGCCTCGATGGAGGGTTCAACCGATGAGGCCATCAAAAGCATGGCTGAGAAGCTCTTGGAGGAGCACGAGCGCAGGCTAGCGAAGCTATCCCGCTGATTTGCGAACATGCAGGGCTCCGTCGATGAGCCAACGGGCTATGATGCCCGTCCCCCCTTCTTCCAAAAAATCCAAGAGGAACCGATTTCGTATGCCACAGGTGGATCCCTACGACGGGACCACCAACCCCCTGGACCACCTGGAAAGCTACAAGACCCTCATAAGGGTCCAGGGGGCCACCGACACCCTTTTTTGCATTGCCTTCCCAACAACCCTTCAGAAGGTGGCTCAAGTCTGGTTTACCTGCCTCGAGCCTGAGAGCATCGACTATTTCGCTTAGCTAGAGCAGAAGTTCATGGCCCACTTCGACGCCTGTCGGAAGGTGCCACGAGAAGCAGACAGCCTCTTCTCCATCCGACAACAGGACCGCGAGCCCCTACGAGACTACGTGGCCTGCTTCAAGGTCGCCGTGTTGAAGATTTACAATCTTGATGAGCCGGTCACCATGCTGGCACTGAAGCGAGGACTCAGGACCTCCCGCCTGACCTACTTGCTCAATAAGAAACCCCCCAAGACCTACTCCGAGCTCCTCCTCCGAGCTTAAAAGTATGTCCACGCTGAGGAGGCGGACCGTACAAGAAGGGAGCTAGATGGGAAGCCGCTGAAGAAGCCAACTCCCGCCGAGGCATCCGGGATGCGGAAGCCAGGACCCCCAGCTCCGAACTTCTGCCAGGGGCCGAGATAAAGGGGGGCTCCCATTCCAGAGGAGAGATTTACCCCTCTCCTCGCCCTGAGGATGAAGATCCTCATACAGATCGAAGGTGAGCCCTACTTGAAGCGCCCACCTTCGATGAAGCCATCCACTGGCCATGACAAGATGAAGTATTGTCGCTACCACCGCGACCACGATCACGACACCGAGGAATGCCGCAACCTCAAGAAGGAAATCGAAGAACTCATCAAGAGAGGCTACCTCGGAAGGTTCATGGGGGGTAGACCTCCAGCAAAACCTCAGGCGCTCATCGCTCTCCTGCCAGTCCCTGCAGTCGACAACCACCCTACTGAGAAGCCGATAGGGATGATCTACAGGGGCACCGAGGGCACATCTAAGAGGGCTCGGGGGGCAGAGTGTTCTAAGAATGTACTCCCCTTTATGAGGGAAGGGAGAAGTGGGGGAGAAAATATAAATAACGATACCATGGTCATCGAGATAACGATCGCGAAACATCCTATAAAATGTATCATGGTTGATAGTGGAAGCTCCATAGATGTGCTTTTTTGTGATGCCTTCTCCAAAATGAACTTATCCTCTGCTCAGCTCAGACCTGTGCACACATCCCTTGTCAATTTCATGGGAGATTCTGTGAGGGTTGAGGAAGAGATCACTCTCCCTGTCACTATCGGGACCCCACCTCAACAGACCACTATAATGATGACTTTCATGGTTGTTAGGCTCCCTTCAGCCTACAATGTGATTCTGGGATGACCATGGCTCAACCTGCTCGACGTCGTCATCTCCACAAAGTGGCTATTGGTGTGGTTCCCAACCCCCTATGGTGTTGGGGAGATGAGGGGTGCACCTCAGTCGATTCAACATTATTTTCAAACTCTCCCCGGAGCCAAGGTCTCCGAGGATGACCCCAAGGCAAACGATCTTGACCAAAGGGCGTAGGACCCTAAGGGTGGCTCGATCAAGCAATTGCTGTCTTATCCACTGGGAGCCGACCAGGGGAAGACGGTGCAGATTGGGCCCCTGCTACAAGATGAAGAGAGGGCCCACCTATTGGAGTTTCTACGGGCAAATGCAGATGTATTTGCTTGGACGACGATGGACATGCCGGGTATTCCCCTTGACATCATCACCCAAAAACTAAGCATTGACCCAAAGCACCGGCCAGTTCGGCAGAAGAAGAGAAGCTTCACCCTGGAGAGGCAGGCGGCAATCAATGAGGAAGTGGACAAACTCCTCACCACCAGTTTTGTTCGAGAGATATAGTACCCGAGCTGGCTGGCAAATGTGGTAATGGTGAAGAAAAGCAACGGCAAATGGAGAATCTGTGTAGACTACACCAACCTCAACAAGGCATGCCCGAAAGATAGTTTTCCTCTATCGAAGATTGACCAGTTGGTGGATGCCATCTCAGGGCACCGCCTACTCTCCTTCATGGATGCATTCTTCGGATACAATTAGATCCGGATGCACCCGGAGGATAAGGAGCACATTGCCTTTGTCACCGATCAAGGGACGTACTGCTATAGGATGATGCCCTTCAATCTAAAGAACGTTGGGGCCACGTACCAGTGCCTGGTCAACAGGGTCTTCAAAGACCAGATCGGCCAGAACAGGTAGGTGTACGTGGACGACATGCTTGTTATGAGCAAGCTGAGCTCGAACCATATCGCCGACCTTGTAGAAGCCTTCCACAACCTCCGAAAATACCAGATGAAGCTAAACCCAGCAAAATATGCCTTCGGAGTGGTAGTAGGAAAGTTCCTAGGCTTCATGGTTACCTAGAGGGGAATTGAAGCAAACCAGCAGAAGGTCCAGGCGATTCTTGACATGGAGCACCCGACATCCAAGAAGCAGGTCCAGCGCCTGACGAAGCGGATCGCAGCTCTGAGTCGGTTCATCTCGAGATTCGCAGACCGCTACCTTTTCTTTTTTAAGGTACTACACAAGATGCATGACTTCACCTGGATGGAGGAGTGCAGGACGGCCTTCAAAGAATTGAAGAAGTTCCTGGCATCTCCTCCGCTGCTCTCCCAACCAAAGGAAGGGGAAGAGCTCCTACTCTACCTAGCGGTCACACCTGGAGCCATTATCTCAGTCCTCGTTCGTGCAGATGAGGACGAATCTTAGAAGCCGGTGTACTACACCAGCAAAATCCTCCATAATGCGGAGATCATGTATACTCGTTCTGAGACTCATTTTTGCTCTAATAATTCTGCTAATCACCTCAGGCCATACTCCATGCGCATCCCATCACAGTCATGATGGATCAACCGCTTAGGACCATACTTAGCCACTCCGAAACCTCTGGAAGGCTGGCTAAGTGGTCCCTAATGCTGAGCGAGTTCGATATCGCATATCGGTTGAGATCGTCACATAAAGCCTAGGTCCTAGCTGACTTCCTGGTCGAGTGCACGAGACTCGTCAAGGAGCTAGAGCAGACAACCCCGGAGAGCCAAGTTGAGCCCGTAATAGAGGAGGAGCCCTGGATCCTCCACATAGATGGAGCGTCCAACTCCGGCGAGAGCGGAGCAGGCCTCATCCTCGCTAACGATGACAGAATCATGGTAGAATGTGCTATCCGCTTCAAATTCGCTGTGATAAACAACCAGGTAGAGTACAAGGCACTCCTCACTGGCCTAAGGGTCTCTCGCAAGCTGGGCATACAAAACTTGAAAGTCTTTACCGACTCCCAACTGGTGGCCGGACAAGTCTCTAGAGAATATGAAGCCTAAGATCCTTAGATGATCAAGTACCTGGAGCGGGTCCGCTCAAGCACGGCAAGTTTTCGATGCTTCAGCATCTTCCATATTCCCCACGGAGAGAATGCTCGCATGGATGCACTGTCGAGACTCGCGACCTTGCCGGACTCATCACTGAGGCATGCCCATATAGAGTACCTTAAGAGTCCAAGCTACGAAGCCCTAGAGGAGGTGCAGCAAGTCACCCCGGAGCCGAGCTAGATGGACAGGTACGTCAAATACATCACTGACGGCATCTTACCAGAGGACCGCACGGAAGCCGACCTCATCAAGAAGAAAGCCTCCCAGTTTGTCCTGATGGATGGACAGCTCTACCACCTATCCTATTCCTACCCACTCCTGAAGTGCTTCAGGCCCACGGAGGCAGCCTTCGTACTCCAAGAGATATATGAAGGCCTCTACGGGAACCACGTGGGAGGAAGGATGCTGGCCTACAAAGCTCTTCGCTAGGGATACTTCTGGAAGACCATGGGGAGGACGTCGCCGACTTCGTAAAGAAGTGCGATAAATGCCAGCGCCATGCTCATATACAGCATCAACCGGTGGTGCCGATCTCCCAACTCTCTATCCCATGGCCTTTCACCCAATGGGGATTGGACATCTTAGGGCCATTTCCCCCCGCACCAGGGCAGCGGAGATTTCTACTGGTGGCTATTGACTACTTCACCAAGTGAGTGGAAGCGAAGCCACTAGCACGGATCACAGAAGCCAAGGTCCACTAGTTCTTCTGGAAATCAATAATATGTCGCTTCAGACTCCTCCGCTGCATCATCACCAATAATGGGCGACAGTTCGATGACCGGGAGTTTGAGGGGTTCTGCGCCGAGCACAGCATTCAACACCGCTTCACCTCAGTAGCTCACCCCCAGACGAACGAGAAAGCCGAGGTGACCAACCGGACCATCCTTCAGGGAATTAGAACCCGACTAGACCGAGCCAAGGGCAGATAGGCGGAGGAACTCCCAAGTGTTCTGTGGGCCTACCACACAATGCTTTGGATGGTGACGGACAAAATGCCCTTTAGCCTTGTCTTTAGTGCTGAGGCCGTCATCCCAGTTGAGCTCGGCGTGCCAACACTACGGGTGCAGCAATATGAAGAGGCACAAAACCCGGTGCACCTTCTACTTAATTTGGACCTCCTCGAGGAAACCAGGGATAGAGCTCGACTCCGGATGGCAGCATACCAGCAACGAGTGGCCCGATACTACAACATGCAAGGCCAAAGGTCTTCTGACCTGGCGACCTGGTGCTATGCTGAGACGAAGCATCTCAGCCCCGGGAATGCGGCAAGCTCTCGTCAAACTGGGAAGGCCCCTACAAGGTGGTCAAAGCTCTCCTACATGGAGCCTACTACCTCGCGGATATGGACGGTGACAGATTCCCGTGAACGTGGAATGCCTGCAACCTGAGAAAATATTATCAGTAGTGTAAGGCTCTCATCTTATAATAATAAAGGCATTCTTTTGCACAAATCACCCTCTGCCATGCAGGAACATTGCTGCCATGCCCCAGGGCCCGGCATGCTCAAGCCCGGGGCTCAGCTCTCCAGCACCAAAGCTCGGAGCCCAGCTCTCCAGCGCTCAGGCTTGGAGCCCAGCACTCCGGCACTCAAGCTCGGAGTCCAGCACTCCAGCACTCAAGCCCGGAGCCCAGCTCTCCGCACCAAATCTCGGAGCCCAGCTCTACGGCATCGAAGCCTAGGGCCCAGCTCTCCGGCATCAATAGTGTAAGGTTCTTCCTCACTAACAATCAAGATACCCCCTTTACGCAAACAATTTTTGCCTTGCAAGGATGTCACTGCCCGGCCCAAGGTCCGACACGCTAAAGCCCGGATCCCACACTCTCCGGCACCAAGTCCTCGAGCCCAGCTCCAAGGCATCAAAGCCTGGATCCCACGCTCTTCGGCACCAAGTCCTCGAGCCTAGCCCCAAGGCATCAAATCCCGGATCCCACACTCTCCGGCACCAAAGCCCGGATCCCATGCTCTCCAGTACCAGGTCCTCGAGCCCAGCTCCAAGGCATCAAAGCCCGGATCCCACACTCTCCGGCACCAAAGCCCGAATCCCACGCTCTCCGGCACCAAGTCCTCGAGCCCAGCTCTAAGGTATTAAAGCCCGGATCCCATGCTCTCCGGCCACCAAAGTCTTGAAGCCCAGCTCTCAGGTCACCAAGCCCAGAGCCCAGATCTTCGGCACTGAAGCTTGAAGCCGAGCTCTCCAGCACTCAAGACCAGGGCCCAGCTCTCCGGCACTGAAGCTTGAAGCCCAGCTCTCAGGCCATCAAGCCCGGAGCCCAGCTCTCCGGCACTGAAGCTTGAAGACCAGCTCTTCGGCACTGAAGCTTGAAGACCAGCTCTTAGGCCATCAAGCCTGGAGCCCAGCTCTCCAGCACTGAAGCTTTGAGCTGAGCTCTCCAGCACTCAAGCCCGGAGCCCAGCTCTCCGGCACTAAAGCTTAAAGCCCAGCTCTCAGGCCATCAAGCCCGGAGCCCAACTCCCCGGCACTGAAGCTTGAAGCCCGATGCTCCGGCACTCGAGAACACTCACCCACCTCTGAAACACTCGAAGATAAAGTGGAAACCTCCTCTCTAACCTCATTACATGCCAAAAAAAAAAACAAAGAAGAAAGAAAGAAAGAAGAAAAGAGAAAAAGAGGGGAGAAGTGAAGAAGTACCAAGCTGAGATGGTTAAGAATTTTCTGCTTCATCAAAAATTTTTGGTTCATTACAAGTGTTCCCGGGCCCCTGACATGCCGGGCAGCCCAGGTCAAGGATAAAAGAAAAGAAAAATAGAAAAGGAATCTATCCTACTTAGATGGTTCCCCGTTGGGGCTCCATGGCTGCAAGGCATCTCTCTAGGGGCCTCGGGCTATGCAGCTCCGGCTTCAACAACCATCATCGGCGAAGAAGGTTTGGAGGCGGCCGTCGACTCCTCAGCATCACCCGAGTCTGGCACCGGCTCCACATCCAAAGCATTGGGGTATATGAGGAAAGGTAGGCCTTTGTCGGAAACCAACTCTTTGATCCTAGAGCATAGGTACATGAAGCCTTTGAAAAAGGAGTCCGACACCGCTTCATAAAACTCGATGGCGAACTCCTCCGAGGCCTTGTACCTTGCCACGGCCTCTTCAGCCCCCTTCTTCACCTCGGCAGCTTGCTCCTTTGCCACCTCTACCGACTTGGCCGCCGTCGCTGCCTCCTTCTTAGCAGCCATGGCCCTCTTCTCCGTGGTGACCAACCTCTCCTTCGCCGTGTCTAGTTCGGCCTGGAGGGACTGAGCATGCCCCTTCTGCTAGGCCGCCTCGACGTTGAACTCTATCAGTCTCTTCTCAGTGACCGCAAGCTCCTTAGCCTTTTTCTTCGACCGGCCCTACTCCTGGTCGAGGTTCTCCTAAAGCTCCTTCGAGTGCCTCTCAGCACTGGAGAGTTCTTTCTAGACCTCCTTGTTCTTCAGGTCAAGCCCCCGGGAGGTGTCAGTCTTCTCCTTCAGCTCAGTCCTCAGGGACTCGACCTCCGTTGCTCACTACTGGTCATTCTTCAACCAGTTTTTGCAGCAGTCTCTGATCAGGAGGGTCTCAGCGTCGATCTGCACCAGAAAAGATGTCAGCAATCAATGCACAAAGGGAGAGAGGAAGAAGTAGATCAATGAGGCGAAGTTACTTACTGAGAAGAGTTGGGAGAAGATTCTACTAATCGCATCCCCTAGCACCTTTCCAGCCATCTCCCGTCGATCACATGATTGGATTGAAAAATCCATCATGTGCTTGGCCAGCCTCTGATCCCGAAGCAATGAGATGTCAGGCACCAGTCTGAATGGGACCCGGTGGTAGTCCCTCTCCCTCCTGCTTGCCCCTGAGGCAAAATCGCCTTCTCCACCACCAGAAGAGGTCTCAGGGGCAGGGTGGGAGCTCGGTACCCCTTCAAGTGGCACCCTAGGCACCGGCTCTACTCCTCCTCGCACCTCCTCCCACTCGATGACAACGAGCTCCAAGGGAGGAAGAGACATGATGGTGATAGCTACGGCCACGACCCTGGCCCAGATGACCACCTCAGGCTCCGAGGCGGGGGCCAGTTCTCGTCGCCTCGGCCACTCCGGCATGGGCCCAGCTACCCTCTAACCTGGTTCCAGCATCATAGCAGCCACCCTCCTTCCTTGTGCGAGGGTGGCCTCGGTCTCCCTCCTGCTCGGCTCAGTCGACATGGCGAGAGCGGCCACCGACGCGCTCTCGTCACGAGCCCTCTTTGATGAGGACTCTTCGACCAACTCCGATGGAGACCTATTCCTGGTGATTGACAGCAGGTCATCCATCGAGAACTTCATACCTGCATGCGAAGGATGCAATGTCAGTTCCTAGTTTGGAGAAACAGAGTAAGAGGAGCAAAAAGGACTCGAGCCAAACTCACCCAACTCTCCCGTTGGGCCGACCCCAACCTCGACGAGGTTCTGCTCTGACAATAGAACCTCAAGGAAAGGAATCTGGGGGGTGTGGAGTAGCTCGTAGACATCTATGTTAGCTGCTTCGACCGCAGAGTTTCGGTTGGGGGACCGATCTGGGTCACTCCATACCCAGTCGACCCCCTCGATGGTAGCAAAGAAAAATTTTCTCTTCCGCCCTTTGATGAAAGAGGGGAGTTCAAATCTAATGCCCTTCGGGCGAGAAGAGATTGACCACCACCCATCCTCGGTAGGGTGGCACTTCAGAGTGAAGAAGGCTCTGAACAAGAAAAAATGGGTGACGATCCCGTGGAAATGGCAGAGCACTATGAAGCAAAAGATGGTCCTTATGGCATTCGGGATGAGTTGAGCAGGGATCAGATGATAGTTGCTCAACACTGACAAGAAGAAAGGGTGGAAAGGAAAGCGGAGTCCTCCTAAGAAGGTCTCCTCATAGAAGGCGATCCGGCCCGGGCTACAGGAAGTAACCCGATCCCCTGATCGAGGGATCAAGAGCCGGATGGAATGAGGGATGCCATAGACATCCTGGATGGTCCCCAGTTTCTCAGCTGAGATTATCGAAGCAATCCCACCGGGACCTATGGACCGAGCAAGGTCAGAAATGGGTTCGGCTGGAGAAGGAGGAGCGGGGATAGATCCAGGTTCCCTAATAACTATGCCACCAGGGGGACGCCTCCTACTAAACTCGAAGCATGCCTCTTCCCCCTCCTTATCGAAAGAAGAAGACGGCGATCTCGGCCTAGAGGGCCCGGCCTCACCCTGGTTAGTTGTGGGATGGAAGTTTGGTTTGAAGCGAGACGTGGAGAAGAAGATGAAGGACAGAAGTAGAAAGGAGGAGAAGGCGGATAAGGAACTGGAAAAGAATCTAGCCCTAGAAGGTATAACCGGAATGGGGAGGAAGAAGACTAACCTGTTGTGAGCTTTGGGAGACAAAAATAGTCGAGGGAATTAAAGAAGAACCTCAGTACAATGATGGGCACACAGGATTTGAAAGAAGGTGTGTTTTGGAAAAGGCTGTCTTTCCTTTCGAAGTGACCGGCGCCCAACCGTACCATTACAGATCCCCACCATCGGATCCATGCCACGCATCATCAATTAGCAAGGCTAGCATCTGGCTTCGACTGTGGCCGCTCTGAATTATGTGCCCGTAATAACTACTCCTCGGACATGTCCACGTGGCTCCCCTGGGTAGGCTGAAGTAATCGCTTCCCGAAGCACCATTGATCGTGGCTATCATTGTGCCAGATTCTCACCTTTCCATGTCAGCATTGCATTTACTCCCTTCGCCCTGAGTGCCCTACACCAACGGGACTTGGGAGTATGGGGCAAATGATGTGGCAAGGAGCTGACATGTAATCCCTGTCAGATGCCACGTCAGAAAAAGCTGCCATGGTGGACACTCCTCCTCGGACTCCCTTACCGGGTTGAACTGCCTCAGAATGTCAGGGCAGCCCACCAAAAAAGAGTTCCATCCTCCGTTAGGTCGGCACCCACAAGCCCGGGATGCCTAGGCCGGAGCTGAGAGACCTCCTTCACCAGATCGAGCCCCTCCAAGGTCGAGCCCCCTAGATCGAAGTCGAGCCCAGCCCTCCTCCGCCAGGTCAAGCCTCTTCGAGGCCGAGCCCTCTGGGCTAGAGTTGCGTGCTGACCTCCTCAGCCAGATTGAGGCCCTCCGAGGTCGAGCCCCCTAGTTCAGAGTCGAGACTAGCCCTCCTCTACTAGGTCGAGCCCCTCCGAGGCCGAGCCCTCTGAGTAGGAGTCTAGCCTTCCTCTGTCGGGTCAAGCCCCTTCGAGGTCGAGCCCCGTGGGCTAAAGTAGAGCCTAGCCCTCCTCTGCCAGGTCGAGCCCATCGGAGGTCGAGCCCCTGAGCCAGAGTCGAGTCCCCTCAGAGTCGAGCCCCTTTGGTCCGGAGTCGAGCTCAGCCCTCTTCCGCCATTGTGGAGCCCTTCCGAGGTCGAGCCCCTCGGAGTCGAGTCCCAGCTCTCCAATTCAGCGACCACCTCAGACAAGGCTGCCGGCCACCGAGGGGGCGAAGCCACCCTCCCAAGGCACCGGTGAGCCATCCAAGGACTAAAAGGAAGCACCCATCAAATCATAACAACTGTCCACAGCTACCATTTACACCAGAGAAGAAAAAAGCTCCATGATTGAGGTGCCACGCTCTCCATCAACCGCCTGCACCACCCGAAAGAAGAAGTCAACCAAGAGATTCGAATCCCGGGGATGGTGGCCCCCAGATCAAGACATTACCAAGTTTTCCAGAATGGAGCAATCGAAAGGAATGCCAGAGAACACGGCAGGTTCCCTTATCATGAACCAAGAAAGACATCCCGTCCATTGCACGGGACACCGCTGCACGCACCTGCTGACACGACAATGATCCCGAGGTATGCGCCCAGCAACTACCTGGACTTAAAAGAACCTTCGACACCCCCAGTGGGGATGTAAGCTGAAACAATCCACAAACACCCAAGCAAGTGAGGGAGAAGAGGCCACACAGGAGAACCACCAAGGAGACTGAGAATTCAAGGCTCTCGAAGATCCACAGGAAGGATCGCCCGAACACAGCCATCCATCTCCAGTTCACCTCGGCCACCACCTTTCCCAGCTTGCTTACACCCTACTCACACATCATTACTCCTACTAGCATGGAGTCCACCTCAGGGGCTCGACCAGGAGGATCTGTTCCCCTGGATCGTCACTAACTTGACCGTCAGAGTGCCCCCACCGGAATTTTCGGTCTGGATCTCTAACACTTGTTTTGCAGGTCCCGACGAGCAGGCCGGTCCCGAGAAGACAAGGGGCAATCCAACTTCAACAACAGATACGGGCCACAGCGATCTTGGCAGCAACACATAGTATTAATTCCTACTCTTGATCGTTCATTTTGTACTGGTTAATAATTATCTCATATACGAATCATCCTCAAACTTGTATTTATTATTCATATTTGTAGTTTCTTAGATGTACCCTAAAACTATTATGGCAAGTCAATAACATTCCATCACTCTTAACGGCCAGCAAAAAAGTATATTTGACCATGTTCTTATATTAGATAATCACTTATATATATATAAGCAAACCATGCAATGCATCCTATTACGATAAACCGGATCAAAGATTTAATTATCGAACTAAAAATTTAATTAATTTATCTAGACCGGTAGACCCAGCAGCAAGAAGACCGGTCCGACATGAAGAACGGATTGGCACAACACTTCAGCTAACGATGACAAATGACCCATAGTCGGCCATCAGCATACTCTCAAGCAACTGGCTGACCTGCAGTTGGTTAATCCACTTCTACTTAAAGTCCGTCGCTTTAAGCCTACCAAGAATGAGCCTGGTTGTTGTAACCAACCAATCATATAACTGATAGCCACGACATCAGTAAAGATCAAGATGGGTAACCACCAATAGTAACTACAATTAGCTAAAGGGAAGTTATTTTAATTAGCTTCCCTAACAGCAATCAGTTACAAGAAAGCATTAACCACTTTTAGTTGGGTCAATGCCTATAAAAAGAGGTAAGAGGGGATCTCCGAGGTAAGCAAGTCTAAGGCTACCCTAAGCCAAGTCAATTTGATTTTTACCTTTTCCATCTACGCTCTCTTTGAACTCTCAATTCTATTGCCGAACTCTACTGACTTAGGCATCGGAGTATCCCCTACCAGAAAAATTCTTGTTAGGGGTTTGTTTTGCAAGAAGCCAAAAAGGTGAACCGGTGATCCAGGCATTCTGTCCAATCTATGGAGATCAGAGTCAATAAATTGGTGTTCCAGGTAGGGACGAAGGTCACTTTGTTATTTTAATTACCCCTCTTAGGAAGGAGAGTTTTCAAGAAAAGGTAAGATGGCAAAAGGGAAAACACAAAATATCTCAGCAAGTAGGGGACATCCTGCTTCCAAAAAGAACGACCCCTTGGCAAAAAATAATATGGCACCTTCCACATTACATGTAGAACAACAACAGATAGAGGCCCTCTTGAATCGAGTGGATACACTGACAGCTATGGTATAGAATCTTCAAGAAACTGCCCTCAATGGACAACACCAGCCAGTGACCTCAAGACTCAGCTATCGATCCTTAAAAAGAGAAGGTCAATAATAAGAATTCACCCAACAGTCATCTGGGGATTGGCGATCTCTCGAATCCCAAAGCTCTCGACATTGAAGGCATGCTGAAAGCCAACTCGAAAGGAAAAGGGCCAGAAGATCTTTCTCAGTATCTTCCAAAGACTCTACTCTAAGGAACACCCAATGAGGAGGGGGAATACATGATGACTATGAAAAAAAGTTCAAGAAACTGGAGGTGCAGATTACAAGACTCGATGATCAGTGGAGAAATGATGAAACCGTGGCATATGACTCATGGCCTCCTTTCTCTTAAAGAATAATGGAGGAAGTGATTTCACACCACTTAAAGATCCCAAAATTGGAGCCGTATGACGATCCACGGATCCTTTTGATCGCCTAGAAAGTTTCAAGGCACATATGATGATACAAGGAGCTTCTGATGCCCTGCACTACCTTGCTTTCCCTACCACTCTAAAAAAAATAGCTTGAATATGGTATTCGAGTATTCATCCAGGTACCATTTATTTTTTAATGAATTAGAAAAATTATTTGTATCACATTTCAGGACCTGTCGAAGGATGCCCCGTAATTCAAACAGCCTCTTTCTTCTACAACTAAGTGAAGGAGAAAGCCTATAGGACTACGTGACCAAATTCAACTCTGCCATCCTTGAGATCTCTGATCTCAACGAATATGTGGCTATGTCCACCATGAAGAAAGGCCTCCGATCGTCCAGGTTCACCTTCTCTCTGGACAAGATGTTTTCCATGAGCTACGCCGAACTGCTAGTAAGGGCTCAAAATATGCAATGGCTGAAAAGCAAGTAGCTAGTCGGTGCCAAGCCAAAGGGAGGTCAGTCTCCAAGAAAAGAATGGCAAAGTTCTAGCACCTGGACCCCTTAGCCACGACAACATGCCAACCCGATGACATAGCCCCAAACCCAAGAGTCTAGTTGGCAAATTAGATGCATACACTTCTCTCTCTCCCCTGGAAAAAAATCCTAATGGAGATAGAAAAGAAAAGTTATTTACAAAGGCCTCATCTGATGAAGGCACCTCCTACATCCAGAAATAAAAAAAAACATTGCCGGTTCCACCATGACCATAGCCACAATATTGAAGAATGCATCCAGCTCAAAGATGTGATCGAAGATCTGATCAAGCGGGGATACCTAGGAAAGTATGTCAGCAACCAGAAACCCCAAACCGAAGTCACTGCCCCCAAGAGAGTTACTAAGGAGGTAGAACTACCCAACCAAAGGCCTACGGATGGAAGGGTAGGCATGCTGCATCGTCAGTCCAACTAGGGAAGCAGAGCTGAAGAGGTGCTTCTAAAAGATATAGGAGCAACAATGCCATATACTTCTCGAACGATGATCTATAAGGAATCCAAACTCCTCATGATGAACCTGAAGTTGTATCGGCTATTATAGCTAATTATGATGTAAGAAGGATTCTGGTAAATAATGGAAGTTCCACAGAGATCTTGCTCTATGATGCTTTCCTCATAATGAATCTACCTAAAAATAAATTATAAAGGTCAGACCATATCCTTGATAGGATTTGGAGGTAATCAGGTTCGAGTAGAAGGAAAAATAATACTACCAGTGATCCTTGGTATGGAACCATTTCAAAAAACACTCCCTATTAACTTTGTGGTCATACAAATGCCATTGGTGTATAATGCCATACTGGGATGGCCCGCTTTGAATAAGTTCCATACCATAGTGTCAACATATTACCTTCTAGTATGATTCTTAACTAGAAATGGGATCAAAGAAATGAGGAGAGATCAAAGAGTCACCAGACAGTGCTTAATGATACAAGATAGACAGTCGACCAACCACATGACTCTAGAGTAATTGGATCCAAGAGATTAGATGGAAGATTGCGGGGAGCCAGTTGAAAAGACCATTTCTATACCGCTAAGGGAAGATGATCCAACAAAAGTCATGCAGATCGAAAGTCTGCTTGATGAAGAGACCAAGACAAGGCTGACCAACTTCCTATGAAGCACTGCTGACATCTTCGCCTGGTCGGCCACTAACATGCCAGGGATCTCAGTCAAAGTCATCACACACCGACTGGAAGTCGGCCCCGATCACAGACCAGTCCAACAAAAGAAGAAAAATTTTGCTCTAGAAAGATAAAAGGTGATTTATGAAGAGGTGAATAAACTTATCAATGACGGGCTCATAAGGGAAGTCCATTACCCTGACTGGCTGGCCAATGTTGTGATGGTAAAGAAAGCAATGGCAAGTGGAGGATCTACATCGACTACACCGACCTTAATAAAGCTTGCTCAAAAGATAGCTTTCCTCTACCAAAAATAGATCAACTTAGTTGATGCCACTGCTAGACACCAATTATTGAGCTTCATGGATATCTTCTCTGGATACAATCAGATCCGAATGGACCCTGAAGATGAGGAGAAAATGGCATTCATAATGGAGAAAGGATTATATTATTACAAGGTGATGCCATTCAGCTTGCAAAATGCCGGAGTGACCTTCCAAAGGCTAATCAATAAGGTTTATGAAAAGCAACTTGGAAGAAATATGGAGGCATACGTCGACGACATGATCATGAAGAGCCTTTAAAAGACTGACCACATCAAAGATCTGGAGGAATTCTTTAACACCCTGCCACATCATTGGATAAAGCTGAATCCAACCAAGTGCACCTTTGGAGTAACATCAAGAAAATTCCTAGGATTTCTCATCACCAAATGAGGGATAGAGGCAATCCAGAGAAAATCTGGGCAATCCAAGCTATAAGACATCCCTCTAACAAAAAAGAGGTATAACAGTTGATCAGGAGGATTCCCTTATTGAGCTGATTCAATTCTTGATTGACCAAAAGATGTCTCCCCTTCTTCAAAGCTCTACACCAAACAAGAGGTTTCAAATGGGCAGACGATTGCCAACTCACCTTTGAAGAGTTAAAGAAATATTTGAGGAGTCCTCCTCTACTTTCAAAATCTTAAGAAGGTGAAACTTTCTACTTATATCTCTCCACTTTGAATGAGGCCATCAACTTAGTGCTTATCAGAAAAAGAGCCGACAACACACAAAAGCCGATCTACTATACTAGTAAAGTGCTACACGAAGCTGAAGTAAGGTATCCAAAAGTGCAAAAGCTCATATATTCGTTGGTTATCATAGCGAAATGCCTGCGACCTTACTTCCAATCCCATGCCATCATGGTCTTGACGGATCAGCCATTGAAGGCCATCTTCTGGTGCCCCGATATTTCAGGAAGGGTAGCCAAGTGTGCCATCAAGCTAAACAAATTTGACATCACATTCCAACCCCGATTGGCCATGAAGGTCTAGGTATTCGTCGATTTCCTTGCTGAATTTACATGGAACCAAAAAAATAGTCGATAAATGGTTGACGAAGGAGAGATAGCTGAAGAAGGTTTGGAGTCCCCTTGGGTACTCCATGTGGATGGAGCATCCAATTCTGCTGGTTGTGTAGCCGGACTCATATTAGTTGATCCTGAAGGATAAATTATGGAGTATGCCCTCCATTTCTCTTTATAAGCTTGGAATAACCAAGCAGAATACCCGTTTTGGTAGGACTCAAAATTTTCAAAGAACTAGGAATTCGAAAGATTTAGGTCTTCTCAGATTATCAGCTAGTGGTGAATCAAGTGAAAGACGAGTTTGAAGCCCAAGACTCAAATATGGTCAAATACTTAAAAAAGGTATTGGATCTAGTAACCCAACTGGAATTCTTTGAAATATCTAATATTCTATGGACTGAGAATTTTCGAGCCGATGCCCTTTCTCGACTGGTGACCACTACTTCGAACTCCCTTGGCCGGACATTCTTAGAATACTTGAAGGATCCTAGTATATCAGAGAAAGCTTTAGAGGTGCATCAAATTAAGCACAAATCCTGTTGGATGGACCCTATCTTTAAATTTC
This sequence comes from Areca catechu, assembly GCA_021397845.1. Classification (NCBI taxonomy): domain Eukaryota; kingdom Viridiplantae; phylum Streptophyta; class Magnoliopsida; order Arecales; family Arecaceae; genus Areca; species Areca catechu. The sequence continues at coordinate 132,149,860 of CM038049.1, forward strand.
TGAATAAAGGAATACTCCCATAAGATAAGGCCAAAGCCAAACAAATATGTTGGATGGCCTCTCAGTATGTCATCTTGAATGGAATACTCTACAAGAGATCTTTCACCCAACCCCTACCGAAATGCTTAGGGCCTGAGGATGCCGATTACGCCCTAAGAGAAGTACATGATGGCATATGTGGAGATCATATGGGGGGTAGATCTTTAGCCTACAAAATCATATGCCAAGGTTATTACTAACCAACAAATCTAGAAAGACAGTTGACTACGTCCGAAGATGTGACCAATGCCAGAGATACTTCAATATCCAAAGATGCCCTGCAAGTCAGCTGACTCAATTGATGGCCCCCTGGTCATTTGTCCAATGGAAAATGGATATTCTCGGCCTGTTCCCTCTGGCTTCAAGTCAATGGAAGTTCTTCGTTGTGGCCATTGATTATTTCACCAAGTAGGTCAAGGTCGAACCTTTGGCGCATATAACTATAGGGAAGGTCGAGAACTTTGTTAAGAGTTTCATCATCTTCCGATTCGAAATCTCTCATACCACTATCACCAATAATGAAAGATAATTTAACAACCAGAAATTCCAAGATTTTTGTGATCAATATCATATCATCCACAAGTTGACCTCTGTCGGTCATCTTCAATCCAATGGAGAAGCTGAAGTGACCAATCAGATAATTCTCCATGGTCTGAAAACCATATTGAATGATGCCAAGGGGCTCTGGGCCAAAGAACTAAATTCAGTCCTTTGGGCATACCAGACGACCCCCAGAATGGCTACGGGAGAATCCCCATTTAACCTGGTATATGGTAGTGAAGCAGTCCATCTGGTGAAAGTCACATTACAATCCTTGAGGATTAATCACTTCACAGAGCCTAAAAATTTAGAATGCCATAGAGCAGACCTAGATCTACACCAGGGTACTAGACTTCAAGCTCAAATGAAGATGGCTATGTACCAACAAAAGGTTGCCAAATACTACAACTCCAGGATTAAAGTATGAACCTTCCGACTCGAAGACTTGATATTATGAAGATTCGAAGTATCCAGGCTGACGGATCAAGAAAAACTCTCCCTCAATTAGGAAGGACCTTATCAAATCAGTGAGGTCGTACATCCCGGGACCTACCAACTTGAAGCTTTAGATGGCTCCCTAATGCCTCGGCTTTGGAATATAGAGAATCTTCGTGTATATTATCAATAAAGATTTTCTTCTGATGGCTTCATCAAAATGCCCAAATAAAATCAGGCCTAACCAGCCTACCTTATCAATATAACTGACAAGCATAAAGACGGGCCTAACCAGCCTACCTTATCAACATTACTAATAAGCACAAGGGAGGGCCTAACCAACCTACTCTATCGGTATGTTTGATAAATGTGCAAGTGGGCTTAACCAGCCTACTATATCAACAAAATCAATAGATGTACAATTGAGCTCATCGACCTACCATCAAGATCGGTCATGATCATTGGAAAACTACACCGAAGCTACATAGCCCTATATGGGGAAAAGGTGCCCCTATATCACCAAGTTATCATACAGATGACTCTACACTTAAAAAAATTCTCTTCTCAAGTAGAAGTTGAAAAGGACCCGATGACTCTATACTTGAAAAATTCTCTTCTCAAGTGAAAGTTGAAAAAGATCCGACAACCCTATACTTAAAAAAATTTTCTTCTCGAGCAGGAGTTAAAGGACATCCGACTACTTTATACTTAAAAAAAGTTTAGAGAAGTTCATCGCAGAAAAGACAAGTTGAAAGAGATTCTTCATTCATTTCCAAGAGTTTTTCTTACATTTCTATTTCATTACAAAAGAAAAGGAAAATACAAAGATCAGTTATCAGCAGTTGGAGCAGTATCAGGGTCAGCCACAAGAGGAGTCTCGTCCAGCTACCTTGCGATCTTTTCAACCTCGACCTACATCACGGGCTCTTCTTCGATTTCATATAATTATATGCCCGAGACATCTAGACCTGGATGAATCTTGAGAATCTCCTTGAGCTAGTCATTGAAACCCAGCTGGTAGCTGACTATCCCGGCCTTAGTCATCTCATACTTAAAGCTTGAAGGCTTCTTGTAATCTTCAATAGCTTGGATGGCTTGCTCTTTTGCCAACTTCATCTCCTTGGCAGCTAGGTCGGCCTTCTGAAAAGCCTATTCAACTTTCTTCTGACTGTCCTTGGTCGTGTGGTCTAGGGAGTGGATCATCTTCTTCTTTTTCCTTAACTTCGCCTCTTGTTCTACTATTTTAGTTTGAGCCTTCTTCAGTTTGGCCTCCAAAGATTGAACAGTGGCGATGCTCTTGTTCAGCTTCTCTTCTATGGCCGATTTTAGCTCTTCGACCACCTCTTTTTAACTTTCGCTATCTTTAGCTCCTCACGAAGGCCTTTGCTGAGATTCATAAATCCTGATATGCCTTCTTCTATCAGGGTCACTTCATGAATAAACTGCATCAGACAATAAAAGAGTTAGTTATATTTCTTACAATTTCAAGGAAGATGATAGAAAAAGGACCACTTACCTTCAAGATGTTGGGGTACAGTAAGTCGGCAATCTATTCTAGCCGATGATTCTTGGTTACTTCCCAGTCTCTTAGGAGGAGCATAGCCTTAATCAACTTTTTGGCCAGCTCCGGGTTTTCCAAGCCCCTCCCATCAAAGTAGACTGTGAAGTCTACTTCATACTCCCCCTCATAGGGATTGTCTCTCTCTGACATCTCTTTAGTTTGGGGGGCTTTGCCTTTGTCTTGATGAGGAGGCCGAGGTGGTGATACATCGGCAGACGATGTTGGCATCGGTTACTCTAAGGCTTGAGCCAAAGTAGCAGCCCTGGAACGGATCTCTGTTAGCAGGATGTCATCATCGGACATCGCCCTTAGTTCTGCAGGAATACTTTTCGTAACCTCTTCAGGCCGAGCTTTCTTCCTGCCCTCTAATTCTGCTGAGGGAGCTGGCATAAGCCTTTTGCAGGCAGCCTGACAGAGCTTGCTGAAGTCTAGTTTCATCTTTTTACCTGTAAAATAAAAAGACAATGGTGGTCAGCTGACAAGTAATTGAAAGCAAAGCGAAAGTCATATATTATGAAGTATACCAAAAGACATAAACATGCTGATATGAGCAAGATCAGCAACTCTCGAGAACTTTTTGAAGTCCTCCCAGTCGGCCTTCAGGACCTTCTTTCCATCATTGGCGATCAGACTAGATTCTCTCCGCTCGGTATTGAAACCCTAAGGATATGCTAAAAATAGAAAAAAGAAACAATGATTCCATCCATGAATAGCGGATGGCAACCCCGTGACAAACTTCTTACCTGGGCGAGGGCCGATGACCCACCATCCCTAGCCATGGAAATCCTTCTTCAGCATGAAGAAGAAAGTAAACAGAGAGGTCCTAGGCTCTATACTCAACTGTTGGCAAAGAACCAAGAAGGCACAGATGACCTAAATACTGTTCGGAGTCGGCTGTGCCGGGACTATATAGTATAGATTGAAAATTCTAACGAAGGAGTGCAAGGAAAATCGAAGACCAGCTTTCATGTGGTCTTCATACACCAAAATGGTGCCAGGAGGATGATGGTTTACTCTTTTCTCAAGGTGAGGAACCATCAAGGGAAGGGTCTCAGGGATTTTGTAACAATCCTGCAGAGAGGCCAACCTAGAGAAAGACATAGAATTACTAATGGACTCGAGTCTTAACTCGATGCCCCTTTGTCTAGAAGGACCTACGGGGCCGGAGGAGTCATCTTCTTCCCTACCGGTCGGAAGCCCATCGGTGGTGGGAACCTTTAGAGACCTAATCATGGTGGGAAGGAGAAATCTCTAACCTGAGAGGTATGGGAGAATCTGAAGGAACAAGGACCTGGAGTTGAAGCAAAAGTGGAGATCTCTGTGAAGAAGATGAGGGTACGAAGATTCCTTCTATGGGGTGGACACCCTTTATATAGGCAATAGCAATGGCCTTGATATCTGACATGGGACACGGATGCGATATAGTACTAAAGATTGATTTAAATTTTATGTTAATCGAGAGCAAATGTTCATTAACCTAACAGCCTATTAAATAATACGTTAAAGAATCTATAGCAAGCAACTAAATACTGGATTACATCACCCGCATGCATACCTAACAAAATAATTAATTAGATGGATCACGGCGATTAAGAAACCACCCTAGATTAGGTTCCTACTTTCTAACATCAGATCTAGAGGAAGGGAAAGGAATTTTGAGTTACCGATACGCTTAGAAACCTCCTCTGATGAAGATCTGGATCACAGCACTCTAGGGTTGAAGAATCGGACTCCAAACTGATCACTCCTGGCATCCGGATTTCGATCAAACTGATTCTAAAGCATGAATAACGATCTTCAGAGTTAGATCTCAAGAGAATCTACCAAAAACACCAAAAATAGCAATTAAACATTGGAAATCAAAAGCTATAAGGAAGGTTGGCACCAGGGTTGTTGGTTCTCCCGGGGATCTTCTTCTTTGGCTGGCTTTTTGGATCTCTTCAAAACATTGGATGAAGGCCTTGAAGAGACTTAGGGATCAGATATGATGGAGGGATTGGAAGGATAAACAGGGCGTCGCACCCCGGTAGAACTTGGATGTCGCATCCAAGTGTTCTAGGCGTCACACCTAGCACCTATCAGCCATCGCAGCTAGAAAGGAATTGGGAGAAGAACTCAGCAGAGTTTCATTTCATTTCATCAAATATTCATTTATTACAAGAGGGGAGGTGTAGGGGTATTTATAGAACCCTAACCAGAGAAGTGAGGTTCTCAAATACAAGAGTTTCATTACAACTCTAGACTTCAAGTTTACATTACCTGGACTCCTGCTGGATGAAAAAAAAATGGACTCTTATCCATAGTTGGCGCCAAGATGAGACATTGATGGAGGATCATGATCGCTTCTGGATTGGTCATGATGATTGGACTCCAGTGTCTCGATAATGTATTCTTCTAGAGCTACCTGGACTCTTCAGTCTGGATTGGAGAGAACTTTAGAGTCTTGCTGAAATTCTAGAATCCTTGAAGCTTGAACAGTTAGCAGCTTATTTGAATGGAATGCTAGGAACCCTTGGACCTCCAACACTAGATGAGAAAAAATTTCCAAACTCCTTTGAATGCTTGGCTAACTTTTCACTTTGGCATGAAATATTATGAATAGAAGGGCACCATCTAGGAGAAGTCCTTCACAATTACTCCTCTTAAAAATTTTGTGCGCCTTTCTTCATGGGCCGACCAAAAGAAATTGTCTTGATGAGTGTAGCTTGTCCAAATTTAAGTGGTAGGCCATGTGTCATTGTCCCCCTAGTGACGTGGCAATAATAGTCCTGAAATCATGCAAAGTTGACATGCAAAATAGGCTAGCATATGACAAGAGCTTGTGCTAGCACATGGGTCACATAGGCTTGTCTTGAACTAGCACTTGGGTCTTGATTTGAGTCATATGGGTATTATAATTGGTCTTCCCTGTAATACAAGACTCAACAACTAATTTTTACAGGACTCAACAATTAATTTTTATAGGACTCAATAAATAACTAAAGTCCTATTTGATCAATTGGAACCCAATTTGATCAAAAGGGCAAGACATGTAAATACGTAGTTCAACTTGGTAAAAGGGGTTTAGCCCAAAAGGCTAAATAAATAAAACCCTAATTCCAGTTGGTAAAAGGAGCTAACCCTAACTAATCCAAAATAACAAAAATTAAAATAAATTATTTACATGGATAAAAGGGTTGGGTCCAATGTTTCATTCACAGGTGATCCATAAGGATGTGGGTTCAACCTGTCGATATTTTCGGGCCCTGGTGTCCTCACCAATATCTCCCTCGAAAGATGTGAAGCACCTCCGATCATGCCACGTACAAACTATGCCAATCATGGGTACGAACTACTAAGAGATGGAAGCCGAATTGATGGGAGAAAAACCAACCTATCATCCTTGATCCGCGAGAATTTGATTAACGACCAAGATGAGGTCCCCGCACGATAATAAATGGTTGTGATGATGCCACATTTCATAATTCAGGCCGAAGGCGAAGAGTCAACCTAAGCATCGAAATGAAAAAAGTCGACATGACCCTTAAATCCATGCCAACTCTTCCAACACCAATAAAAGCTTGACATCTATCTAGAGCATGACATTCAAAACAAAAAATGGTTATTATAGCCAGCCAGGTCCAAGATTTGCCATCATTAGCAATCTTCTCTTTTACTAGAAAAAGATAAAAATTAATACTCCCATCTTTCAAAGCAATAAATTGTCTTGAAATTGAGAGTAGGGGGCAAGTGTTACTATAAACCGGATCGAAGATTTAATTACCGAACCAGAATTTAATTAATTTATCTGAATCGGTTAACCCAGCAACAAGAAGACCGATCCGACATGAAGAACGGATCGGCACAGCACTTCAGCTAACGACAACATATGACCCACAATTGGCCATCGGCATACTCCGAAGCAACTGGCCGACCTGCAGTCGACTAATCCACTTCGACTTAAGGTAGTCCGTCAACTTTAAGCCTACCAAGAATGAGCCTGGTTGTTATAACCAACCAATCAGATAACTGATAGCCATGGCATCAATAAAGATCAAGATGAGTAACTACCAACAGTAACTACAATTAGCTGGAGGAAAGTTATTTTAATTAACTTCTCTAACAGCAATCAGTTACAAGAAAGCATTAATCACTTTCAGTTGGATCAATGCCTATAAAAAGATGTAAGAGGGGATCTTCGAGGTAAACAAGTCTAAGACTACCCTAAGCCAAGTCAATTTGATTTTTACCTTTTCCATCTACGCACTCTTTGAACTCTCCATTCCATTGCCCGAACTCTACTGACTTAGATATCGGAGTATCTTCATTGGAGAAATTCCGGTCAGGATTTGTTTTGCAGGAACCCAAGCAAGTGAACCGGCAATCCAGGTATTCCATCCGGTCCATGAAGATCAGCATCAACACATCCCAATAAACTAGCAATCCTCCTCATGATAGTAGGGTCCATGCCATTCTTTTGTTATGAATCATTCTATAAATGCTTGCTTGTAACACTTGTTCTAAACTCACTTTTATTTAATAATATTATTTTGCTGACTTCCAGCTACCCATATCGAGTTCCTCTATGCCTAATTATTAACAAAATCATCTCATAATAACTTTTTTTATGGAAAGATAGTTTCTAGGATCTTAATATTCATGTCTCAAAACACTCTCCCCTAATCATCAAATATTCAATAGATTTTATAATTTGCATAATTAATGTAGTTTGGCAAGAAAAATTTACAATGTTTTATTGGTCTTCTTAATATTTCTATACTCATTTTTTAATAAGAAATTCAAAAATAATATCAAAGTTGTATCGGTCTTCTTGATATGGAGGAAACCTTTGTTTTAATCAAAGTCTTTTTCTGTAATTAACATTAAAACATATGATTGTAGTTTTAACTTAAACAGCAAGGAACTTGCCAGCAAAATAGCAACCTAAAGCTAGCTTCAAAATAATAGATAGGCAATATCCTACCTAGTGATCATAAAAGTGGAGTAGGGTTATGCTCTTTGACTGTAATATGTCTAAGCCAGTTGAGTTTGCATTTCAATGTGTGGGTTGATTCTATGAATGTTTGATTATTTGTTCAACTTAATCAGTGGACAGTACAAATCCAAAAGATCTTATTACATCCACTGTACGATCTATATTTAAACAGACAATTTTAATATCTAGTTGGTGTAAACCTGTATATTATTTTGTTCATAAATGGAGGATTATACATCTTCATTAATGTTGTGCAAGCTAAAACAAAGAAAAACAACTTGCAAGTAAACAAATGCTGTGTTGATATTATTTCCTTGTAGTTATTTCTTGTAGTTTTTTTTTTTGCTGCATAGGCACCTATCAAGTATAAGTTCACCAATCATCTTGTAATATCAGTTTTTTTTTAAGTTTAATTCTTATAGTAACATCTTATCCTCTACAAATAGTTGTAGAGGATAAGAGTCCGAATAAATAAAATTGCCAAAATTATTAGAAACTTTTTCTGTTATTATTATTATTATTTTTGTGTTTGAGAAAGAGTGGATGTTATTTGGAAGCATACGCTTATAGGGTTGCCAATGGTCAGATCATCCGAAATCCATAGCCATCTAACTAAAAAATTCTCCATTCCATATCCGTTTCGGGTTGGATTGGGTCGGGTATAAAAAAAAATCGTGTTTGGATGGGTTGGATCGGGTATACCCGATTTCATAAAACCTAGTTTACTTAAAAACCTAAACGGATTAGATTAAGTCAGATCAGGTCGGGTATACCCGTCCCATATCTAATTTACTTAATATTTTATAAACATTAATTTTTATATATAAACGGGTTGGGTTTGAATTGTAGCGTACTACTATCCGTATGATCCAAATCCGAGTCGGATTTTTTTTATATAACCTATATCCGTTTATAATTAGATGAGTCAAGTTTTACCCGTCCTATTAGGATCAGATCAGATCGGTTATCCATCATGTCAATAAAAATTATCATTATTATATGCTCCATCATTGCACACAATTGCATTAAGAAAGCCAAATAGAAAATACAATAGACTACGGTGTTAAAGTCCTAAATCCTAATTTGGTCTTGACTATTCGGTCCATTCAGTTTTCTTATCTGGGCATTGCAGGACAGATGACCAAGGAAATTAATCAAGCAACTTACGCATTCACTTTCTTTTTAGAAATATTAAAAATATAATATCTTAAAATGCATCTTGAGTTTTGACCGATAAAAAACTTAATTTACATCATATATCAAATATTTTTTAATAAAATAGAAATCCTTATGATCTCGTCCACATGAATAACTACACTAGTCTCCCCACCCCCCATTCTCTCTTCTTCTTCTTCCTTTTAATACTGTTGCTGCTACTTCTCCCGAATCGGGCTTGAACGGTTGGACTGGAACGCTCTTCTCCTTGTTTACCTGCAACAAAATTCCCAAGGGCCGGTAGTGTTCCAGGGGGGACACTCCAATGCTCAAATTAGCGGGAGCTTGAGGGCAACAGAAGGAGGAATCAAAGAGACGGCGTATAGATAAGGAAGAAGTGCTAGTACTTGCCTTAGCTTGCTTACCGCCTTGTGTCCTCCAGTTTACCTTATATAGGCGCGGAACAGTACCAAAATTCGTTAGGGGTGAAGCCTGGAAAGACTGATCTGCTCCTAAGAGAATCCGGAGAGTAGCCACGTGGCGCCAAGATAGGGTGACATCGTGGGAGTAGTGGAGTAGTGGTGCTGATGTGGCAAGAGTATGTTATAACAGAATTCTGGTATCAGCTAGAGGAGGCTTCTGGAGTTATTGAGATCCTTGGAGCAGGTCGGTCGGATCTCGACTGGAGAATGTCCGTTGGAGCTTCAACCGGAAAAGGTTCGCCAAACCTCAACTGAAGTGGGTCGGTCGGATCTCTACTTCAGTGGGTCGGTCGGACATCGACTGGAGAACGTCCGTCGGAGCTTCAACAAGAAAAGGTTGGCCGGACCTCAGCTGAAGTGGGTCGTTCGGACCTCTGCTCTGTCCCGACCGAAAAAATTATTGGCTCCGGTCCAGTTCAAAGAAAAGTTGATTTAGCATAACAGATGTGGCAGTCCGGTCAGATAGTGAGCCGATTGGGTATAACAGTTGCCCCCCTAACTCTTGGCCTTCGAACGGTTCTGCAACTTCGAAGGACGAGAGCATTATTTGGTATTTAATGCATCAATCTTTGAGATGATTGCGAATATGATCCAGCGTGCTGCGACTGGCCGCCTTCTACTCCGAAATCCTACCCACAGGATAAATGTCAGCACTTCATTGGAAGCGGTGGCAGGGGAGCAGTTAATGCTGGAGGGGTGCAATGATGAGCTGCCAACCTGAAATACCCGTCCGTTGGGTTATCGACGCGACATGGGCGAGGTGGCAAAATCTGAGTGGTTGGCGCAGTGTCTAGAGCTGCTCATCCGCTGCTGGTTGGGCGATTACGTGGATCATGATTGGGCACGATTCGGCACGTCTCATCGGCTTCTCCGTAGGATTGGGAGATCGCGTCATTTGACGGTGGATCGCGGTGCTCGAGGGTGCTGGGAAGTGGCCCCTCAGTGTCTATAAAAGGAGGGGGAGGAGGCCCGGAGGGGGTCTTCACTGCATTTGCATTCGAGGAGAAAGAACCTTTTTCTTCCTACCGCTTGCGCCTCCCTCTAGGAATTCCATTGCAAGATTAGTTTCTCCGTCTTTTCTTCCAACTCCCATTAGGATGGCCTCCGGCAACCGGAGCTCTGACCGTAGGGAACCAGGCCCCAACAACATTCCATCGAAGATAACCCAGGAGAAGGTAGAGAACCTTAGGGTCATGTATAATATTCCGACCACTTTGCATTTGACCATTCCGACCCGGGATGGGAGAGTGAATGGCCCACTAAACTTAGAAGCCCTTCCGGTATACGAAGACCACCTTAGGCTGGTCTTCGATTCCCTCTTTCCCCTTTCTTCGTCCAAATTTTCAACTTTTACAGGGTTACACTGCACAGCTGACCCCGAACAGCATTCGGATGATCAACGACTTCATGATCCTCTGCCAGAGGGCTGGAGTTGAGCCGAGGTTGTCTCTATTCGGTAACTTCTTTCTTCTGAAAAAAGAATTCCGAAGCCAGGAGTGGTGGATATTCAGTCCCCGCCCTGGTTGGAAGATACTAGGGGCTTCCGTCGGCTATTCATGAATGGAAATCCCGATACTTCTTTGTAGATAGCCTGGAACCCTGGGGTTTTGAACCAATGTGAAGAGAGCCCAGGCCGAAAGCGATGGATGGGAGGAAGTGCTGAGGACCGATGGACCGATGAGACCGATTTCAATAGGTGGATGGAGAAGATCCGATGTTTATACACGACCTCCTCCGAGAGGAGAACCTCTTCCTTGCTGGGATCAGCCTGCAGCAAAGCTTGGGTAGGGTAGCGACTGTTCGTCGTAGGTCTTCAAATCTTCTGTTGACTTTGTTTCCTGGCTACTAACCCTGACCTTATTTGATGGCAGGTGCAAAGATGAAGCCTAACAGGGCAACCATTTTGGCTCGAGCGGCACAGAGAAGGGCCGTCCGTATTACTGAGCCAACGTCCGGGAGGTCGAAGAAGCAATGGATGGAAGAGCCAACGTCTGAAAGGCCAAAGAAGCAACGGACGGAGGAGCCATCCACTACTGTCGTTTCAGTAGAGTCTAACGACCACATGCCATTGTCAGCTCGCCAAGTGGCGAGGGTACCGGAGTCAGCCACTCGGATGAAAGAAGACCAATCACTGCCGACCGAAGCTAAGACAGCCCCAACCTACCCGCTCGTCGAGCTGATCGAAGAGATTTCCCCGACGGCCGGAGGGGGACAAGTGGTCGAAGGACAGGCAACTAATAGGGGGAGGCCAGTGAAGCCGATGATGAGGAGCGTCAGAAATGGTGTGCCATTCATGACGTCGAGTGGGTTAAAGACCTGCTCAAAAGGGCCATCATGGACGTTGATCGGTGATCAGTGAACGAGGCCGCCAGGAGTTCCTTTCATCACATGTTGGGGGTAAGTCACCTATCCGAACCCCTAGCCTCTACTTTATTGCCTATGAGGCACTAATATTGTCTTGTTGTTTGCAGCTCTTCAAGACATGCTGCTGATGGATGACGGCCTAAGCGAGTTGTTGTACCTGAGAGAGCGCTTGGCCAAGATGGCCGAAGAGGCAGAGGTGGCCAAAGCCGCGACGGAGGCAGCACAGAAGGCCACCGAGAGGGGTTGTCTGCTTGTCGTGAAAAAGCAGAGACCCTCAAGGAAGAGGCAGAAGGCTTGCGGGTCAGCTTGCTGACCGGGGAGCCCATTTGAAAAGAAAAAAACTATGAGGCACTGAATAAAGTCCTTGCTTGTTTGCAGCCCTTCAGACATGCTGCTGATGGATGACGGCTAGCAGTTGTTGTACCTGAGAGAGCGCTTGGCCAAGATGGCCGAAGAGGCAGAGGTGGCCAAAGCGCGACGGAGGCGCCAGGCCACCGAGGAGGGGTTGTCTGCTTGTCGTGAAAAAGCAGAGACCCTCAAGAAACAGAAGGCTTGCGGGGTCAGCTTGCTGACCGGGAGCCCATTTGAAAAGAAAAACATAGGTTGAAAGCCCTGGCCCGCCAATTGACCGAAGTGGAGGGACACCTAGTCAAGTCCAAGAGTGCTCGAGGGGCCACCAAGCGGAGGCAGAGAGATACAAGGGTTTGCTGAAGAACCCAAGAGCTGATGGCATCGATGGCCAAAGTGGCCGCGAAGAAGTATAGGCCTCCGATAATTCACAAAGAGATAAAGAGGCCGGCATAGTCAGCTTCAACTACGGCTATGAAGAGTGCCTGGCGAAGGTAAGTGATGCGCTTCCAGAGCTTGACCTCACCTTCCTACAGTTGCCAAAACAAGTAGAAAAGGAAGGCACGGAAGATGAGGCAGATATGATCGATAGAGGGTCGAACCCCCGCTAAAGCTGGCATAGAGGAGGCTGGAGTGGGCGCCCAGGCCGAAGCCGAGGCAGGGGGATGATCGAACCATACCTGTATCTCCAGTGGGTCAGACCTAAATGTTTGTAAAGGTCTGACCTTCTCTTTTATAAAAACTTTTTTTATAATATAATCGATTTCTTTTTATCACATCTCCTGCGTACGTCTTTGTATGTGTGGGTCGGTCGGATTGACTGAAGTTCCTTCTTCTAAAATATTTCTAAGTATCGACGGTCGGCTGGATGGGACCGTAGACACTCCGAAGGAGCTCTGGATGGTAGCTTAGTCCAAACCTAGCCACTTAGGAATTTTCCTAAGTGTTGGACATTGCTCATCCGAACTTGAGACCTCCGAAGTGGCTGCCAGACAGTAGCTCAGTCCGAACCTAGACACTTAGAAACTTTTTTAGTGTTGGTCCGTCGGCTCATCCGAACTTGAGACCTCCGAAGTGGCTGCCGGATAGTAGCTCAGTCCAAACCTAGGCACTTAGGAATTTTTCTAAGTGTTGGTCCATCGGCTTGTCCGAACTTGAGACCTCCGAAGTGGTGTCGGAAGTAGCTCAGTCTGAACCTAGACACTTAGGAATTTTTCTAAGTATTGGTCCATCGGCTCGTCTGAACTTGAGACCAGACCTCCATGTGGATCGTTTTGAAGTTGTCGTTGACGGGGTCGGATTTTCGAGAATGGGTGCCCTAAAGCCTCTGCCGCTAGAGTCAGACTTTCAGAAGTGGGCTACCCTAGAGCTTTGCGACTGGAGTCAGACTTTTAGAAGTGGGCTACCCTAGAGCCTTTGCTGATGGAGTCGGACTTCGGGAGTGGGCTGCCTAAAGCCTTTGCCGACCAGAGTCGGACTTTCGAAAGTGGATGCCCTAGAGCCTTTGCCGACCGAAGTCAACTTTCAAAAGTGGGCTACCCTAGAGCCTTTTTGATAGGAGTCATACTTTCGAAAGTGGGCTATCCTAGAGTCTCTACCGACGGAGTTGGACTTTTGGAAGTGGGCTGCCCTAGCCTTTGCCGACTGGAGCGGACTTTTGGAAATGGCTGCCCTAGAGCCTTGCCAACCGGAGTCGACTTTCGAAAGTGGATGCCCTAGAGCCTTTGCTGATTGAAGTCGGACTTTCGGAAGTGGGCTGCCCTAGAGCCTTTACGACAGAGTAGGACTTTCAGAAAGGGCTACCCTTGAGCCTTTGCCAACCAGAGTCAGACTTTCGAAGTGGGCTGCCCTAGAGCCTTTGCCGACTAGAGTCGGACTTCAAAGTGGGCTGCCCTAGAGCCTCTGCGACCGGAGTTGGACTTTCAGAAGTGGGCTACCCTAGAGCTTCTGCCGATTGGAGTCGGACTTTTGGAAGTGGGCTGATAGAAGAAATGATGGCCTTTATTGATAATACTTCCGAAGGTTGTCTACATTCAATGGACGCACCACCTACCATCTGTTTAGGTGTTCAAGTCGGTAAGTTCCAGTTGAATCACTTCAACGACTCGATAAGGGCTTCCCAGTTGAGAGAGAGCTTTCCTACTCGGTCGGTCTTGATATTTCTATCCTTCGCAAAACCAAATCTCTGACCCAGAAGTTCGAGCCTTGACTCATGAATTGTAATATATGCCATCTTCTAACGATAGGCCATCTCTTCAAGCCCATTTGTAGCTGTCTCCTCAAGTAGATCTAGGTCAGCCCTCCGTTGCTCTGAGTTGGTCAATTCGGCAAAGTGATCAATCCGTAGGGACCGAAAGGACATTTCTACAGGGATGACTGCTTCAATTCTGTAGGTAAGGTTGAACGGAGTCTCCCTAGTAACCGTTCGGGCAGTTGTCCGATATGCCCAAAGCACTGAGTGAAGTTCTTCTGCCCAAAGTCCTTTGGTATCATTCAGTCGGGTCTTCAGTCCATGTAGGATTGTTCGATTGGTGACTTTGGCTTCTCCATTGGACTGGGGATGGCCGACTGACATTAGCCAATGGGAAATATGATATTGCTGGCAGAAATCCCGGAATTTAGGGTTGTTGAACTGCCTTCCATTGTCGATAATAATTATTTATGGGATGCCGAATCAGAAAATAATGCAGTTTCGGACAAAGCTCTCTACTTTGGCTTCTGTGATCTGCGCCAGTGGTTCGGCCTCCACCCACTTGGTGAAGTAATCTATGTCCACGATCAGGAATTTTTGCTGGCCGGATGCTGGTGGAAAAGGTCCCAGGATGTCCATCCCCCACTGCGCGAATGGCTAAGGTGCGGTGAGTGGGGTCAGCTGGCTGGCAGGCCTCCTTTGGATATTGGAGTACCTTTGGGATGCGTCGCACCTTTTGACGAAGTTTGATGCATCCTTCTGAATTGTAGGCCAATAGTATTCCTGTCGGATGATCTTGTATGCTAGGGATCTCCCTCTTAGATGGTCACTGCAGATGCCTTCATGCACTTCTCTGAGTGTGTAGTCTGCATCAGTCAGCCCCAAGCACTTTAGCAGCGGCTGTGAGAACGATCACTTGTAGAGGATGACGTCGAGGATGACATACTTTGAAGCCATCCAACATACATGCTTGGCTTCAGTCGGATCTTCCGACAGAGTTCCTCGGACAAGGAATGTAAGAATTGGGTCCATCCAAGAGGCTTCTTATTCAACTTGGTACCTCGGTCGGCTCTTTGGCAATACTTGGGTGCTGCAGGTACTCTACAAGATTCGATCGGAGGTGTTGGTGATGGCCATAGCCATCTTGACAAAGCATCCGCCCGGGAGCTCTGCAATCGGTATATAGAGAATTTCAAAAAATTTAAGCCGAGACACGAGGCTTGTACCTTGTTCAAGTACTTGGCCAGGTCGGATCTCTCGCCTCGAACTCCCTTCACTTGATTTACCATCACCTGAGAGTCAAAGAAGGCTTTGATTCGGCTGATGCCCAACTCGTCGGCTATTCTCAGTCTTGCAAGGAGGGCTTCATATTCTGCTTAGTTGTTTGACACCTGAAATGAAAAATGTAAGGCATACTCCAAGCTTTGTCTATCGGGATCGGCTAAGATCAGACCCGCCCCGCAGCCTACAAGGTTGGACACTCCGTCCACATGAAGGGTCCAAGCGGGCTCTACTTCTTCAATGGGGTCAGCTTCAGGTGTGCCAGCTGCTTGCGAGGGCAATTTCGATCTCCAAGTGCACTCTGCAATAAAGTCAGCAATTACCTGAGCCTTCATGGTCGACCGGGGCTGGAAAGAGATATCGAACTCGCCAAGCTTGACGGCCCACTTGGCAAGCTGACCGGAAGTGTCTGGACTCCGAAGAATCGCCTTAAGGGGCTGGTCGGACAGCACGATGACCGGGTGCGCCTGGAAGTAGGGTCGGAGTCTCTTGGCTACTATGACCAGGGAATATACAAGCTTCTGTATTTTAGGATACCTTGTTTCGGCATCATGGAGAACTTTACTAATGTAGTAGACAGGCTTCTACTGATTGTCTTCTCCAATCCGAACGAGGATGGAGCTAACCACCTCGTCCGAAGTTGACAGGTACAAGTACAGGGGCTCTCCCTCCATTGGCTTAGCCAACAATGAAGGGTTCTTCAGATAATCTTTCAAAGCTTCAAAAGTTGACCGACACTCGTCAGTCCAATGGAAGCGATCCGACTGGCGGAGAGTCTTGAAGAAAGGCAGAGATTTCTCAGCTGACCAGGAGATGAAATGGTTGAGAGAGGCTATTCGGCCGGTAAGCTCTTGCACTTGTTTCTTATTGGTTGGATGTCCCATGTCAATGACAGCTTTAATTTTGTTAGGATTGACTTTGAATCCTCTTTGTGTGACCTGGAAGCTGAGGAACTTTTCAGAAGTCACCCCGAAAGTGCATTTGGTAGGATTCAACTTCATCTGATGACGTCTCAGTGCATCAAAGGATTCCTGCAAGTCTTGATGTGGTCAGCTCTATGGAGGCTCTTGACTATCATATCATCAACATACGCCTCTATATTCTTCCCGAGTTGTCTTTCGAAGACCCGGTTGATTAGCCTTTGGAAAGTGGCTCCGGCATTCTTCAAGATGAAGGGCATCATCTTGTAGCAGTACAACCCTTTATCAGTGACAAAGAACATCTTCTCCTCATCTTCCGGGTGCATCCTGATCTGATTGTAGCCAGAGAAGGCATCCATGAAGCTCAAAAGTGGTGGCCGACTGTGGCATCTACCAGCTGATCAATCTTGGGCAGGAAAAAGCTATCCTTCGGACAAGCCTTGTTGAGGTCTGTGTAGTCCACACAGATCCTCCATTTTTCATTGGCCTTCTTCACCATTATGACATTTGCTAGCCAATCAGGGTAATGGACCTCTCTAATGAAGCCAGCATCAGAGAGCTTCTTTACCTCCTCATCAATAGCCTTTTGTCTTTCTGGAGCGACTCCTCTTCTTCTGTTGAACAGCCCTGTAGGTCGGATCCACCTTAAACTGGTGAGTAATGACATCCAATGGAATGCCTGGCATGTCCAATGCTGACCAAGCGAAGACGTCAACGTTATTCCTTAGGAAGTCAATCAATTCCAACTTGACATCCTCGCTAAGAGTGCTCCCAATTTGGAGGACCCTAGTGGGGTCGTCCTCCCGAAGGGGAACAACATAATTCTTTTAACTGTTGGCCGCAATCATCAGCTTCTGCCCTAGGGTCAAGTTGTTCAAGGGTAGAATGACCTTCCGACTGCTTGTCTTGAATAATTAAGCACTGCCTGGCCATCCGACAATCTCCCCATAACTCCGACCCCACGCCAAGTCAGAACTTGGCCATAAATGGTAAGTTGAGACAATGGCTCTGAACTTGTTGAGAGCCGGTCGGCCCAAAATGGCATTGTAGTCGAGGTCGTCGTACGACCACAAAGTTGATAGAGAGAGCTTTTGGTAAGGCTCTATCTCGATGGTCATAGGTAGAGTTACTCTCCTTCAACTCCATAGAGTTCCTTCGAAGCCAGTCAGCGGCATAGGAGATTCTTGCAGTCTTGATCGGGATATATTCATCCTAACAAAAACATCATACAATAATACCTCTATGGAACTTCCATTACCAATAAGAATTCGCCTTACATCATAGTTGGTAATTACTGCTGACACAACTATAGGTCATTCCCGAAGACATGTGATTCCAAGAAGTCGTCATCGAAGAAGCTGATTACATTGGAGCCCCTAGACCTCTTTACAATGTCCTGACCATCTTCATATCTCCAGTCCGACCGACGGTGCAGCATGCCGACATTCCCGTAGGTCGGATGCTGGTTGGGAAGCTCTGTCTCCTCTAGAGGGTCTCTGGCAGCTAAGGCTTTGGCCCGATCCCCGCGGGGTCGGACGTATTTGTACAGGTACCCCCTTCGAATGAGGTCTTCAATGGCATCCTTCAACTGGATGCACTCTTCAGTGTTGTGTCCATGGTCCCGATGGAACCGGTAGTATTTATCTCTATTTTTGGATGTAGAGGGGCCCCTCATCAGACGAGGCCTTTGCAAGAAGGTCTCGTTCTCAATTTCCAGGAGGATCTTTTCCCTTGGAAGGAAGAGGGGCATATAGGTTTCGAACTTCCTGGGGAAGTCCTTCAGCTTTGGGCTGCGGCGCTACGCCGAGTAGTTGCCATCGCTGGGAGGTCGGACTTCGGGAGCCATGTCACTCCATTTTTTGGGAGCTGACCTCCCTTCAACCTGGCATCGGCTCGCCGCTTGTTCTTCTGCCAGGGCGTACTTCTGCACCCGGGCCAGTAACTCTGAGTAGCTCGTCGGGAATTTCTTGTCCAGGGAAAAGGTGAGCCTGGACAAGTACAGCCCTCTTTTGAAGGCTGACATAGCTACATCTTCATTCAGATCCAGGATCTTCATGGCTGCTGAGTTGAAATGGGCCATGTAGTCCCAGAGGGTCTCTCCCTCCTTTTGCAGCATGAGGAAGAGGCAATCGATATTCCTCGGGATCCGACTGCAGGTCCTGAAATTGGAAAGAAAAAGTTTTTCAAGTTGGGGGAATGAGTGGATCGTACCTGGTCGGATGGTGGAGAACCACATCCGAGTAGCCTTCTTGAGAGTTGCGGGGAAGGCAATGCAGTGGAGGGCGTCGGAGGTGCCCTGTACCATCATGTGGGTCTTGTAGGTGCCCAGATGGTCTAGCGGATCGGTGGTACCGTCATAGGGGCCCACCTGCGAGATTTTGAAGTGACGGGGGATCAACTCTCCCATGATCTCAGTAGAAAAAGGCGGGCAGGAGTCGTACACCTGCCCCCCTTCGACTTTTTGCCAATCAGCAAGCTCGGCAATGCACTCCTCCATGCGCAAAATCTTGGTGGTGTAGTCCTCGGGACTTCAGCTGGGTGCCAAACATCATCAGGGACGGAGTCAACGAAGGAAGGTGAGGCGGATCTCACCCTCTTCCCATCAGCACGAGCTCCCAAATACTTTTGGGGCTCCGGACACATGGGAAGAGGCTAAGGGACTTCTTACCGTCGGCTCCCCCAGCGACTGGTTAGTGGTTGGTGCAAGATGCAGCAGGCGGCTACTGCCAGTTATTGGCGCCTCCTGAGGTGTTGAACCGTAGTGGTAAGTGTATCAATGCGGTTTAGGAGTGTCTGGAACTGTTGCAGTCCCAGAGTGACGGTGGGCTCAGTGGCGGCGGCATCATTCTCCCTGGGAGGTCCTTCGGACCTGGACAGGGAATGACCTCTTCTGACGGAGGTGTTCTGGGCTCTTCCTTCGCCATTGCAGGGCTTAGCGAATGGATTTCTCCTTTTAGAGAAGGGACAGGCCCCTTCCTCTAGCATCAATCTGTTGCTGCTACTTCTCCCGAACCAGGCTCGAATGGCTGGGCTGGAGTGCTCTTCTCCCAGTTTACATGCAACAAAGTCTCCAAGGCCGGTGGTGTTCCAGCGGGGACACTCCGATGCTTAGTTAGCGGGAGCTTGAGGGCAACAAAATGAAGGAATCAAAGAGGCAGCGTATGGAGAATGAAGAGAGTGCTAGTGCTTGCCTTGCTTGCTTACCGTCCTGTGTCCCCCAATTTACCTTATATAGGCACGGAACAGTGCCAAAATTCGTTAGGGGTGAAGCCTGAAAAGACTGATCTGCCCTTAAGAGAATCCGGAAAGTGGCCACGTGGCACCAAGATAGGACGACGTCGTGGAAGTAGTAGAGTAGTGGTGCTGATATGGCAAAGTCTGTTCCAAATTCTGGTATCAACTGGAGGAGGCTTCTAGAGTTATTGAGATCCTTGGAGCGGGTCGGTCGGACCTCGACTAGAGAATGTCTGTCAGAGTTTCAGCAGGAAAAGGTTGGCCAGACTTCAGCTAAAGTGGGTCGGTCGGACCTCTACTTCAATGGATCGGTCGGATCTCGACTGGAGAATGTCCGTCACAGCTTCAGCAAGAAAAGATTGCCCATCAGCTAAGTGGGTCGTTCCAATTTCTGCTCTGTCCCGACCGAAAAAATTTTAGCTCCGGTCATAAAAGTTGATTTCAGCATAATAGATATGGCAATCCGATCCGATAATGAACCGGTTGGATATAACAAATACCAAAAAAAATTTAATTAAAATAAATAAAATAAAATAAGAAAAGGGATACCATCCGTGGGTTCTACTATAATAGACTATGAATAAGATAAATGTACCATTTTGAAAACTTTCTTGCAATGATATCAAGTGAGTTATGGTAATGATTCTAGTCCATGTTAGTGCAGAAACTGAATTCATATCTCATTATGCTTGGGATTCATCCCATTAAATATATATTTGATGATGTATATAAGATAAATACCTATCAAAATATTCTAAGTAGGATTAGCCAAACATGATTACATATCAATGTATTCTATATATGAATATCTAAACATGGAAGAATATCTTTTAAAATAAGAAGATATTTAACAATTGGTGGTCTTAAGCTACAGGACAACTCAAAAATAATTTTAAAAAGTTGGGACCTTGACAATGAAGGTGACAAGAAAGACCTTGGCCAATCACCATTAGATGCGAGAATCTAAATATAGCAATGATCGTTCGTCTAGGAAAACAGGGATGAAAAGTTCATTGGAGGAGATTATTTACAATGCTTCTTTATTACCTTTTAAGGGAAGGATATCTGTTAACATTCTTCAACCTTCTTGATGTTTTGTTTTAATTTTGGCCGAGCAAAACCAGTATTTTATGAGAATGCATGTCCGGACAATAATTCCTTATTCATTTCATTTCCCTGCTTTCATCAAGGTTCCATCAAACAAAAAATGCAAAATATAGCTGATGGGCCCAAATCTGACCTCCAATCATGAGCTAACATGTGGCGTCGAGGGAAGGAGAATTTGTTTGGACAAGTTTTGATAGGCTGATCAAGTAAGGACAATCACAAGGTTATTTCTAGCCATACCCACCCGGCCCGATAGTCCCGCCCATGATTTGGACAGGCTTAAACATGAAAAATTCACATAAGATTCAACCTAGTCTATGATCTACCTGCCCGGCCCGATATTCCCGGCCCATGATTTGGACATGCTTAAATATGAAAAATTCACATAAGATTCGATCCAAGCCTGAGAGGCTCACTTATTTTTCTCAACCAGCCTAGGATATGAGAATAATTAGTCTAGCCCCCGACCTAATAAATAATTTATCTAGCCTGCACCGACCCGATAAATAATGAAGGTTTAAAAATTAGGACGGGACCTGGATAGCAAAGATAAGTCCGATTGTCAAACTAGGTCGGGCCTGAGTTAAAAAAAGAGCTACCATATGCTAGCAAGGCCCCCCGATTTTGCTCAAGCCCATCCATTGCTCAGGTCCAGTTGTATTTTGACTTAGGGTTCGAAAAGCCCATAATATTGATTGACATGGATTCTTCATTCTGATTCCTTTTTTTTTTTTTTTTTTTTTTTTGGCTGACTTATCGAATAGTGCCCTACCAAACACAACTAGGACAACCCCATTATTTTTTTATTTTTGTGTGCAGGTTGGTGCTCTTCACTTCTTCGTATTGGATTTTGGCAGCAAGAACAGCTATTTTAGATTATTGGAATAGAAAAGTAACTCTTAGTGTATGCATTTAAGAAGACCTATACGCTATAAGAAGAATTATGAATGAGAGGATCTCGGCAACGTTCTGAATCTTGTAAGACCCGGAAGAGGATCTGACCACCATCATGAAATTTAGCTATGATCATATATAAATTCACGGTTAAAATTTTCTACCCTTTCTTTAAGGTGGGGGGGGGAGTCAAGCCTCCATTTTATCCTTCCCTTTGGAAAGCTGTAGACTTGAGAAAGTTGGAATATCCATGAAGGTGGCTATTTGGAACAACTTTGCAGACAAGGAAGGCTCAATTTGCTCTTTGTTGTGATAAACAAGTGGAGAGAATCTACCATCTTTGCTTGCACTACGCCATCATCTATCAATTTTAGAGGCTGTATCCTCCTACTTTGCCCTCCTTTAAGATAATTTGGAGAAAAGAAAAGAATTGACAAAAGATGCATGATTGCTTGGGATAAATCAGTCTTGTCTATTTGTTGGACCCATTGGAGAGAAAGAGACAACAGATTCTTCTACATAGAAAGATGAATCGATTCTATCTCCACTGTAGTTTTGCATCTGTACAAAGATTGGAGTGGTCTATGTAACTCTGAAGTTCAGCAAGTTCATTGTTGATACAATAAGTTACTTTGCTTTGTCTTCTTTTTTTTTTTATTTCTTCCTCCTTATTCATGGCTTCTACCATAAATTGGATGGGTATTAGCCTTCCCCTTGTATTCAAAAAAATTATAGTTGGATTAATTGCTTATAAAGCATCACTTAGACAGTTCGGTGATTATTTGAAAACTACATAAATATCCATCCCCAATTTAATAGCAATTCAAAATTATAGTTATAACCATTTTGAAGTATTGACCTGACCTTTTCAAGTAGCGTCATCCAAAAGCCAAAACAAGCTTTCAGTTGTTTAAGCTCCAATAATCCATATCAAGGGAGTGTACTCTTGATACAAGTAAGTGCTACTCAAACTAACTAAAGCTGCGATATGGCTTCACATTGAACCATTTTTTTTCTAAAGATAGCAGTGCTTGACCATTTAATTCATTCCAATCCATCATAGAATGAATTAGATTATTTATTTAATAAAATAATTAATTTTAATCTGATTTATTTGATAAATAAATCAGATTTGAATTAATAGATCTTTTATTTCTTATATATCCGATCTAATCCAACCCCCATCCAACTCTCCAAGCAAAGCAATATATTAATTCCAGAGATCAAATGACATCTTCTTTTTTTTTTTTTTTTGATCAATATATCTTTATTGGTGCTAACCCAGTAGGCATCCCCAAAGCTTCATAAATTGTGCGGCATTGGCAAATGTAGCAAAAAAGCTTTAACCAAATTATAAAGTGCAATTTGGGCTCCACCAGAAATCGGTGTCCGCGTAGGGCACCAACTCGCTGGATCTGCCGTATTTAATTAGGCGTGATATTTTGTCACGTAGCCTATAATTTGGGGGATGGCATCTGGAACGTCAGTTGGTTGTCACGGTGGTCCCCAGTAGTTGGTGCGATCGCGAACCTGTCCATTTTGTACACGCCAACGTCGTTATCATACGTTCCCATCATTGATCCTTTTCATGCTCAGTGATTTCATCCGGGCCCATCAACGCTTTCCTTGAACGGCTACGGGCGCTCGTGCTTCCATGAGCCCCGCTGGCTGTGGGGCCTTCGAATAAAGCGGTGGAGGGAAAATTCTTAAATTGAATAAATTTAGTATAGGTAAACCTTCTCACCAGATTATATTTAATATATTATAATATTTAATATATTATAATATTTAATATATTATATTTGATAGAAAGGCTTTGCCTATGATTAATTTTATGTAACAAATTTTTGTATCGCTAACACAAAACCTGATTGGCAGAGGACTTGTTTTGCTGTCAATTAATTATGGGTTCGGAACATAATTTTAGTAATGATTCGATTAAATCTAAATTTTTTTTTATAATTCATAATTATTAAAAGTCCTGCTCAAAAGATTGTAAAGAATATTTTTAAAATAATATTTTTATCATTAAGATGGTAGCTTGGTTGGTAAAGATTTAAACTTGTCTCTGATCATGGATTCGATGACTTAATTAAATTCAGATATTTTCCTGGAATACGAGATCTACTCACCAATAATGGATCTTCAGGTTTCAATAAATATAAAAATAATATAATATAATAAAAAATAAAAAATAAAATATAAGTCATATAGTTTTATCTATCTTTGACGGCCGTATAGTATAGTGATTTTTTTTTTATTTTTTTAAAATTTAAAATTTTTTTATACTATATTATAAAAATTATAATATACAATATAATAAATTATAATAAATTTATTATATTTTATAATATAAAATAATTATTATAATATATAATATATTATAATATATTATTATAATATCTTTTAATTAATGTTATTTTTTTAGTTAATTTATTATTAATTTTAAATTAATATTATTTTATATAGTTAATTATGCTATTTTTAATTAATGTTATTTCAAAATAATATAATAATTAATATTATTAAAAAATATATATAAATTTTTAATTATATTATTATTTATTTATTTTTTATTTTTTTATAATTAAAATTTATTAATTTTATTTAAAAAATAATAATATTTATAAATTTGAAAAGAAAAAAATTTATTTGGTTTGGATTTGTTTTTTGAAACGACGAATTCAAAATTAAATTTAAAATTAAATATAAAAAATAAATATATGAATTCGTTTTTTTTTTTGAAAGAGGGAGTTGAATTCGTTTTTTTTAAAAAATAAATTCAGATGCTTCCGTACGGATGAATTATTTATTTTAATAATATATTTGAAATTATCTATATCGATAATTTTTTTAAAAAATATATTATTTTAAAAAAAATTCGAAGGGCGGACGCCTGGAGCGGCGAAGCACGTTTCTGTTCTGCCGAGTGCAGTTTCCAAGTGGGGAGGCAGGCCGAGAGAGCATTGGATTTTGGTGGTTTCGATTGTTCTGGAGTCGTGGTAGGTCCAATCGAGGGAGGTATCCGGTGCGGGAAAGTGTGCTGTTGACAGATTGGTACCAGCTATGATTTTGAGTACCTGGAGGCGTTTTCGTTTCCATTATGGCTCTTTCCAAAACGAGCCGGAAGATTCCAGATAGGGACAGTGAGAGATACGCAACTGGGTGGCTGCCATGATTTCTCCTCCTCGCGAGCTCGGAAATCTTAGGGCTTCGGCGGCGCTTCAGCTGAAATCTCTGGTTTCTTAGGTTTTAGAGGTCGTTTGGCTGATTTCCGTCGGAAAAAAAGTTGTCTTGGTACGTCGCGGTGCGGAAAGCCCTGGAAAGGTGAGATCTTTTTCGGCTTTTCTGACGGTTTGAAGAGGCCGTACAAGAGTTTTGGTGTGTTCTGTTAGCCGCCGTCCAGGAGTTCCAATCCTTAAAGGGGATAATCTTTAGCAGAGAGGAGAAGAGGAGTGAGAGAAGAAGTGTTGGATAATTGGCGAGTATAGGAGAGGCGCTTGCTGTTGTTTTCCCTATTTCTTTTGTTTTTCTACTGGGGTAAAGGAATAGTTCCATTTTCGTCTTTCTATGCTTTGTCCTCACTCGCAGACGCTATCAAGGAGGGACCTTGTATTGGTTTTCAAGGGCTTCCGGACAGCCATTGCTCCGTCTCCTTCTTAAACTTCTTCTTAGTTCTAGGCTAGTTCGTGGCGGTGGTGTCTCGGTGTGGCAGCCATGTTTGCCTTAACTGAGTCGTTGGTTCCTTGATCGGCCGATCTTGCTTTCCATCAGAAGGTGATCAGGATTTTCTCAACTTCTGTGAGTACATTTGGTGCTCCATCCTTGGGTTTGGTTCTAGTCTCTTGAGTTCATATTAGTTATTGATTTGGGTCCACAGAGCTTGGGATTTATGTTTAGATTAAAATCTAACTATCATTTAATGAATCTCTGGTTTCTTTAGGTCCATTGATCAGAGTTTTTCTTCTCCCTTTTCATATGAATATCTGTTCTTGGATTTCTCTTGCAGGTTCTTCTATTAGTGTTCAAGTTCTTCATTAGTTGCAGGAAGGATGCGAGGGGCTGTTCTGGTGGCAGTAGCTGCTACAATTGGTAACTTGTTGCAGGGATGGGACAGCTCTACCATCGCAGGTAAATTCTTCTTGTGTCCATGATGGGATCCAAAACTTTATGGAGCAACTATTCGATCATCATTTTATATTTCCCCCTTGACCTTTACCTGCTTAGTGGCTCAAAAGCCATAATTGTTGTTACGATCCATTGGTGTTCTGACATTAAGTTGATAGCTGATATTATTATTGTTAATCTGTTCTGTAGTTTGTGGTGCTTTATTCTTAGAGATGTTCTGGAACGTGGCCCCATCTTATTGGCATAAAGCTTGGTGATCTCTTCTTTTGTTTCTGTTATATATATATATATATTAGCAGAAATTAGATTATTGCCAATCTATTCTGTAGTTTGCAGTGCTTTATTTTTAGTGTTGTCCTGAAAGGTGGCCCCATCTTATTGGTATAAAGCTTGGTGATCTCTTTTCTTTTTTTTTGGCTATTACAGTTGTCCCATTCTTCAAATTCCAGGGAGAATGCTCATAATTAACACTTTTGCAACTTCTGGTTGGCTGAACATGATAGCCCTCCTAACTTTCTGATTAGTGCTATGGAAATGTGATTATTCTTATAATTCCTTTTTCCTTTTACTTACCGAAGAATGTTAAACATATATTATATGTAGAAGAAGAAGAAGAAGTCAAATTTTCTATAAATACTTATGGTTTCTTTTCCCCTTTCTAAAGGTGCTGTTCTTTTCATAAAGAGGGAGTTCCAATTGGAGTCGGAGCCCACTATAGTGGGGCTAATTGTAGCCATGTCAATTATTGGGGCCACAATTATCACCACATTCTCTGGAGCTGTATCAGACTGGGTTGGTAGGCGCCCGATGCTAATTGCTTCTGCAGTCTTTGCCTTCCTTAGTGGTCTGGTGATGCTATGGTCTCCCAATGTCTATGTCCTACTTTTGGCAAGGCTAATAAATGGATTCGGAGCTGGGCTAGCAGTTACACTTGTTCCTGTATATATTTCTGAGACAGCCCCACCAGAGATAAGGGGATTGCTAAATACTCTACCACAATTCAGTGGATCTGGAGGCATGTTTCTGTCATACTGTATGGTTTTTGGAATGTCATTAATGTCAAACCCAGACTGGAGATTGATGCTTGGAGTTCTCTCCATCCCTTCCCTCATTTATTTTGCATTGACTATATTTTATTTGCCTGAATCTCCAAGATGGCTTGTAAGCAAAGGGCGAATGGTAGAGGCTAAAAAGGTTTTGCAGAGATTACGTGGAAGAAAAGATGTATCAGGTTCGTTGTACTACTAATACCTTTCATTCTTTTAATTGACGGATCATTTTGTGGTTAATATTTTCTTTTTTGTTTTTGTTCCTGTCTCTGAAGGGTATTTGTTTATTACTGCCAAGCTTCACTCTGTTTTTATGTAAGTTTATTTTTGTCTATTCTACATACAAACCTGCTTGGCTATGTGTAATACATGTAAAAGTTTATACTGGTTTATATCACCATTGGTAACGGGGCATTTTGCTTCGACTGTATACTATTGAAAATTGTGTTTGTTGTCATTGTCATAGATATAATTAATGTGCTTGCAGTTGATACTGAAGGACACCTTCTGCATATCTCTCTCAACCACATTTCCCAAAGTTAGAAGAAAAATGATTGGGGCCACTAAATAAATTTTGAAAATTTTCTTTTTTGATTAAGGGAAATAGTTCTTTCTTGTTCTGAAAAAAGCTTAATGAGAGTGTCTTAATATTGGGAAAGAAAATATGTCATCAAATTACTAAGGAACATATTTGCAAACAGAATTTATGATTGAATTGACATTCATATTACTAATACTAGAGTTGTTCATGTATTGGGTTTGCCTTTGCAATTTTTGTAAGTCGAGTAATATCAAATTTATCATTGTTTGTTGAAAAGCCTTTCTATTCTTCAAGCACTTTTGTAAGTTGAGTAATATCAATTTTATCATCGTTTGTTAAAAATTTGCCTTTGTATTCTTCAAGCATGCTTTAAGTTAGAATTTAAGGTTCTAACAAATATGTTCTATCATGTTTCCAATGGTGCAACCGTGAGGTTGCTCCATTGTGACCTGGATATCGTGAGTTCGAAACATGGAAACAGCCTCTCTGCATGTAGGGGTAAATCTACATACATGTAACCCTCTCTTGACCCTATAATGATGGGGCACTCATGCACTGGGCCACTCTTTCATGTTTCCAATATCAAGAATCACTAAATCTAAAGCTTATCTCATTCTCTTTCCATATGGGTTTCTTTTTTCAACATTCATGATTATTGCCAGCAATAAAAAGTATAATATTTGTTTGTGATGTTTCATTTGGCCTATGGGCATCCATTTGACTGTTTTGTGTCATTTCTGATTCACTGTTTCATTTTTCAGTAACTAGATAGACAAGCTGAGGAACAATAAGCAAATTTATGGTACAGTCAATGCAAGGACAAATATGCTGATCCGTATTGTATTATATATTATTATTTGATTTTAGTAGGAGTCAACTGTCTAGTGCAAGGCTTTTTGTGTCTATAGCATTCATTCTGACATTTTTGGTAGGATCAAGGACATTTCAGTATTTAAGATCCACTTTTAATCTGTCCTAGGCTTTATATTGCAGGAACCTTAGATTCGTGTGTTCATATAAACTCTATGAAGTTTATATTTGGCATAGTTCATACAACAATATATCTTGATTTAGCAACTCTGTAACATGTTACAACTATGGAATTTTCATCTCCTAAATGGTCCTCTACGGGTTTATATGGTCTATATCAAAGATTTAAGTGCCATCGACTGGAGTGATGCAGGGCATGTCTTCCATTGGTCAGCATGGCATGTGCCACATGCATTGGGCATCAACATGAGATATGTGCTGGCATGCAGTGGGTGAGCTGACACATTTGCATGCACTGCACGGCATGTGCAAGGGATTTTGTATTCTTTTTGTCCAATATTCTAAAATCATTTCAAGCTTTAAAATAATGCTTTACAGCCAACATTGTATATGATTATCAGTTTCTCGTAATGTAGATGAGATAGATGAGATATGTTTTCTGATGTTCACTCCAACACCATGGAGTACCTGGCAGGCTTGCAAATGTTCTTGTTGGGCAGGTTCATGTTATATGACCTTGAACTATTTTTACTCCATGTACTGTACCATATCCTGATAATAGTAAGCTGGAACCATGTGCATGAGAGGCGTCACTGAAATAGCATGTAGATGGGCCTATGCATATGCACCACTCATGTCATGTCCCTGACCATATCTCATGGAGTCAAAAGAACAATTCCCTAACCGGTTTTAACCATATGAATTGTATGCATGTGCAAGGCCCTGCAAGTGACTCCAACCATTGGAGAAAATGGGCAAATCCCTTGTATTGTGGCCTTAGTTTGGATGTTTTCCACATTATGAAAGCTGGAAAAAAAAAGTGGACAATCCCCTATACAATTGTCAATATTGATTGTCGGCAGCTCCCATCCCCATTAGTTAAATTCATTCCAGGATAGCATCCATGCCCTTGTCAACCTCTTACTCCCTTGAGGATCTAGAATATATGTAGGATTTGCTTGCCCCTCATAGCGGTCAGTTGCCACTCCTGCTGCTTATTGTTGCCCCCTTTTTGGGGAAGATCTGGGTGGAATTTGTTCCTCCCCCAAACCCGCGATTTCACCTGGTTTTATGTGTTTGAGAATTAAACATGGAATCTTTATCAAATTGTTCTTGGAAAAGGTGATGATTCTGGTGTGCAACTACAAGAATCTGTTGTGCACATTTGGACTAAGTTTCAAAAAGTTGCTTTCATATCAGGCATCGTCTTTGTTAGGAGTGAATTCTAGTCCTTGATCCATCAAAAAATTATTGTTTGTTACTTGAAATGGCAAATCCATGTCCTGCCCTGCTATCGGATCCTCTCCAGCCATCCCACTCTTCAAATGCAAAGCACAGAGAAAGAAAAGAGTCGGTGGTAAGAGCCTTTTTATCTCAATACTAAGCCGGTGAGCTGTATCAGCCTGTGCTGATTCAGCAATAGGTCTTTTTATGGCCCAGCATCATGTAACATATTGAGCAGCTCATTCTGTAAATGGCACCAACCTAGTGTCAGCTACAGATACTAGCCTGGCATGGGCCCGAGCTTGTAATGTCTAGTTTCATCTGTCTTTTATAGATGGAGAATTTTCGTTTTTCAAACCTGATTTATGGTTCCCTTTTAAGTCTATTGTAAAACAGCTGTTCTAGAATACCATCGTTCTTGAACTTTAAAACAACATTTTCAATTCGCCTAATTCCACCAAGGTGACAATGATGTTCTTTTTTTGCTCTGCTTCTTTAATAATATTGTTGCCGTTGTTCTTGCAATTAAATGGCATGAACATGTAACAAATTTAAGAATGATGTGATGAATTTTTCTTTTGAATATACAGGAGAAATGGCTCTTCTTGTGGAAGGCTTGGGCGTAGGGGATGAGACTTCTATTGAAGAGTACATAATTGGCCCTGCTAATGAGCTTGCTGATGACCATGGAGAAACTGCTGATAAGGAACTGATTACACTATATGGGCCTGAAGAGGGTCTCTCCTGGGTTGCCAGGCCTGTGAAGGGACAAGGTGCCCTTTCACTTGTCTCTCACCACGGTAGCATAGAGTCTCAGGGTAATAGTCTTAAGGACCCTCTGGTCACTCTTTTTGGGAATGTTCATGAGAACCCACCCGAAATGGGAAGTTTGAGAAGCACACTCTTTCCAAATTTTGGCAGCATGTTTAATGTGGCAGAGCAGCAACCCAAAACTGAGCAGTGGGATGAGGAGAGCCTTCAAAGGGGGGGTGAAGGTTATTCATCCGATGCTGGAGGAGCTGATGCAGATGATAACTTGCAGAGTCCACTGCTCTCTCGCCAAGCAACAAGCATGGAAGGGAAGGACATTGCCCCACTGCATGCTGGCCATGGGAGTGCTCTAAGTATAAGGCGAAATACCAGTCTCATGCAAGGGAATGCTGCGGAGTCATTCAATAGTATGGGTGTTGGTGGAGGATGGCAAGTGGCTTGGAAATGGTCTGAGGCAGAAGGTGCAGATGGGAAGCTGGGAGGATTCAAAAGAATCTATCTACACCAAGAACATGTCCCTGGTTCAATGAGGGGATCCCTTGTTTCGCTTCCAGGAGCTGAAGTCCCAGGATATGGTGAATTTGTCCAGGCTGCTGCTTTGGTAGGTCAGCCTGCTCTTTGTTCAAAAGAGTTAATGGACCAGCATCCAGTTGGGCCAGCGATGGTTCATCCATCAGAGACAGCTGCTAGGGGGCCAAAGTGGGCATATCTTCTTGAACCCGGAGTCAGACATGCTTTGTTGGTGGGAGTTTCGCTTCAAATCCTTCAGCAGGTAACTGCTACTTTGGTAAAAAAATATTATAAATACTGGTTTATGTAGACCTTCTGAGTGATCTAAATTATGCTTACATTTATGCTTTAGTTGATGTTGATCTAGTTTCTAGTCCTTCCCAGATTAAGAGTAACTACCTCATCTTCTTGTTGTTGTACAGTCTTCTTGGTGCCGAGTGAACTGGCCACCAAACTTACGTACTTTCAGATGTTTAGAGATTTAGTTCCTCCTAAGCACTTAATATACTCTCTTGCTGATTTCTATCTTTGTTGAAGGGAGATTGTTCATCCATTCTCTGTTGACCTAGAATATGAACCAGTTAATTATGTTATGATGTTTTTCCCTTTTTTGTTGACTTTGATTATTTTTTTGATGACTTTGATTATTTTTTTGAATATGTAAAACTTCTTCCAGCAATGGTTCTCAACTCTGCATATTCTAAATATTCATTATCTTCTTTTATACCAGCTCTGCATGTGTTGTCTACAAAATTCATCACAATTTCATATTTTTTTCATTTCAATGACATGGTAAAAGGTAACATTGTTGATTTAAGAAAATCAATCTATGTTCTATTGCTGTTAAAGTGAGCATAAGGAATTTCAGCAAGAGAAGATGATGGTCAAAAATTTTGAAGGAACAGCTTTCTGCCTCTGTTTCTATTTATTTTTCTCTTTGTATTAGTTTCTAATGTTACACTTGCTTTTTTCAATTTCATGGGATAAGATTTAGAAGATAAATGATCCTTCTGCTTGTCTATTCCTATTGGACATGGGCATCTTTATATCTTTTGCCCGCTAATGCTGCCCATTTTTAGGAACACATTTCCCTTTGGGTTAGAGATGTCACTTAGGAGACATCTCCTAGAACTAGGCTATCATTGATATAATTCTTTTGTGCAGGTCCTCTTATCCGTGGAAACATGAACTTCTTCTGGCTACCATGTAGGACTTCTTGAACTTCTTAGTCCATTTTTTAGGTCTTCTTTGTTCTTTTGCCATCTGTGACACCTCCTTTGGTTCTTTGCCTTCTCTGTATTTTTCTTGTGTTATTGTTCAACTCCACTCTTGTATCCCATGGGATGCCTCTTCTTTGCTGATGATATTCATCAAGAAGCCTTCTGCTCCTGCATCACTTCCACTTCCCCATCTTTTCATCATGATGGTCATGCAGCCTTTGTAGGGCTGAATGAGTCAGATACAGATCAGATATTGGTACATCCATATGAATATCAACTTCTATTTGGTGAATCTAAATATGTGTATTTATATCAATCAGATGTGAAAGTTCTATCCATTTTTTTTTAGCAGATACAGACACAATTTGGTATCAACAATTGAATACAAACTTGATATTAGCATTGGATGGGACAAACCTGGTCTGTTGAATATTATTCCACAACCAAATAGTTATACAAAAAATAGCAAATAAATAAATGTCATTTGGATCTTAGCCACTGCGAGCTTCGTCAGCTTAGTGTTATGGTATTTACTTCATGTTACTTTGCATGGACCCCCAGACTCTTCACAACACTTTGTGACAGTCATTGGAGCATAATATCATCATGCTTATATATCGGCTCTTAGCACTTGTACCCAGAAACTTCCAAGTTTAGCATAACGTTTAGCAAATATTTTGTCAATTCTACAACTTTTAAAAGAAAAGACAACTAGACCAATAAATTCTTCATTATATACATGCATTCAAGGTCCGCTGAACCAGTACCGAGACCCGTACCAGCGGGCGGGTGGTACGGTACGGTATGGTCAGCGGGCGGTATGGTATGGTATGCTTATATACCGACATGCCAAATTAAAAAAAAAAACAATCTTTCTCTTCCCCTCTCACTGAACCGATCCCGAACCGACCCAAACCGGGCTACACCGAGCCTGAACCGGGCGGTTCGTACCGGTACGGTACCGTACCGTACCGGTATGGGAAATTTTTTTTTTTATTTTTTTTCAACGGTCCGGTGTCCGAACCATTTTTTGATGGTGAACTGTACCGGCTCTTGGCCGGTACGGTACGGTACCGTGAACCATGCATGCATTTCTTTATACTTTCAAAGACATCTATGTAGTGTGGATGTGTCCATGTCCAATATTTTGAAGGTTCACTTGTCCAACTCTTTTGGACGCTCGGAGACTTCACACTCATGTGATGTCTCCAATTAATATTGCTCAACAGATCAAGATTCCAAGTGTCATATCCTATCCATTTGCTGTGAGATTGATTGTTTTGCAAGATCTTGCATTCCTTGTGAGGCAACTTTTGATATCTTGCCTTTGTTTCTCACCTTGGTGTTGCTTCTGCTGCTCCCTTAAGGCTATGATGTCATGCATAGGTTATATTTAACTTGTAGGTAATTTTGTTAGCTTTTAGTTTTCCCCCCACCTTGTTTTGAATGCACTTTTAAATCCATATTATTGGTTTATTGAGCAGCCATTGGATATTTTCATAATGGTATATGTCATCACATACTTCCATTATTCAATGGGCATAGTTTGGCCTATAA
This sequence comes from Areca catechu, assembly GCA_021397845.1. Lineage (NCBI taxonomy): Eukaryota > Viridiplantae > Streptophyta > Magnoliopsida > Arecales > Arecaceae > Areca > Areca catechu. The sequence continues at coordinate 132,183,376 of CM038049.1, forward strand.
TCACATGTGGCTTAGGGAAGTTGTTATGGTCATGTATACCATGAAAACATAAATAGAGTTACGAATTTTATATTTTTTGCCCAAACATTTGATTGATGGCATTAATGCAACCTTCTGACACTTGAAATCTGGATGCAATAATTGTCACGTGCTATACATTCGCATGTTTGCCGTTTACATTATAGAGGCATGAATGTGAGACAAAGGGAAAAAAAACAGAAAAAAGGCTCGTGCTCTGCCTAATAGGAATTGCTAGAATGTTTTGGAACTTGTTTTCTAGACCCTGCACATTGGATTTGCTTTTTAGTTTTTTCCTGCATCCTTACTATTTTAAGATTTAAACATCCATGATGATCGAGTTTTGCTAGTTTTAACTTTTGCATTTGGTTTATGGTCATAACAGAATTTGGTCACACCAAAAAAACAAATAATCGATCTATCTTATCTGCTTATTCATGTCTGACAGAATGATTTAGACTCCAAATTAGTTTAGTTTCAAATAAAGTAACTATGCTCATAGCTTTTTCTTTCTATATAACATTCTAACACTATCTCTACTAATGCAGTTTGCTGGCATAAATGGCATGCTCTACTACACCCCTCAGCTACTGAAGCAAGCTGGTGTTGATGTTCTTCTTGAAAATACTGGCATTGGTTCTGACTCAGCAACAATCCTTATCTGTGCTCTTACAACCTTGTTGATGCTCCCTTGTATTGGCATTGCTATGAGGCTCATGGATCTTTCAGGGAGAAGGTTACTACTCTCTTTTGCCCTTCACTTCATACATATTCTTTTAATCGATGTAATGTTTAGCATATTTAGCAGAACTTCCTCAGCTTAAATTCATAATATGGGTGCCATTGGAAACAATTGATATGTCTTGTTTTCTCTATCATGCAGATTTCTTTTGCTGGCTACAATCCCTGTCTTAATAGCATCGCTAGTTCTCTTGGTTGTGGCAAATCTCTTGAACATTGGAACAGTGGGCCATGCTGTGCTGTCCACAGTTGGTGTCTTTGCCTACCTCTGCTTATTTGTCACGGGATTTGGTCCGATCCCCAATATCCTTTGTGCAGAGATCTTCCCAACTCAGGTCCGTGGTGTGTGCATTGCCATCTGTTCCCTCGCAAATTGTTGTGGAAGCATCATCATAACCTACACTCTCCCTATGATGCTAGACACTATCGGCCTTACTGGTGTTTGTGGAATATATGCGACTGTCTGCATCCTATCTCTGTTGTTTGTGTTCTCAAAGGTTCCCGAAACAAAGGGAATGCCCCTCGAGGTCATCAGTGAGTTCTTTGCAGTTGGCACAAAACAAGCTGCAAGAAATTGATTGCCTCGATATTGCAGCGGCAGTATCATAGTTTCAGAGTTCCCAGGTCATGTTCTTGGTTAGCTGTAACCTTTCTATCATACTGAAGTTAATTATCTTGTGGGCCTTTGGAAAGATTAGGATGTGGATAAGCTAAAAGAAGTTCAAGAATGGAGGGGGAAGGCCTAAAAAGGGAGTTTAGGCAATTAAACAAGATGTGAATTATTAGTGTTTGGTGTTTCTATTTGGCTTCGAGGCATTTCAAAGCAGGGACATGGGATTCATTTGCTTTTCTTGCAGCAGCATTCTACTATTTTATCTCGTTATTTATTCTTTAACCTTTGATGTTCTTGGAATTCTTCTCTGCATGATGTTTAGATGCATTGGGAAAAAACTACTACAAGAATTTATATGTCATGATCAAGGATTCAGGTCCTGATGGGATGTTCCGTGAAATGCTGGGATGGGATACTATTTTATGTGTTGGGACAGGACGTCCTGTTAGCATTCCAGCATTCCAATCGAAATATTTTGGGACATCTCATGTCGGGATGGGATGGGATGTCAATGCATCCCGTTTCATGAAAAAATTGGAACAGTCCAATTCCATGAGATTTAAAATTTTGGTCATGATAATCTATAGAATCTGAATGGCCTTCCTAAGTTTCAGGTAGTGGCAGGCACCCTGAGCTCTAGGAGTTCAGATCAAATATGTTTTCCAAGGAAAAATCTTAGGTTACAGAATTTACAACTGAAAAATATCATGTACTGAATTTGCAGCTGGACAAGGCCGGCAGGGCGATGGCGTTGCTGTCAGGCATTCTGCCATGCTCACCCTTCCCACTGGAGTCACACCATAGGCCTGTTGGATTACAAATGAAATCGATATGTGCACAAAGAAAATTAAAATTAAATTCGATTTTATGTCTATACTTTCTTTTTTCATAGAAAGGAGAACGGATTGAAGAGGGGAAGGATTGCACAGGGGAAGTGCCGGGTTTATTGTAGGTAGGCTGAGTGTTGTAGCTTTGGGACTGCAAATAAATTTGATATGTGCATAATTAAATTGCAAATTTGATTAGATGTGAATATTGTTATGATAGGTTTATGCAACACATTATCGATTTAACCGTTCATCAAACTCTTTCTGGACCGGGTGTCTAAACCAGAGTACCTGGAGGGAGTTACGTGGGATCAGTCTTTAATTTAGCCGACGGTGTTAGTCCCGAAAAATACTACCATCAGCATCAGTTTCCGACCAGTCTTCTGTACATGACTCGAAGAATGCCGTCTGAAGAAGATTGGTCCGAAAACGATGCCAGCTTCACTCCACTATCCATTCCAAAAGAGAAAGACTCTATTATAGACAATAGAGGTATCTTCAACTTATCTCAGAGAGGACAGATTGAAGACACCTCGTTGATTGAACAACACCGATCTCTCCTGAAGAAGAGACTTGAAGCAAATCTTCGGTTAGTCTCAAATTTTCGAATGTGGATGCAATGGTTATGATCGACCGCGTGTCTACTATTTTCAATCTCAACTATATCGGGGTGGCCATGTAGCCACTATCTCCAATCTCAACCAATCGGGGTGGTCACGTAGCCACTATCTCCAATTCCAGGATGGCCAAAATCAATTGGCAACTACTTATGGTTATGCGCAAGGTAAAGTTAATTAACCTTATCTTAACCATAGGTAGGTGAGCCTAACTATACACTATCACAACAACTATAAATACTGGTAAGAGGGAACATTCAAGGTACGCCACGCAAACCTGGAAAAGAGAATACTTTCACCATCTTCGTTCCTTTTCAGAAACTCTCCATTCTATTACTGGAACCTCCCTCTCTAACTTAGGCATCAGAATGTCCCCCATCGGAGAAAATCCGGTCAAGGACTTATTTTGCAGGTATCCAGGGGAGCAAACCAGCAATCCAGTGGCTCCGTCCGGTTGACGAAGGTTCCCACGTCAATAGATTGGTGCGCTAGGAAGGGAGCGAAATGGGTGTTGACAATCTGCAGTAGCTTGGACTTACCACCTACTAGTAGCTCCCCTTCTTGAGAAAGGAGAGTGAGAAGAAACCCTAATGGCGAAAGAAAAAATTCAAAATACTTCGACAAGTAGGGGTCGTCCTCCTTCTCGGAGGAACGACCCCCCGGTGGAGAACAATGTTCCACCTCCCACACTTGTGGTAGGACAACAGCAGTTTGAGGCTCTTCAGAACCGGGTTGACGCTCTGACAACCATGGTTCAGAATTTTCAGGATGCAGCTTTCCAGGTAAGGCACCCGCCAACCACCTCCAGACATAATCATCGGTCCCGAGGGAGGGGAGATCAGCATCATAGGTCTACCCAACTTTTTCCCAATGATTGCCTTTCTCCTGAAGGCCGAAGCTTTCGGCACCCGAAGCCGACCGATGCCCTGCGAAGAGGAAAGAGATCTAGACGATCTCTCTCCCTCTCCTCCGAAGACTCTACTCCCGAAAGGGATGTACCAAAATAAGCCCGCCTTGACTATGATGAAAAGCTCAAGGCCCTCGAATCACAGGTTGCAAGGCTCAATGATCAGAAGAAGGACGGCGAGTTCGTGGCGTACAACTCGCGTCCCCCATTCATCCCTCGCATCATGGCCGAAATTATCCCTCAACATTTTAGGGTCCCTCAAATGGAGCCTTACGATGGGACTACGGACCCGTTTGATCATCTGGGCAGCTTCAAAGCCCAAATGATAATTCAAGGGGCCTCTGACACACTGCATTGCCTCGCCTTTCCTGCTACTTTGAAGAAGGCAGCTTGAATGGTATTCAAGCATACGTCCAGGTACCATCGATTCTTTTTCTGAGTTGGAAAAATTATTTATCTTACATTTCAAGACTTGCCGGAAGACATCCCGGAACATGGACACCCTATTCCTTCTTCATCAGAATGAAGGAGAGAGCCTTTGAGATTACATATCCAGGTTCAATTCGGCTACTCTCGAGATCCCCGATCTCAAGGAGCACGTAGTCATGTCCGCTCTAAAGAAGTGGCTCCGGTCATCTAGGCTCACTTTCTTCCTAGATAAAAGATTTTCCACAACCTATGTTGAGCTCCTATCAAGAGCTCAGAAATATGCCGATGCTGAAGAGCAAGCAGTGAATCGACTACTGGTTGAAGGAAAATCTATTCCTAAGAAGAGGAACAACAAAGGGTTGGATCCCGATGCACCCAACAACAACAACAACAGCAACTCTACCCAACGACGAAGTCCCAAGCCCGGAGCACCGGGCGGGAGATTTGACTCCTACACCCCCCTCAATCTCTCAAAGGAAAGGATTCTAATGGAGATAGAAAAAGAAATCTATCTTCAATGGCCGTGTCCCATGAAAGCGTCATCCTCCACGAGGAATAGAAACAAATATTGCAGATTCCACCGAGACCATGACCATAACATTGAGGATTGCATTCAACTCAAGGATGCCAATGAAGATTTGATCAAGAAGGGTTATTTGGCGCGATACGTCAGTCGCCCAGAATCTTGGCCTGAGGCCATGGCCTCCCAGAGGGCCCCTGAAGAAGCTGAATTACCTAACCAAAGACCCACTGACGGAAGGGTGGGAATGCTACATCAGCCAATCAACTGGAGGAGAGTCGAAGACAATGCTCCGAAACGGCTCAAGGATAACAACTCCATACTTTTCTTCGATGATGACCTCGCGGGAGTTCATCTCCTACATGATGACCCAGTTGTAATTTCGGCCGTTGTGGCCAACTATGATGTAAGATGCATTCTAATTGATAATGGAAGCTCAGCAAACATCTTACTTTATGATGCATTCTCCAAAATATGTTTGCCCAAAAACAAGCTATAGAGGTCCCTTGTGCCGCTAACTAGGTTTGAAGGCAATCAAGTTGATGTTAAGGGCGAAATAATACTGCCCATCACCCTCAGAGCTAAACCTCGACAGAAGACACTCCCCATCAACTTCACAGTGGTTCAAACTCCTTCAGCTTACAATGTGATTTTGGGACGGCCTGCCTTAAATAAATTTTGGGCCACAATGTCAACTTACTACCTCCTGGTGCGTTTCTCCACCAGGAGCGGAGTCGGGAAAGCGAAAGGAGACCAAAGAACTGCACAACAATGTCTGATGATACAAGACAAACAATCGATTGATCCCACAACTCTAGACCAATTGGACTCGAGGGACCCAGTCGAAGACTGTGGCGAACCGATGGAGAAAACTATTTCGGTACAATTGACCGGAGAAGACCCTACCAAGATTGTGCAGATTGGAAGTCTACTAGATGAAGAAACAAAAACAAGGCTGATCCGCTTCCTCAAGGATAATGTCGATGTCTTTGCCTGGTCAGCTTCGGACATGCCTGGGATTCTAGCCGAAGTAATTACTCATCGGCTAAAAGTTGCCCCTGATTATAGGCCAGTTTGATAGAAGAAGATAAACTTCGCCCTCGAGAGACAGAAGGCGATAGATGAGGAAGTAAACAAACTCCTCAAGGCTGGATTCATCCGGGAAGCACATTATCCTGAATGGCTTGTAAATGTGGTAATGGTAAAGAAGGCTAACAGTAAGTGGAGAATCTGCATTGATTATACAGATCTCAATAAAGCTTGTCCAAAATATAGCTTTTCTCTGCCAAAGATCGACCAGCTGGTTGATGCCACTGTAAGCCACCAACTGTTAAGCTTCATGGATGCCTTCTCTGGATATAACCAGATCTGGATAGACCCTCGGGATGAAGAAAAGATAGCCTTCATCACAGAGAAAGATCTCTACTGCTACAAAATGATATCATTCGAATTAAAGAATGCTGGGGCTACATTTCAGAGGCTGATCAACAAAGTGTTTAAAGAACAACTGGGAAGGAACATGGAGGCCTATGTCGACGATATGATTGTGAAGAGCCTCCTTAAAGAAGATCATATTAGAGATTTGGAAGAGTCTTTCGGTGCCTTAAGATGCCACCAAATGAAGCTAAACCCAACAAAATGTGCTTTCGAAATAACCTTAGGCAAATTCTTGGGATTCCTTGTTACTAGACGAGGGATTGAAGCCAATCCCGAAAAGATCTAGGCCCTCCGAAACATGAGACACCCTTCTTGTAAGAAGGAAGTGCAATAGCTGACGGGAAGAATTACCTCTTTAAGTTGGTTCATTTCCTGATTGGCTGAAAAGTGTCTCCCTTTCTTCAAGGTGCTCCGACAGTCCCGAAGCTTTGAATGGACCGAGGGCTGCCGTCTTTCCTGTGATGAATTGAAGAAGTCTCTAGAGGTCCCACCACTGCTCTCTAAGCCTCAAGAAGGAGAAACTCTCTATTTATACCTCTCCGCTGCAGACGAGGCCATCAGCTCGGTTCTCGTCCAGAAAGAGAAGGGTGATCTCCAAAGGTCGGTCTATTATGTCAGCAAGGTCTTGTACGATGCTGAAGTAAGGTATCCAAAGATGCAAAAGCTATTTTACTCATTGGTGATTGTGGCGAAATGCCTACGGCCTTATTTTCATGCCCATATTATCGTGGTCCTGACTGATTAGCCCCTTAAAGCCATCCTTTGCTATCCTGATACTTCTGGAAGGATAGCTAAGTAGGTTGTTAAGTTGAGTGAATTTGACATCACCTTCCAATACAGATCGGCGATGAAAGCACAGGTGCTGTCAGATTTCTTAGCCAAATGCACATGGAAGCCCGAAGATAGTGCATAACCGGATGAAGAGGATGGAGCCAACCCGAAGGATGTAGAGTCCGTCTTGGTGCTTCATGTGGATGGAGCTTCTAACTCTACTAGGTGTGAAGCGGGCCTCATATTAGCCGAACCGGATGGGCACACAGTGGAGTACGCACTTTGTTTCTCCTTCCATGCTTCAAATAATCAAGCTAAATACGAAGCACTTCTTGTGGGACTCCGAATCATCGAAAATTTAGGGGTTCGAAAGATCCAGATCTTTTTGGACTTCCAACTGGTGGTGAACCAAGTTAAAGATGAATTTGAAGCCTGAGATCCTACCATGATCTAGTACTTGGAGAAAGTAAGGGCCCTGTCCTCACAGTTGGAATTCTTTGAAATCACTCATGTACTGCGATCGAAGAATTCTCGAGCTGATGCACTGTCCAGGCTCACCACCACTACTCCAGACTCCCTTGGTCGTACCTTTATAGAGCACCTCGAGGTTTCAAGTATAGCTGAAGAGACTCCAAGGGTACATCAGATTGAGAATGAGCCTAGTTGGATGGACCCCATCCTCAAGTTCTTAAACGAGGCCACATTACCGAAAGACAAAGTAGAGGCCAAGAGAGTTCGCTGGATGGTGTCTCAGTATGTTGTCTTGGACGGAACCTTGTACAAGAGATCTTTCATCCAGCCTCTACTAAAATGTCTAGGACCGATGGACGCCGATTATGCCTTAGGGAGGTGCATGAAGGCATATGCGGAGACCATCTAGGGGGGCATATCTCTAGTGTATAAAATACTATGCCAGGGTTACTACTGGCCAACCACCCGAAAGGACTCTGTTGATTTCGTCCGAAGATGTGACCAATGCAAGAGGTATGCCAACATCCAGAGACAGCTTGCAAGTCAACTAACCCAACTGATATCACCATGGTTTTTCGTCCAGTGGGGCATGGACATTCTTGGTCCATTCCCACCGGCATTCGGATAGCAGAAGTTCATCATCGTTGCCATATACTACTTCACCAAGTGGATTGAGGCCGAATCATTGGCTCAAATTACGGAGGCAAAGGTCAAAAGTTTTATGAAGAATTATATTATATTCAGATTTGGAATCCCTTATGCCATAGTCACTGACAACAACGGAAGACAGTTCGACAACTCAAAGTTCAAGGACTTTTGCATTCAGTACCATGTGCTACACAAGTTGACTTATGTCAGCCACCCGCAGTCCAACAAAGAAGCCGAAGTGATGAATTGGTCCATCCTCCATGGTCTGAAAACCTGACTGAATGATGCCAAAGGACTGTGGGCCAAAGAGTTAAACTTTGTTCTTTGGGCATATCGAACAACTCCCAGAACAGCTACAGGCAAGTCCCTATTTAACCTGGCATACGGTATGGAAGTAGTCCTTCCCATAGAGGTTACGCTGCAATCTTTGAGGATCGACAAATACAAGGAACTTGAAAATTTAGAGCATCGAAGGGCAGACTTGGATCTGCTGCAAGGCACCAGACTTCAGGATCAAATGAAGATGGTGACATATCAACAGAAGGTCGTGAAATATTATAGCTCCAGGGTGAAAGAGTGAATCTTTCATCCTGAAGACTTGGTGCTGCGAAGGGCCAAAGTATCCAGGTCGACAGAGCAAGGCAAACTTTTTCCCAATTGGGAAGGCCCCTACCGAATCAAGGAAGTCATACATCCAGGAATGTATCGACTTGAGACTTTAGATGGTGTTGTGCTACCTCGGCCTTGGAATGTACAAAACCTTCGCAAGTACTCTCAATGAGGGTTCTCATCAGGGAAGACTTCAATAAAAGTCCATTTGAAAATAAGTTTGGTTAGCCATTCTTAATATCAAATAATGGCACAAGAATGGTCTCAGTGATCCATCTGATGAGACCGACAAAAAAGCGCAAATATGGGTCTGATCTGCTCGCCTTATCGGTATGCCTGACGAGCACAAAGAAGAGCCCAACCAGGCCACCTTATGATCAACCGAAGGTGTAGGGATGGTTTATACAACCTACCCTACGGTAAATCCAAAAATATGCCGAGGTGGGCCTAATCAGCCTACCTTAACATCAACCGAAGGTGCAGGGATGGTTTACACAACCTACCCTACGGTAGATCCAAAGACACGCCGAGGTGGGCCTAATCAACCTGCCTTAACATCAATCGAAGGCACAGGGATGATTTATGCAACCTACCCTATGGTAAATTCGAAGACGCGCGGGGATGGACCCCATCAGCCTATCTTAATATCAACCAGAGGCATAGGGATGGTCTAAGCATCATACCCTATGGTGAACCTGTGGACGTGCCGAAGTGGGTCCAAACGACCCACTCTGTTATCAACAGACTCCCTGAGGATGGTTTATTTAGCCCATCCTAGCGGCAAATCCGATCCAAGTGACTGTACAGGTTCTTCTACTATCTGCTATGATGAAGAGTTCACACTTAACATCATTTCAAAATGAAGGTATTTACATTCATTGATAAAAAAGAACTATACAATCAAAAAAAAAAAGAGAGAAAAGGAAAGGGTAACGGAAAGAATGATCTAAAAATTGGCCGCTGGCCCCTTTCCAATCTGACGGGCGATATCAGGTCCCCGGGAAGCGCTCGGGGAGGCTTCACGCTCCACCTCCGCCTTCGGCTCTGACTCCTCCTCGAAGTCAAAATTGTTCTCTTGCCCAGGATACGGAATGGAGGGCCTGATATTGTCCAGTCCCTTTAGACTGTAGAAGCGGAAGGCCTTACGCTTGTATTCCTGGAATTCCCGATGGTAGGAATCCAGGACGGCCTCAGCGACCTCATCCTTCAAGGCCTGCGACACCAGGAACTTGGCGACGACCTCCGCCACCTCCTTCTTGGCCCGCTCCATCACTGCGATCGCTGCTGCAGCCTGAGCCTTGGCCTCCTCCAACTGCGCCTGCAGGGCCCTCACCTTCCATCCCAAGCAGACCATCTCTCCAGGCCAAAAAGAATCATTGTCGCCTCGTCGGACCTTTCTACTAGGTCCCCCTCCCAGCTCTATGGCGGTGGCCCTCTTCCGGGCCATCTCCCGGAGAACCTCAAAGCTGAACTTCATTTTCACAGTATGGAGGAGGAGGAGAAGAGTAGCTCTAGAACGAAGGATTTATTTCTCTACTGCTTGAATAGCTTTTAGAAACTGGGAAAATGAATCCTATTTAACGACACTTCATGCCTGTGAAGGACGTGTCCCACGCCTCATGCCAAACCAACTAAAAAGCGGCACGTGTTGAAGCGAAGCTTCAAACCTGGAGCAGCTTCTTTGAGGCCAATGCAGTTATTAATAACCACCTTCGGGAAAAGAAGCCAACGCTTCGAATCTGGAGCAGCTTTTTTGAAGCCGATACGGCACTAATGACCATCTTCGGAAAAAGAAGACTGGACACCCCCTAGAGGGTGCAGAAGCACAGCCGCTCGAATACCAGCATGTTTGGCACTGACAATGAAGTATGTACTTAAAATCTTCCATCCAGGCACCAATAACAAGGTGACATCTGTCATCTGCACGATCATCGAATCAGGGTGGCAGTTATGATGGATGATTGACACTGAGACACGCCAGCTCAACTAAGGCTAATCCTTGGTTCAAAGTTCCGGTCAGGTCCTTTTCAAACCGGTTGTTAGCGTTAGAGGAATCAGAGACGATCCAACAGCACTACATCATCACTCCAGGGCCAATCTTCGGCTTAAGCCGAAGACACTGACCCTGAATCTTATCTTTCAGCTACTCATCATCGAGTGACTGATCAGTCTTCTGCACATTAACCTGAAGGTGACTGATTCGAAGAAGACTAATTTGAAAAAAGTTAGTCCAAAGAAGATGATCACTTTGTTTCTTCAATTGTTCCAAAAAAGGAAAGCTTTCATTTCAGAAGAAAACATTACAATTGGTTGGTTAAAAAGAAAGAAAAAAAGTGAAGAAGAAAACAATAGCTCTATCTTTCATCAGCTGGTTCGGTAGCTGGAGTAGAGACGGAATATTCTTCGGCGGTTACCCTACTTCCATCAACGGGAGGTGCCGACGTCTCTTCAGCTGGAGCTTTTATTTCCTCTGCCCTGTCACCCGTAACGGCAATCAGAGAGAAATCCAAGATGGGATAAAGCTTCATGACCTTGTCCAGGCAATCAGAATTGCCAAGAAGGTATCTTTCCACCGCTGCCTCATGTACCTCATCTTTGAAGGCTTGGGAGCTCTTGTAAGCCTCAACAGCCTGGGAAGAGCTTTCCTCAACCTGCACCATCCTTTGGTTGGCCAATGAGAGATCCGTCTCCAGCCTGCCGACTCTCCTTTCTAGCTTAGCATTTTGGGCTTTTAGCTCCTCAGCTTCTCGAAGGCAATCTCTCATTAGCAGCTCGGTAGAGATGATCTTCCTCTTTTTCTTCTGCAAGTCAGCCACTACATCAACCGCTTGCGCCTCCAGCATCTTTAATTGCCTTTCTAAGACACTCTTAGAGGCAAAAACTTTGCCCAGTTCTTCCTCAGCGGTAGCCCAGAGCCCGTCAGCAACATCTCTTTTGGCTACGGCCGAAGCCATCTGGCTTCGAAGGCTTTCGCCAAAGACAATAGACCCATTAACATTTTCCTCCAATAGGGAAATGTCTTGAGCGATTTGCCAAGGAAGAATATGCACAAAGTCAGCCCAACTGACATGGGTAAGCAATATGATGTGTACATCAATGTTTACTTATAATATCCTGGAAGGATGGTGGAAAGGGGGTCTCCGAACCCTCGCCCCTTAGTTTCCTTCCCATTGTCAGGAACGATGGATGGAACCTTCGCTCATCCTAGATTGGAGGGGGCAGTACCAGTGGCAAATGTATCGTACCCATCGGAACTCCTCCCTTCTGTGGCTAAGATCGTGGGCTTGACATCTCCGGCGCATGAAGGAGCCTCGCCGGTATTCGGCGGGCTTGAACCTTCGGGCAATCCCGCCGGAACAGTTCTCACTGGAGAGACTCGCTCTTCTCCTGGGGAAGAACCTATTTCGATAGGGGTGTCACCCCTGACCTCGACTCATGGTAGCGCCAAGACATAGCTTCGCCATCGATCCGATCTCCTCACCAAAGGGCCCATCGCCGGTTGCTTCCTCGTCGCCTGTCTAAGCCTCGCTATGTCTGGCCTCATGCTTCAATGAGCTTCTTAGGTGGCATAGAGGAAGAAAGAGAAAAAAGGTGCGAAGAGCAATTTTACCTAAAAGTAGTGAGTCTCCGATCATGCCATGCACGCTTGCCCTCATTAATAAGGATCTTGATCTACACGGGAGGACCACTGGAAGCTAAAAAGATGCGATCGATCTGATTCCTAATGCATGCAGCCTTAACGATTATGTTTGCCATGATCCCATGATCTGCGCAATAACTGCCTCCCCAATGGTGGCCTGACAGTTGGCACAAGCGGAATGTCACGTCATTGGTAAACCAAAAGATACTCTCGCAAATGGGATTCCTTAATTGTAAGTTTCAAAGCCGAGGAGTTGAATTTATAATCAGTAAAAGCTGAATTAATGGGGAAGTTGCATTGATTCGGCTTACGACCAAGGTCGACGGCCCTGTCAAAGCCAAATCTGAAGACTCCAAGCAATGAAGAAACTTGCATTTAAGTCGGGGAATAGTTTTCTGCCTTGGAGGCTATAATTTATCCGAAGACTTTACACTTGGAAGGTTTTTCATTAGACATTTCAGTTCGAAAACTATCATTTGTCAGAAGAAAAGTCAGCTTTCATTGATATTCAAGAGGATGCTAATTACATTTTGTCCCTCTTTCAAAAGAAAAGGCAAAAATTACAAGGCATAGGGCCTGCCAGATCATGTCAAGCGGTTGTATGAGCTTCCGGGTCGGCAGAAGGAAGGACCTCCTCAGTCTGAATCGAAGCCAAGGCTTCTTCAGCTTGAATCAAGATTGTTGGACTTGCCATGGCTGATTCTTCTACCACAACCAGGGCTTCCTCAGTCTGACCCGTTACTTCTTCAGTCTCACAGGAGCCACGACCTCTTCTTCTTCTTCAATCTCATATACTGGGATACTGGATAAGTCAAGTTAGGAAAAACCTCACCAACCCTCATGAGTCCATCGTTGAAGCCGAATTTGTAACTGAACAAGCTTGCTTCAGTTACATCCTTCTTGAACTGTGAAGACTTTTTGAAGTCCTCGACTGCCCTGGCTGCCCATCCTCTCAAGGCTTTGGACTCCTGTGCTGCAGCTTCGGTCTTCAGAATTGCTTATTCGATCTTCAGGGTTGCTCTTTCAGCCCTTTTGATCGCCTCGTCGATCATCTTGGCCATATCTTCGGCCTTCTTCTGGTTTTCCTAGGCATAATGCTCCAAGGAATGAATTTGCTTCTTCTTTTTCCTTAGTTTTGCCTCATGTTTAGAGATCTTCAGTTGAGCCTTCTTCAGCTCGCCCCTTAGATCCTAAACTTCGACGTCTTTACGAATGAACTTCTCCTTCATGGACAACTTTAATTCTTCGGCCACTTTCTTTTCGGCCTTGGCCATTTGAAGCTCCTCCTTCAAGCCATGGAGGAAGTTGTCGATACCCTCCATGCCCTCTTCCAAAAAGGTAACATCATGGACCAACTGCATTAATGGGATCAAAACATAAGATTGACAATGATATGAACAATCAACCGAAAACAAGAGAGGCTGTAGCTGTCTTACCTGGAGCAGGAAGGAAAACACGGAATCGGATACTTTGGCAAGATGCCGATACTGAGTGATTGCCTAATCACGAGGCAGCAAGATACCTTTTAGCACCCGCCTGGCTATGTCAGGGAATACGAGACTCCTCGTATCAAAAAATTTCGAGAGGTCTACCTCACAATCCCTGTCCAGAGGGGTATTCCTTACAAACCCTCTTTGACTTGAGGTACCTTGCCCCTATCCATTGCACGGGGGCAAGGCGTTAATACATCAGCTACCGGGGTCAGACTCTCTGGGATTTGGACCGGAGAGTTAATCCTTGGCAAAGGTTCAGCCGGTGGGAGCCCTGTTGGAAGCTCCATTGGTGGGACCTCATCCCTTCTAGACATCCCCCTAGAGGAAGTGGCACTTCTGCTAGGCCCCTCATCTCGGGCCCTTTTTTGGACCTCCGACCGCAAAGAAGAGGCTTGAACTGACTTCCTCTTGGTGGATTCTCGAAGCAGGCTCAGATCGGGCTTCATCCTGCCACCTACAGACAAAAGCGGACATTGAAATCAGCCAAATCGAAAAGCTACGAAATGGGAGAAAAGCCAAAGTCTTCTACCGTTTATACCTAGCATAGGGGACCCACTGATCCCAGTAAGGTGAAGGTTCCTCTCTCATAAAAACTCTTAGATGAAGATGGCCTCCGAACCAGACAACAAGGTGTAGTTAGGTTGGTCGACCGCCAGAACCTTCTTGCCGGCATTAGCATCCAGGCGAGGCTCTCTCCACTCACTGTTAAAATCCCACAGTTGAATAGAAGAGACAGATAAAGTTGGGCTTCCACCCATGGATGGCGCTGGGCATGTCTTTCATTATTTTGCGACCGGGACAAGGGCCGATGACCCACCATCCGTAGTCGTGGAAATCCCTCTTCAAGATGAAGAGGGAAGTGACAAACTGGTCTTAGGCCTCACATTGGCTATGTGACAACAGACCAGAAACCCGTAGATGTTCTGAATACTATTCGGAGTCAACTATGCAGGAACAATCTGATACAAATTAAAGATCCTAAGAAAAAAAGGGTGTAATGGGAAGCGAAGACCGGCTTTTAAATGGTCTTCGTATACAGCGATGTACCCGACGAGAGGCCTATTTACCCATTTTTCAGGTCTCGGGAGCACCAGAAGGAAGTCTTCGGGAAGGCAATAATGTTCTCAAAGGTGGGATATTTTTCTAAGGGAAACGAAACTGGGGACCAGCTCCGGTCTGATCTCCACGATGACATCCCTAACAGGACCTGAAGTGCTTAAGGACCCGGCCTCTCCCTCGTCAAAGGAGACCTTGCTGGCAACGCGGACTTCTAAAGACCTAACCATGCTGAAATAAAAAAGAGATGGAGAAGCAAGGAGACCCTACCTGTGGGAAAGACTGGGGACTAGAAGCAAGAAAGGCTAAATAAAAAGCATAAGCAAACAGGAGTGGAGAAGCTTCTTCTACAGGTCCTCTTTTTTCCTTTATAAGGGAACAAGAGACACTTCGGTGTGCCTCCTCGAAAGAAGAAGCGTCCTTTCTCTGGTTGCGCCACATATGCAGGTACCAGATCTGGCCGTGCAATTCCAAGCGACACGAAGCTAATTCGACATGGGAAGAGCCAAGAGCCATAATCCATGTGATTTTATCCAACGACGGAGAAGAGGCCCATACCTTCCCCAAGGGATAAGGTGAGGCCACGTCCTCTACCCATATCCCAATTAAAGGATCGGCCAAATTGTCGCAATAAAAGGAAAAGATGTGATCCTTTGATCAGCCTCGCCTTTTCATGTTCCAATAAGAAGATGACACCTGTTCTCAACCTGATCTTCGAATCATATATCAGTTATGGAGGGCGACTGGATCAAAGATTTACCATCATTGATTGCGTTTTTCCTAGCAGAAAATGACAATCTATTAATACTCTCACTCTTCAAGGCAAATCGTTGCTTTGAAAATTGAGAGTGGGGGACAACTGTTATGATATGTCTATGCAATACATTATCGGTTCAACTGCTCACTAAACTCCTTCTGAACCGGGTGTCTAAACTAGAGCACCTGGAGGGAGTCACGTGGGGTTAGTCTTCAGCTTAGTGAAGGCGTTAGTCCCGAAGAGTACCACCACCAGCTCCCGACCAGTCTTCTGTACATCAGTCGAAGAATGCCGGTCTGAAGAAGACTGGTCCGAAGACGATGCCAGCTTCGCTCCACTACCTATTCTGAAGGGAAAGACTCTACTACAGACAACAGAGGTGTCTTCGACTTATCTCAGAGAGGACAAACCGAAGACACCTCGCCAATTCAACACCGATCCCTCCTGAAGAAGAGATCCCGAAGCGAATCTTCGGTTAGTCTCAAATCTTCGAATGTGGATACGGTGGTTATGATCGACCGTGTGGCCACAATTTCCAATCTCAATCATATCGGGGTGGCCATGTAGCCACTATCTCCAATCTCAACCATATCGGGGTGGTCACGTAGCCACTATCTCCAATTCCAACAATTCCAGGCTGGTCAGAATTAATTGGCAACTACTTATGGTTATGCGCAGAGTAAAGTTAATTAACCCCATCTTAACCATAGGTAGGTGAGCCTAACTATACACTGGCATAGCAACTATAAATACTAGTAAGAGGGAACACTCAAGGTACGCTACGCAAGCCTGAAAAAGAGAATACTTTTACCATTTTCCTTCCTCTTCAGAAACTCTCCATTCTGTTGCTGGAACCTTCCTCTCTAACTTAGGCATCGGAGTGTCTCCCACTGGAAAAAATCCAGTCAGGAACCTGTTTTGCAGGTATCCAAGAAAGCGAATCGGTAATCCAGCGGCTCCGTCCGGTCGACGAAGGTTCCACGTCAACAAATATTATCCTTTTTCATGATAAAAAGGGAGGCTGAATAGACTAGAAGAGGAATATAAAAAAGAGAGATTGTTGGCGATGTCTATATCTTAGCTCCATATCAATGGAAAGGATCCATGATTTGAGAAAATTGAATTTAAATTTTAAAATTTAAATAGTATAAATTTAGAAGTGATTTGAAGAATCCATTTTTTATTTATTTCTATCATTGTATTGTTGTGGTTGTAATTTTTCTTTTTATATTTTCAATTATAAATATAGATAACGATTTCATAAGATTAGCGTAATAAAAGTTTACAATTTTTTCTTTCTCATATATTTTTATCTTTAGAACAGCCAAGCTTAGCTATCTCTCCGTGTCATCCTTCTCCAACTCTATGCCATCTCCCATCTACTACTCTCCTTTCAATCTAATCAAGATAGTTTTATTACCTAGAATGCCTACATCCAATCACTGTTAACAGCCACTCAAACTATGTGCGGCAACCAGCATGTAATTTTTCTAATGCTGTAGCATTTACTCTTTTTTCCACAAGAATCTTACTGTCAGAAAGATCATGACATAAGACCTCTAAACATTATTAATGGACGAACTCAAAAAACAATATATTAACAAGTTTGTTGCAAATATGACTACGAGGCCTTGAAGTGTTATCATTACCGGCGTGTGGCATAGTTGGTTGTGAAACTTATCTCACAACTAGTTGACAGAATTCGAGTCCTGATTTAAATATATTTCAATTGAAAAGTCCGGAGATAAAATAAAAAATAGAAAAATAATCCAGAAGTAAAATCAAAAAAAAAAAAAATTAATAAAATAATCCTGGAGCCGTGATATATATAATAAATCCCGTTCACTGGTACCAGGATAAAATAAAAAAATAGTCCGGGAGTAAAATCAAAAAAAAAGAAAAATTAATAAAATAACCTTGGAATCCCTGTTGGCTGGTGGCAGTGAAAATATTAGGGATATATATAAAATTGTCGTTCACTCGGCTGGTGCCAGTGGTAGTCAGGTTAACATACTCACCTTCGGGTTTGGAACGGCTGCGAAAAAATTAATATGCGTCGTGTATCGAACATTTCCTGGCTGGGGTTAGGGGACCGTCTAAGGGTGGCTATGTCCGGGGTCTAACTCCTCCCCCTTTTGTTTTATCAAAAAAAAAAAAAAAAAAAAAGTGTTACATTGCTTTAATAAATCCTATCAAATAGAAGTTGCTTTTCCGCAAACAAATTTTGCTACCTTGAATGATCCTAAATGATACAAAGATATGAGTATCTCTCATTACATGATTCCAAGTTTGTCTAATTGGCACGTTCCTCATCAACTTGATATCAGAGCAAGTTTAGGTTATGTTAGCTAATTTTATTTTAATTATATTATTTATGAAAAAAAAATATTTGTTTGAATAATTGAAGGTTAATCTAGTCTAGGATCATTTCTTAACGATCAACGATCCAATCTCCTAGAATAAATATTGATCAGGTTTGTCCCGCATCAACTTGGTATCAGAGCCAGGTTATGTGGTCATTTTAATTGCACTATTTAAAAAAAAAATAAAAAAAAATAATTGGGTTTTGGTTTGATCTGGGCTGCTTCAGGTTAGTCATTTTAATTGCACTATTTGTATATATAAAAAAAAAACTCAGTCTGCAAATCACGTGGTGCATCCTGGAGTCAGAAGATTGCTGAAACTTAACTCGATGGAATCGAGTTCTTTCAACCTCAGGAAAAATGATGGGGACATCGACTAGCCCATATCAAACCTGAAGCCTAGCCCAAAATCTGAAGCCAGCCCAGCCCAGCCCAAACCCTGGGGCCCAAGATCCTGGAGTAGATGAGCACATATCCTGGAGCAGCACAGATCATAGAGCATATCTAAGTTATTTTTAGGAATTCATTTTTTATGTTACGGTTGCTTAGCTTGTTTTTAGGATTTATTTTATTCCTAGTTGGATTAGTTTATTTTTTTTAAATAAGTAATTTGAATTTGTTAGGGGTATCTAATTAGGATATCGGATATCTTAGATTAGTCTATTTAAGATATTTGGTTATTCAAAATAAAAGGAAGCGAAGAAAATTATTTGAGAAATCGTCTGGATGTATCCCGACTTCCTCCCATCCTCTCCTTCCTCTGAGACATCCTGTTTCTCTTTCTCTCTATTTCCCTCTCCCGGTTCCTCTCTGAGTTCTCCTTCCTGGACTCTCTCCTTCTTCTCTGCGGCTTTTCTTTTCTACCTGCTCTGTTTCTTCTGATCTCTTCCTCTTTCTCCTATTCTCCGATTCTTGCCACTTAAAATTTTCGGAGAACCTATTATTTCCAGCAAGCCTCTTCGAACTCCTCAACCGCCCCAATTCCATCGACAAAACCCGTCCGAGCCCAACGCAACCTGCCGGAACCACCTGCTCCTCTCATTGTCACTGACAATCGTCGAAAGAGAGGCTGCACCACCGGTCCATCGTGCTACTCATCCGATCCTTTCGAGATTTGCATGATGCCCATCCTACCGGATCTCTTCCCTGCTGTCATCACCAGCCACCATCGACTCCGCCATGACCACTGCCGCCCTGCCGGACCGTCTCCGTCCAGCACCGACGCCTGAGAGCCACAGTCGGAGCCTCTCTTGTTCCCTGGGTTCGGTCCGTCGTTTGTCAGATCAAATCCGTCGCTGCCCGAGCCACCCAATCGCCAGACTATCATCATCAATGGATTCGCACTACCACCTCCATGCTGCCGCCTCCTTCCCAACGCCGTCACCGGTACGAGCCCACCGGTCTTCCGTCTGAAAGCCCCCCTCCTTGTCTGGCATGATCGTGAAGGCACAAGGGGCCAACACGATCGTGAAGGCAAAACCGGCTCGACTTTAGAAAAAGCAGAGAAAAAAAAGAAATCGTGAGAAAAAAAAAAAGTGAAAAAAAGGAAAAAAAAAAGAAAATAGATAAAAAAGGGGTTATTTAAATTAAAAAAAATAGAAAAAAATAAATTGGATTTGACCTAGCCTAGGATCATTTCTTAACGACCAACAATCTAATTTCTGAAATAAATTTTGATGAGGATCCATCCCGCGTCACTAATCTTCATCTCAGCTTGGATTATAGTAGTCTTGTCTAAGTTACCATATAAGAACGTTCCAGGTTCGATTAAAAAAATCATTGATGACCTTTTTTTATATACTTGTACTCATCATTTTTCAACTTAATAATATTTTATATGTTCTTTAAATTATCAAAAATATTTTATCTATATCTTAATTCATGCATGATAATTTTTGTTATTTTGATTTTCACCCAGATTTTTTTTGTGTAAAAGATATCACCTCCACTCAAACACTCCTCAAGCGCATATTTAGGATAGAGTTTATTGTTTCTCACCTTGGAGTGTCACTAAGAAGTTTTATGTTGCATTTGCTATTTACTTTAGTTTTTCTCAATTTATTTGGCATCAATATCTTGGCCATGTTTTTATGCCACTTATTTTCGGAATTCTTACATACTAATGTTTGAATTTTCAAAACAACAACAAAGTTCCTGTAAGGCCCAGCCCAGCCAGATTCGGCCCATTGGCCTAGCTTGAATGCCTGACGTGACAAGAAGGGCCCAAAGGCCTATTCCAAGATCCAAACATGGCATAGACATGTTTGAATCAGAAACAAGGAAGGACTTCTCCACAAACTCTATTGGGTTTGGGAGACTACCAGCTATAAGTTCCCCAAGACTACCAACTCCGAGTTCCCCTTTGAGCCATTGTGAGACGCCACACCTTGGCCTCTCTTCCCTCTTCTTCTTTTCTTGGTTTATCTAGAGTTCCGCTGCCTTCACCATGCTCGTTGGAATCGGGGCTCAACCACAATTGGAAAGCCAGGCAAGAGGCCGACAAACAACAACTAACTCTCTTCTCCCTCTTCCTCAGCCATCAAAGCTTGGATTTCGGCTGGGAATTGCCAAATTTTGTGAAGAAAAAGGATGCCTAGTTGTTTTCCTTATTTTTCTTGATTTTCTCCTGATTTCCTTTCGTTTTCTCTAGTTATCTTCTCCGCTGATCACCGGCTGCAGAGCACTTGGCTGCATCGCCATAGCCTCGGCCAATGCCAACCATGAGAAGCTTCCTTCCTTCCAGGGAAGGAATCCCCTGTTTTGCTAAAAAGACGAGAGAAAAGTAGGGGAGGAGGAAAGAAAAGAAAAGAAAAGAAAAAGAAAAAAATTTTTCCTTTGCCTCCCTTCCTTCCTTTTTTTTTTTTTTTTTTTCCACAAGTTTTCCTTTCCATGTAATTTTCTTTTTCTGATTATTTCTCTCTCTCTATAAATTTTATTTTTAGGATTGTTGAATTCAACAAAATGATATTCTCAATAATTTTGATTGATCATAGTGTATTATGATTAAAAAAAAAAATTCTTTTTTACCTCTTTCTCTTTTCTTTTTTTTTTTTTCATGTTTCTATCTACTTTTTCTCTTTCTACAAGTTTCTCTTTCCATGTAACTTTCTTTTCCTAATTATTTCTCTCTCTCTCTCGATTTTCTTTTTTTAGGATTGTTGAATTCAACAAAGTGATGTTCTCAATAATTTTGATTGATTATAGTGAATGGGCTCTGATTTATGACTATTAAGTAGCATGCTTACCCCATCTTAGTCTTTGTCGAACTATTAGAATTTGATCTTCTTGATTTTTACTGACCCACCTATTTTCTAGTCTAACCATGATCAAATAAAATTATCTTAATTAAGCTGATTAAGATATTGGTTGCTACTGCTTGTCAAATACCAGTAGATTTGATTACGTATGATTTATATAGTGATAATTGTATCCTAGTCTAATCTTGATCAAATAAAGTTAACATGACCAAACCGATTTAGACCACCGGATGCAACTATCTGTCAATTCCATCTTTCTTTATTATCCATATCTCTTCTAATTATTGAACTTGATCTTATATAAAGTATAATCGTCTTGACAAGAAAATATCCAAGAGGGGACACTACAATATGATTTAATAACTAAAGATTTTACAAAGAAATCTTAGGAGTATATATGAGATAAATAATGCTTCACTTTTTTTAGATTTATTAGTAAATTATAAAATATTTTCTATATTGAATTAGTCATAATTTATGAATTCGATGCATGGCATTTTGAATTGTTGAATATACCATTTTGCAAAATATTAAATGATTTATAATTGAATGTATTAAATTTAATATGGATTATGCCAATTGATTTTGATGTTGCATGGTTTATGAACTTTTTGAATTGGAATATGAAACATGTTTTGAGAAAAGTGTCGAGAGATGGATTTTGACTCGTAGCCCGACTCTATTTTCAATAACATGTCAATAGGGATCGTGGTTAGAAGTTCGATATGCTACTAGTGGGAATTGTGTGTTGGTATTTCGATACCTTACCAATAAAGGTTGTGAGCTAGTATTTCAATATCCTGCTATTAGGGATTATGCATTGATATATATTTTTGATACACTGCTAGTAAGCATTATGCACTAGTACTTTGATATGCTGCAAATGAATATTATGTGCTAATATTTTATACCCAGCTTGTAAGGAGATACCCTGTCATTGGAAGTTATGTAGTGGTACTTTGATTGAGTTAATAGCTATCAAGATGAATGT
This sequence comes from Areca catechu, assembly GCA_021397845.1. Lineage (NCBI taxonomy): Eukaryota > Viridiplantae > Streptophyta > Magnoliopsida > Arecales > Arecaceae > Areca > Areca catechu. Next base: position 132,205,541 of record CM038049.1, read on the forward strand.
GATGTTTTGAAAGAAAAATTAATTATGAATGAAAAATAAATTTTGAAATGATTGAATTCAAATGCGTCTTATTTTGACAAAATTATATATTTTGATTTAGATTTTGAATTGATACATAGTGCATGCTTATTTTTAATATATCATTATTACTAAGTTTATCTAGTCAAGTATTTATTACTTATTGGATTGTCTAGCTCATTATCAAGTTTTTATTTTCTTTTATAAATTCAAAATATTAGCTTGATGTAGGGTTTTGTTATAAAAGTATGACCAGAGACAAAATTTAGCATATTTTATTTGATTAGGGTTTAATAGAATTGATGCAAACTTTACTTGTTGTTGATTTTGTCAAACATTTAGTTATGATTTTGTTGATATTTGAGTTTTAATTTAGTTATTTAAATTAATGTTTGAACATTAATGATTTGAATTTTATTTCACTAGTAGTTTTTGATATCATGATAAGATGCCTCACATACTTATGGAAAGAGTTTCCTTTGAATATGCGGTGATTGTCATAAATCCTGACTTGTGAAATCAGGTCAAGGGATATGATAGTTTCAGTTTGCTATATATGTCGATTAAGTAAAAGTTACTCTTCACCATTTTCACACTCCCATTCTAGGTCTTCTTCTCCTCTTGATCTTATGCATACCAATATTTGGGAGCCTTTTCTTATTATATCACTTTTGGATACCAATATTATATACATTTTTTAGATAATTATAATCATTTATCCTAGTATTATGCATTGAAAAATTATTTGATATTAATCATATCTTCCATATTTTTAGGTTGCATGTTGAAATTATTTTGTAATATAAAAATAAATTTCTCCAAATTGATTGTGCTCATGGGTTTTAATTATAATCTTTTCAATAAGAGTTAAATGATAATGTAATTGGTCATTGCTTCTCATGCCCCCACACCTCCTAACAAAATAGGGCTGGGAAGTGCAAACATTGCTATATTGTAGAAGTAGGCCTTGTTCTTCTTGCCCAATCAATTTTTTTTTCAAAATTCTGGAATATGGTCTTTAAATAAATGACTATTTTTTTATTAATCTTTACCTACATGTGCACTCTATTTTACTTCATTTTGGAATAGATTATTTAATAAAAAGCTATATTATAATTTTCTTCATGTTTTTTGTTCTTTATGCTTTTCCTATCTTCATTCCTATAATAAAAATAAATTAGATTATCATTCCCTTTTGTATGTTACTTTTTTGGTTATCCTATAGATTTCATGATACTAGTGCTATCATCCTTCTCTAGGTATATTTTCATATCTCAAGATGTTATCTTTGATGAGATGGTATTTTCTTATATGCTGAACTCTTCTAATAATACTTCTAAGTGAATTAGTAACCCTCCTAATGCCTCTTCTTTACCTAGGCTTACATCAAGCCTAATGATAAGTTAACATCAACCTATATCAATCCACCCGTATCTCCAGCTCCAAGTCCTCAAACTCAATCGAATTCTTTACAAACACATGACAATGACCCAACCATAACATCACTAATGTTCTATAGCTATGGCTGAACTTGTTGCTACTAAACTAGCAACATGTTCTTCTTAATTAAGTGGTCATCAAATAGTTACATGTTCCAAGGATGCCAAACTCAAGCAACATCACTTTAGCATAGAATATCCCATGGCATTTACAGCTTCCACTATCTCTACCAAGCCCACTGACTTCACTCAAGCCCAATGTAGCATTTAATGGCTTGAAACGATAGTAGATGAGTCCAATGTCTTGCTCTATAATGATATTTAGCTTTTAGTTCCACCATCTCCTTCACAACATGTTATTGGTTGTAAATGGATATTCAAAATCAAAATGATGATCTGATGGCTCTATTGGCTCTATTCAGCATTATAATGCTTGTCTAGTTGCAAAAGGCTTCAATTAATAAGAGTATTGATTATGATGAGATGTTTAACCCAGTTATCAAGCTTGCCATAATTTACACTATTCTTTCTCTTGTCATTCTTGAAGGTTCACCTATTAGATAGTTGGATGTTAAAAATGAATTACTTCATGGACATCTTGTTGATGATCTTTATATGAAACAACCTCTTAGTTTCACTAACTTGGACCATCCTATTTATGTTTACTAGCTAAAGCACTTCTTTATGGTCTTAAAGAGGTGCCCTGTTCTAGGTTTTAGTGGTTGAGCTCTTACATATTCTTGGCTTTCATTGGTTTAAGGCCAATATCTCACTCTTTATCAAGTACACCAAAACATACATGATGCTCATTCTATTTTATGTCAATGAAATTATTCTTATCAGTACTCTTACTACTCTATTGAATGATCTTATTGCTTCTCTATAAAATAAATTTGCCAGGAAGGATTTAGACCCTCTTCATTATTTTTTGCATGTTGAGACTAAGACTACTACTTCTGGACTTCATCTAACCCAATCAAAGTATATTTTGATGTTTTTCTTAAAAGCAACATGGATGGTTATAAGCCAATCTTCACACCTATATCTACTAGGTCCCAATCTCTCATTCTGATGGTTAATGACTCTCTAATCCAACTCAATATCAGAGTATAGTGGGTGCACTTCAGTATCTTAGTCCTATGCATTTCAACATTGCCTTTGTGGTCAACTAAGTATATCAGTTTATGAATAGGCCTACTTTCATGCACTATCTTGTAGTCAAGCATATTCTTCAGTACTCGAAGCATCCCAATATTGGCCATAGACTTTATTTAATCGAAGGTATATCCTCTTCTTTACAAGCCTATTCTAACACTACTTAGGGATGGTGACTTTGATAACTAGTGTTCTGTAAGTGGCTTCAATATTTTTCTTAGCCCTAATCTTATATCATAGAGTGCTAAAAAGCAATGCACTATGGTACACCCAACTACTAAATCCAAATATAGAGGGCTTACCAATGCTACTACCAAACCTATTTGAATTCAATCTTTATTATAGGAATTGTATATCTCACTCTCCTAACCCCCTATATTTTGGTGTGATAACTTATCTACAAATATATCTCAATACCAATCCCATGTTTCATGCTCAATCTAAGTACTGAAATTAATTTTCATTTTGTTCGAGAGCAAATTGCTTATCATCAGCTTCTTATTTGATTCATATCCTCTAATAACTAACTCACTAAGATATTCACTAAACGATCTGCCTTTCAACATTTTCAACAGTTGGATTCCAAGTTTTCCATGGCATCCAAATCAACTTATAGAGGTGTATTGGCAGTATCCTCATCTCGGCCCCATATCAAGCCACATATTAAATATCCATGATTTGAAAAATTTGGATTTGAATTTTAAATTTTGGATTTTGAATATTGAGTTTTGAATAACATAAATTTAAGAGTGATCATAGGGATTCATTTGATATTTCTTTCTATCTTTATATCATTTTGGATGTAATTTCTTTTGGTACATTTTTAACTATAAATATACAAAACCACCTCACAAGATTGAGGTAGGAATGTTTTTTATAATATTTTTTTTGCATATTCTTCTTTTCCATAAAAGTAATAATAGAGGGTGAAATGTTAACAAAAGAGTTACTTTATTTAACAAAATCCATAAATCATGCATAATTCATCACTCTTCATGGATCCATAAAAAAAGCAAAGGAAAATAAAGAGTATAACAAACCTTATTAAAAACTATATAAAATAAAAATATAAGAAATATGTTTATTACAAGTACAAAAGATGAATTAATTAAAAAAATGATAAAGAATAAACAAAATCTAACTAATAGAATTTGGAAATCTTAAATACAAATCAATTAATAAAAATAGAAAACTAAAGCAACATTTTGTAAGAAAATTAGAGATCACAACAATCAAAGAAAAAAATACTAAAATTAAAGTAACAATACAAATACTAATTAAAATATAAATATAAATATAAATGATACTAAATTAGGTATATTCTATTTTATAACTAGCAAAATTAAAAATAGAATTGAGTTTGCATTTCTTTTTTTCTCTTTCCTTCCATTTGCATCTAGACAATGAAAGTGATTACCTTCCTTTCCTTTCAAATTCATTTCAGATTTTTTTCTATTCCTAGAAGTTGAACCTAGCCATTTGTATTTATGATTTATAGTTAATTATTATTCATAGAAGATTTGGACAAAATATATGGCAGATGCTCTTAGTAAAATCCTGCACTTAGTCTAGCAAGATGGATTGATCAAAAGTGCCTTTAATGTTAAGATTTTGGGTTGGCCTTTAAAGATCAATTTGTAGATGATAGCTTGACTATATTGTGCAAGCTTGAGATCAATTCAATCAAAACATTGAAGATAATCCTATTGGGATTTGAAGTTATGTTCAGGCTACAAGTGAACTTAGATAAAATCACCTTGTTGCATCAGAATAAGTTGAGGGATTAGTGATTTTGCATGTTATTAGATTTTTTTAAAAAAATATTTAGTTTGCTTTTGTATCATTTGAATCTCAAAAAGGAAGATTTGCTACTTCTAATTAAAAAACTTGAAAAGAAGCTTGTGAGGTGAAAGTTTAAATTCCATTTTATGAGAGATTAATTTAAGTGAACTTTATGCTGTTTTTACCAATTTGTTTTCAAACTACTTTTAATTACCTAATTGAAAAAGCAAGAAGATTGATACTATTTAGAGATGCCACATTTGGAAGTACTTTGGTAGTAGGAGGCCATTACTAGGCAAATTGGGATAGATGTGCAAGCCCATCAAAGAAAAAGGATTGGACATTTAAGATCTCAAAGCTTTTAATGAAGCGTTGCTATGCAAGAGGTAGTAGAGGTTTCTGGTTGAAGGCTTTATACTTTAAAAATGCTTTTGGATTGAGATACTTATAAAGAAGAATAACTAGATGGTTGAAACATTTTATAAGGAAAAAAGCATCACAATTATGGAAGTATATTCTATCAATAGAGAGAAGTTCTTCATAAATATCAAAGTAAAGATTGATGATGGAAAGGAAACTTCTTTAGAAGGGTTCTTAGCTTAGATAGTATCCTTTATCTTTGTTGTTTCTTACGATGCTTTAGTTGGCAATAACAGAATGTTGAGGGATTATGCTTCAGTTGAAGATGCTAAAATATCAATATAGCCTATCTTCAAATATGCTCTAACCAAAGAAGAAGAGCAGTAGGTTAAATGTACCATCTCTTTCAAAATGTGTTAATTAATAAAAGCAAGAAAAAAATTACATGGAAATGGAATGGTTAGATTCTTTCTCACTAAAGCTTTCATATTTTTTTTCAAAGTGGAGGGACTCTTTAACCTTTCTTTGTGTCAATTTGTAAGAGTGCAATGCTTAAAAAGGGGAGGGTGTTCTTATGGCTTATCTTGAATAATTGAATACAAATGGCTAACAAGCTAAAGAAAAGAAATTGAAACTAATGACATGTGTGTACTCTATGGAGAAGAGGAAGAAAATGTCAACTATATGTTTACTATCTAAAAAGAGTTAGATGGAAATATTGAAACACTTCAAACTCTAGTTAATAGTTAGAAGAGCACCATTAGAAGTGAATGATCTTCTTAGGCTATGAAGGCAAGAAAGGCTAGAATATGCTAGTGGTAGCCACCTCATAGTAGATCTAGCTAAGGAGGAACAATTGGATATGTAGAAACACCTCTTCATCAAATTATATGGAAATAGTTCAAAAGATTAAGGGTTTATCAAAAATTGGTTTGATATGATAATGGAGGACTCATGAGGAGTTCTATTTTTCTTCAAGAATATAGGATTTTAAATAAGATCATCTTAATGCTGCCTTATTCTTCTCCTCTTTTTTTTTTTTCCCTATTTTTTTAGATCTATATATTATTAGCATGATTTTAGAGTTCATATGTCAATTTATAATATTTTTCTTTATTATATGATTTTATATCAATTGATATTATTTTTCTTATATAGAGTCTATACACTAGTATAAATAACCCTTGAAAAATAATGAATGAGATTGAAATAGAAATAACGAAGCTTCCTTTTCTCACTCTCTTTCTCTCTTGTTTTTCTTTTCTTTTGTAAATATTTTAACACAATATTAGAGTAAGGTTAAAATATGCCGCTATGATCTCTTTCACCTTTGTTGTGGCCATCGTTGTAAATCTATCAATTTCTATTTTCCTATAGATCCTTTATTTTTAATGGATATATAGATTCTCTATTTTTGAGTAGATTAATATCCAAAGTTTTCTTATTTTTGATGGATCCATAACTCCTTTCTAATGTATTTCTTCTCAGTTTTATATCTTTAGTTACTTCTCTTTATTATTGCTTGGTAAATTTTTTTCCATCGATCTTAGCTGCTTTTTCTTTGAGTACCAACCTTCTCTTCTATGGCATTTTTGTCTATGAAAATTATTCACCTTGGTTGCCTTATTTTTGAGCACCAGCCTTTTCTTTTATAGTATTATTTTCTATAAGCATCGTCGGCTTTTTGCTGCCTTCTTTTTGAGCACTAGCCTTCTTTTTTATAGTATTTTTGTCTATAAGGATCATAGTCCTTCGATTACCTTCTCTTTAAGTACTGGTCTTACTGTGAATGCCACATTTCATGTCTTCTTATAGTCATGTCATCTAAATCTGCCATTCCAGTAGAAACATCAATTTATCATGCCAACTTCTAAGTATATTTGTAATCTAGTTTCTAAACTCAAGCTGATACTTATAATACTATCTTATATTTAAGGGAGAGTGTTAGCACAATTTTAGGGATCATATATTAGTTCATAATAATTCTTTTATTAATATATCTTATAATATTTTTCTTTATTAGTATAATTCTATAACAGCTATTACTTTTCTTATATAGGGTCTGTACACTACTATAAATGATCCTTGAGATGTATCAAATGAGATTAAAATAGAGATAATGAATCTTTCTTTCCTCACTTTCTTTTTCTCTTATTCTCCTCTTCTTTTGAAAATATGTTAACATATACATATTTCAGTTCTTATCTACATCTATTTCTTTTAATAAAATTCTTTATGCACAAAGTACTTGCTATTGCCTCAAAAAAGTTTTAAAAAAGTGGGATAAAATCAAATTAAATTTGTTGAAGAAATGACTAAGAGATATATACAGCAACCCCATCCTCAATCTCTCTCAATATAAAGGAGATAAAATCATCAAATTATGTTAGACATAAATAAATTAGAATTAAAGCATCTATTTTTTGAGTTATCTTCTTGTGGGGAATAAAAAAGAGTTTTCACATAAAAATAGTCTAAAAAATATTTACAACTATTAAATATACTAAGTAGAATGAATAAACTAGCAGTTTTAGACATTGAGCCACTACCAAGAAAGCTGTAGCATATCAAATAGATGTAAATATCATGACCTTCATGAATGTGTTACTCTAGCAATCCTTCACCCCTTTTTTTGCAAAAAAAATGTATTATGAACTACTTCAAACATATTTGAACTTATATATTAAATAGATGTAAATATCATGACCTTCGTGAATGCGTTACTTTAGCAATCCTTTACCCTTTTTTCGCAAAAAAATTGTATTATGAACTACTTCAAACATATTTTGTCATGCCCGAACCCAACATTGGGATCGGTTATGCGACCAGCTGCACAACTCTAGGTATCATCCTAAAGATCATGCCAGGCCTAAGTATACAAGATCCTCATTATTTCCAGAATTAAGTTTAAATAACCAAGTACCATTAAAATAATTTAATAATAACTGAATAATCAACTTATTCAATTTATGTTTACTAAATGATTAACTTATTCGTTACATGGGTTTCAGAAATAGGACTAACTAAATAGTCTAAAGTTCTGGTACTCGATCTCATACTCGACCCGACCCTTGCTATGCATCCTGTGACCCTTAAAAAAATAAAAAAGTGAGAAGTGAGCTTTACAGCCCAGTAAGGACTCTATACAGTCACACCAATAATAATATAGTTTAAAAAAATAGAAAAATAATAGTATATCATATCATACAATCAAAATAACTTAATTGTCATATATAACAAAACCTTTGATAAAACCATGTTTCTTTTTATATTTCAATTTGGTTATCCTTCTTCTTTAGGATTCTGGATTAATCATGATCATGCTCCAGTCCATGACTGGCAATCTTAGTATCATACTTCAGCCTATGATTAGCAAGCTCGTTGTCACACTTCAGTCTATGACAGGTAATCTTATTGTCATACTCCAGCCTGTAACTGGAAATCTCAATATCACACTCCAGCTTGTGACTAGCAGTCTCATTATCACACTTCAGTCTATGACTGTCAATCTCATTGTCACACTCCAACCTGTGATTGGCAATCTCAGTAACCATGATCCCATGGCTTAGCTAGTCCAAATATCTCTTCTTCTTAATTATCACTTTATTACATCTTAGATATGTTTTCAAGTCATACTCTTTTCAAGATTTACAATAATCAATATTACAATCGAAACTATCCAAATAGTCATGTCTGATAGGAATATATCATACAAAAAATATAAAAAATAGTACCAGCAATCATAATTATCTATCATAAGAAATTAGAATATGTAATACATAAACAATCATGCATGCCAATGCTCATGTCCAAGGATCAAAATCATGCCATATAAAATATATTTATAAAATTGATGATCATGTCCAGAAATTCTTACTTTTATTGGTGATAAACTTAATACATCTGATATGGCGACATCCGCTAACGTGGAGCCTGCTGATTGATATGGCGACATCCGCTGAAGTGGAGCCAGTGGATTGATATGGCAACATTCGCTGACGTAGAGTCAGCTCCCAGTCGAGGTAGGGCTCATTGGGTAGGCCCCTCGTTTGAGATCAGCTCCCGGTCGAGATCGAGTCCATCCCTCCAAGGTGAGCCCCCCGATTGAGGATAGCTCCCGATTAGGGTCGAGTTCATTCTTCTAGAATGGACCACCCTGTCGAGGTCAGCTCTCAATTGAGGCAGGGCTCATTAGGTGGGCCCCCTGTCTGAGGTCAGCTTCTGGTCAAGGTCGAGTCCGCCCCTTTGAAGCGGACCCTCCTACCAACGGGAGCATGAATTCCTATAAATGGCACAAAGAGGCCGCAATTCAAAATGAAGACGAGAGAGTATCTGATCATGCAAAGCCTTCGAGAGGTGGCGCATGCCCTGCCATGGGTGCAGGCCCCTTGCGGCACACCGTGCACATGATCTGCATGATCCGGACAACACCAGGCTCCCAGCCTTGCAATGTGCCGACACGTTGATGACCGCATGACTGGAAGACTGCGACTTCCATAACAGGGTGCCAGGACCTTATGACCTAGACCCTAGGCGTTGCGGTACACAGGTGGCCTCCTTCGAAATGGAAACATCCCATTATGGCTCGAGGCTCACGCGCAGAACCGGTTTGACAGAGAGGCGACAGCAGGCAATGGAAAGCCTCCTTCGAAGGAGAGAACCTGAAAGCCAACAAAAGCCACTCACCTATATAAGACCCGCATGAAAAGGTAGGTAAAGGTAAGAAGAGGAAGCCAAGCTCTCTGCTATAGAGACTCTTTCATTTTTTGCATTTTTATCTTTTCTCTTATTACCCTCTCGACGCAGAGAGTCCCCCAAGCTCTCCATTACAGAGATTTCTGTTCTCCTCAGTTGTCCCACTGACTTGATCATTGGAGTGCCTTCATCGAAATCCCCAGCCCAAGGTTTTTCTCTGTCTTGCAGGACCCCCGAAGTGGACGAGTGAGCTGATCACGAGACGGGGAGCCAAGCACCCGGCGAGAACCCGACGCGTCAGAGCTATGGGCCACGACGATTCAGGTGACAACATATTGGTGCACCAGGTAGGGGGTAAGAGCCGGAAGAAAGCATCGTCCCTCCTACAGCAAGAAAGACAGCACAGACACCCACAGTCCGATGGTGACTACACGAGCCCATGAAGTCTTCGTCAGTCGAGCGAGGGACCCTCCTCGTCATGGCGACCAATGCCCGGAGGGGGAGCATCCTGCTCCATCGCAGCCACCTTCGACGGACCCCCAATACACCGCACTTGTCCACCAGGTCCAGCTCCTGGCTGCGGCAATGCATCAGCTCCACCAAAAGCATCGCTCCCGGAAATACAACAGCAGCCAGGGACTCTGGTGGCTCGCACAGCCGATCCCTGAACCAGCCTACGATCCTTCTGGGAGGGGCCACTGCATGTGGCATCCCCCTCTCGGGAGGCCCACCAGGCAGGCGGCAAGCGATTGCAGCATGATCCGACCGGTCAGGGGAGCTGCTCCCCAATCTCGGACCACTATGCGCCCTCATGCCAGCAGCACTAGCATGGCTGGGAACTCAAGCATGAGTTCCTCCATTCTGGCCCTCCCTCACCCCTGGCATCCTTCGTCGAGGGGTTGACTGACGAGGCCATCTATCACTGAGCGGAAAGGCACCTTGAGGAGCATGAGCATAAGCTAGTGGACCTGGCCTGCAGATTTATGAAAGTTCAAGGTTTTTCCAGTGAGCCCACGGGTTACGACACCCATCCACCCTTCTCGAAGAAAGTCCAAGAGGAGCCGATCCCCAGCCAATTTCGTATGCCATAGGTTCACCCCTACGATGGGACAACTGACCCCCTGGACCACCTGGAAAGTTACAAGACCCTCATGAGGGTCTAGGGGGCCACCGATGCCCTCCTTTGCATCGCCTTCCCAGCCACTCTATGAAGGCTGCTCGGGTTTGGTTCTCCAGACTCGAACCTAAGAGCATAGACTCCTTCTCTCAGCTGGAGAGGAAGTTCGCGGTGCACTTCGATGCTTACAGAAAGGCACCGCACGAGATCGATAACCTCTTCTCGATCCGATAGCAGGATCGGGAACTCCTTTGGGACTACGTGTCCTAGTTCAAGACCATCGCCCTAGAGATCTACAACCTCGACGAGTCTGTCACCGTGCTAGCCCTGAAGAGGGGGTTGCGAACCTCCCGCTTCACCTACTCCCTCGATAAGAAGCCCCCAAAAATATACTCGAAGTTTCTCCTTCGGGTGCAAAAGTACATCCATGCTAAGGAGGCTGATCGTGCCAGGAGGGAGTTGGATGGGAGGCCCCCGAAGAGACAAGCCATCGGGGAGACCTCCAGCCACCCGACCTGGAGGATGGTGTGGGTCCCGCGATTGAAGCCAAGGCCTAAGGCTGACCCTACTAATGAAAAGAGTTTCACTCCTCTCCTCGCTCTTAGAGCGAAGATCCTGATGGAGATCGAGGACGAGCATTTCCTGCATTAACCCCCACCACTGAAGCCATATGCTGGGTGGGACAAATCCCGCTACTACCGTTTTCACCGGGACTACGGTCATGACACAGAGAAATGTCGCCACCTGAAGAGGGAGATCGAAGAGCTGATCAAGAATGGGTACCTCGACTAGTATGTGGAGAGGGGAGTGCCCCCTGCAGCCCAGACTGAAGGGCCTCGATCCCTCGCTATCGACAATCATCCCATTGAGAAATCGATAGGGATGATATCCTACGGGATAGGAAAAACCCCGAAGAGGGCTAGGGCAAGAGAGGGGAGTGATGATGTACTCCCCTACGTGGGAGAAAGGTCAGCTGGGGTAGACAACCCAAATAATGATGCTGTCGTCGCTGAAATGATGATAGCCAAACATCCTGTAAAAAAAATCATGGTAGACAGTGGGAGCTCCTCGAACATCCTTTTTTACGATGCTTTTACAATGATGAATTTATTCTCTGACCAAATAAGATCGTGTTCACACCTCTGGTAAGCTTCACCGGAGACTCAGTCGGAGTTGAGGAAGAAATTACGCTCCCAATAATCACCGAAACACCACCCTGCAAAGCATCGTACTGGTGACCTTCATTGTTGTAAAGCTCCCCTCACCCTACAATGCCATCCTGGGATGCCCGGGACTCAATTTGCTTGATACCACCATTTTCATGAAATGCCTCCTTATCCAGTTCCCGACCCCATGGGGGACCGGAGAGAGAGATGGTCCCGACAGCTGGTGCATCACTATTGGCAAACTACCCCAGGCCTATGAGGAGCAGATTCCAGCCCTGTCGTAGACTAGCCCGATCCGGTGGCACTAGAACCAAAGAGCAGGCCGATCGAGCCCTTGTTATCTTTTTGATTAAGGAAAGATCCCTCGAAGATGATACAGGTCGGGGCCTTATTGACTCAAGAAGAGAGAACCCGACTGCTCAGCTTCCTACGGGCTAATGCAGATGTTTTTTCCTAGACCGCCATCGACATGCTTGGTATCCCATCGGAGGTCATAACTCACAAGCTGAATGTCGACCCCAATCATCGCCTGGTCTGGCAGAAGAAAAGGAACTTTGCCCCGGAATGACAGAAAGCCATCAATGAGGAGGTCGATAAACTCCTCATGACGGGCTTCATCCGAGAGGTACATTATCCTGACTGGCTTGATAACGTGGTGATGGTCAGGAAAGCCTTTGAAAAGTGGAGGATCTGTGTAGACTACACCGACCTTAACAAGGCATGCCCAAAGGACAACTTTCCCCTTCCCAAGATTGACCAGCTAGTGGATGCGACTTCAGGCCACAAGTACCTCAGCTTCATGGATGCATTCTCTGGATATAATTAGATCCACATGCATCCTAAGGATGAGGAGTGCATAGTGTTTGTGATCAACTGAGGTACGTATTATTACAAGATGATGTCCTTCGGTCTTAAGAATGCAAGGGCGACCTACCAGCACTTGGTCAGCACTGTCTTCAAGGACTAGATCAGCCGTAACATGCAAGTGTACATGGATAACATGCTTGTCATGAGTAGCCTGGAGGAGGACCATATTGTCGACTGACAGAGGCTTTCGATAACCTCCGTCGCTACCAAATGAAGCTGAACCCTGTCAAGTGCGCCTTCGTCGTGGCGGCGAGAAAGTTCTTGGGGCTCATGGTGACCCAGAGAGAGATAGAGACCAACCCCGAGAATATCCAGGCGATTACAGACATGAGGCATCCTGCCTCCAAGAAGGAGGTTTAGTGTCTGACTGGGCGCATCGCGGCTTTGAGCCGCTTCATCTCATGCTCTACCGAGCATTGTCAACCATTCTTCAAGGTCCTCAGAAGATGAATGACTTCACTTGGATAGAAGAATGCCAAGAGGCATTTGAGGGACTGAAGAAGCTCCTTGCCTCACCGCCACTGCTATCCAGGTTAGAGCTCGGAGAAGAGCTCCTCCTGTGCCTGGCGATCTTACCAGAGGCAGTCAGCTCTGTGCTAGTTCATGTTGATAAGGATGGCTATCAGTGGCCAATCTACTACACCAGCAAGCTACTCCATGACATCGAAACCAGGTACACCCGATCCGAGAAAATTATTTTTGTACTAATAATGTTTTCGCAGTGCCTTAGGCCTTATTTTCAAGCGCACCCCATCATTGTCCTTACTGATCAGCCCTTGAGGGCTATCTTGAACCGCCCCGACACTTCCGGGTGCTTGGCCAAGTAGGCATTGAAGCTCAGCGAATTCAACATCACCTATTGCCCACAGTAGGAGTAGAAGGCCCAGGTCTTAGCCAATTTTGTGGTAGAATGCACCAAAAGTTCAGAGGGGGAAGACCAACAGGCCGAGCTTGGGTAGGACCCGATCCCGGCAGAGGAGACGTGGATACTCCACATGGACGGTGCATCTAATGCGAGAGGAAGTGGAGCTAGTCTCATTCTTGCCGACCCTAATGGGGTCGTCGCGAAATACACATTGCATTTCCTTTTCAAGGAGACCAACAACTAGGTAGAGTATGAAGCACTCCTTGCGGGGTTGAAGGTATCTCACGAACTGCGCATCAAGAGGCTAAAGGTCTTCATGGACTCACAACTAGTAGCAAGCCAAGTCTCCGGCGAGTATGAAGCACGGGATCCTATGATGGTAAAGTACCTGGACCATGTGCGCTCTCATGCGTCGACCCTCCAACACTCGACATCTCCCATATCTCGTGGGCAGAGAATGCCCGGGCCGACATCCTTTCTAGGCTGGCCACCCTATCGGAGACCTTACTGGGGCATGCTTTCGTCGAATGTCTCGAGGCCTCCAGCTGTGAAACTGTGGTCGAGGTCCAGCAAGTCTCCAACGAGGCCAGCTAGATGGATCGCTACATTAAGTACATCACCGCTGGAACCTTGCCAAAGGACCGAAAGGAGGCCAGCCTTCTCAAGAATAAGGCCACACATTATGTGATCTTGGATGGGCAGCTCTACCGGAGGTCCTACTGCTACCCTCTGCTGAAGTGCCTGAAGCCCTCGGAAGTTGCTTACATGCTCCAGGAGATACACGAAGACATATGTGGCAACCATATGGGGGGTAGGGCCTTAGCCCACAAGACGATCCTGCAGGGATACTTCTGGGAAACTATACGGGAAGACGCAGCCGACTTTGTGAAGAAATGTGACAAGTGCCAGCACCATGCATGCATCCAGCGGCAGCCGGTCACTCCTATCTTTCAGCTATCAGTCCCGTGGCCGTTCACCTAATGGAATATGGACATCCTAGGCCCCTTCTCTGCAGTGTCTGACCAATGGAGGTTCCTGATTATGGCCATCGACTACTTCACCAAGTAGGTCGAGGCCGAACCTCTGGCACGGATAATAAAGGCGAAGGTCTAGTCTTTCTTCTAGAAATCCATAATCTATAGATACGGCCTCCCGCACAGTCATCACCAATAATAGGAAGCATTTCGACAACCGGGCCTTCGAAGAATTTTGCTCCGATCTCGACATCCACCACCACTTCACCTCGATGGCTCATCCTCAAACAAATGGGAAAGCTGAAGTGACTAATTGCACCATCCTGCAAGGGCTCCGTATGAGGCTGGACGAAGTTAAGGACTGATGGGTAGATGAGCTGCCCAGCGTGCTATGGGCCTACCACACCACTCCTCGTATGGCCACTGACGAAATTCCCTTCATCCTCATCTTAGAGACTGAAGCAGTAATCCCAATGGAACTCGGCCTGCCCATGCTTCGGATAGAGTAATACGATGAGGCCGAAAACCCGGTATGCCTCCTCCTCAACCTGGACATGCTGGATAAGACAAGGGACGAAGCCCAACTCTAAATGGTGGCCTACCGGTAGCAAGTCATGCACTATTATAACTCCTGCATGCGGCCCATGCTATTCCACCCAGGCGACCTCATGCTCAAGCGGGCGAAAGCATCCCAACTGGGGGAGAGCGAGAAACTCTCCCCAAATTGGGAGGGTCCTTACCAGGTGATCAAAGCCTTGCCGGGCGGGGCCTACTACCTCGTCGGGCTTGATGGCATCCGCTTCATGCAAACCTAGAATGCCAGCAACTTGAGAATGTACCACCAATGATGTAAGGCTCTTCCACAATAAATTAAGTTCTTTTTTGGTACAACCTTGTTTTTTACCTGTGCAGGAACTCATCTACCCCACTTCAAGCTGAGAGACTTCTGAAGCCCTGCAAGAAAGCTAGGAGCCACAGTGCCCTGTACCAAAATTGGGAGCCACAGCACCCCGCACCAAAGTCGGGAGCCACAGTACCCCGCACTAAAGTTAGGAAACTCCTAAAGCCCCACACCAAAGCCAGGAGCCACAGCACCCCACACTAAAGTCGGAAGCCACAGCACCCCGCACTAAAGCCAAGAAAATCCTGAAGTCCTACACCAAAGCCGGGAGCCAGAGCACCTCGTACCAAAGCCGGGAAACTCCTGAAGCCCCGCACCAAAGCCGGGAACCTCCGATGCCCCGCACCAAAGTCGGGAACCTCCGATGCCCTGCACCAAAGATGGGAAACTCCTGAAGCCCTGCACCAAAGCCGGGAACCTCCGACGCCCCACACCAATATCAGGAGCCACAGCACCCCTCACCAAAGCCGGGAGCCACAGTGCCCCTCACCAAAGCCCGGAGCCACAGTGCCCCGTGCCAAAGCTGGGAGCCACAGCACCTCGCACTCAAGCCGGGAGCCACAATGCCTCGCACTCAAGCTGGGAAACCTCCGAAGCCCGGCACTCAAGCCCAGAGCCACAGTACCAAAGCCTGGAGACTGCTGGAGCTCGACACTCTAAGTCCAGAAACTTATGAAGCCCGGCACTCAGAGACAAGCAATTTCATCTCCCAGCTCATAGTCTGGAGATGTCAGATGGGAACTCTAAGCAAGCCCCACCATCTTCCGCCTAGCTCGTAGCTGGGCAACAATAAAAAAAAGAAGAAAGAGAAGAAAAGAAAGAGAAAGAAGTGGAATGATAGCCAAGGGATTTCATTAATATAAAAACTTCCTGTACATTCCCTGCGAGGTGCCCCCGACAAACCGAAGACCCTCCTTGACTTATAAACATAAAAAAAAGGAAGATCTAAACATCAGCCATCGGCTCCTTTCCAGATTGACGGGCAGCCCCACCTCCCGCGAGGCACTCGGGGAGTTCTTGGGTCTCGTCTTAGCCTCAACCTCCTCTAACTCCGACTCCTCCTCAAAGCCGGGCTCATCCTCTTGCCCAGGGAACATAATGGAAGGCCTGATGTTGTCCAACCCCTTCAGCTCTAGAAGCAAAAGGCCTTGCTCTTGAAATCCCTGAATCCTTGATAGAAGGTGTCCAAGATGACCTCGACAACCTTGTCCTTAAAGGCCTGGGATGCCATGAACTTGAGGATGGCCTCCACCACCTCCTTTATGGCCATCTCCTCCATCACAGTAGCCACTGCTACCCTCTCAACTACCATCGCAACTCGAGCCTTCTCCTTCTCTAGTTGAGTCTGGAGGGTCTGCACCCTCCCTTCTAGACGGGCCACCTCCTTGGCCCAAAAGGAGTCAGCATCACCCTCTCAGACCTTTGCACTGGGCTCCCCCTCGGGCTCCTTGACAGCAGCCCTCTTTCGGGACATCTCCCGAAGATCCTTAAGGCTGAACTTCATCCCTACAATATGAAGAAGAAAGAAGGAAGGGAGCCTAGCTTTTCAGGACTTCGCCCAAGGGGAAGGGGGAGAGTGGCTCCAGAGTGAAAGTCTCATCTTTCCACTGCCTGAAGAATCTTCGGGGATCGAGAAGATGGATCCTATTTAATGGCCTGGAGCACTGTCACTTCTTGCTCGTAGAAGGCGTGTGCCATGTCTCGTGCCAAGCCAACCGAGAGATGTCATGTATCGAAGAGACACTTCGAACCCGGAGCAATTCCCTTGAAGCCGATGCAGTATTAATAACCATCTTCGAGGAGAGAAGACATGGCAACACCCAGATGGCATGGAAGCACGACCGCCTGAATGCCGGTGCATCCAGCATTGGAAACGGAAGGGGCATGCCCACTCCATGCCAGCACAACCATTACTCCCTTCGTCTCGAGCGAACGCTTCGTTCTCCAAGCTCGAGAGTGGGGGCAACTGATATGGCGACATTCATTGATATGGAGCCTGCAGACTGATATGGTGACATCCACTAACATGGAGCCTGCGGACAATCACAATGGCAAGAGACTTGCCACCTTGGCAAGGCTACATGACGAAGAACCAAGGTGGACCACCCGATCGAGGTCAGCTCCCAGCCAAGGTAGGGCTCATTAAGTGGGCCCCCCATTTGAGGTCAGCTCCCAGTCGAGGTCGAGTCCATCCCTCCAAGGTGAGCCCCCCGGCTGAGGATAGCTCCCGATCGGGGTCAAGCTCATGCTTTCAGAATGGACCACCCTACCGAGGTCAGCTCTCAATCGAGGCAGGGCTCATTGGAAGGGCCCCCCGTCTGAGATCAGCTCCCGGTCGAGGTCGAGTCCACCCCTCCAAAGCGGACCCTCCTATCATCAGGAGAACAAATTCCCGCCAAAGGCATAAAGAAGCCAGAATTCAAAACAAAGACGAGGGAGTACCCGATCACAGAGAGCCTCCGAGAGGTGGTGCATGCCCTGCCATGGGCGCAGGCCCCTGCGGCATGCCATGTGCATGATCTGCATGATCTAGACGATACCAAGCTTTCAACCTTGTGATGTGTCGACACATCGATGATTGCATGATCGGAAGACTGTGACTTTAATAACAGGGCGCCAGGATCCTATGCTTTAGACCCTAGGTGCTGCGGTACCCAGGCGGCGTCCTTTGAAATGGCAACATCCTATTATGGCTCGAGGCTCAGGCACAGAACCAGCTCGATAGAGAGGCGACGGTAGGCAACGGAAAGCCTTCTTCGAAGGAGAGAACCTGGAGGCCAACAAAAGCCGCTCATCTATATAAGACCCGCACAAAAAGGTAAGTAAAGGCAAGAAGAGGAAGCCAAGCTCTTTGCTATAGAGACTCTTTCATTTTTTGCATTTTTATCTTTTCTCTTATCACCCTCTCGACGTGGAGAGTCCTCCAAGCTCTCCGCTATAGAGATTTTTGTTTCCCTCGATCATTCTACTGACTTGATCATCGGAGTGCCTTCGCCGAAATCCTCGGTCCAAGGTTTTTCTCTGTCTTGCAGGACCCCCGAAGTGAACAAGCAAGCCGATCGTGAGGCGGGGAGCCAAGCACCCGGCGGGAACCTGACGTGTCAGAGCTACGGGCCACGACGATCCAGGAGGCAACAACATCCGATATCAATCTATACTCGAATCCCGATCTAGGTTCTTGAAAATCTGCTTGATATCCTTTATCCGGAAAGTTGTCCTCCTACAATAATATTCTTAATATCAATAATTTTATAATAATTAAAAATCCAAAACCTTTTACCTGAATTTCTTCTATGATCCATCCGTAATATCCTAACTTCATGAATTTCTTAAAAAAAAAACTTTTAGATCTTTCCTTTTAATTATTTAATTATTTAACTTGGCCCTTCTTTTCTCTCTCTTTCCTTTTCTCCCTCTTCTCTCTCCTCTTATCTCCCTTCTTTTTCTCTCTCCTCTTCCTCTCTCCTTCTCTCTCCTCTTTCACTCTCTTCTTCTCTCTCTCCTTGTTGACCCCTTGAGTGATTTTGATAATAACAAAATATTGGAGCATGCACTTGTCTTACTAACAACTTTTCAAGTGCATTACAAGTTTTTGTAAGATGATTTTAATGCTCAATTGCTACATCTACAACCTTGTTATATATCATGTATAGTATTGTAAAAGTTTCATGTAAAGAGAACCCAAAGAAAAATTGATGTAATATTCATGAAAATGGGTTACTTCTATGTGTTTCTCAAGCTTAAAATTTTTAGAATCTGTTGTTAGTTGAGTTGGAAAGAGTCTTGAGTGTTTAAGAGTTGCTGGATGATTTCTGGAGAAGAGTTGAAGATTTTATTAAAAATTCACTCGAGCCGACTCTAGTCCATGGCACGATTGAAGGATTCTGGCACGCAGAGATCCTAGCCGACTCGTCCAGTGCTTCGTTTCTTGAATCAAACAAGCGAGCAACCCGAAGGCAATTCGAACCGACTCAACTATTCAGTTAGACATCCGAGTCGACCCTTCAGTAATCCGAGCCGACCCCTCCAGAGTTCGAAGAAAATCAATTCTGAAAGAATAGCCAAGAGAGTCGACTCTACCAAGGCGAGGAGACTCCTCCAGAGTACAACTTCAAAGACTTGAGAATCCGAGCCAACTCAACTGAGGCGAGCCGACTCAACCAGAGTAAGAAATCATCGACACTGAGGATCCGAGCCAACTCGATTATGGCGAGCCGACTCGACCAGAGTGAAGAGTCAACTCTCTGAGGATTCGAGCCGACTCGAAGCATCCGAGCAGACTTGAACATCGATTCCAAGCAAGTAACAGCTAGTTCTAGAACTTCATTTTTGAATTTAAAAAGTGCTCCAACGATCAAATGTCAAATCCCAATGGTCTACAACGATTATATCCACCCAAGAAGAGTACAAAACTTTATAAATGAGGGATTTGGACAATCTTTGAAGAAGTTAATGCATGATTGAACATTAAATGAGCTTGTGAGCAAGAGAGCATAAAAGAAGAACATTCAAGTCAGCCTTCAAGTCTTCACCAACTCCAATCAAAAGCTTGAAGCACTTATTGAGGAAGAAGAAGAAGCCATTGAAGTGCATTAAAGGGTATTTAAGAAGGCTTCTCTTGAGCTACAACTGCAACAATTAGACAACTTGGGTTTGTCATTAGTTGCTTACTTTTTCTTAACTCTTTTGTGAGTTGTTAGGTTCTTGGTGAGCCTGATTAAAAACCAAGTATAGGTTGCTAGTGATCCCATTTTAAAACTAACAGTGTAAGGATTTTTGGTGAGCCCGGTCAAAACCAAGGTTAGGTTCTTAGTGATCCTGTTGAAAACCAAGAGTTGGATTTTTGGTGAGCTCGGTTGAAAAACCAAGTTGGGTTTTGGATTGTGAGTCCGGTAAAATAATCTAACTGTATTCTGGTGATGAATATAGTGAAAATCCTAAGTGGTATCTTGGGTAGTGTACGTAGGAGCGAGGGTGCTCTGAACCACTATAAAAATTGCTGTGTTTGTGATTGTGCTTTTTCTTCTTTACTTGCTTCTGCTTTAAATATCTGAATCACAACACCTACCACACCAAAGAAGATTTAAAAGAGCACATATCTGTTTAAATTTTTTAGATTTCCAATTCACCCCCTTCTTGGGAAAGCCACCTGGGCAACACTCCTCTTTCACTCTCTTCTTTCTCTCTCCTCTTTCTCACTCTTCTTTCTCTCTCCACTTCCTCTCTCCGCTCTCTCCTCTCTCCTCTCCCTCCTCTTCTCTCTCTTCTCCCCTTTTTTTTTTCTTTTTTCTTCTTTTTCCTTTTTTTTCTTGTTCCCTTTCCTTTTCTTTTCCTTTTCTTTTTCTCTTTTCTTTTTCCTTTCCTTTTCTTGTTCCCTTTCCTTTTCTTTTCTTCTCTCCTCTTCTTCTTCTCTTTTTCTTCCCCTCTCCTCTTCTTCTTCTCCAATGAATAGGGGAGGACCCTCTTTTTTTTCTTTTCTTCCCTTCTCTTCTTCCTCTCTTTTCTTCCCCTCTCTTCTTCTTTTCTCTTCTTCTTTTCTCTTCTTCTTTTCTTTCCTTCTCCTCTCCTCTTCTTCCACTCGACCGAATAGGGGAGATCCTCCCCTTCCCTTGTTCTCCGGTCTCTAGTGGCTCAGTTCCCAGTCTTAACCCGGCATCCCTCGGTGGTGGTGGCGGAGAGCTAAGGTATGGTTCCTTTTTCCCTCCTTTTTTCTTTTTTTCCGTTCATGGGTTACTATGGTGATTGCCGGCTAGCAGCCAAGAAAAAGAGAGGAATAAAAAGGGGAAGGAGGGATCAGAGCTCACCTCATCCTCTGACGATACCAACCACTTCGAGCACAATCGAAGCCTCCACCTAGGATTTTTCTTTTTTTATAGTTAGAAATTCTCGGATCTGATCTCGATTTAGATTCTATTTAGGTGAAGGAAAAGATTCCCATTATGAGTCTTCCTCCAATTTTCTTTTTTTTTGTTTAGGTATTACATTCTCTCCCCTTAAATAATTTGTCCTTGAAATTAGCTTGATTGAGATTTTAAACATTGAAAGTAACTAACCCTCATGTCATTCTCAAACTCCCAATTAGTCTATCTTATAGGGTACTTATTTCTCAAGTCTTAACATATCAAAATTATATAATACTCAAAACTTGATCTTTTTTGTTTGCAATACATATCAAATTCTCTTGAGCTTTTCCAAAAAACACTAATCTTTCGATGTCAATATAATTAATTATGCTTTATTAATTCTACAGTAAATTCATGATGGCCCAAACTTTGGATATATATAATTTTAACATCATCCTCAAGCTTTTAGACGATCCCTTTCTTAGAATGTTTTCTTCATAGTTCCTAACATAACAGAATTATATCATATCTCAATTTTGATCCTTACGATTTACAATACATAGTGAATTCTGTCAATCTCTTTCAAATGCATATTAGTACCTCAATCTCAAATTAAAATACATAATTCTTTGCTCCTGAAATTTAGTTTTCTTGATTAACTCCACATCATAATTGACCTAGTTCTATGCTATTAACACCAATAAAAGAAACTTTGAGCATTAAACACTTCCTAGAATCTAAGGCCTTCCTTCTCTTAACCTTCCCTATGATTTTACAATTAGACTTTTATTTAAATCTCAAGCCTCTTCAAAAATGAGATCATAATATCAAAGCTAACAAGAGCTTTTATCAAAATATTCTAAATCCAAGTCTGATAAAAGAATCATCACGTATTTTCTCTAAATTTGAAGATGATCATTTTCTTTTATTTTGTAATCCTTTATACTAGGAGAACTTATTAATGAAAATTGCATGGAAATACATATAGACTAGCCTAAGAATCAATAACATTATCCTTTCATTTATCACAAAAAATTTGCCACTGAAATTCAAATCAATTCTCTTATCATAACACTTATGAAGTTAGAGTTAATATTCTTGACTAGTTTCAAAATACTCAACCACTATGTTTCCACTACGCACTCTAATATAATTTATTGAACTGGCCATGAACTGGCCAAATGAATCTCCCCAAAAACTCACCCTACATTAATACTAGAAAGATCCAAAGTTACAAAAGTAAGGCTTTTGAATCTCTTTATCTTATCCATATCTCATACATGTCATATCAAGATTAACCCTGACCCACTTCTCATATTTAAAGTCCTTGCATACATTTCACCATCATTTCAAGACATCAATAACTCTAGCATGGTTTTCGAATTAACCATACTTTTTTTGATAATTTAATTAGACAATCTAGATTAATTTTTTTAGAAGATTAACTTTAACTCTAATTAAGTAGATGACTCTAAGTTAATATCCTTATGAGTAAGATTGATCATATTATTGCTTATAAAGCTTTTTTACTATAATTCTTAACATCAATTGATAATCACTTTGAAGTTTTGTCCCTTATAAGCCAAACTCATATAAGTCTTCCAATACCAATCTCTTCGCTCAATACAAAATCAGTAGTAGGGTAACCTAAATCTTCTCATAGATCTTAAATTTGACTTAGAGTTTAACATATCCAATAATCTCTAACAAATATAGGGATGATCAAGTAATCCAATTCAAAACTACTAACCTAGCTATCAAAGATTCTACCAAGATGTGCATGGCATGTTCATATAATATAATTTAATCTATTAATAGCTAATTACCAATCTATGTATTGTCCAAAATATATTTTTTATTACATATTTTCAATAATAATCTACATATAGGTTCATCATAAACTTATCATTTTTAATATCATTATTCTTGCATAACCTATATCCTAAATATCTTCTTACAATAGTCCTAAAATTTATATTCTGATAATTAACAACAAAACTAGCATGTTATCATGATCTGCATCCATATTAGGTTTAGGATTCTAAAATCATTCAATTAATAATTGAACATACATATTCAGAGTAACCCATTTACATAACATTATATATTTTCAAGTCAGTACTCTTGATGCTTGGATCAAGCCCACTTATTAAAGGCAAAGATACATCCTATCTAGCTCTTCAATATCCATCATATGCCTATTTATCATAATCAAATAATATAAAACATTCAATTCTTTACACGCATATTAGGTTAATCTCACTACTTATATTAAAGATAAAAATCATATCCTTTTTTTTTTGCACAAATCATATGTCGGATCTTATGCACAATACCTAAAGATTAGAAATCCAAACTTTGAATCCATTCTTACAACTTTTATCATGCCTCGACTGATCATAACATTGAGTTTAGATACCTCTTAAGTCACAATCTGTAGTGATCATAACCATAATTTTGATATCACTCAAATCATATCCTAATCACTTATGTCACAGTTCCAAGTGATCATAACTTAAGCTTCAATATCATATCATATTATAATCATGTCATATCATATAATCATTATGTCGATATATTTTCATATAATCATTTTCTAATATAAGTTTCGATATTATACCACTCTATCATGCCCCGAACCTTGTACATGGCTACACATCGACCGTGCAATAGGTATCATCCTAGAGATCATGACAAGCCTAAGTACATAAGATCCTCATTATTTCAAGAATTAAGTTTAAGTAACCAAGCACCATTAAAATAATTTAATAATAATTAAATAATCAACTTGTTCAATTCATGATTATAAATGATCAACTTGTTTGTTACATGGATTTTAGAAATAAGACTTACTAAATAGTCTAAAAGTTATGGTACTCGATCTCATGCTCGACCTGCCCTTACTATGCATCCCATGACTCCGAAAAAAAATAGAGAAGTGGAGAGTGAGCTTTACAGTCTAGTAAGGACACTATACAGTCAAACCAATAATAATGCAGTTTAAAAATAATAAAAAAAATAATAGTATACCATATCATACAATCAAAATAACTTAATTGTCATATATAACAAAACCTCTGATAAAACCATGTTCCTTTTTATATTCCAATTTGGTTATCCTTCTTCTTTAGGATTTCGAACTAACCATGATCATGCTTCAGTCCATGACCGGAAATCTTAGTGTTACACTTCAGCCTGTGACTGGCAAGCTCGTTGTCATACTTCAGTCTATGACAGGCAATCTTAATATCACACTCTAGCCTGTAACTGGAAATTTTAATGTCATACTCCAGCTTGTGATTGGCAATCTCATTATCACACTTCAGTCTATGACTGACAATTTCATTGTCACACTCTAGCCTGAGATTGGCAATTTCAGTACCATGATCCCATGGCATGGCTAGTCCAAATACCTTCTTCTTGATTATCACTTATCATATCTCAGATATATTTTCAAGTCATATTCTTTTCAAGATTTACAATAATCAATATCACAATCGAAACTATCTAAATAGTCATGTCTGATAGGAATATATCATATGAAAAATATAAATAACAGTACCAGCAATCATAATTATCTGTCATGAGAAAATAGAATATGTAATGCATAAACAATCATGCATGCCAATGCTCATGTCCAAGGATCAAAATCATGCCATATAAAATATATTTATAAAACCGGTGATCATGTTCAGAAATCCTTACTTTTATTGGTAATAAACTCAATACATCCGATATCAATCTATACCCGAATCCCGATCTAGGTGCTTGAAAATCTGCTTGATGTCCTCTATCCGGAAAGTTGCCCTCCTACAGTAATATTCTTAATATCAATAATTTCATAATAATTAAAAATCCAAAATCTTTTACCTGAATTTCTTCTATGATCCATCCATAACATCCTAACTTCATAAATTTCTTGGAAGAGAAATTTTTAGATCTTCCCTTTTAATTATTTATTTATTTAACTTGGCACTTCTTTTCTCTCTCTTTCCTTTTCTCCCTTTTCTCTCTCCTCTAATCTCCCTCATTGTTCTCTCTCTCTCCTCTTCCTCTCTCCTTCTCTCTCCTCTTTCTCTTTCTTCTTCTCTCTCCTCTTTCTCTCTCCTCTTTCACTCTCTTCTTTCTCTCTTCTCTTCCTCTCTCCTCTTTTTCACTCTTCTTTCTCACTCCTCTTTCTCCTCTCTCTCCTCTCCCTCCTTTTCTCTCTCTTCTCCCTTTTTTTCTTCTTTTTCTTTTTCTTTTCTTTTTCCTTTTCTTTTCTTTTTATCTTTTCTTTTTCCTTTACTTTTTTTTTCCCTTTCCTTTTCTTGTCTTCTCTCCTCTTCTTGTTCTCTTTTTCTCCTCCTCTCCTCTTCTTCTTCTCCACCAAACAAGGGAGGTCATTTTTTTTTTCCCTTCTTTTCTTTTCTTCCCTTCTCTTCGTCTCTTTTCTTCCCCTCTCCTCTTCTTCTTCTCTCTTCTTCTTTTCTTTCCTTCTCCTCTCCTCTTGTTCCGCTCGATCAAACAGGGGAGATCCTCCCCATCCCTCGTTCTCTGGTCTCTAGTGACTTGGCTCCCAGTCCCGACTGGCATCCCTCGGTGGCAACAACATGGAGCTAAGGTATGGTTCCTTTCCCCCTCCTTTTTTTTTTCCTTTCATGGGTTACTTTAGCGATTGCCAACCAAAAGCCAAGAAAAAGAAAGGAATAGGGAGGGGAAGGATGGATCGGAGCTCACCCCATCCTCTTGTGATGCCAACACTCTGAGCACCATCAAGGTCTCCACTTAGGGTTTTCCTTTTTTTTTAAGTTAGAAATCCTCGGATCCAATCTCAATTTGGATTTCGTTTAGGTGAAGGAGATTGGGAGTCTTCCTCCTCCAATTTTTTTTTTATTTGGGTATTACATATTTGAACTTTTATTTTGTGGGCATTCTTAATTTGTCTCATTCCACATGAATTTCTATTAATAGTGCTTTAAAAGACAAGCTTAAGATGTCCAAAAGCAAAACTAAATGAGGAGTTGCAATTATTTTCAATGGAGTTTGGGAGGGGGTGGCCTATTCTAACAATTGATGCTAAGAGTTCTCTTCTAGAAATAGAATGTCATCTTTAATTTATTGTATACTTAAATTTGAGATTTTTAGACTACATGTTTTATAGAATCCATGATGCTGAAAGTAAGAAATAATAGGACAACCAAAAACAACATATAGAAACATTTGAAATACACAAGATTTGATATCTACACTATATGGAATATTTAAGAGGCATAGCATTAGTTCATTTCTCTTCTTAACTAGTAGGCAATGCATGGTTAGGACACCCAAGATATAGTTGATGCACATTTTATGGACTTGACTAACATATATTTGAACTAACATATGTCAAAGGTTGACAAAAGAACAAAAGGGTTTGATATTGATTGAGACTTTAGTTAGTTCTTGGAGTTTGCTAAAGATTGAGAAATAACAATGAAATATAATTAAATAAAATTGATATCAATAAAATCTTGACAAATTTGGAAGGATCTAATATTAAGATGAGTAGACATTGTGTCCAATTAAGCAACATAAGATGAGTTAAAGATTTTATTGAATCAAGAGGCATATTATGAGAAATATTCTTTATCATATCCTAGCATATTATGGGAAATATTCTTTTTTCTTGGTTTGTATTTTTTTTTCTTTTCAACAAGAAACACATTTGTGGGAAAGTTCAAGAGGTTTATTCTATGAAAGCTTTTTCTCATTGCTTCCTCCTCTTATCTTATTACTTCAATAATAGGTTGATCTTCTTCTTCAAGAAAAAAGAAATGTCTTTTTATTTGTACTTAGCACCATATAAAGCAATAAATATAATGAGGTCATTTTGAATATGTTCTTTCTTCAAGATAGAGAGGTTATTAGCAATGAGTTGCCTCTATTACTTTATGCATTGTTCTCTCTTCCTTTTTTCCTTTTTCTTCTTTTATCTAGAAACTTTCATCATTTAGCTAGGCTACTGTCTTATACATGGTCTTTGATAAGTCTATTAAATATCCCAACTTAAGAATTAAAATATATATTAATTGATCTATATTTTTTAAGAATTGATATTTTTATTATCATTTTATAGAAAATGAGTCTATGGATAGAAAGAACTCAATTTTTGAAGTCCAACATCTCAAACAGTACTCAAATTGAAATTTAAAGCAGCCGATCCATGGTGGCCAACCGCTTGGTTTACAAAATCAGCAAGTGGTTCATGGTAGCCATTGTTCACGGTCCATGACCCTCTTTCGTGGACCATCCTCCTCCTCCTCACTTCCGATGCCTCCCCCTCACTGCCAATGCCTCCTCCACATCGCCAAGAGCCCATCCATGGCTAGAGAAGCCACTGGATAAGCTGTCATGCTCTCCCTTCCTCTACTTTCATCGATCTAGTACCTTTGCATCACCATTCAAAGATGACCATCGCTTGCTGCCACCACCTCTTGGCCTGAGACCCTCCTTTGCTGAAACAATGCCGACCGTCCTTGCCATGGCTTGAGATGGTACTTACTTGTTATCATCCTAATTCCCTTTCTTTACTATCACTGCCCACCATCTTCCCTGCTTGCCACCATGCCATCATTGCTATTGCCGCTTCCTATGCTGCTGTTCACCCATTGTCATAGTCTATCTAAGATCGAGAGAAGTTGATTGAGACTCGTCAAAGGAGGTGTTTGACTGGGAGGAGGAGATCTCAAGAGAGGATTTGGTTCGAATGGGAGAAGAGATCAATGATCAATGGCTAGTATCCCATCAAGCAATAGATTAGATGGCTAAGAGTGTTTTACATGATATATAGCCAATTCTGACTCAGATAGACTCCAAATTTGATCGGAAGAAAGCTTTTGATGAGCACTATAAAAGGACCGCAGGCAATAGTCCAAGATGAGTTTCACGATAAAAATTTTATTAATTTATTTTCTTACTCTCTTATTTAGATCTTGTATTAGGCTTGGAAAAGAAAGAAAATTATGGAAGAGATGCTCATGGCAGCGATGCATGGCTAAGTTCCTTCAACCCGAGATAAAGATGAAGCATGTAATTAGATTTTTATTTTTCTTTTTGTACTTAAATTTCATGCAATAAAGATTCTACTTTTATTGTTCATATCTTTTGATTTATTTTGCTGACTGAGATTTTGATCTAACATATACGACCTATACCTTTTATCGGGTATTATGATCTCCAGATACGGTGCATGTCTAAGAGAGATAGCTCGTAGCATGGTAGATTAAATCTATAATCTTGTAATTAAATTAGATAGTTTATACTCTAAATAGACATGCCATGATCTCTGGATATGGTCGTACCTAACAAGAGATAAATTATACTAATATTTAATTTGCAAATATTATTTATATTGTAATATAAAGAAAAGAAAATAAAATCTATTTGCATGTCAATTCGGATTCTTGGGTTACTTCTTTTATTTTCTTTATTCAATTTAAAATTACTTTCTTTTAAAAACCATTTTTTATTTTAATCTTTTTACAATACATCTTTCTTTACTTTATTTGAAAAATAATTATCCTTGATTCTTAGAAATACGATTCCTACTCATCCTAACTATAGTAGTGATTTGGTTTATTTTTGACCACCCTACGATAAGTAATTAAATTTTAGCACCATTTCCAAGAATCCAGGCACAATTGTTTTATAAAAAATATATATTTCTTTTATTCTAGTTATTGCTCTCTTTAGTTTTATTGCCTTCCTTGTTTTAGCTACCTTATTTTTTTATTTCCTTCTATTTTTGTTAGCAAATCAAAAAAAAATTACTTTTCTTCTTTTCACAAGTCAACTCCTAACTTAATTAACTTTTTCTTTTAATCATATTATATTAAATAATCTAAAAGAAAATAAAAGTCATCTTTCCATAATACTTAATTAATTTAAGAAAATATATAACAAGCCTTAAAAGCCTTCTAACTTTTTTGGACATCTTATTTTTTTTGCATTGTATACTAATAAAATACCTTAAGGACATAAATCCCTAAACAATATAAGGTGATGATTTTATCACTCTTTCTTGGTCCATAAACTACCACCCTTCATACTACATAACCTAAACCTTTAATTTAAAATCAATTAGATGTTGGCCCTAGGACATTCGATCTCACTAGGACAAGGCTTCCAGAAGAGTGGATCAAGTCAAGATTAATTGGTCAGCTAGTGTCTAAGAAAGGGATTTAAGGATGATATAGTCCTGAAGTAAGGTAATTTTTAATTGGTTCTGTTGACTGATCTGGCCAATTCATTTGGTGTCTAAGGAATGCAATGAGGGGATCCCCACCAACCTTATCCTTACCTAACTAGTTGGTTAGTTAGTCTTCGACTTGGAGGGCTCCAAGGTGGTCTTAGTAGTTAGGAGCTATCTAGACATAGATTAATCCTGGGATAGAGATTCCATTATTTAACAACTTGTTTGCTAGTAAAACTTTAATCTAATTAAATCACTCTTCTCTATCATTTCTAGATTTAAGACTCTTTATATTCTCACCTTTTATAATTCTTCTCTCTTTTTTCCTTCTTCTTCTCCTCTCTTCCTCCTAAAAGAACTATAAAAAATTTAAACTTATAACTCAGAAAAGGGAGTCTGGTCAACTAGTGAGAGTAGATCCAAACCTTACCCTTAACCAAGAAAACTTAAAGTTAACCATGGAAGAATTAGGACATCCCCTAAGCTTGAAAGACTACTTTTACCTGATTGGATCTGCCCAACCATCTTGCATTCGATTATCCCAAACTAATGCTACCAATTTCAAGATTAAGCCTCAAATTATCAATATGCTTTCTACATTCACTGTAATTGAGGATGCCTACATTTTTTTAAAGAATTTGAGAAAGTGTGTGATACTATGAGAATACATAAACTCTTAGAAGATTCCATTAAACTTAGGTTGATTAATTTTATCCTTAAGAAAAATGCCAAGAAATAGCTGTATGGTTTACCTAGCCAGTCAATCACAACATGGGAGGGCATTGTTAAAACATTCTTCAAAAGTTTCTCCCACACCATAAAATAGTCAAGTTAAGAAATGAGATTATCCAATTTTATTAATTATGAAGAGAGCCTTTCTAGAAATGGCTAAACCGATTTAAGAACCTTTTGAGCTAGTGTCAACACATGGGATAGAGACTTGGAGGTTAGCCAAACTTTTTATAAAGGTCTAAATCCAAATTCTAAAACCATGCTTGAGTCAATGTGTTAGGATAATTTTATGCAGAAACCATCCAATGAAGCCTGGCAATTTTTAGAGGATTTAATAGAAAAGAGACTACAGTAAAAGGAAATTAGAAAATCTGAAAACATATCATCAAGAGGTGGCATGCATCAAATCTCAACATCCATAGTTGAAGAGGCTAAGATGGCATCCTTGATTCATA
Source organism: Areca catechu (assembly GCA_021397845.1). Lineage (NCBI taxonomy): Eukaryota > Viridiplantae > Streptophyta > Magnoliopsida > Arecales > Arecaceae > Areca > Areca catechu. The sequence goes on from CM038049.1 coordinate 132,236,122, forward strand.
GGATAGAGCAAGTTTTGGAACTCAAGGGATAAGCCCCTATAAATCAAGTGAACAAAGTGTCCACATCTGTATGCAAAGGATGCAATGATCTAGGACATGTAGTAGAAGTGTCCCCACTTCATGACCCAAACCAAAAGTAGTTGTGCATAGATAAATGCCACCTATTAAAGAATGACCAATAATCTCTAATCACCAACCCATAACCCAGGGTGGAGGAACCATCTAAACTTTTCCTAGTCACAAGATCCTAATGTAGGTGGTCCCAACTTCAACCAACCAACCCAAGACCCAATCTGACAAGAAACAACCCACCAATCAATGATAATGAAAGAAGATTTAGTTCTCTAGAGAAAGTCCTAGAAACTTTAGCTAAATCCCAAGCTGATACCTACGCCATAATTAATAGCACTAATGCTACCTGAACAACTGATTGAGTAGGGTCAGGCCGAAGCACCTAAGGCATCAGAACCTGATGTAATCCCAACCCACTAGCTGAGCCCTTGATAGAATCTGAAGAACCAAAGATCAGGGTTGTAGCACCATTCCAAATAGACTTAAGCCCAACTAAAATTCAGTCCAATTAGATAAGATTTTGGAGGTCTTTAAGCAAGTTAAAGTGAATTTCCCTTTACTGAATATGATCCAACAGGTCCCGATTTATACTGAATTTCTTAAGGACCTGTGTACTAAGAGAAGCCACCAATGTACCCAAGAGAGCCTTCTTGGTATCCAATGTTAGCTCTTACCTATCAAACCACATGCATGTGAAATACAAAGATCTAGGGTCACCCACTATTTCATGCATTAATGGGAATACCCTCATCAATAGGGCTATATTAGACTTAGGGGCAAGTATCAATATATTACCATATTCAATAAATGAGCAATTAGGTTTGGGGGAACTAAAGCCTGTGGGAATGATCCTACAATTGGTAGATTGATCTTTAAAAGTGCTAAAGAGAATAGTAGAGGATGTGCTGATTAAAGTTAGTGACTTTATTTATCCAATAGATTTTATGATTCTAGAAACTGAACCAGTAACAAATCCAAAGAGTCACATCCTAATTATATTAGATAGACCATTTTTGGCCATAGCTAATATCTAAATCAATTACCAAAATGGGCTAATGAAATTCTCCTTTGAGAACATGTCAATTGATCTGAATATTTTTAATCTAACCAATATAAATCAAACAAGCAACTTAAATTATATTCAGGATAATGTTTATGATCTGATTGACCTTAATGATGAAGAGCTTGACTTGAAACTTTAGATGAACCAAGATGGGGAGTAAGTTAATGAGGCTACTATAATTAATAAAAAATCAAGATGGAAATCTTCAATTGAATCACTTGAGATAATGACTGAACCATTGTCCAAACCATCAGTGGAAGAAGTGCCTAAATTAGAACTGAAACTACTTTCTAAGCACCTGAAATATGCATACCTAGGTCTTTTAGAAATCTTACCAGTGATCATTTCAGTAGACCTAGAATCCACACAGGGGGGGAAATTATTAAATGTGCTTAGAGAAAACAGGAAAGCTTTAGGATGGACCATGGCTGATATAAAGGGGATTAGCTTCTCAATTGTTTAATATAGGATTTACTTAAGGGAGGAAGCCAAACCTACAAGAAACCCTCAAAGGAGAATTAACCCAGCCATGAAAGAATTAGTAAAGAAAAAAATTATAAAACTCCTTGATAATTGCATAATTTATCCAATTTCAGATAGTTCTTGGATAGTCCTTCAGAAGTGGTACCCAAGAAGTCAGGAGTCACTATAATAAAAAACAATAACAATAAACTGGTTCCAACTAGAATTTAAATTAGATGGAGGGTTTGCATTGACTAGAAAATTAAATGTAGCCACTAGGAAGGATCATTTTCCTTAGCCCTTTATAGACCAAATGCTAGAATGATTAGTTGGGCCTGACTTTTACTGCTTTCTAAATGGATACTCTAGTTATAATCTGATCGCTATAGCTCTAGAAGATCAAGAGAAGACGACATTTACCTATCCATATAGAATCTTTGCCTACAGACGTATGCCCTTTGGCTTATGTAATTCACCATCCACTTTTCAATGGTATATGATTAGTATTTTTTCAAACATGGTTGAATGGTTCCTTGAAATTTTCATGGATGACTTTTTCATCTTTGGGTTTACCTTTTTTGAATGCCTATATCACCTCAGACTAGTCTTAAAAAAATATAAGAAAAAGCATCTAGTACTTAATTGGGAGAGTATCAATTCATGATGGAGGGCATAGTCCTTGGCCATGTGATTTCAAAAAGGGATATAGAAGTAGATAAAGCTAAGGTAGATCTTATTGCAAATCTTCTCTCATCTAAATCAATTAAGGAAATTAGATATTTCTTAGACATTCTAGATTTTATATGAAATTTATCAAGCATTTTAGCAAAGTAGCTTGACCATTAACTAACCTATTAGCCAAAGAAGTAAATTTGACTTTATGTTTGAATGACTCGAGTCTTTTGAATATTTAAAAGGAGAATTAACTTCATCCCTAATTATTCACCTACCTGTATGGACTCAACCTTTAAGCTCATGTGTGATACATCTGATTATGCCATAAGAGCGGTTCTATATTAAATAATTGATAAGCTACCTCGAGTAATCTACTATACTAGTAAGATCTTAAATGATGCACAGCTCAACTACATAATGACTAAAAAGGAATTTTTAGCTATAATATTTGTATTAGAAAAACTTAGATCTTAGTAGTATCTCATGTAATTATTTATGCCGATCACCGAGCCAGTCGATATCTTCTTTCAAAGAAAGATGCCAAGGCATGCTTAATTAGATGGATCCTACTTTTACAAGAATTTGACCTAGAGATCAGAATAAAAAGGGTGCTGAAAATATAGTGGCGGATCATCTATCTAGGCTAGCGATCACACCCCCTGAAGAATTACCTATCAATGAGTCATTTCTTGATGAATAACTTATGTTTGTTACCACAAAATGATGGTACACTGACATAATTAATTATTTGGCCATTGGTGAAATTTTGATGTACTAGAATACTTAGGACAAAAATCAGTTTTTTTCCCAAGTGAAGTACTTTATTTGGGATGATTCATATTTATTTAAATAATGTCTTGACTTAATTATTAGAAGATGCATCCCGGATCAAGAAGTTAGGAGCATATTATCCTTTTGCCATGACCAAGCTTGTGGTGGTCATTTTGGAGCTAAAAAGACAAGGCTAAGGTGCTCTAATATGGATTCTATGGGCTTAACTTATTTAAAGATGCTTATGAATATTGCAAAAGTTGTGCCAGATGCCAGCAAATTGGTTGGACCACGAAGAGAGATATGATGCCAATGAATCCAATCCTGATTGTAGAAATTTTTGATGTATGGAGAATTGACTTCATGGAACCATTTCTAAAATATTTTGAAAATGAGTATATTTTAGTAGCCATAGATTGTCTTCAAGTGGGTAGAGGCAATACCTTGTAAAACCAATAATAATAAAATTGTTGTAAGATTTTTTAAGGAACATATCTTCTCCCACTTTGGTGTTCCAAGAACTATCATCAGTGATCGTGGAATACACTTATGTAACTAATCATTTGCATCACTGATAAAAAAGTATAATATTACCTATAAGATGGCTATACCCTATTATTGGCAAACAAGTGGACAAATAAAAGTTTCTAATCAGTAGATCAAACATATCTTAGAGAAGATCGTTATCTCCAATAGAAAGATTGATCATTAAAGCTAGTGGATGCACTTAGACATATCGCATTGCCTTCAAGACCAACTTAGGAATGTCTCCATATAGGCTTGTGTTTGATAAAGCATGTCACTTGCCAGTAGAATTAGAACATAGGTCGATGTGGGCCATAAAACAGCTGAACATAGATTTGGATGCAATTGAAGGCCAAGTGGATGAACTTGAGGAGATTAGGAATAAAGCATATGACAATGCAAGAATTTATAAGTACTAGGTTACGGTTGCATAGCGGAAGACTGGATTTCAAAATTTTAATCCTTGAAATCCTAGTCAACCGAAACTCGAGATAGAGGACTCCCTTAATTATATTGATTAACAAGATAAAATACTAAGAAATAAAAGAATACATGTAATGCTAATATCCTTTGTTCCACTAGGCACACAAGTGTATGCCCTCCAAAGATGATCCAAAAAGGAATTGGATCAAGAAAGCACTTCTCTTTCTTGCTCAACTCCTTTTGGTAGCCTTTCTTCCTTCAATAGACTTTCTTCTCTTTTAGGACCTTTTTTGTTTTGAAGAATACCTCAAAACCTCTTCAAAATCTCTCTTACTATAATATTGTTCTTTCTAATTCTCTTCCTAAGCCCTTATCTTAAAATGGTGGACTTGTCTTAAAATAAAAGATTTGTCCTAACAAGAAAATGATGAGAGTTGTCAAGACAAACTTTGGATGCTTTGATTTCAATCATCGAAGACTTTAAATATAAAGAGAGGAGGTGCCTAAAACACCCTTTTATCTGTCTCTAATCTAATATTTAACATATCAAATAAGATCCTTTAAGCAGGAATCTCTAAGCAGAAAGGTGCAAAGTGAAATATTGTTTCACTAATATTTTATACCAAGAGTTGCTTGTAGCAACTCTTCCAAAAAAATTTGAGAATTAGTCTTTAATTTCAGAATTAAAGACTTAAAAAAAGGTGTACAAACTAGAAAGGCTTATCTAAAAAAAGGTGATTGATAAGTAGGACTCTACCCCATCCCATGTGCCATATGTTCCAAGCATCGCATCCCTTCATGAAATCATGCCCATAATTACTTAATTTGACCAGTCAAATCTAGTCCAAATTGATGTGTATTAGAGAGGATAAGGGCTAAAGTTAATCACCAAAAAGGTGATTTAATTGCATAAGGATTTTTGGTCCTTCTGCATCCCTTAATGTGTGCGCATGCCAATATTGTCGCCAAGAGTCCCAAGCCATTGGGACTCTGGGTTTAAAACATAGATAAAGGCTATAAAATCAGGATAAATTTCAATTTGGCTATCCTACTTAGGGCTCAACCCAATTTAAGTTCGACTCAAATTAGTTAGCCTAAATAGCAAGTATTTAAATCCAATCTAATTGGTTAGGAGTTAGGCTAGCCAATATATGCTAGTATGTTAATTAGCTAGCCAATTTGGATCCTATGATCCTAATAAAAATATAAATGACTTTCTTGATCAATTTTTTAATATGTATGACCCTTTGGGCTCCTCATCTAGCTAGTAATAGGTCTAGGTTCATGTCAATTTATTTCAATTAAAAATCAACTAGTCGAATTAGGTCAAATCAAGCTAACCCTAGCTGCCAATTTGAACCATTGTTCAAATTAACTCATGAATTCAATCAATTTAGTTCATGGTAACCTATAAGATATGATTGACATCTAGCAACATGCCATGTCTACCCAAAAGATGAGAAATTTGATAGAAATTATCAAAATACCTTTTAATGATAAGTTACATGTAATTCAATCCTTCAATCTTCCTTTGTCCCGAATAAGTGATGGGTATAAAAAATTGTCAAACCCTCATACTTTATTCATTCAAATCTCAAATCATAAATGAAGACTCAATCGATGAAAGATTAGAAATCCTTTTCTAATTTTATCTTGCTTTGATTAAAGACTTCTTAAGTCATCATTTGATGAGATTACATGGGATAAATACTCCTCTTACTAGGAGTGATCAGTTTCTTGTTGACCTACTCATAACCTTCATACATAATTCACCATATCCATGAACATCATATATATGACTAAGTCATGAATGAGTATTAACAAAAATATACATTCATGTATACAAGGAGGATGGTGGTCTCAGGTCTAAAGATCACTTGCACAACTTCCACTAAGAGAACTATCTTCTGATAAGTAAGACTTTTATAAGATGTTCTCATGACAAATCAATTTAGTAAACTCATATCTTGATGAGCACCCACATCCTTATATTAGTATCCCTATACAAGTAATCGTGAGACTAACCATCAAGCATACATAGGATATGCCAGTCTCTCCGAAAATATCGATCCCTGACTCGATGATCCTATGACTGAGAATATTTTAAATTAAGGTTATAAGATCTCAGGTCTCACTATTATGAACTCCATCATAATCCTAAAACCATTGTCTTAATCTATGAGATTCATCATAATCTTAAAATAACAAAGTATAAGATATAGCATATGATGAAACAAAATATTTTTTATTAATATTATACATGAGTTGAAAGAATTTTATAGATAAGCTCCTATTTCATAAGAAATATGATTGGCTTTTAGAGCACTATTCTTTCAAAAAGAACTAAAGTCTTCCATGAGCAAGCTATTTTTAAAGAATTCTTTACTCATGGATAAAAAGTTCTTTTATATAATTCAAGACTTCATCATTCCTAGGAAAATTAAGATCTAGATGGAACCCTACATAATGAAAGAAGTCTTCCCATATGGAGCCATGAAAATTAAAAATCTAAGTAATTGTGCTACCTTCAAAGTTAATGGACAACGCCTAAAATCATTCTTGGAATTAGCTACTGAAGAAATTGGGGAGGCTATGACTTTATATAAACCAGAGTAAGCTATGATGTCTTGCTGAAGATGTTAAACTTAGCATTTTTTAAAAGATAATCCAAATTTTTATTATTTTAATGATTTTTATTTTAGTGATTTTTATTTTTAGGAATAATGGATTGCTCTGCATGGTCATTCTTGGCAATATATGATGCATATCTTATACAGGTGGTATCTCTCTTTATTTTATTTATCATATTTTCCTTACTTAATTAAGGATAATAAAAATTAAGTTGGAGGGTAGGGAAAAACCTTTTGAAAAAAATAAAAGTATTTTGAAAATACTTTGAGAATTTCTAAAAAAATTAATTTTTTTTAAAATCATGTATCATGAAAGAAATTCTTGAACAAAATAGACTTGAAAAAAATAATAAAGTTAGATAGCATTTGCTAATTACTATATCAAGTCAAGGAGTAGACTAGCTAATCAAACTTTTAGCTACCTACTTAGATTACCTAAAGGCTATCAGCACCTCCATTGCACATGCATACTGATAAGGTAAAGTAGATATTAATTGTAAGATCAATTGAAGATTCAGTTTTTACTGAAAAATTGATAATTGATATATATCCCATTTAAAGAAACTTGAATTTGAGGAAAGAGCTACCCGATTGAAAAAAGAAAAAAGAAAAAAGGCAAATTCTAAACATTAGTTTCCCACCGAATAACCGGCATCTTCACCTAAGTAAGCATTATTGTTCATGTCAAAAAGTGGGTAGTCTGAAGATATTGCTAATAAAAAAATTCCGGTGGTACGAAAGCTATCTTAGTTCATGTGCTTAATTTGAGACTATAAAAAATTAACCAAAATAAGAAATAAATGAAGATATAATTATTCTGCACAAGCTAGTACCGAAATGCTAAGCTAGCCATCACAAACACAAGTATTGTAGATCTTTGAATAAATTCTATAAAAATTTCTAATAGTACTGACTGTAAAATTTACTTTGAAAATTCAATACTTAGTTAGTAATACTAGCTAACTTCTTTTAACTCTAATTCTAGATCTAACTTGGTAAAAGAAGATCTCAATGATACATGGTTGTAAATCAATACTTTAATTACATTACTAAGGGACTAGCAATGAATAAGTTGGAGGATGTGACAAGTCTATTAAATATCCCAACTTATGCATTACAATATTTATTAATTAATATATTTTTTAAAAAATTAATATTTTTGTTAATGCTTCATAGAAAAAGAGTCTATGCATGGAAAGAGCTAGATTTTTGAAGTCCAATGACTCAAATGACACTCAAATCGGAGTTCAAACGGGTGCAAAATCAAAGAAAAACTAATATAACCAATTTAGCATGGATTTTAAAGTAGCTGATCCATTGCTTGGTTTACAAAATCAGTAGGCGGTCCATGGTAGCCATTATTCATGGTCTAAGCCCTCTTTCATGGACCATCCTCCTCCTCACTCCAATGCCTCCCCCTCACCATCGATGCCTCCTCCATGCCATCGAGAGCCCATCCATGGCTGGAGAAATCACTAGAAAAGCTGTCACGCTCTCCCTTCCTCTACTATCATTGATCCACCACCTCCACCTCATCGTTTCAAGATGACCGCTGCTTGTCGCTACCGCCTCTCGACCTGAGACCATCCTTTGCTGAAATGATGATGACCATCCTTGCCATGGCTTGAGACAGTGCTCACTTGTTATCATCCCAATTTCCTTTTTCTGCTACCACTGCCCACCATCTTCCCTGCTTGCCACCATGCCACTGTTGACGCCATCGCCTCTCATGCATCTATCCACCCTTTGTCGCATTTTGTCTGAGACTAGGAGAAGCCGATTGAGACTCATCAAAGAAGGTGTTTGACTAGGAGGAGGAGATCTCAGGTGAGGATTTGGTTCGAATGGGAGAAGGGAAGGAATCAATGATCAAATGTTAGTATCCCATCAAGCAATAGATCGGATGATCGAGAGTATTTTTCATGATATACAATCGATTCTGACTCAAATTGACTCCAAATTTGATTAAAAAAAAGCTCTTAATGAGCTCTATAAAAAGAGGACCCTAGGCAATAGTCCAAGATGAGTTTCATAGTAAACAAATTATTAATTTATTTTCTTGCCTTGTTTAGATCTTGTATTAGGCTTGAGAAAGAAGGAAAATTATGGAGGAGATGCTTATGGTAGTGGTGCACGACTAAGCTCCTTCAACTCAAAATAAAGATAAAGCTTGTAATCGAGTTTTTATTTTTTTTACTTAAATTTTATGCAATAAACATTCTACTTTTATTATTCATATATTTTGATCTATTTTGCTAATTGAGATTTTAATCTAACATATATAGCCTATACCCTCTATTGATGTACCTTGATCTCCAAATACGGTACGTGTCTAAGAGAGATAGCTCGTAGTATGGTGGATAGATCTCTAATCTTACAATTAAAATCAGATAGTTTATACTTTAAACAGGTGCGCCATGATCTCTAGATATGATCTATACCTAACAAGAGATAAATTATACTAATATTTAATTTACAAGTATTATTGATATTGTAATATAAAAAAAGAAAGTAAAACCTGTTTGCATGGTGGATTCGGATTCCTAGGTTACTTCTCTTATTTTTTTTAATCAATCAATTTAAAATCACTTTCTTTTAAAAATCATTGTTTTTATTCTAATCTTTCTACAATCCATCTTTCTTTATTTTCTTCGAGAAACAGTTGCCCTTGATCCCTAGCATATGATCCCTACCCATCCTAACTATAATAGTGAATTAGGTTTATTTTTTACCACCCTATGACAAGCGATCTGTCTTAAACACTTTAGGGAAGGGGAAGACATTCTGAATTCAATATGGAGCAAGAAGTTGCCTATAATACAACATTGCTAGAAGAGATAAGGTCTATATCTCTTCCAGGATACACAACAATTTGGCTTGGAGTTGTTGCTGGTCACATGAGTTTAGGGAAGTTTGATAGGGGAGACATACTGGTTTGGGTGGTTGAAGATTAGAAGTAGGAGATGGGAGCTCAAGCATCGTATAGAAGCACAAGGGATTGGGTACTACTTGAAGAATGCACCAATCTTCTACGAAGACAAGAAGAACTATATTCTCCTGACATGGGAAAGGAGCAAACAGAAGGGTAAGCTAGTTGTTTACATGATACATAACAAGCAATTGGTTGAGACAAGAAGATTGAGGGATTAGGGGATCAACCATACATCAACCACATGCTAGGGTAGGCTATGAAACTCTTAAACTAAGAACTTAACATATAGATTACAATCTTTTTATTCAATTACAAGAAGACCTTTTTTTCTTTTTTTTGGTTGGGATTTTTGATGGTTTTAAACTTTTGAGACATCATCCTCTTGCTTTTTTTATCATTGAATTTTGATGTGGATTTTTTTTGAAATAGTTATTTGGAAAATTTCATTAGTGTCATGTATTTGTTCTTAGCCACTTTAGGAGAAAATGAAAACCTTCTTAAGAGTTAAAGAAAAGATTCTCTGACAACGAATAGCTGTATAAAGATTATCACAAAGGTTCTAGCAAATCATCTTCAACCCTTCCTTGCTAAACTCATTAACCCATCTTAAACAGCTTATATCAGAGGGAGGTGTGTCTTGGACAATATCTTGTGTGCTAATGAGATTCTAAATTAATCACGAAAAACTAATTCACAAGGGGTAGTTTGCAAGCTTGACTTCATGAAGACCTTTGATAAGGTTAGCCCATCCTACGTTATAAGGCTTCTCACCTATAGAAAGTTTCCTCTTAGGTGGATCAGTTGGATCTCCAACATACTTTACTCTGAAAAAATTGTAGTGAACATGAATGGAGAACTTGGCAATTGGATATATTATAGGTATTGGGATACGACACATTTGGTCTATTTATATTGATTTGATAGGGGTTGAATCTGGTTGATCAATGCCCAAGAGGCATAAGGCTGATCAACGCCCACTAGGCATGAAGCCAATCAATGCCCAAGAGAGGTAAAGATGATCAATGCCTAAGAGGCATAACGCTGATCAATGCCCACGAGGCATAAAGTTGATCAATGCTCAAGATGGCATAAGGTTGATCCACGTCCAAGAGGCGTAAAGATGATCGATGCCCAAAAGGTATAAGGCTGATCAACGCCCACGAGGCATAAAGTCAATCAATGCCCAAGAGGCGTAAAGATGATCAATGCCCAAGAGGTATAAGACTCATCAACGTCCAAGAGGCGTAAAGATGATCAATGCCCAAGAGGCATAAGACTCATCAACATCCAAGAGGCGTAAAGATGATCAATGTCCAAGAGGCGTAAAGCCGATCAATGCCCAAGAGGCATAAAGCGACCAATGCCCAAGAGGCATAAGGCTGATCAACTCTCGGAAAAGCAAAGCTGATCAATGTTCAAATGATGAGAGGTTGTTCAACATCCAGAAAATAACTGATCAACTATGGATAACACTTATTGCACATGTTGATGTCTTAACAAATTAACTGTTTACAGTTATAATTAGCTGGAAATAGTTAAGTCTGAGGTCTATAAATACTGGTGAGCGCGACGGAGAAAGGGATCCTGATTCTGAAATACCTTCCACTCAATTTTTTTTTAGATCGAATCTATCTAGTCTAGACACCATTGATGAGCTTGGGAGCAGGAACACTTCAATGCACAGAGCCTCCAAGAAGATGAAGATTAATTAGCTCAACCTGTTTTCATTTGATCTAGTTTAAGCCCAAGCATCATTGTAATTTATTGGGACACAATAGATTGGTGCGCCAGGAAGGGGCACTCAGTGAAAGAGTCTCAAGAATCTAAAAGAAAATATGGTGATAGGTAGGAATCGGAATCTCCCTGTAGAAGATATTCCTCATCCTCCAAAGGAGAACGATCCCATTCTTGGCGAGAGGATGGAAGTTCTTTCTACTATAAATTTAGATCAAGAAAGGTTAAATACTATGTTGGACAAGGTAGAAGTACTCTTTGCGGTAGTGCAAAATCTCAAGAAATCGCTGTAAAGGAACCATCACAACCTGCTGCATCAAGAAGTAGCCGGTGACCTTCTCTTCAGGTAAGTAGACATCTTAGTCTAAGAAGACATTAATCTTATCAACATTCTTCAGGTCAACAGTCTCCTTCAAAGCAACATCACCGATCTCATCATCACACCAAAAAACGAAACAAGGAGAAATGTCCGTGATCTCATTCGACATCCTTTGAGGAATCAACTCCTGACAGTGCTCAAGTTCTAAACCTTGCAAGAGCAAATGATTTTGATAAGAAATTCAAAAAGCTGGAGCTGTAGATTGCCAGAGTTGTTGAGCAGAGGAAAGCAGAGAATACAACACTAAGCTGCGAATCTTACCCCCTTTTTCCAAGAAGATTATGGAGGAGAGAATTTCTCATCATTTCAAAATTTCACATATTGAGTTGTATGATGGATTGTCTGATCCTTTGGATCATCTGGGTAGATTTAAAGCCCACATGTTGATCCAAGGAGCATCAGACGCACTCCACTGTCTTGCTTTCCCAGCAACTTTAAAGAAATCTGCAAGAATGTGGTATTCAAGTTTCCAGCCGGACACCATTCATTCTTTCAACAAGTTGGAAAAGTTGTCCGTCTCTCACTTTAGAACAAGTAGAAAAATGCTCAAAAACTCTGATAACTAATTCTTCATTCAATAATCAGAAGGAGAGTCTTTGAGAGACTACATAATGAGGTATTCTGCCATATTGAAGATTCTGGATCTCAATGAATACGTGGTGATGTTAGCTATGAAGAAGGGATTGCGAGCCTCTAGGTTCACATTCTCTTTAGACAAAAAGTTTCCGACCAATTACTCTGAACTACTGGCCCGTGCCCAAAAGTATGCTCAGGTTGAAGAACAAGCCCTGAGTCGAAGATAGGTAGAAAGAAAATCGGTGCCAAGTAAAAAGAATTCCAAAGAAGATGACTTCCGATCCCCTGGAGTCCGATCAATTCAACGGCAAGGTTAGAGGCCGAAGAATTTGGTCGGCAAAAACTATGTCAGTAGATTTGTTACTTATACTCCCCTAACTCTCCCGAGAGAGAAAATTTTGATAAAAATTGAGAAAGAAAATTTTTTTCAGAGGCCAAGGCCAATGAGAGCTCCACCTGCTGTGCACAACAAAGCCAAATATTATCGGTTTCATCATGATCATGGACACACTACGAAAGAGTGTATCCAACTGAAAGATGAGATTGAAGATCTGATCAAACGAGGTTATTTGGGCAGATATGTCTGAAACCAAAATCAAAACTGACCAATTGAAGCAGCAGTACCAAGGCCAATGGCCCCAAGAATGATTACTGATGGGATGGAGCTCCCAAATCAATAGCCGACTGATGGTTCGGTCAGAATGATTCACCAAGCATATTATGAAGATGATCGGAGTACCAAGAGGCTTCGAAGAAGTATTAGCTTTTCTGTTGATGACTTACAAGGTGTCCAAATGCCGCATAATGATCCTGTAGTGATTTCTGTAATAATTGCAAACTATGTTATACATAGAATTCTGGTTGATAATGGAAGTTCTACCGAGGTCTTGCTTTATGATGCTTTTATCAAGATAAACTTACCAACAAATAAGCTACGAAGAATTCATATGCCACTAACTAGATTTGGTGAAAATTCTGTAGGAGTGGAGGGAGAGATTATACTCTCCATAACCCTTGGAACAATGCCGAAGCAAAGGACTTTTCCTCTTATTTTTATGGTTGTTCGGATTTTCTCTACGTATAATGCAATTTTGGAAAGACCTGCTCTGAATAAGTTCCAAGCCATCATATCGACATATCATTTATTGATAAAATTTCTAACCCAAAATGGGATTGGAGTGATAAGAGGAAATCAGTAGATGGCTTATCAATGTTTGACAATTCAAAATCAACAATCAATCAGCACCTCAGTTTCTGAACAAATGGATCCGCGTGATCCGATTGAAGGGGTAAGCATGTCAATAGAAAGAACTATTCATGCTCCTTTGACAAAAGATGATCCTACTAAAACTGTTCAGATTGGAAGTTTACTTATTGAAGACCAAATGAAGAAGTTGATTGACTTTCTACAAAAAAATGCTGACATATTTGCATGGAAGGCTGCCGATATGTTAGGGATTCCTCTTGAAGTGATTATGCATGAACTCAAGGTTGATCCACTTAGTCGGCCTGTTCGACAAAAGAAACAAAATTTTGCTCCAGAAAGATAAAAAGTTATCAATGAAGAAGTGACCAAATTGCTTGATGCTGGATTTATCAGGGAGGTTAATTATCCTGACTAGCTTGCCAATGTAGTAATGGTAAGGAAAACAAATAAAAAATAGAGGATATGTATAGATTATACTGATCTTAACAAGGCATGTCCTAAAGATAGTTTTTCTTTGCCTAAAATTGATCAACTCGTTAATGCAACGGCTGGACATAAATTCTTGAGTTTCATGGATGCTTTCTCTAGATATAATCAAATATGAATGAGTCCAGAAGATCAAAGACATCCTTCGTTACAGATCGAGAGATATATTGTTACAAAGTAATGTCATTTGGTCCTAAAAATGCTGGAGCTACTTATCAAAGGTTAGTGAACAAGATCTTTGAGGATCAAATTGGAAAGACTATGTAAGTGTATGTAGATGATATGATCATCAAGAGTAATTAGTCTGATGATCATATTAAAGATTTGCAAATAGCCTTTGATATTCTACGGCAAAATCACATGAAGTTAAATCCGACCAAATGTATTTTAGGTATAACTTATGAAAAATTTTTAGGCTTCATGGTTACGAAGCGAGGGATTGAAACTAATCCAGAAAAGATTCGAGCCATATTAGACATGAGGCATCCAGCTAATAAGAAAGAAATTCAACAGTTGACTGGACGAATCGCTTCATTAAGTCGATTTATTTCTCATTCGTCTAAGAAATGTTTGCCTTTTTTCAAAGCTTTACGACATACCAAGGACTTTAATTGGTCGGATGATTGTCGGTTAGCATTTAAAGAACTTAAGAAGTATTTGGCAAATTCGATCATATTATCTAAACCCCAAGAAGGAGAAGATTTGTATCTTTATCTGGCTGCATCTGATGAAGCAATCAGTTCTGTGTTGGTGAGAAAGGAATCTGATGAATCGCATAAGCACATTTATTACATCAGTAAAGTCCTTCATGATACAGAGACAAGGTATCCAAAACTTCAGAAGATTGTTTATACGTTGGTAATATCGGCCAAACACCTCAGGCTATATATTCAATCCCATCATATTATTGTATTGACTGATCAACCTCTAAGGACTATTCTACAATGTCCTGATACTTCTCGTCAGATGGAGAAATGGGCAGTCAAATTAAGTGAATATGATATTATTTATCAGTCTCGATTTGCAATGAAGGCTCAAGTACTGGCTGATTTCATAGCCGAATGTACTTGGAGTGATAATGAAAAGGAAATCCAGCCATTTGATGGAATGGAAAAAATCGATACACCCTGTATATTACATGTAGATGGAGCTTCAAATTCTTCTAGTTATGGGGCTGGATTGATCTTATCCAATCCAAATAAAGATATCACAGAATATGCACTTCGATTCTCTTTCAAAGTCTCTAATAATCAAGCCGAATATAAAGCCCTCCTAGCTGGTTTAAGAATTGCAAAGAAATTAAATGTCTGAAGGTTAAAGGTATTATCTGATTCACAATTAGTCGTCAATCAAGTAAAAGGAGATTTTGAGGTTCGCGATGTCACTTTAGCTTTGTATTTAAAGAAAGTTCAAGAGCTTGGAGCTTTATTTGATTATTGGGATATCAGTCATGTCCCTAGAACTGAAAATTCTCGAGCCGATTTATTATCCAGATTGGCTACTTCTATGCCTGATCTAATGGATCATACTTTTGTGGAACACCTGGAGATCCCAAGTATTTCAACAAGTGAAAAAGAAAAGGTTCTTCAAATAGAGCCAGAATTGGGTTGGATGTATCCAATAATTAAATATCTGACTGAAGGGGTATTGCCTAAAAATAATGTAGATGCTAAATAACTCCGAAAGATTGCTTCTCAATATATTATCTTGGATGGCTTGTTATATAAAAAATCATTTTTCCAGCCGCTATTGAAGTGTTTATCTCCTTCAGATGCCGATTATGCTCTTAGATAAATGCATGAAGGAATATACGGTGATCATTTGGGAGGAAGGTCATTGGCTTATAAAATCATAAGGCAAGGATATTACTGGCCGACTATATAGAAGGATGCTACGGATTTTGTAAAAAGATGTGATTCCTGTCAAAGGTATGCAAATATACAAAGGCATCCTGCCAATCATCTAACATAGTTAACGGCTCCTTGGCCATTTGCTCAGTGGGGAATGGATATACTTGGTCCGTTTCTGCCAACTTCTGGGCAACAAAAATTTCTGATTGTTGCCATTGATTATTTTACCAAATGGGCAGAAGCCGAATCTTTAGCTCTAATTACTGAAGCAAAAGTTGAAATGTTCATCAGAAACTTTATCATATATAAGCTCGGAATCTCTCATGCTATCATTATTGATAATGGAAGGCTGTTTGATAATCAGAAATTTAAAGATTTCTGTGCTCAATATAACATTCTTCATAAATTGACATCTGTTGGACATCCGCAAGCTAATGGAGAAGCTGAGATAACTAATCGGACAAATCTTCATGGATTGAAGACCCAATTGAATGAAGTCAAAGGATCTTGGGCTGATAAACTTTATTCTATTTTATGGGCTTACATAACAATTCCCCGATCTACAACAGGAGAATCTCCGTTCAAACTTGCTTATGGGAGCGAAGCTATGTTACCTATAGAGATTATTCTTCGCTCTAGACGAATGGACTGCTTTGAAGCATCAAATAATGCTGATCAAAGAAGAATTAACCTAGATCTGCTTGAAAATTCTAGATTGTAGGCATAATTAAAAATGGCAGCGTATTAACAAAGAGTGGCACGATATTATAATTCAAGAGTCAAGGCTCGAATCTTTCAGATTGGCGACCTTGTTTTGTACCGAACAACAATATCCTGACCAACTGAACAGGGCAAACTTGTTCCAAATTGGGAAGGCCCTTATCGTATCATTGAAATTGTGCGACCCGAGATCTATCGACTTGAAAGTCTGGATGGTTATCCAATGGCTAGACCATAGAATATAGAAAATCTTCGTAAATACTATCAATAAAGAGATTTTTTTCTCTTTTGTTCCTTTTATATGAAAGAAAAATATGAAGTTGAAATATTCTCTAAAAGAAAGAGAGAAAAGAAAGGTTAGCCTGATAAGCTGACCATAATCCGATAAATTGAGTTGGCCTAATCCACTAACTCATCAGTATTTTATGATCAGAATAATTGATCAATCAAAAGGTTGGCCTGATAAGCTAACCATAATCTGACAAATCGAGTTGGTCTGACCCACTAACTCATCGATATTTTATGATCAGGATAATTGATCAATCGAAAGGTTGGCCTAATAAGCTAACCATAATCCGACAAATCGAGTTGGTCTAACCCACTAACTCATCGGTATGTCAACATCGGAATAACTAATTGATTGGAAGGTTGACTTGATAAGTCGACCATGACACAAGCAATGAAAGTTGGCTTGAATTGCCACCACATCAATATCATTGCCTCAGAATATCAAAGATATTGGAAAGCTGGTTCGATATATTGAACTGATCATTATAGTTGGCTTGATATGTTGATTATATAACAATGAGAAAAAAACAAACGATTTCATTAATATTTTGCTAAAAAAAAAAAAAAAATAGAAGCAAAACAAACAACATCGAACATTGATTTATAAGAAGTTGCTGAAAATTTATAATTACAAGTGCTATTCAAATTTTTCCTCATTGGTTTGATCACATGAAGTTTTCTCTTGTTCAGATGTTTCTTTAACAGGGGAGATTACAGGATTATCAGTTGGTATTTCTTCTTCCTCTTCTTCTACAAGATCGTATATGGAAATAGAGGAAATGTCAAGGTTAGGATATAGTTTTTTAACCTTGTTGATACAATCTTCAAAGCTGAATTCATAGCCCTTGGCTCCTATTTGCTCCATTTTGTCATTAAATTTTTTGGATTTTTTAAATTCTTCAATTACAAGAAGCCTCCGTTGGATCAGTGAAGCATTTTCTTGTTCAGTTTGTTCCAACTTCTTCTCAACAAATGTTATCCTCCCTTCCATTATGGACTTTTAACTCAATACTTCTTCATATGCTCGAGTTTTCTCTTCTATGGCCTCGTCTGCCTGTTGAAGTATTTTTCTTCTTTTAGCTGCATGAGCCACAAGTTGCATAGCTTGATTTTCAGTTATTCTTAGTTAATTCTTCAAGGACAAGATCGTTGCGGTTGATTGAACAACCCTTGATTCTAAGGCTATCCGGTTAGCATCAGCCTTGTCTTTTTCTTCCTTGGCCAATGCTAATTGCTTCTGAAGATCTTCTTGAAGGCCAATCATTTGACACCAACTTTCTTCAATCATGGAGATATCATTGATAAACTGAACAAAAATGTTGGAATGTCATTAGAACAAGAATAGACTATCTTGAAAGAAAGGAAGTGCTATCTACCTTCATTATTCCTGGATAAATGGAAGATAGAATCTCTTTTACTCCATGTTTGATCATTGTCTCCCAGTCTTTCCGAAGGATGGTGGATTGCAGTATGGTTTTTGCCAGTTTTGGATTATTAATACTCGTATCAGCAATGAGCATTCGAACGATCTTGTCATTGTTCGGATCGGACTATTCCTCTACAGGAGCCTTACCTTTTTTCGTTGAAATATGCTTAGCAGATGGATCACACTCAGGTTCTTTTGAAAGAGGAATGGAAGGTTCTTGTTCCTCTTCCTCGGATGAAGATGCAACATATTCAGGAAATTCTAGCTTATTGGAAGTACTTTTTGACAAGCGGCTTCTTCTTACGCAAGATCTTTCTTCTCTGAATTGTATAGGTTTGGCCTTCCTCTTGAGTGTTTAAGGAAGTTTCTTGCCATCTGATTCCATTTCTCAAATACGATGAAGATTTCTTCTTGGAAGTATTTCTTGAAACAAAGAGTTTCGAAAGAGAAAAGAAACTCAAAATACTTGAGATAAAAGTGGCTTAAAGACCCGGGCCTGAAACCTCTTTATATAGAGAGCGTCAATGATCATGATTTATGGTCCAAATTTTTAGATATCTTGAGATCTTGACACATTTGAGATCCTGATTTGGTGGGAATCTGTGCCGTTTCTGATTTTCAGAAAGTTAGTTATAAAAATATATATAATGGTATTTGATTTGAATTTGAATTCAAATCTTATACGGTCTTTGAAATACTGACAAATGCGGTTATACGACCTGCCAAACGACTGCTCTTCCAATAGGAAGATGGCATTTGGTAAAGTTGATATGATGACCTATTAAACTTCATCTGGAAAAATCTCTTATGAAGGATTCTTCTTCTTAAAATATAAGAAGAAAGGAAAAAGATGTTTGGTAAATCTGATTGAAATATTATACTATCTATGAGTAAGTTAAGGGTTTGATTGATTTAGAGATTATTTTTTCTAAATGTTCAGTAAGTGCTAACTTCTTCCTCAAGAGAAGTTAGAGATTATGCTTCCCGATCGACTTATCCTGTTAAAGATTCCTGTTCATTGAACTTGTTCGGAATTGATTTGACTAAATTTTTCTGAATAATAATCAATGTTTATAATATGATTCAGATAATTTCATGATTAAATCAGTCTTTCTTGAAAATTTTCTTGTATGATCCGATGATTTCATACTTAAAAAATTTTTCGTTTATGAAAGTTGGAACTCTTTGCTTTTTATTGAGATAATCTATCATATCTTCTTTCTTAAAAATTTTTAAAAAAAAGAGAAAAAGAAGGAGAGGAAAAGGCATTTACCTTACTCAAAATATGATAGACATTGTTAAAGGAAAGAACTTTTTATTTCATGTTAAAGACAAAATAAGTTCCTACATCATTCATACAGATTGATTGTTTACATTCTTTTCAATTACATTTTCTTCTGTTTCAATTTGACTTATAGTAGGAACTATTTCCGTTTCTTCATGAATTTGGGAGCCTGATGTTGGTTCTTTGATTTGATCACCGACCGATTCGTCGGCTTGGTCTTTGACTGGTTCTCCAACCTAATCTTCTTCTTCATAATCCTCTTCATCGAAATCTTCCTCTATCTTTAAAGTATCTAGATCAGGATAAAATTTCTTTACTTTCTTTAAACAGTCGGCGTGACCTAGGTCATAGCTCTCAACCCCCGCTTCATGAAGTTTATCCTCAAAAGTTTCTGACTGAACATATTTCTTTACGGCTTCATTAATGGCCTCTTCAACAGATTGTTTAGCTTTCTTTGTTGCCGTTAAAGCCTTTTCTTCAGCCGCTAAAACTTTCTTTTCAGCCGTTAAAATTTTTCCTTCGGCTTCCTCCAAATTAACAGACATCGATCGGATTTTCTTTTTCTACTTTTTTAGCTTTGATTCCATGATGTTCATTTTTGATCGTGCCTCGTTCAGCTCTGCTTCTAGAGCTGATGTTTTGGTTACTGTTTCTTCTAATTTTTTTTCCATAGCATTCTTTAGTTCCTCAGCAACCTCTTTTTCTACCCTTGTAATGTTTACCTCGTTGCATATAGTTTGACGGAACTAATCGAAGTTTTTCAGACTTTCATCCATGATGCTGATCCCATGGATAACTTATGCATTTGTATTTCCAATTGGTCAGACTTATTAAAGAAAGAAAAATGATTGATTCTTTAATTGTTTAAAATGCAAATTGATTCCATACCTTCAACAGTGCTGGATGAAGCAATAAAACTGTATTGTCAATTTGCTAGGACTTGGTAATTTTCCAGTCTTTCGGAATGATGATAGACCTTAAGAGGCGACGAGCCATAATTGGATCATTTAGACCAGAATCGTTAGCATATACATGAAAATCGTCTGTAACATCTATAGCTGGTACTCTTTCTTCTTCCTCCTCCATCATCGGAGACTTTCCCTTATCAATTCGATCAGTAGAAAATGATGATGGACCAGCTTCTGAAGTTTCAATTGATCGTTTTTCTTATGTTGGAGGTTGAAGAGATGCCGATAATGGTACTTCGTCATCTTCCGATACACTGCTATTGGTATCGAAGAAATAGGATCTGCTAAGACTGCTGAAGCTGTTGAAGTTGTTGGTTTTATCTTCTTCGGTCTCTTAATTCTTCATTCTTCTTGGTCGGAGGGGGTGGCTTTTGCTCTTCTTTTCTTGGACAGTTTTCGAAGTTTCCGAACGTCCACCATGACTGATGTATCTGCAATGATTAAAAAGTTAAGTAACAGGAATGATTGCCAGTAAAGAAATGAAGAAATAACATCAGCAATAAAAATACCTAAAGAGGGATTGGGGTTGATTTCAGTCGAAAAAAGTCCTCTTTTATTGAGAAGTTCTCTTATCGGGGGAATCTCCATCCCCGTGAGCTTCTCATAATCTTCTTGGTCAGCTGTCAGAATTTTCTTGCCATCATTGGGAGTTAACCGGGGTTCCCTATTGCTAATGGTGAAATTCCAAGAAATTTTAGAGACGATGTAGAAGAAGAAAGGCTTCCAACCATGAATGGCTGACGGAAGCCCCAAGATAAATATGCGATCATGGCGTGGATTGATTACCCACCACCCATGGCCATAGAAATCTCGTTTTAGTACGAATAAGATGGTGAAAAGGGAAGTTTTAAAGATTATATCTGCGTCCTTGCAAAGAATCAAGAAAACACAGATTATTCGGATACTATTGAGAGTTAATTGGGCTGATAATACGCGATATAGTTTAAAAATCGTAAGAAAAAAGGGATGAATCGGAAATCTAAGATCGGCTCTTAAATGTTCTTCATAAATTATCAGGCTACCAGGTGGAGGCCGATTTATTTGCTCTTCAGAATTCGGAAGGACTACAGCATAATTGTCTGAAATGTTATAATACTGCTTCAATGCTAAAATTCAGTGTTCTATTAAGGAGGACCTAACATTACCTATTTTTACTGATATGGCTTATTTTTTCTATTTTTGATAAGTGGATTCTTCAGGATTATGAGTACGACTAACTTCTAAGATTCTAGCCATAAAGAAAGGAAGGAGCAAAGGAGGATTAACTTAAAAAGAAAGTAGAAAAGAAAGGATGCCGACCTGAGAGGTTTTCTCTTGCTCCTAAGATGAAGAAATTGAAATGGTGGAAAATCTATTTTCCTGGAGAAGATGGTGTTTATATACTGTCTTTCGACGGTCTAAGATTTTTTCTCGAATAACGAGATTGATTCAGGTCTTGCCACCTGTTCGTAATATACGGTAAAAAGATATAGTTTTCCAAGAGGCATAAGGCTGATCAACTCTCAAGAGAAGCAAAGCTGATCAATGTTCAAATGACGTGAAGTTGTTCGACATCCGGAAAATAACTGATCAACTATGGATAACGCTTATTGCACGTGTTGATGTCGTAACAAATTAACCATTTACAGCTGTAATTGGCTGGAAACGATTAAGTCTAAGGTCTATAAATACTGGTGAGCGCGATGGAGAAAGGGATCCTGATTCCGAAACACCTTCCACTCAATTTTTCTTCAGATCGAATCTGTCTAGTCTAGACACCATTGATGAGCTTGGGAGCAGGAGCACTTCAACGCACAGAGCCTCCAAGAAGATGAAGATTAATTAGCTCAATCTGTTTTCATTTGATCTAGTTTAAGCCCAAGCGTCATTGTAATTTGTTTGGACCCAACAATAGGCATGGTCTCAATCATGGAGATCCTCTCTCTCTCTCTCTCTCTCTCTCTCTCTCTCTCTCTCTCTCTCTCTCTCTCTATCCTAGTAGTGCACCCTCTTACCTAATGTTGAATGTGGCGGCGTCCGAAAAAAATTTAAGGGACTCGATAATTCTTGGATTTATGTTGGCACAAAGGTTTTTTAATGTCCAGATTACTATGATATTCTTCAAGAATGAAAGAAACTATTTTGCAGCTCTGAAGATCATACTTCTTTGCTTCAAGCTCATCTCAGGTTTGTCTATTAACTTTCAAAAGAGCTCGTCATCCTTCATTGGTCATTGTTGGGATAGTGATAGTAGCTTGGTTTGTGCAAAGTGGTTAAATTGTCAAGAGATTAATAGGCCTTTCAAATACATGGGGTTATCTTTGAGCGGTTCAAAACCTTCTATGTCATATTGGATGATCATGCTTCAAAGGATTGAAAATTGGCTTACATCTTGGCAATGCAAGTACCTATATTTTGGTGGCACACTTATGCTGATTATCTCGGTCATTTCTTTGCTTCCCTTATACTATATGTCTCTCTTCAGGCTCTCAATTTAGGTTATCAACAGAATTGACAAGCTCAAAAGGTCATTTCTTTGGGTTGCTTCTTCTTTGGCAAGCGGGCTCTCTTGCAAGGTTGATTGGAACACCACTTGTCTTTAAAAGGAGGGGGGCCTAGGGATCAAGGACATAAATCAGCTGAATTGTGCACTATTGGCAAAATAGGGAGGGAGATACATCACAAATGACTCTGGTATGTGGAGGAAATAGATTGAAATCACATATCATAAAAAAATAAATTAAAAAAAAAATTTGAAACTTTCAAAGTGTTGGAAGCCACCTAGGAGGTGCTCAAACTTGTGGAAAGATGTTATTAAATCTTTTCATGCTTTTTGGAATCGAGTCCTCTTTAAGATTGGGATGGAAAAAATACCTTGTTTTGAAAAGGTAGTTGGTTATGTGAAGCCTCTCAAAAGTTTTTATTTCCAGATCTCTATGCTCACAGCTCAAAGAAGAATGGAATGTTGGATGATTTCTTCAAACAGGTAGATAAGAACTTGGAAATTCATGTCTTCTTGTCACTCTTCTAGTGAACTCCAAAACTAGATGAACCTTTTGAGGATTATGCTTGCATCAATTAATCTCAGTGATAAGGATGACAAGGTTGAATGGAGTCTTGGCAATAAGAGGAATTTTTCAATAGTTTCAATGTATCAATTTATTAATTCAAGAGGCTTGCAGTGCAAATTTGCTTTCTCCTTGTGGAGCACCATAGCCCCACTTAAAATGTTTTCTTTGGCTTTGTAAGAAAAACGATATTAATACTCATGCTGTCATTGGAAAGCAAATCAGAAAAAAACTTGGGGGGATGTGTTTGGTGTAAAAACTCATCTAAAACTATAGATCATCTATTTTCAGATTGTCCATTTTTCTAAATCATTTGGAAAGCAGTCTATAATGCTTTTGGGGTTCTACAATCTCACAATACTTTTGAAAGGCTTTGTATGGATTGGACAACAAGACATTTCTATAAGTTTGCTAGGCCAATGATTGTAATGCTCACTGGAGCCATTACCTAGAATTGTTGGAAGGAGAGGAATGCGAGAATTTTCTTGGGTAAACAAGCATCCATTTGCTCTATAGTTCATCAAGGCCTCTAAACTCTTTAACATATGGTCAAATCTATGTGAAGGGAAAAATCTATCAAAGCATGAAAGAATATGGCATAGAGTCAAAATTGTTCCCACCTTACTACAGGACCTTTAAATCTATCTTCAGTGATTTTCCCCTGTCCCACATCGAAGCTTCTTCATTGATTTGTGCATCCTGGGTTCTATCCATGTCCTCCTTGATAGAATTTGATAACCATTAAGTGGTTCTGTAGATCTTCCTCACTTTTTTCCATCAACTTCCTAACTCTATTCTTTGGCCTCTTTCCCTACTCTTTGTTTTTTACTTGTCCTTCCTAATTTTCTATAAATACCTTTTGCTTTTAATAAAGACAGGGTGGCCTTAGACTCTCATATTCCCCCAAAAGAAAAAGCATAAACGAGTTAACATTTGACATTGTTCCTCTAGGCTGGTGGTGCACTCTATATTTTAGGTATGATAATTTTCTAGTTAGATGAAAAATTTAGCTATCTAAATATTGTATCAAGATTCTTGTATTTCATATCTTTTTTAGAAAACATTTCATGTATACCATAAATAGGGAGCACATTTGGTCTAGTTTCAAATGATAGATACCATTTATGACAAAAAAAGACAATCAGAAATTCTAATGATCATGCTTATAATTCTTTGTGAAGATTGGACTGCACAATAGTACATGTAGACTTCTTTGGTATACAGAATGCTGGGAGGTAGATAAAGAGTTTCCATTTCTTATTCTATTGAGGCTTGAGTATTCTAACCCTACTGTCAATTAAATTAATCTTTCAATAAAGCTATATTTGTCACTAGCACATGAAGCCAACCCATGCAAAAGGAGTAGAGGATAACTTTTTTTCCCCCTTTATTCCAATCTTTTAAAGCTAATGGGACCACAGGTCTAATTTCTTGCACCTTGATTCAATCATTTAATTGAAGTGTCCATCTGGAAATGAAACCCTGATCCAAATAGAAAAATATCCATGGTTGTTGCTACATGTCTCTAAACTGGATAAATTGGCTATACTGGAGTGGCTTTGGACTCTTGAGGATTTGCAAGAAAATGGTTCATGACTTTGGAAGTGGGCTCGATTAGCTCCTTGACTTGCAAAAAAAATCCTTGATATTGAAAAAATTAGTAAGATTTCTCCAATGGAAGATCCCTCGATATTTAAGTCAGTTTTGAGAGAAAGAATAGTAAAAAAAATAGAGAGAGTGTGAATTTGAAATTATCCCTGGAGTTTCCCTTGACCCTCTATTTATAGAAGTAGAGGGCCAAGTTAGTTAGGCGGTTATAACCATTTGTGAGGCGGTTACATCATTAAAAAAGTGGTTGAGTCAGTTAGGCTATTAAGAGATCAATTTATAAAATGGTTTGTTAAGTGGTATGCTACACTTTTCGATAACCACTTTATCAATCTTATCATAATGGCTCTAACAACTTTGAGACATACTTTATTTTAAATAAAGTTATAAAACTTTGTACCTAATTCAGGTAAGTGGTCGGTACTTGTCCAATGAGTAGTTGAGTAGTCTTTACTTCAGATAAGTGATTGGCTCCTAGCCGTTTGGCACATTGTGTCTTGAATAAATAATTGACTTTTGGCCATCTGACACCTTGTACCTTGAACAAGTGATTGACACCTGATTGTCTAGCATCCTATATCTAGAAAAGTGATATCCTATGCCTAAAATAAATGATCGGCTCCTAGCCACCTGATATCCTATGCCTAAAATAAGTGATCGGCTCCTAGCCATCTAGCACCAGTGCCTTGAATAAGTGATCGGCTCCTAGCCACCTGGCATCCTGTGCCTTGAATAAGTGATCGGCTCTTGACCATCTGGCATCCTATGCTTGGAATAAGTGATCAACTCTTGGCCACCTGGTACCCTATGCCTTGAATAAGCGATCGGCTCTTAGCTGTCTAGCATTATGTGCTTGGAATAACTAATCAGTTCATGACCATCTAGCATCTTGTGCTTGGAATAAGTGATTGATTCCTGGTCATTTAGTATACTGTGCCTTGAATAAGTGATCGACTATGACCACCTAGCATCCCGTGCCTTGAATAAGTGATTGGCTTTTAGCCTTTATCATCCTGTGCCCGAAAAAGTGATCAGTTCCTAGCTATCTAGAACCCTTGATCTGTAATAAGTGATTGGCTCCTAGCTACCTGGCATCGTGTCTTGAAAAAAGTGATCAGTTCATGGCCGTATGGTATCCTATGCCTAGAATAAGTGATTGGCTCTTGGCTATCTAGCATCCTATGCCTTGAATAAGTGATTGGTTCCTGGTCATCTGGCACCCTATGCCTAGAATAAGTGATTAGATTTGGCCATCTGGTATCCTGTGCCTTGAATAAGTGATCAGCTTCTGGTCACCTAGCACCATGTGTTTATAATAAATGATCAGCTACTAGCCAAATACTTTTCTACATATCAATAGTTACTTATGATAGGTTATCTATCTTGTAATAGTTGTCCCCCACTTTCGAGTTTGAATTGATTTACTAAATTCACCTCAGAAGTACAACGAAAAGCTTTACAAGTCTTTTTATGGAGAAAAAGATAATTAATTACTTTTTGCATTATCATTTCAATGTACAGCATTAAATATGGCATGCATTTTTCACGAAAATCATCATTAGGCTTGATAGCAGGACATTTTTGAAATGACAATGACCCATCAATCTACGAGGTTTGTCTTCCAACCAATAAGGATAGCCCATGTATCAAGAAGAAAGTGGCCGATACCTTGAACCGAGGATTATGCAACATGGCTGTCATCCAATGATAAAATGATTTAATTTGAACCATTGAGCACCATTATAAATAGTGGTTTTGTCTTTCAATATGGATCGTTTGCCTTTCTATTCTTTTGCTTTTGTCTATAGGAGAGCTAGCAAGTGATCCTTTTTCAAGTTTGGCCCAAAAAACCTAGGATCTCTACTTTCCTTGATAAGAGACCTTAGTTCCTTTCTTTCTTCCATAGTTTCTTATTTTATAGCCATGGCCTCTAGGATTAAAAAAACCATTAGAAAAGTGAGGAGTTCAAGAGTAAATCCCACTAAAGCTATAGTGGACCCAAACCAAGTCGAGGGGCATCCAACTTCTCCTGTTGCTGTTTCAAGATCCCATAAGAGGACCTCTCTAGGTCTTAATAAGAAAAAGTCCAACATTAACGAAAAAGACTTAGGAAGCTCAAGGATAAGTATTTTATCCCTGATGATATAACCAATCCTAGCCCTGATGAACTGGTCCTGTCTCCTCTGCCTGGGTGCATCGCCTTCTATGAGGATGCATTCGATGTTAGGATTTGGTTCCCGCTTTATCCTTTTATTAGGAATGTAATGGATTAATATAAGGTCACTTTGACCAAGTTTTTTTTGAAAGGTCTCAGGGTGGTCATTAGTTTTATCGTTATCTATCATTTGGTATTATCTATCATTTGGTAGGAACAAAGCCAAGATGTTCTTTATTTCAAGCCATATTCATACTAAAATCCAATCCTTATGATAAGAACTGGTACTACTTTGCCCACAGGCAATCTTGCAAACTTGTAGAGGGTATCTCTTCTTTCATCCATGTATGGAAAAATAAGTTTTTCTTCCTTTCTTCTGATAAGCCTTTAGGCATTAGGTGTTCTTAGGATAGAGCCTAGACCAAACCCTACTCTAATAAAATTCCTTTAGATGAAGATTTGGAGCACTTCAATAAATTGCTCAATATCGAGTTCCCAGAGCTTAAAATTTCTTTTGACCAATCAAGCTCTGTATGATATAGGCATTAGCCTAGTTGGTCCTCACAGTATGTCCGATCACTTTAAACTCTTTTTTCTCTCTTTTTTATATAGTCATTGGATTTCACCGATCTCCTGATCTTTATTTGGGTTATCATGTTTGCAAGAATGAAGAGAATTGGTGTAAAGAGATTACAAAAGGTTGCAAAAAGAAAAGGGACAGATGCCACTTAAGAGGTCAAGAGGAAAAAGATTGAAGGGTCTTCTCTACCAATGTCTTCCTCAAGTACCCCTATAACAAGAAGTGGCTGATCTCCAGCACCAATATAGGTGCCTATACCTACTCCTCCAATGACCAATCCGACTAGGTCATTGAAAGTTGTCCTACCGCTACTTCAATGACTAGCCCTACCATGTCATGGAAGGCCATCTGACCACATCCCCTTGTTGTTGCTAGACAGTCCTCGGTTGTTCAAGAGGAGCACATTATTCCACAGAAAAGATTAAAGTTGAGTGATGTCGGCCCTAGGAGTCCAAGGCTTGGTCAGGAGTTGCTAGAGATGATTCTCCTTTCCATTGACAGAGAGGAACAGGAGGTAAATACATTCTCCTAAGTTCTTAGCAATAGCTACCTTGGAGTTTTTTTGGGTAACTATCCCTTCATTTGGCTATTCCCTTCTTTTACCTTCTTTCTTCTTTCTTTTTTGATCCTTTTATCTCTATTTTTTCTCTTTTAGCTTCTCTCCAACAGCCACCTTAGAAACTTCCTTATCTCATATGATGGGGTAAGGAATGATTTGTAGAGGAGCTTGTGATAGCTAGGGAAATAGCTAAGAAGGTAGACAATCAATTTGAAGCTGCCAATGTCTAAACAAAGACTGTTAAGGCACATGCTGACATTGTCAAGGTGCGGGCCAATATAATCGAGGCCTAAAAGATTGAACTGGAGGTTGCAACCTCCAATGAAATAAATAACTGAAGGGTTCCCTCTCTGATGCCAATAAGGAGATTAAAATAATTTGAGTCTTCATTTAAAAGCTTCGAAAGAAAAAGGAGAGATTGGAGAAGGAGCTTGCAAAGGCCAAGAAAAAGGCCGTACAAGAGTATAAGGCATTTGATAACTTCTTGGATGACATCGCCAAAGAGTTGAATAGGGTTTTCTATGAGAGATTTAAGGATTGCCAAAGCAAGGTAAGGGAGCTTTTCTCGAATATTGATATCACTCTCCTTATCTTGAGCATATTCAACCTGATTGTGAAGGAAGTAACAAAGGTGTGAGACATTGAAGCACTTTTTGATGATTTTTTTTCAATCACTTTCGAAGCCACAGCTGTTGTAGAGGCATTAGAGGCACCATTGGATGCCTAGCTAGAAGCGTCAATTGACCAGGTAGAGGAAGTATGAAGGCTTATCTTTTTGTATAGACTTTTTATTTCTTTTTTAACTTGTATTCCTCCCACTGGGAGTTTTAAAACTTTATGCTTTGTAAAAGAATATTTAAAGTAATGAAATCTCCATTTCTAAATCAATATTTCTTCTTTTCTATTTTTTTAATACTTTGAATGTATGCAATAATATGGGATCATTTGCCATGTTTGCGATAACTTGGTATCCATCATCATAGATAAGGTGGTCAACGTGTAGTCTATGCCTGAAAAACAGCTTAGAATACCTCCTGAGAATGTAGAGGAGGTTGGTGAACTTTCGAGGATAGTAGATTTGATAGAGAATCCAGTAGAAGGTGTAGCCAATGATCCTCCGAGATCCTCGACCGAGATACAGGTCAAGAGAAAGATCTCCATTTATGAGGCAATGAGAATTGCCCCTAAGATTCATAAGCTAACACAAAAAGATTTCAAGTTATCACTGACAACACTAATGTATTTTTCTTTGCCTTCAAACTTGGCTTCAGCAGATATATCTAGAAGGCCAAAGAGTTTTATTTGAATATCGATCCCAACTTTCTCACCTTGGTAGATTTAAAATCCTAATTTTTAATAGAAGAAGTATTAGAGAGAGACCCATCTACCTTCATAGAGGCTATCGGTGCCACTTTAGATGTTGGACTAGAGATAGCAACCTTTGGCCCCCTAGTAAAATATGATCCCCTTTTGAAGGATCCGAGTAGTGAGAAGGGTAAGGATTTTGGTTCTTCGTTTGCTAAACCTCTAAGGGCTCCAAAATAGAAAAAAGCTATAAGTATATATTTTGTTTTTTTACTTTTCATTTTGACTGATGTAATCCATAAAGATAAAAGAATCCCTCTGGTATATTTTGTAAGAAATTTTCTAAAATTAATGAAAGAATTTCATTTCCTTCATCTTTTGCACTCTCATTTTCATTGTTTCTATATAAAAATATATGTTGCTCTTTGAGCTTTAAGGCTTTTGTATAAAATATTTGTCTAATTGGAAGTTTGGACAGGCCCGTGCTATTTATTTGATCACTTGAGAATACCCGATTATTTTGAGAATATTTGATCACTTTGAATAAATGAAATTGATAAAAAAAATTAGGCAAGCCTATGCCATTTATCCGATCACTTAAGAATACCTGATTACTTTGATAGAGAGAATATCTAATCATTTTAATAGAGAATATTCGATTAAAAATTTAGACAAACCTATGCCCACTACAGATTACTTTGATAAAGAGTACCTGATCAAAAATTTGGACAAACCTGTGCCTTCTACCAATCACTTTAATAAAATATACCTAATTAGAAGTTTGGACAAATATATACCCTCTTTGGACAAACCTGTGCCCACTACTGATTACTTTGATAAAGAATACTTGATTAAAAGTTTGGATAAATATGTACCCTTTATGAACAAACTTATGCCTACTATTGATTACTTTGATAGAGAATACCAAATAAAAAATTTGGACAAACATGTTCCCATCTTGGATAAACCTATGCCCACCATTGATAACTTTGATAAAGAATAGCTGATCAAAAGTTTTTGTGCCCTCTTTGGGCAAACCTATGCCTACTACTGATCACTTTGATTAAAAATATCTAATCAAAATTTGGTAAACTTGTGCCCTCTTTGGGCAAACCTGGGCCCACTATCTATCACTTTGATAGAGAATACCTAATCAAAAATTTGAGCAAACTTGTGCTCTCTTTAGGCAAACATGTGCCCTCTCCTAATCACTTTGATAGAGAATACCTTATCAAAAATTTGAGCAATATGAGTTTTCTTTGGACAAACCTGTGCTCTTTCTCGATCACTTTGATAGAACAATGGAGAGACACCTTCTTATAAGAAAAAAAAATTATTAATAATATTTTCTCAAATTATCAAAATTCTATGATCTTGGGATTGAACTTCTATCCAAAATTTTTAAGTTATATGCTCCAGATTTGATGACTTTTGATATTTTGTAGGGCCCTTCCTAATTAGGTATGAGTTTTTCTTATTCTATTGGCTTAGAGATTTTAGCTTTCCAAATAACAAGTTCTTATTGGAATATTTTGGCTTTGATCCTGGAGTTGTAATATTGGACAACCTTCTATTTATAAGTTGCTATCCTGATATAGGCTTTTTCCTATGCTTCTTTCAAAAAATCAAGATTTAATTGTAATCTTTCTTGATTTGTACTTTCATCGTACTCCTTGACTTGATTGGATACTAAGCTAATATGCAAGGGGATGATTGCTTCTGCTCTATAAGTTAATTTGAAAGGTATTTCACTAGTTAATATATGAGAAGTTGTTCAGTAGGACCAAAGGATACTGTCCAATTCGTCAACCTAGAAGCCTTTTGCTAAGTCAAGTCTGGACTTCAAGCCTTAAAGAATGGTTCGATTAGTTATTTCTGCCTCCCTATATTTTGGAGGTCCTACTGATATGGATCTTTGTTCAATATACAAGTTTAACTAGAATTCTCAAAATCTTTTGTTGTTAAACTGCCTTTCGTTATTAGAGATAATGCATTTAGACAATCCGAATCACCAGATGATAGACTTCCAAACAAAGTCTTGAAGTTTTTTTTAGTTATATGGGCCAAGGTATCAACTTCCATCCATTTGGTGAAGTAGTCAATAGCCGCTAATAAGAACTTTCTTTGCTCGGTTGCCATTGGAAAAGGTCCAAGCATATTAATTTTTCACATATCAATGACCAAGGGGCTAGAATATGAGTGATTGACATAGATGGCTTTCTTTGGATATTAGTAAACTTCTGACATCAATCGTATTTTTGGACAAAGTCCATAACACTTATAGGTTTGAGGGCTAGTAAAATCCTTGTCCAAAAACTTTAGAGACTGATATCCTTCCTCCAATATGATTGTTACAAATATCTTCATGAACTTCTTAAAAGGCATACTCAGCTTTTGAAAGATGCAGGCATCGGAGTAGAGGCATTGTAAAAGAATTTTTTTAGAGCTGTCCATTTAGAAGAATATACCATAGGGCTTTCTATATGATCTCTCGAGCTTCTTTTTTATCAGCTGGAAGATTTTCTTTATCAAGAAATCTTATAAGTGGGTCAATCCAGCTTGGCTTATATTCTAATTGAGCAACAATAGGAGTTTCTTCTATACTAGA
This sequence comes from Areca catechu, assembly GCA_021397845.1. Classification (NCBI taxonomy): domain Eukaryota; kingdom Viridiplantae; phylum Streptophyta; class Magnoliopsida; order Arecales; family Arecaceae; genus Areca; species Areca catechu. Next base: position 132,268,456 of record CM038049.1, read on the forward strand.
AGTTTTCAAATATTTGATGAAGACTCCTTATGGAAGATTGAGCAATCCAAGATATCAAGATGCGATACAGCATCTGCTTGGATATTTTTAGATTTAAGTATCTACTAGATTTTTAGAACTTTGAAATTTGAGGATAAATCTTTAATATTTTAAAGATATCTGATCATGGTTGGCTCTTTAGCTCCATATTCTGCACATGTATGACAACCAATTGTGAGTCAGAGAAGACTTTGATTTGATCGATGCTAATCTCTTTGGCTATCTTTAAGCCAGCAATTAGAGCCTCATTTTCAATCTAATTGTTGGTAGTGTGAAAACCAAATCTCAGGGTATACTCCATCACTATCTCATCAAGATTTATGAAGATTAATCCAGCTTCACTTTTTTGGATATTTAAGGTACCATTGATATACAGGATCCAAGAAGGGGTGGTTGATTCTTCTTCCGATCTCTTTTCTACCCTTCATTTAGTATTGTACATTCAATGATGAAGTCAGCAAGGACTTGAGCTTTTATACTAGGGTGAGGTTTATATTCAATGTCAAAATTTTTCAATTCAATAGCCCATTTGGCTAGATATCCTGATATGTCTAGCCTCTGAAGTATAGATTTTAGAGGCTAATATGTTAAAACAACCATAGTATTGGACTAAAAATATGGTTGAAGTCTTCTTGATATAGTGACAAGAGCATAGTTCATCTTCTTAGCTTTAGTATACCTTACATCCGCATCCCTTAATATTTTTCTAGTGTAATATATGGGATTTTGTACACAAGCATCTTCTCTCACCAATATAGAACTAATGGTATTAGGAGAAATGGATAAGTAAATATAAAGTTACTCACCTTCTTTTGACCTTGATAGCAACAAAAAAGAGCCAAGATACTTTTCAAGTCTTCAAAGACTAATCGATAGCTAATCGATCACTCGAAATTATTGATGTCTTATAATTTTGAAGAACAATAAGCACTTTTCAACTGATCAGGAGATAAATGGCAGAGCAAAGCAATTCGATAAGTTAGATATTGGACTTCCTTTTTATTTCAGGGGTACTTCATTTTCAAAAGTATTTAGATCTTTTTAAAATTGGCTTCAATTCCTCTCTAAGTTACCATGAAGTCCAAAAGCTTTTCAAATGTAACATCGAATGTGCACTTGTTTGGATTAAACTTCATCTAGTATTGTCTTAATTCATTAAAGGTTTCTTTTAAATCAGTTATGTAGTAGTCAGTTTTTATACTCTAGAAAAATATATCATCCACATAGATTCCGTACTTCTTCCGATCTGATTCTTGAAGACTTTGGTGATCAGGTACTAGTAAGTAGCTTCAGTATTCCAAAGGATATCATTTTATAACAGTAGAGCCATCTTTCTATAACAAAGGCTATTTTCTCTTCATCTTCTTCCACCATCCAAATTTGATTATATCTCGAGAAAGCATCCATGAAGCTCAATAATTTATGCCCGGATGTAGCATCTACCATTTATCAATTCTTGGTAAATGATAGTTATCTTTTGGACATGCTTTATTAAAATTAGTATAGTCTACGTAGATTATCTATTTGACATTTGCCTTCTTGATCATAACAGCATTAGCTATCCAGTCTGGATAATGAGTTTTCTTGATAAAGTTGGCCTTTAGAAGCTCGTCTACCTCCTCTTTAATTGCCTTTTACCTTTCTAGAGCAAAATTTTTTTCTTTTGCTTAACAAGAGGATAGTAAAAGTCCATACTTAATTTATAGACAATGACATCTGCAGGATTACATGGCATAGTAGTAGCTATCCAGGCAAAGACATCGGCATTGGCTCGAAAGAAGAGAATCAATAATTCTTTGACTTCAAAAGCCAAGAGAGATCCAATCAGTATAGCTTTATCTAGATCATCTCTTAGAAAAATGCTTATTAATTGCTCAGCAAGTTTTCCTCTGTTTGCAGTGGTACCTTCTTTGACATCCAACTTGTCTACTTGTTAGGGTTTTGACAATTGCAAGAAAATACTATCTCACTAATATTTAATCTCATCTCATTTATTCAACTTTATGCTTAGTTAGAAAGTGAATGAGCAGGTGATAGATAGAGACTATTACCTTCAGTGCATTTAACCGTCATTGTCTAAGAATTGTATTATAAGCTGATGATATTCAAACTATCAAAAAATTTAGTTAGACTTTTGCTTGTCTTGTAGTTGGCCTGTAATTATCAATAAAGGAATCTGTCATTCTATGATGATAGAGTTCTTGGAGAACTCGATTAGTGAAGTATACACCTTTTTTAGCTTTTCAAGTGGTAGTTTCATTTTCTGGAAAGTATTATATAATAAGATGTTGACAGAGTTTTCATTATCAACTAAATCTTTTTTATATTATATTTGGCCACAATCATAGAGACAACGATTGCATCATTGTATGGGGTTTGAACCTCCTTTACATCATCATCAGAGAAGGTGATAACATTCTTGTTTTGAGAACTAGTTGACTCTACTTGATGCCTCTTCCTTGGTGGCTCCTCATCTCGCCTCCCTGCCTCCCAGTCATGGGAGAGGCCTGAGATCATACTAACTCGTCCCTTAATTACAAGGTTGTCTAACTCAACTCCATGCTTAGGATGTGTTGGAGGGGCTTTTTCTTTTTTCTAGATATTTATGTACTTGTTGAGGTAGCCCCTTCAAATCAGGTTTTTAATTTTTTGCTTGAACTACCAACAACTTTTCATATCATATCCATGATCTCTATGACAATGGAATCACTTTTTCTTATCCCTCTTCTCCAATGGACCTCTCAAGGGTAGCAGTCAGTGCAAGAAATCCTTGTTCTTGATCTCCATCAGGATCTGAGATTAAGAGGCAATAAAGGGGGTATAGTTAGTAAATTGCTTGGCAAGATAATTTAGCTTTGAAATCTGCATGGGTTTGGCAACTTTTGTCTAAGTGTGAGTCTCTTTCTTGCAAGGCTGCTTCTTCTCATTTCTCTTCTTTCCTTCTTCTGTTTGACAAAGGAACCGTCCTTCTTCAACTTGAGCATACCTCCTTACATGTTCAAGAAATTTAGCATAGCTCCTTGAAAAATTTTATCCAAGGAGAAACTCAAGTGACCATTCTAGAATCCTTGCTTTATGGTTAATATGGCAATGGACTGATTTAGGTTTTTGACTTCCAGCATGGTTGTATTGAATCATGCTACATAACTCCAAAGTGTCTCTCTTTCTTCTTCTAACTACCTAGCTGCTAGAAATAATGGATAGATCCATATGACAGGCTTGAAAACCATATCCTGGTTACTTTCTTTAGAGTTGCCGGAAAGGCCAAGCACAATAAGGTATCTGATGCACCTTGGAGCCTCATGAGGACTTTGTATTCCTCTAGATGGCCAACAGGATTAGTAGAGCCATCATAGGATTTCATTGATGAAATCTTGAACCAATGAAAAATCAGCTCATTCATGATTTCTTTAAAGAAAAGGGACTTGTGTTGAAGTCATAGAAATTATTTTGATGGCGATCTCTCATATAGATTTCTCCAAGTATAGACTCCAGCTCTTGAATCTTCTTTTCGATATCATTTCCTTGCTAAGAGCGATGATTCAAAGAGTGCAATAGAGTTGAATCCTCTTGAAAACTCTTCAGGATAAGATGGCGGTGGTTTCTTCCTTCTTGAGGAGGAATTGATCGTCGAATTTCTTCCTCCCAGTATGAAGGTTGATGACTTCTATCATGTCCACTAGACTGGCACTAGTGGTTCCACTAAGATGATTCAGCTAATGGAGTAAGGGGCCAGATAGTGGATTGTTGAAGAAGATGGATGGCATTTGCTAGTAGTTGGACCTACTTAACCAAAGTATCCCTCCTTCGGTCAATAGTAGGAACAGGTTAAGGATTTCTCACCTCAACTTTTGTTATACTAGGAGCATTTCGAGAAGATCATCGTTGAAAAGTATGGTTGAGTGGAGGTCTTTCTTTATTTATTTTCTTGAATGAGTTGGGCAAAGCCCTTCCTCTAGTACCAATCTTGCACCTCTCCAAGCTGGATAAGCTGGCTGTACTAAAGTGGCTTTGGCTCTTAAGGATCTTCAAAAAACTGGCTGATGACTTTAGAAGTGGACTTGAACAACTCCTTCACCTGCAAAAGAAGTCCTTAGCATAGAAAAAATTGATAAAACTTCTCCAACGGGGGACCCTCGAATGCTTAAGTCTGCTTTAAGAAAGAGAATGTAAGAAGAAAATGGAGAGAGAGTATGAGTTCGAAATTATCTCCTAGAGTTTTTCTTAACCCTCTATTTATAAAAGTAGAGGGTCAATTAATTAGGCGATTATAATCATTTGTGAGGTGATTATACTATTAAGAAAGTGGTTGAGTCGGTTAGGCCATTAAAAGATCAATTTGTAAAATAGTTTATTAAGTGATCTGTTATATTTCTTGATAACCAATTTACCAATCTTGTTATAACTACTTTAATAATTTTAAGATATATACTTTATATTAAATGAAGTTATAAAATTTTATGCCTGACTCAAGTAAGTGGTCGACACCTATTCGATGAGTAGTTGAGTAGTTTGTGCTTCAGATAAGTGATTTGCTCCTGACTATCTTGTGCTTGGTGCCTTGAATAAGTAGCAAGCTTCCGGCCATTTGGTATCCTGTGCCTTGAACAAATGATCAGCACCTAGCTATCTGGCATCCTGTGCTTGGAATAAGTGATCAGCTCCTGGTCACCTGGCATCCTGTACCTAGAATGCTTGATTGACTCCTGGCCATCTAGTACTTTGTTCCTTAAATAAGTGATCGGCTCCTGGCCACATAGCATCCTATGCCTTGAATAAGTAATTAGCTCTTGGCCATTAAGCACCTTATGCCTAGAATAAGTGATTGGCTCTTGGCTATCTAGCATCCTGTACCTTAATAAGTGATCGATTCCTGATTATTTAATATCCTATACCTAGATAAATGATCGACTCCTGGCCATTTGGCATCTTGTGTCGGCACCTTGCCACCTAGTACACTATGCCTTAAATAAATAATTAGCTCATTGCTATCTAACACCCTGTTCTTGAAATAAGTGATTGGCTCCTAGCCATCTAGCATCTTATGTTTGGAATAAGTGATCAACTTCTGGCTACCTGGTACCTTGTGTCTTAAATAAGTGATCGGCTCCTGGCTATTTAGCATCCTGTGCCTGGAATAAGTGATCGGCTCCTAGCTATCCAACATCCTATGTCTTGAATAAGTGATCGACTCCTTGTATCATGTCCTAAAATAAGTGATCAGCTCCTAGCTATCTGGCATCTTATATCTTGAATAAGTGATTGGCCACCTAGCATCATGTGCTTGAATAAGTGATGGACTCCTAGTCGAACACTTTTCTATGAATCAGTATTTACTTATGATAGGTTATCTGTCCCCATGAAATAATGCTAAGATGGAATGAGGAATTCTAGCTTTGGATCCATTGCACTATTTAGTAGAATAACAAAATGAGGAATCACATTTTCTTCAAAATCATCATTCCTTCAATTAAGAAAATGGTGATTTTACTCTTTCATGGGGACGATGGCTTGATTAACAATTATGATATATGATATCGGGGGAAACCTCATTCGCAGAATCCTGAAAATCAATAGTGAAGGAAATCACCTGAGCCTAAGTGGGTTAGATAGGAGCAGTGAGTAATTAATCTACTCTCCGGTATTAAGATTATAGTACCTTAAGTATGAACATACTGAACCAAAATCACCAAGTTCATCTCACAGGGATGAAATATTACTGAATCACATGAGAGCAATAAGTTCTGGTTCATGATGCTTTTTCAAAAGATCTTACTATCCATTCAGTCTTGCCTCACCAAGACAGAGGGAAGAAGCAATATTCTAACTCTCAAACTATCATGTTAAGCACACCAAGGCATATTCAGCCTTCCAGGACTTCATCAGGCTTAACCTCCAATCTTATAGTTCTCCACTAAATATGAACTCACAGTCTCCAAGACTCTTCACTAGGTTCCATCTTCGGCCTTTCTAACTTCTCCTGGATTAACATTCGACCATCCAAATTAATGGCAAGCAGGTCTTTGATCAAGAGGTATTCAGCTAACAACTTTGAACATAATTAATGTTCGGTCTCTTTGACTCTTAGGGTTTGCAGGACTTTGGTACCATAGAATCCTGAGGGTATTGAATTTCTCCACTGAGAGTCAAAACCTGTCCATTGGCAGCTTACCACCAAATGCCTGAATGAAAGGCTCACCGATACTTATTCTGATGTACTTCTTATAATAGATAAATAATCAAATTCCATAATAAAATGTTGATCTTAGTCATTAAAGAGGCGTGGCCCTCTATTAAGCCATAATTCCCAGAGCCATTAAGGCAAACAATAAAAAAATAGACAAGACAAGATCCCCATCAATGGCTAGAGGATATTTCAGATATGGCAAGGATATTCGCCTCTCAACAATCATGATAAAAGAAGAAGATCTGATCTTCACTTGTCCACCAACTATCATGTCAAATATTCTCCAAAGTATCTTGGGAGTTGAAATATGAAAGAGAGTTCTCAGTGAACTCCCTAGAGGCATGTCTCCCTTGTAAGCACTCTTGTGCTATCATTTTCTATCTTCATTATCCTATGTGGTCTGAGATATTGACTTGAGTATCGAAGGGCCTTCACCAGAGCCACCTCCGTCTAGGACTTCTTTTGTAGGTATAGTCATTGGTATCCTCTCTCTAGCCTACTCCAACGTTCGAGATGGATTTCAGCACCATCAAATAGAGGAAGAGCCTACAATTCATCGATTTTCTTTCTAAACAAGCATCAAGTGGAGTATCAACACTGCCTAATGGTATGACCAATAGGCATTTTGATGCTACCATCCTGTCAACACCACCTAGCTATGCAACCACTCGATATTCTGGCATCACCACCTCCCGACAAGCTGGCCAGCCTACTAGAGACTCTGCTCTAAACCTCCAAATCAGTACTACTCAACTAGGGGATCAACTTGGATCAACCAAGATCCAATCATGCTCTAGATGATCTAACGACAAGGTCCAATGGCTTCAACAGAAAGCCCACCAGCCTTCGTTCCTATCCTTGATCATTGGAAGCCAACTAGAGGTTCTCCAACCCCATCTTCGTCCACCTCTAATATCCTCACCGCTCAACTGGGAAATCAAATGTCCGAGCTTGGCAATGTCACCGATGAACACAAGCATGAAGTCTCGTTCCATCAAGTTTTTATTCCATCCAAAGGCAGCATCCTCTTAAAAAAAATTATTGTTTGGATCATGCTCAGTGTACGGGATAAATTATGAAATATATGTACGTTGGGCATCATGCAATCGAGAGTTGGTGGTAAAAGGCTGTGATTATCCACCATGGGATTTTATACGACCACATAAAAGCGATCTCCAACTGGAAACCGGGAGGAGACCCCTCTCAGGCCCCCCCCCTTTCTACAGGAACATGGGATTGATTTTGACTCATTGCCTGTAGAGCTTAGAAGCGACATTCGAACAAATCCATCACCCAGGACAAGGCCAACCTCAAAGCTACCACCTAGGGAGGAGGCCCATTGGGGGTCTCCATTTCCGTCCCTGTCCTTGTCCGAGGGGATCTTGCTAGGAGCTTCCTCCTCGCCACCATCTCCCTCCATCCAAGAGAAGTTCGTCTAAGATTCTCTTCACCGCTACCCTCACCCCATTCGCCAAACACCCACAGGAAGCTCTGGCCTTCATCTCCTCTCTGCCCATCGGAGGTTCTCACCTCCATCTCCGTCTCTATTTATGGGAAGCTAATTGAGGTCCTCTGCCCCATCTCCATTCACCTTCAGCAACACCGGCAATTCCCTTGGCCATGGGCATTTGCAATGTCATCGGCCACGAGCGCCGCAGCCACAAGTACTTTAGCTACAGAGATTTTGACTGGAACAAAACCGTCCATTGACTTTGGTGATATCGTTAGCGATAACCTCGGCTTCCTTTGACTCAATCTTGGATAGGTCGAGGATCCCTCTGATGTTGAGCTTCCCTCAGCTATGAAAACCTTGTCCATGAATGCCTCGGTCGACAAAGCCTCCTCACCTTTGTTCCATCCCCATTTGCAAGAAGCCCTAGACTTTGTTTCCTCTCCACTGGATACAGGTTTTTGCCTTCATCTCCATCACCATACATGGGAAGCTGCCTGAGCTTTGCCACTGGCGTTGTCAGTGATAGTGTCATTAACCTCTTCAATCATGAAGCCCGGGTGAAGTACTTCGACCACGATGCTTTGGTCACAAAAATGCCTAAACTTTGGCCATGAACTTCCTGTGACGTCTTCTTGTGACATTAAGCATCCCTTCGACTACAAAAATGCCCAATCTTCGACTGCAAACTTCCTGAGGCATCTCCCTGTGATGTCAAGCATCCCCTTGGCCTCAAAAGCCTTGACCGGAAGAAGCATCAATCATGAAGGATTCATGGTGTCAAGCTTCCTTTGGTCCATTCCTGGCTGGATCGAAGATCCCCTTGGCCATGAAAGCCGATCGAGGTCTTCCACTTGCATCCCCCCTCGATTGGAAGCCTGTCAGAGGTCCCTCTCGCTGTTGTCTTCCCCTGTCCAAGGGAAGTTTGCCATAGGTATTCCGTGTCTATTTTCTCCTTGACAGACATCTTCTTTACCACTGACTCTACCCTGTGGAAACCTGTCGGAGTCGTTGAATGCCTTCGTTGTGAGCACCTCCATAAATGTCTCAGCCACGAGTGCATCAGTAGCAAAAGTCTCAAGCCTCCAAAGCTCTCTAAGCCTTGGTCCGGAGGGAGTCGGAGGTCACCTCGACTGCCAAACATTTATGGCATCAAATTTTCCCTCAGCTGCGAGTGCATCAATAGCAAAAGTCTCAACCGCAAACCCTTCAGTCATGAGAGGCCAGGCGACCTTAACCTTCATGTCGGTAAACCTCGGGGCCTATGGTTGTAAAGGTGGCAAGGGGAGAGATCTTTAGAACCCTGTGTCACTTCGAATGAGAGCTTAGGTGGCACCCGGGGGGATTTCTCAGGGCCTCCAAAGTCCGGCCGGACAACTTCTTCGAAAGCTATGATGATCGATAGGTTCCTTTACCCTTGGCAATGCCATCGGTAACCACATCAGCCTCCTTCAAACTCAGCCCTGGCTAGGTCTGATGCCACGTTGGCCACGAGCACCTATTCTAGGAAGAGCCGAGATCAATTCACAATTTAGCTGAGGCAAAGCCCAGAGACTTCGCTGATGCCCAATCAACTGGGACTCCAACCCTTGGTATTCATCATACACGTGCATGGCTAAGGATCAAAGTTTTTATATACAAAGCCTTCGATGGTAAAATCTGGTGACACTTCTAGATGGGCTTAACCTCGTGACTTGAATTATGTTCCAATAACTTGTCACGGCCAAGTGCCAGAATGCTGTACATGTGATAATTAAAGCTGAAGCTAGCCAGAGATGGGTGACAGCCTCCCAAAGTCGAGCATCCCAAAAATAAGAAAACTGAGCAATCCATCACCATCTATCTTTCTTGCAACTCTGCAAAAAAAAATAAAAAAGAAGAAGAAAAAAAGTTGCAGAAATCCAGCCTACAGCATGTCACTGGGAGGTGGTATGGAGGTCAAAGTGCAGCAGGGGTTTCCATCATATTTGAGAAAGCCCAAACCTGACCCATGCTCAAAATGCACTTGGGTCGATTACAGGCCACGCATGGTGGACGACATGCAATCGAGAACCGATGATTGGTGGACGACATGCAACCGAGAACCGATGATTGATAAGTCTATCAATTATCCCAACTTAATCATTAAAATAAATATTAATTATTTAGTATTTATTAATAATTAATATTTTTTATTAATATTTTATAGAAAAGAAGTATATAGATTGAATGAACTTGATTTTTTGAGTCCAACAGCATAGACAACTCTCAAATCAAAGTTTAAACAAATCCAGAATTCCGATTTGAATTTTATTAAACAAATACATGTATTTTAAAACATCCAGTCCACCATGGACTAGCCACTGGATCTACGAAATGGAAAATGGTCCACTAGCAGCCATTGAAACTGGTCCATAAACCTGTTACATGGACCAACTCCTTCTCGAGCCATGTTTTCCATTGCCCGTCACCGCCCATCGCCGGAGGAGATGCCGAGAGGCCCACTATGGCCGCCAAAGTCATCGAGAGACCCATTTTTGGACCAGCCATTATTGTTCGTTAATTCCTCTTCCTCCTTCATCCACCGCCGTCCTACTTGTCGGAGAAGCCGCCGCCACTTCCCCTCATCGCCAAGAGCCTTCGCCCTCTTTCTCCCATCACCGCTGGCCATCATCCCACTGCCTTTTCTTATAGCACCATCCTCTCTTCATCGCCTTCCCAGTCGTCCGCCCATCGCCACTGCTCACCACTGTCTAATGCCCATCACCGCTTGTGGGAGAAGTGGAGTTCAAATCAAAGGAGACTGGGATTTGGGATTCGATAGAGTCCCATCCGGACTCTACTTGCTAGAGAATGAAAAATAGTGTTGATCATCGTACCGGGCCACACATCAAAAGGTTGAGATTTCTTTGCATGATATCTGATCGATTTTAAGCCTGATTGACTCCAAATTTGACCGGAGGACGAGCTCTATTTAAAGGACCCCTGGGTTACTGAAGAAAGCATCCTGGAGAGATGGTACGGTATAAGGTAGAGGGCATAGCTTTGGATTATGAGTTGATTTCTAAGAGTGAGGTTTCTTAAAGGAGAGTTCTGCCCCTACACCATCTTCAAGCCTATTCCATCTTTAAGATCAAGAGCCAAAGAGGAAGAAGAAGAAGAAGTCCAGTTCGCTCTATAGAGTATGATGAGAAAAGGGGATGTGACATCAACTGACTTTCCGACGAGGCTGTGCGGATCAACTTCAAATTTTTTTGTTATTGCTTTTTATAGTTTATTTATTTATTATTTTCAATTCCTTGTAATTAGATTTCAATTAACGCAAAGTTTATTTTTATGCCATTTAAATTTTTATTATTTATTTTTATTACAAGTAGATGCTAAGATCTAACTAGCAGATCAAACATACCCGAGTTTTATTTATCTTTTGCACTTTTAATTTTTATTTTTCTGACTTCAAATTATTTTTCTAAATTTAATAAAAATAAAATATTTCAAATTATCCTAAGCACTTCATTCTCTATGGATTCGACATGACTTGCTACTATCTACTTATTTTTAATATATTAGAAGTTAGATTTTTAAACTAAGTCATGGTGTCTTAATGACAACATCACGAACCTATCAAGTTTTTGACACTATTACCGAGGAAGGCACAAATGCTAATATTTTTGTTCTTTTTGATTTCTTGTAAATTTAGTTTAATAATTTTTTTTATCTTTTGTAGATAAAAAAAGTTAAAAAATTAAAAAAATAAAAAAAAGAGGAGAAGAAAATTTCTATAATTTTGGTGAGATCAATCCTAACCCTAGATTAATTTTTTTTTAGTTACTTCTAATTAATTTGTGTCATTTCATATTAACCAAAAAAAACCCTTTTTTTGTTTCATTTGGTTAGTCCCCTTTTTTTTTAAAATCTACCCTTTTTTTTAGATTTATTTTCTTTTTTATTGCTATCCTTCTTTTCAAATTAACATAAAAAAAATTTTATTCTTAGTTCTTCCTTTTAATTAGTTTCTTTCTTTTCAAACAAATATAATTTTTTTTTTTAGTTTCTTCCCTTTTAAAATTAATCTCAAAAAAATTACTTAACTTTTTAATTAACTATTCTAAATATTAATTTGATTTCTTGCCTTAATTATAAGATCTGTAGCTTCTTTATTTGCTTAATCTAATTTTAGTTTTTTTTTCTCACATCTAATTAACCAAGAGTAAATCTTGCCTTTTATCTCTCCAGCTTAAAATAACCTAACCTAAAAAGAAAACAAAAACACCGCACAACACTTAACTAAAATAAAGTAACTAATTAAAACTTAAAAGATTATTACTTATTTGGGATACCTTTTTTTTACATTGCATATTTTCATAAAATATCTTAAGGGTAACAATCTATAAATAACATAAGGTGAAGATTTGATCACCCTTCCTTGGTCCACAAACCACCACCCTATATCGTGCATTGATCCAAGCTGATTAATTAAAATCAATTAGATGTCAGCCCCTAAAGAACTCAAGCTCAATAGGACAAGGCATCCAAAAGAATTGGATCGAGTCAAAATTGGCTAATTAATTAATATCTAGGAAAGGGGTTCAAGGATGATGTAGTCCTGAAAAAATGTAATTTTTAATTGGTTTCATTGACTGGCCTGGCCAATCTAATTATTATCTAAGGAAAGCAATGAGGAGAATCCCATCGATTTTATCCTTACCTGGCCAGTTGATTAGATAGTTTTTGACTTGAAGAGCTCCAAGGTTGCTTTGGTAGTTAGGAGCTATCTAGATTTAGGATAACACTAGGATAGAGAGTTCATGTTATGCTAACTTGTTTGTAAATAACATCAAACCATAACTAATTCTTTTCTCTCTTAGCTCTAGGATTTTTTAGGCTCTCATCTTTAGAACTCTTCTATCTTCTTCATCTCACCTCTTCTCTTTAGAAAAATAAAATAAATAAATAAATACATAAATAATAAGGATTGCTTTGATCTAAAATCATGATTGTATATCCAAATAATTAGAATAATCTGATGAACTAAATCAGTGCCAGGAGTATGATTCCTTATAGTAGAGTATCCTTTTTTCTGGCACACCAAGTTTATTCGAGCCCCACTTACTTTGAGAGTGAATGCCCCACAGGATACCAACCTCTTAAGTCTATGTATGATAAAGTTTATCAAGATCAAACCCAAATGGCCTACAACTTAGGAAATAACCTATACTATAATGCTTATAATTCAGGTTGGGGGGCTCAACCAGATTTTCATAGCAACCACTCCTAGTGGTTATCCTAGCAACCTAAGGATCCATGTTCATGGATACATCATATTATGTCAGCCCTATTCCATTATTAACCTTCTCCAACTAATTATAGTTCATTATTTGAAGAGAAGGTTCAGCAAGCATCATACCCACCTTCCCTACAGACCAACATAAATATCCATAGGTTTGCTCAATTTCAACAAATAATTATAGCCCAACAGCAATCTATCAATAAGCTAATAGATCAAACTGACCAATAATTAATTGAACTTAATAGAGAGGAGGGAGGTGAACTGCTAGCCAACCCAAAAGTAATCTAGAGGGACCATACCTAGTTCAAGATTTTAATGACCCTCTATCTTTTTATAAACAATCAACTCTAACTTTTGGAAATGAACTAGTCTTAGAATAACTTTGCACAACCATAAAAATTAATATAGATAATTTGGCTAAGATAAAAAAAATACATAGATAAATTAAACTTATGGGATGAACCAATTTCATCATTACCCCACTCACTTATGGCCCCATTCCCTAGTACCCTAGAATTATTCATACCTTTTAATGAGATGGGAGAACAAATAAATGCAATGATAGAATTAGTTGAGCCTTCCCAAGAATTACAAATGTATAACATAATAGAGGAAGCCATCCCCATAGTTTCCCCCCAGGATTCAGTAGATCCCTATCAAGCTCATTTTGGGATGGGTAATTTTAATGTAGATGGGTATATCTCACAAGTGAATAATTCGATACAAATATCCTACTTTGAAACCATCCCATTTTTGATTGATGAACAACAAGAGCCATCGCCTAGCCCACCAATAGCTCCCTTAATAGAATCACCACCTGATCTAGAACTAAAGCCACTTTCTAATGTATCCATTGAAACTTTTTCAGTGAACCTTATCCAGGAAGCCCAATTTGGTGGTATTCTAAAAGCACATAAAGAAGCTATCGAGTGGGATATTATTGAAATAAGGGATCATGATCGTAGAAATTTTATAATTGATTTCTCCATATTCGGCACCAATTTTGAGAATGCCTCCAAAATCTTTCCATAATATTAAAACAATATATGGAGATAGGGTTAATATTAATCTAGAAAAGATGCCTAACTTTAAAATGAAAATGAATATTGACTAAATACATCATGCCCGAGAAGGAGAGTAGGATAGATCAACCCATAATTGAAGAAATTCTTGAATTACCACTTCCAATCTCGGCCCAACAAGCATAATCCCTTTCCAAGTATCATATAAACTATAATAATATTTTTAAATTTTAGAATAACATGCTTGTCCAGTTTACTTTATTGATTTGGGCTAATCACCATAGTGTAGTATATGAATATTTTTTTGCTATGATGATAAGGCCTCCTGATTAGTCCTATTCTTTTGATGTTATGAGGGATACATTAAAGTTAATTACTTACTGGACTCGTTCATAATGTCTGGTTGAAGATGTTAAACTTAGCATTTGTTGGAAGGCAACCCAATATTTATTTTTATATCCAAAAAAATATAATAATAATATTATTATTATTAAAAGAAATTCTAATTCAAATTGATTTTTGTAGCCTTTATCTTGTTGATAAGCTTCTCTCCTCAGGTAACCTCTACCCCTATATATTTCTTTTTATCCTTATGGTTTGAATTTATTTCTTGAACTTATTTGTATCATTAGGGATAATGGTATTTAAGTTAGGGGGTAGGACAAATTTTTAAACTTTAGTTTTTTTTAAAAAAAATTAAAAATTATTTTAAAAATCTTTTGAAAAATATTGGAAAAACTTTGAAAAAAATATGAAGAAAATCTTTTATAAATCATGTGCCATGAAAATTCTTGAGCTAAATAGACCAAGAAAAAGATAATAGAGTTAAAAAGCCTTCACTAATGATTGTAGTGAGTTAAGAAGTAGACTAGCTGGTCAGACTTTTAGCGGTCTACTTAGGTTACTCAAAGGATATTAGCACTTCCATCGCACATGCACACTGACAAGGTAAAGTAGGTATTAGGTGTAAGGTCAATTAAAGATTCAATTATTATTAAAAATTGGTAATTGAAATACATCCCTCCTATTTAACTCGAATTTGAGAAAAGAACTACCTGCCTGAAAAGAAAAAAAGAGGCAAGTTCTTAACATTGATTTTTCACCGAGTAACAAGGCACCTTCACCTAAGTAAGCATTGTTGTTCATGTCAAAAAGTGTGCAATGTGAAGATATTGCCAACCAAAAAAAGAGAGAAAAATTTAGGTGATGTGAAAGCTACCTCAATCATGAGCTTAAGTTGGGGGTGTATAGAAAATTGACCAGAAGTAGGTGATAAGTGAAGATATAATTATTCTTTACAATCTAGTACTGAAATACTATGTTAGCCATCACAAATACAAGTACGGTAGACCTTTGGATAAAGTCAAAGCAAGTTTCTAATAGTTCTAATTGTGAAGTTTACTTCAAAAACTTAATACCTAGTTAGTAATGCTAGCTAACTTCTTTTGACCTTCAGTCTAGACTTAAAAAAAATTTAATGATACATGGTTATCAAATTAATACTTATATTTTAATTACATTGCTAAGGGACTAGCAATGATTAAGTTGGGGGATGTGATAAGTCTGTCAATATCTTAATTTAACCATTAAAATAAGTATTAATTAATTAATATTTATTAAAAATTAGTATATTTTTATTAATATTTTATAAAAAAGAAATATATAGATTAAAAGAGCTTGATTTTTAGAGTCCAATGGCATAAACAACACTCAAATCGGAGTTCAAACGAGCCTAGAATTCTAGTTTGAATTTTATTAAATAAATGCAAGTATTTTAAAACAGCGAGTCTACCATGGACCGGTCGCTAGGTCTACGAAATGGAAAATGGTCCACCAGCAACCATTAGAGCTGGTCCATAAACCTGTTTCATAGACCAACTCCTTCCCAAGCCATGTTTTCCATCGCCCGTCACCGCCCATCATCGAAAGAGATGCCGAGAGGCCCACCATGGTTGCCAACACCATTAGGAGACCCATTTTTGGACTGGCCATTGTCGTTTGTCAATTCCTCTTCCTCCTTCATCCATCGCTGCCTCCCGCCACTATCCTGCTTGCCGAAGAAGCCGCTACTACTTCCCCTCGCCGCTAAGAGCCTCCGTCCTCTTTCTTATGTCACCATCAGCCATCATCCCACTACCTTTTCTCATGGCCACCATCCTCTCTTCGTTGCCTTCCTAGCCGTCTGCCCATGCATGCCGCTTGCCGCCATCTGATGCTCATTGCTACCCATGGGAGAAGTGGAGTTCAAATCGAAGAAGGAGATCAGGATCTAGGATTCGACAAAGTCATATATGGACTCTGGTTGCTAGAGAAGGAAAAACTGTGTTGATCACCCCATCAAACCATACATCGAATAGTTAAGATTTTTTCACACGATATTTGACCAATTTTGAGCCTGATTGACTCCAAATTTGACCAAGAGAAGCCCTAGATGAGCTTTATTTCAAGGACCCCTGGATTATCAAAGAAAGCATCCTGGAGAGAGGGTACGGTATAAAGTAGAGGACATAGCTTTGGATTACGGGTTAGCCTCTGAGAGTGAGATTTCTTAGAGAAGAGTTCTGCCCCTACACCATCTTCAAGCCTATTCCATCTCCAAGTTCAAGACCTAAAGAGGAAGAAGAAGAGGAAACCCAGTTTGCTCCATGGAATACGACACAAGAAGGGGATGTGACATCAACCAACTTCTCGACGAGGCTACGCCAATTAATTTTAGATTTTGTATTATTGCTTTTTGTAGTTTATTTAATTATTATTTTCAATTCCTTATAATTAGATTTTAATTAATACAAAATTTATTTTTACATAATTTAATTTTTTGTTATTTATTTTTATTGCAAATAGATGCTAAGATCTGATAGCAGATTGAATGTACATAAGTTTTATTTTTCCTTCACACTTTTAATTTTTTATTTTCTTAACTTCAAATTATTTTTTTTTATTTTATAAAAATCAAAGATTTCAAAATATCCTAAGCACTACCTTCTCCGTGGATTCGACCTGACTTGCTGCTATCTACTTATTTTTAATTTATTAGAAGTCAGATTCTTAAACTGATAGTCATAGTGTCTTAACGACAATAAAGCAAACCTATCAATGACATACAAAAGATCACATGGCATGCTGTTCGCTATGAGATTTGGTATGGTTCAATGAACCTAACCCATGCATGGAAGTACACTATCATCACTGAGGAGTAACGAAGGTGGGAGATCATTCGCTATCGGTGCCACTACCTCCACTGAAGCCATTATTCTCACCCCTTTCGAGGTGCCACCGTTTCCTCTATCATGACTCTAATAAAGGTCGAAGCCTCATTCGAAGACTCTTTCTTGCTTCCTCCAGAAGGCTCAGTCAAAAGAGGTGAAGCACAGTCAAGTTCCACCACTAGTTGACTACGGATTGATAGTGGTGTTCCGTAAAAAGGCTGACTTCATCACTTTGAGGTACAAAGATGTTCATGAGGATGACAAGGAAAATAGAGGCATGGTCGATGTACACGCAGTGACTAAAGATGGACCATGAAAGCCAAGTCTCAGGCCAAGAGGGAAGCCAACCTCCTAAAGCTAACCACCCAAACTTGAAATCAAAAGATGAAGAAGTTAAGCCATCTATTACTTTGTCATTTTTTCTTGCATGATAGCAAGCCCATAAAAAACTACGAGAAGTCAACCTATGGCAAGGGTGATCAAAAATTGTTACTAGGGGTAGCTTAGCGAAGAATCCAAGAAATTCAATGGGACCCTGCCATTTGGACCATGAAACCCCTTTAATCTATCAATCATATTATCGAGCACTCTTAAAAATATACCTCAGATCATATCAAGCAAAGACTCCGAGTCCTTTATTTTAGCCATCATAGCTTCATTATTGACTTCAATTTTATAGATGTTATATTATGGCAAACTGAAGTATCTCAGCCGATTATTCAAAGGAGATTCTCCTTGCCCCACCCCGGGTAGTTTTTTCTATCCTAAAGAGAAGTTATATTAAGATGGCATATACTTCTATTATTCTACAAAGAGCATAATGGCTCCAAAATGGCCTTTAATTGGCTTGAACCTTAACGGCCCACCAATGGCCCGGTGTAATTTCATGAAGGCTGAAAAGCTATAGGCTTGGTTAAAAGTCAACACTCGAAAGCCTTTGGTTAGGCCAATGTTGGAAAGCCTTTGACTCGATGATCAACTCTCGAAAGTCTTTGGTCAAGATATCCAATCAATGCCTGAAAGTCTTTGATCAAGCCAGCATTGGAAAGCCTTTGGCCTGATGCTCAACTTCTAAAAGCCTTTGGCTGGGAAATCCGGTCAATGTCTGAAAATCCTTGATTGGGCCAGTGTTGGAAAGCCTTTAGTCTGATACTCAACTTCTAAAATCCTTTGATCGAGATGTCCAATTAATGCCCAAAAGCCTTTGGCTAGATCAATATTGGAAAGCATTTGGTCCAACACTCAACTTCTGAAAGTCTTTGGCTGGACCAGCATTGGAAAGCCTTTGACCCGATGCTTAACTCCTAAAAGCCTTTGACCAGGACATCTAGTCAATGCCTGAAGACTTTTGGCCAAGATGTGAAGCTTGTAATTCTTCTGCTTATCCAGTATTGTCAAATACCTAAAAGCAAATAGTAAAATCTTATACCTAGCTATGAGAAGCTCATGGGTTGGCGCCCAGCACTTCTCAGCATCTAGGAGCCAACCCAACATCAGAGAGTTTGCAACCTGGTGATAATAGCTCTGAATGCCCATAACTCTCCAAATAATTTTATACCGAGTCATCCTGGACGTGATGACAAAGAATTTCCACCTCAAATCACATTCAACCTTAGGTCGACTATCCTAATAGAAGCCGTCCATAAGAAGATGGCCTTGGCACAATATTCTATTTTAAAAACCACATCCAGATTACAACATGATGGTGATAATAAACTCCAATCCCCACCAATAATTGATTTAAATTTTTTGATACTTAACAAGTCATCAAAAGCATTCATAATCATGCATATACCAAGTCACGGCACTTAAATAGAAATCAGGAATATGTCATTAATAATATGAAAAAGATCCAAAGGTACTACAAACTGGCCATCTTTGTGAAACTGGCCAAGGATTATAAAACTAAAGAAAAGGGAAAAGAAAAGAAATAAAAATACCGGACTGATTTAGACAAGAAGAGCACCAGGAACTTCTCTGATCCCAACTACCTCTAGTCTAGGAGCTGATGCACTTTTGATGGGAGCCTCATTATCTGACTCGTCCTCATCTAAGAAATCTAAGTTGAGGTTTGAGTAGTGCTTGAGGACCCTCCTTCTAGTATCGTCTATCCCTTCAGCGAAGGTTGATCGAGCAAAATTGAGTTATTCCTAGCATCATTTTTTAAAAACTTTATAAACCTCCTGATAAGACTATTAAATATCTCAATTTAAATATTAAAATAAATATTAACTATTTTATATTTATTAAGAATTGATATCTTTTATTAGTACTTTGTGGAAAAGAAGTCCATAGATGGAGAAAGCTCAATATTTTGAATCCAATGGTGCAAATGGCACTCAAATCAGAGTTCAAATAAGTCCAAAATTAAAGCTTGAAGTTCATTAAGAAATTACATGAATATTAAAGTAGTTGGTTCACCATGGATCGATTGCTTGGTTCACAGAAACCAAAATGGTCCATGGCAGCCATTACTGCCGGTCCAGGAACCCATTTTGTACACCGGCTTCTTCTCGAGCATCGTTTTTGTCCGCTCATCATCACCCATGGCTGGAAAAGATGCTGAGAGTCTATCCAAGGTCGAAGAGCTCATCGAAAGACTATTTTTTCGGTTGTCCACCATCTTCCACCATTGTTCTTCCTCCATCCGGTCGCTTGTTGCTTCCTTCCACATCACCACCACCCATTTGATCCATTATTACTGCCCAACCACCGTAAGCCATGATCAGCCATGGCCGCTGTCATCTTCTCCATCAGATTCATCCTCCTCTATCTCTTTATTCCAAGACAACATCTCACCATCACCCTGCTACAGCCAATCCATCCTTTTCTTTGTTTGGTCACCTTCTAGTCGATCGCCATCGACTGCTCGCCACCACCCATCACCGAAGGAGCCATTGGGCATCTATCCATGGCCAAAAAAGTCACCAACAAGTCATCATGAACCGGCCATCTTCTTCCCATTTTTGTTCAACACCACCATCGACCAATCTTCCGTCCATCACACTATCATCGTCCACCACTATCACAGTCCATCTAGGATTAGGAGAAGCCAAATATTCAAATCCAAATGGGAGGAGTCTTCGATGATCAAGGATTCAATCTAGAAGCTCGATAAGCTTCGACTGCCTGAGAAGGAAACAAGTTGTCGATCACCCATCAAGCTACAAATCAAAGGGCTAAGATTATTTTTTACGATATATAGTCGATTCTAATTTTGATTGACTCCAAATTAGACCAGGAGAAAGTCCCTAACGAGCTCTCTAAAAGGAGGACCCCAGGCAATAGTTCAGGCATCAGTTCTTACAATAAAATTTTATTTTTTTTATAAATTAGTTCTAGGCTTTAAGAAATAGGGAGAGGAATAGAGAAAAAGAGTTTTTCAAGAGAGGAGGTACAATGATAGAGCCCCAAATCTCCATGAAGATGTATCTAGGAGCCATGTGTGACTGAAATGCAATCTATAGAGAAGTTTAGATGTCCTTTCATTAATTTGTGTAATAATTTTATCTTCTATACAATTGAATAAATACTTTCAATTTCTTTTTCTTTCCTGTTTGATTTCCTAAATTAATTGCCTATAGATGGGATGGATCATGATCCTAGCATGATATGGTCCATACTCAATATAGATAATTAATTCTAGAATTTTTATTTAAGTATCTTGTTAGGATCTTTTTAACTAAGCATTGGATAGCCTATACTTATAGGACATGCCATGATCTTAACAAGAATAGTTCATACTCGGCAGGATAGCCTATGCTAGAGATTTGTTTGAAAGATTTTGAAATAAATATAGATTTTGATTGTTTAGATTAGAAAAAATACATTATTTATATTTATGACTACCTGAAAAGTTGAAGACATCTTTTTATTATTTAAATCCCTTGATCTCATGTTTAATTTAAATTGATTAGTTTCATATAAACTATCATCTATCTTTTAAACATCTAAATATTTATTTCTTTCTTTACTTTCTTTGTAAAATAATTATCCTTGATCCTTAATGATACAAACCCTACTCATCCTAGCTATATTTTTTGACCGTCTATAACAGCGATCAAATTTTGACACCATTACTGGGGATCTTGAAGGAAGAGACATCAAATGGGGATCCTGAAGTACTCCCTTGACATAGCAATCAAATTTTGGTATCATTGCCGAGGATCGAGGCATGATTATTTTATCAAAAAAAGTAAAAAAATTCTAGTTATAGCTATCTTTAGTTTTATTATTTGTTATTCTAGTTGCCCTTTTTTGATTTCCTTCTATGCTTGTTAACAAAAAAAATTACTCTCTCTTTTCACAAATTAACGCCTAATCTAATTAATTTTTTCTTTTAATTAAACTACCTTAAATAACCTAAAAGAAAATAGAAGACATCTTTCCATAATACTTAATTAATTTTAAAAAATAAATAATAAATCTTATTTTTTTAAAACTTTTTTGGATACTTTGTTTGATTTGCATTATATTTTCATAAAATACCTTAAGGACATAATCCCTAAATAATATAAGGTAAAAACTTTATCACCCTTTCTTGGCCCACAAACCACCACCCTTTATACTTCATAACCTAAGCTTTTAAATTAAAATCAATTAGATGTTGGCCTTAGGACATTCAAGCTTACTAGGATAAGGCTTTTGAATAAGTTGCACCAAGTCAAAATTAGCTGATCGACTAGTATCTAGAAAAGAGGTTCAAAGATGATGTAGCCCTAAAGGAAGGTAATTTTTAATTGGTTCCGTTGACTGACCTGGTCAATTTATTTGATATCTAAGAAAAGCAATGGGAGGACCTGCACTGACTTTACCCTTACCTGGCTAGTCAATTAATTAGTCTTTGACTTAGAGGGCTCCAAGATAGTCTTGGCAGTTATGAGCTATCTAGACATAGGTTCACCCTAGGATAGAGAGTTTATTGTTTGATAACTTATTCGCTAACAAAATTCTAACTTAATTAAACCACCCTTCTCTATCATCTATAGAGTTAGGATCCTCTAGGTCTCTCATCTTTATAATCCCCCTCTCATCTATCTCTCCTTTCTTTTCTTTTTTCGTCTATAATAAATTAAAATTATCAAAAAAAATTCATGCTAAAATTAAATGATGATAGTCAGATACAGTCTAAATCATACAAGATTAAAAGGTCATGGACTTCATTGAATGACCCAAAAGTCTAACGAATTATTGTTACCCGGATCTTATTGAACAACCTTAAATCCTACAGGATTATTGGTACATGATTGACTCTGTCTGACCTCTAAAATTAGATCCCAAGCTAATAATTTTATAAATCGACTATAACGATTGATATGCATCCAAAATTCATTAGATTCGAAGATGCATACAATCATACAAGAAAACCTAAAGAAACTCAGAAAGCATAATTGATCTATAGGATTGAGGAAGTCTTAGAAGGTAAAGGATATACTTAATTTTACCATGTGCATGCACCTATATGCACAGCATGTGACGCACCAGATCATGTTGTAGAGAAATGTCCTTACTTGATGCATCCTACCCAAAATGGATTTATACAGGGGAGTATAGCCAATAATAGATATATAACTAAGTCTTATGCACCAACCTATAACCCAAGGTGGGGCATTATCACAATTTTTTGTGATCACAAGATGCAACACTAGTAGCCCATAATTTTGATCAACACTTTCTAAGGCCAAACTAATTAGTGAACAATCAACCAAATTTAGATCTTGAGAAAGGAATCAACACATTTAAAAAAAGTCTAGAATAGCTAAAGCCCTAGCTAACCTTATTGCTATAGTTAATAATACTAATGCTATCCTGAATAACTTTACGCAGACCAGGACCAATAGAAAATCTTCAACATCCAAGCTATTATCCATTTAAAGATGCAATTGAGTCAGTTAGCCATGGTTGTAAGTGCAAAAGATCTACCTAGTCAGTCCAAGAGTGATCCTAAGGGACAATACCTAACTGAAAATTTTAATATTGGTGTAATTGTCCCTAAACAATTGATTATAACTCTTGAGAATGAATTAGTCATAGAGCAACCCTGTACAACCAAAGAGACCAACTTAGAGAATTTGACCAAGGTAGAAATATATAAAGAAAAATCAAAATAGAGGGATGAACAACTTCCATTATCATCCTACTTACCTATGGCCTCATTCCCTAGTGCCCTAGAATCATCTATTATTTTTAATGGGAAGGAAGAACAAGTGGTCTATTGATAGAATTAATTGAGACTTCCCAGGGATCGCAAATGTAGAATACAATAGAGGAAGCTACATATAAAAGTCTCTCCCATGATTTGTTAAACCCCTGCTTGGCTTATCCTAAGGTGGATGAATTTGATGTAAATGGGTATACCGTAGCAATGAACAACCTAGTCAAAACACCCTACCCAAACACCACCCCACTTTAGATTAAGAAACATGAGCCATCATCTAAACCTCCAATAGCTCCCTTGTTAGAATCACCACCTAACCCAGAATTGAAGCCACTTCTTACTGTATCCACTGATACCTTACCAGGAATATATGATTAGGGAGTCAAAATTATAGGTGTTCTAAAAGTATATAAAGAAGCTATTAGATGGAACACTGTTGTGCATATAAGGGATAACGGCTTTGAGATTTTTATATTTGATTTCTTTGTATTCGACACTATTTTTGAGAACTGCCTCCAAAATTTATCTATAGCATTCAAATGATGTGTAGAGAAAGAATTAATACCAATTTAGAAAAAGTACCAAGTAATATATCATAAAGGGATTATGACAAGTCTAAATTATTAGCTGAACCCCTCATGACACTGGTTGAGCCTTTGCCTATGAAGGAAGAGGCATTAAATGGGGATCCTAAAATACTCCCTTGGTACATCGATTACATAGATCTAAATCCCTTTGAATCTTGACTGGTACTTAAGTTATACCAAGATCTAATTATAATAAAAGAATCGTTAGCTATTAGGGGAATAAGCCACTTAATAGTCCCATACAGGAAGTACTCTAAAGCTAAACCCTAATTATGTAGGGAATTATAAACCCATGTCAAGATTTGGATAGGAATAGGATAAGAACTCTGAGAAGTCTAGCTGAAGACATTAAATTTGCTTGTTAGGAGGCAACCCAATCTTTTTATTAATTCTTGCTTTAGTGATTTTTGTTTTTATAGGAATAATGGACCACTCCTTACAGATGCACTGGCAATATGCGATGTATATCTAATCCAGGTGGTACCTCTCCTTATCTACTTTCATATCCTAATTTTTTCTTACTCCATTGAAGATAATGAAAATTAAGTGGAGATACGGAAAAATATTTTAAAAAATTTTGAAAAATATTTTGACATACCTTTAAAAAATTTGAAAAATTTTGAAAAAAAATTATGGAGAAGATTTTTATTAATCATGTGCCATGAAAGAAATTATTGAATAAAAAAGACTAGAAAAAAGTAATAGAGTTAGACAGT
Organism: Areca catechu; assembly: GCA_021397845.1. Classification (NCBI taxonomy): domain Eukaryota; kingdom Viridiplantae; phylum Streptophyta; class Magnoliopsida; order Arecales; family Arecaceae; genus Areca; species Areca catechu. The sequence continues at coordinate 132,293,092 of CM038049.1, forward strand.
ATTTATTAATTACTATAGCAAGTCAAGGAGTAGACTAGCTAACTAAACTTTTAGCAGCCTACTTAAGTCATCTAAAGGCTAGTAGCACTTCCACTGCATATAAACACTAATGAGGTAAAGTAGGTATTAGCTATAAGGTCAATTGAAGATTCGATTATTTTTGAAAAATTGATAATTGATATACATCTCATTTTAAAAAAATTGAATTCAAGAAAAGAGCTACCTATCTAAAAAAGAAAAAAATTTTAAAAAAAGCAAGTTCTAAACGTTGGTTTTCCATCGAATAACCAGGTACCTTCATCTAAGCAAGCATTATTGTTCATATCAAAAAGTGAGCAGTGTGAAGATATTACCAATAAAAAAAGAATTAGATAGTGATGTGGCAAGATCACTAACATGGAGTCCCTGTCAGATCCAGCCGGATGCCGTGTTGGCAGAAGCTGCCATGTCAGACCCTCTCCTCGAGCTCCTTTATCGGGCGGCTCCCTCAAGGTCGAGCCTGCCCTGGTCAAAGTTAAGCTCCCGCTCTTCGAGCTCCTTCATCGGGTGGCTCCCTCGAGGTCAAGCCTGCCCTGGCTAAAGTCAAGCTCCCACTCTTCAAGCTCCTTCACCGGGCGGTTCCCTTGAGGTCGAGCTCGTCCTAGCTAAAGTCGAGCTTCCGCTCTTCGAGCTCCTTCACCGAGCGGCTCCCTCGAGGTTGAGCCTACCTCGATTGAAGTCAAGCCCGCTCTCTTTGAGCTCCTTCACCAGCGACTCCCTCGAGGTCGAGCCCACCTCAGCCGAAGTTGACCCGGCTCCCTTTGCACTACTTTGCCGGGCGGCTCCCTCGAGGTCGAGCCCACCTTGATCGAAGTCGAGCTCTCTCTCTTCGAGCAAAGTGCTCTTCGGTCGAGGGATCCAGCGGCCGGAGGTCGCCCCCATGGCAAAGTCCACAGCACTTCAAAGGACTCAAAAGCAGAAGGAAGAGGACATCACCACTTCCCTTGGACAGCGGTGCGCCACCCAAAGACTTCAGAAGGATGCCCCCTGGGTGCCACGATCTCTCCCGCTATCACTTACACCAAATAGGAAGGGGCACCCTGAACGAGGCACTACGCATCCCAGCCGACCATTTGTATCACCCAGAAGAGGAAACCATGCCAAGAGATTCAAAACAGGGGGCGGTTGCTCCCAAATCGAGGGCCTACCAAGTTTTTCGAAGTGTGGCAACCGGCTGAGAAGTCAGAGCCTGTGACATAACTCCCTATCATGGATGGAGAAAAGCATTGTGCCGCATCGTACGGAGCGCTGCTGAACGTTGACCTTCCGGCACCTACAATGAGGGAGGAACCTGAGGTAGGTCGCTGGAAGGATCCATGGCCTAAAAGAAGGTTCAAAAGGTCTTCAAATAAGGTAAGCAAACTAAGAGCAAGCAAAAGCAAGCGATGGGAGAGCTAGCAAGGGATCGAGCGCTCTGAGGCTATCGGAGAACTCACCGGAAGAGTATCGACGGGCACAGCCACCATAGCTCGGGCTCTCCTCCACCATGCCAATGCTCATTCAACTTTTTCCCTCTAACTCAAAACCTCCTCCTCTTAGCATGAAGTCCAATCGGGGGCCCACTAGGGAAGGATCTGTTCCCATAGATCACCACTGACTTGATCGTTGGAGTGGCCCCGCCAGGATCCCTGGCCCGGGTCTCCTTTTTTTGCAAGTCCGAGATGCAAGCAAGGTTTCGAGAGAAGAGGTTGGCATCCGGCGCTACTCCCAAGCTATAAGCCATGGCAGTGTAGGCGGTAATAGATTGGTGCACCAGGAAAGGGGGCAGGACAGTCTGATTCAGGTTAATCCCCTTACATGCAACTCCACCTGAAGCATGGTGATGACCCGCGCACGGGAGGTCTCCACCAGCCATGCGGGAGACCCCCTTCACACGGGGGCCCGCACAGTCCAGAAAGGGAGCCCCCCGCTCAACCACAACCACCTCCGACAGATGTCTAGTTGGCAGTGCTTGCCCAGCAGATGAGGTTCTGACTGTGGCAGTGCATCAACTGCAGCATCAACACCGGTCCCTAGCCACCCACCAATAGCCAGGGACCCCTACGGTCCAAGCCGCCGTACCTCGTGATAGCCTACGTTCCTTCCAAAGAAGGTCATCAATACCGTGAGCTATGACTGACCCTTGGGGAAGCCACCAAATCCTAGCGAAGAGGTATTGGACCAGGTTTATCGACTGGGAGAGCCGGTCTCCAGCCCTCGGACGGGTCACTGCTAAGCACCGCCAAGGCCGTCGAGGCAAGGTCCCCCATCGCGACCCCACTTGATTGTCATCTTCATCTCCTCCGATAGCCTCGACGAAAGGCTCCACTGATGAGGCCATCAGGTGCATGGCTGAGAAGCACTTGGAGGAGCAGGAGCGCAACCTAGCGGAGCTATCCTGCCAGTTTGCAAACTTACATGGCTCCTCCCGCGAGCCGGCGGGCCATGATGTCCGCCCCCTCTTCTCTCGGAAAATCCAAGAAAAGCGAACCCAAGTTGGTGAGTTTGACATCTGGCCATGACATCCATCCCCCCTTCTTCTGGGCATCTGGCTAAGTGGGCCCTGAAACTCAGTGAGTTTGACATCGTGTACCGACCGAGACCATCTCAGAAGGCCCAAGTGTTGGCTGATTTCCTGGTTGAGTGCACGGGCATGGGCGAGGAACTGGAGGATATCCTCTTGGAGCGCCAAACGTGATGGTGAAAAACACCTAAACCTAGCATACAATATGCAGAAAAAGAGGGCAGAAAAATGCATTTTAAAATAATTTTAAGGCATGCACAGCAGAAGGCTCAGTAGATAGATCTAAACGATCTACCGATCTGCCCACAATAGGATCTAGCATAATGACCTAGCATGCAACATAACATCAAAGCAAGAGAAGAACATAAATATAAAAGTACCATACCTTTATATTGAGAGAAGAGCTGTAGAAAGAGGAGGGTGCTCGAGCCACACACGTATCTGGACTTTATGGGTAATCCACACCTGGGCTCGACTCTGATCAACTCCCTCGGAGTGCTAGCTCTTCGGGATCCTTGGGCCAATCTTCTTCTTCTGGGAAGACTAGGAGAAGAGCCGGAATCCCTTCCCAAGAGAACTCTCTTTCCAAGACCTAGCTAGAATGCTAGGTTTATTACACCCAATCCCTAGACCTCACAAACCCTTTCTCTTCTTCTCTTTTCTTTTCTCTCTTGATGTTCTTGTTGTAACCATTAGCAGCCACTACAATGACCTTCATTTATAGGGGCAGCCATGAGAAGGAGAAGAAGGAAGGAGGAGTGATTGGGGGAGAGAAGGGGGGAGAAGATCAAGGTCATACCAAATGGGTCCAAACTCTTTAGGAAGGAATGACAATCATTCCAAGAAAGTTTGGAGCCAAAATGGTTTGAATTTGAAATTCAAACCATGTCAAATCTTTCCCAAAAACCTCTTCCCAGAATTCTGCTCGTCACATGAAGTGTCGACACATGAAAAATACCAAGTGTCAACACTTCACCAAGTGTCGACACCTGCAAAAATCCAAGTGTCGACACTTGGAACAAAGTCAATCATATTGACTTCAGATGATGGAAACGATTCTTAATCGTCAATTAGCCTTAAGATCATATAGAAATCCTCTATGGTGTGTGACCCCATAGGTTCGAATACTAAGCCGGTAGCACTAGAACATTTTCAGTACCAGTCAAAGTCCTCATCTAGCAATGATACCCGATGTCCGGATAGGTCGAAGATGCAAAGCACCTCACAAGAACCTCTGGCATATGGTTGCCGTATAATTCATCCCTTTGATCTCATAATGCTCAGGATGACCTAGGATATTAGAAATCTAGGTAGTCTGGCACCAAAGTACAATGAGTTGCTTTCAAGCTGCCATTGTGATCTCAGGTCTGAGGGACACATATACCCATATCCCTTCACGAGCAACCCTTTGGTAGAAGGGATCTCCATGGATGGTCATGTTCAGTGAAATGTCATACATTTCACTTGCATATCACACCAGTGTCTCCACACTCCTTGGTTAAGAGGACAACCAACAAATATGATATACAATAACCTACACTTGATACATCGTCATTCTATACCAATATATCATTTGGTTGTGAACCAATTTAAGAACTACTTGATATATCCTCTCTATATCAAATAATGTAGTTCTAAGGACTCCATCATACAAGAGTTCATTTCAAGAAAACATAAATATGATGAATAGCCAAAATAAATAACTTTTATTTATTAAAAGAATTTATATACAAATACAAGATAGCACAACCATCTACAGTCTAGATGATTGGCTTTGGGACAACAAAATGGAGTCTGAGATTGAGGAGGAGGTTTGGATCCTTGGTGCAGGGCGGTTGTCAAACGCTTGCAGCGACCAAAACCCCGACTCAGCGAGAACGGGTTCTTAGAATTCTTGGATGCTAGGATTGAGCAAGATGGGGAAGATCCTTTGAAACCTGCAATGATCAAGCACTGGAAGGGCCACGTGATTCCTCACGTTGCCAGCCCTCTACCGGATTGCAATCCGGGTCTTCACGATTAGAAGGGACGAACGATGGGTTTCTCACCGTGAGTCCCTGTTTTTTTTTTTTTTTTATCAAGAACTTGGAACGGAAGGAAGAGATTCCTCACGGAATCGTCCTCTCCCAACCAGGCTTTCAGCCTGGTGTGCGCGAGGGGGAAAAGAGTGGCCAGACGGCCTTCCACGAAATCAAAAAAACCAAAAGCACCGTCCAATGGAAAATTCCAAAACAAAACGCTCCTCCTCTTATTCCTTGGGTTCCGTTTTCTTTTTAAAGCATCAATACATCAATATCCAAGACTTCCACGTGACTAACAGGGAGGAAAACAACCAATTATACACAAACTCCAACACACAAACTTCAACACGCTGACTCCATGCATGAAATATTCAAATGGGTTTTTTTTTTTTAAAAAAAAAAATCAAGAGATCACGCCACTAATAAAATTATAATAATAATAAGACTAAAGACTCCGGTGTTTTCCCGGATTCGAAACTCCACGGATGCTAATAGTGTATTGGGCCTTCGGCCCAATTCCTAATTAATTATTTTCATCCCAAAAACGGGTCAGATTTGAAACTTGCTTCCCTTGAAGGTGTCTGGACCTGCGCATGTTTCCTGCTGGCGAGGCTGGCGGTCCCAAATCGTCATGGGCCGGAAGCTGAACCGAAATGTCTGGGTTGGGCTTCGCCGAACTATTACCGGGCTGTCTTGATATATGAGTCAACTGATCAGGTTCAATATTCATCTCGATGTCCGCATCACTCTCCCCTTCCTCTGAAAAGCTTGTCCTCAAGCTTGAATTATCACATGTATAAGGGGTTAGATGTCGAATATTGAATACATCAGAAATAAGGACATCGTCTGGTAATTCAACTCGGTAGGCATTGTCACTAAATTTCTCCAACACCTGACAATGACCAATTTTCTTTGGTTTGAGTTTGGTGTAGGCCCCCTGTGGATATTGTTCTCTTGGAAAGAAGACCCATACCAAATCACCAACCTCAAAAGTTTGCTGTCGACGCGTCTGATCAGCCTTAGCCTTATACTTGGCATAATTTTGCTCTAGATTGGCTTTAATAGTTGTGTGCACCTCACGGAGATCAGCCACTCGATCTTCTATTTTCTTACTTGATTTGTTTGGCACATGAACAGGTAAAATATCAAGTGGTCCTCTTGGCAGGAATCCATACAATACCTGAAAGGGTGCAAAACCAGTAGAACGGTTCACTGAAAAATTGAACTCAAACTCAATCTTCGGCAAACATATATTCCAGTTTTTTAATTCTTGCACATTGGCTCTTAACAAGTTACCAAGACTTTGGTTGACAGTCTCGGTTTGCCCATCGGTTTGAGGATGATAGGGACTACTGAATTTTAATTTTGTACCCAACTTTTTCCACAATTCATGCCATAAATGCCCCATAAACTTGCTATCTCGGTCCGAAACTATCGATGATGGTAACCCATAATGTCGGACAACTGCAGAAAAATAAAGATCGGTTACTTTCGACGCATCAAATATCATTTAGCATGGCAAAAAACAAGCCATCTTGCTGAACCGATCTACGACTACCATAATTGAGTCTAGACCTCTCACTGTCCGTGGTAAACCTACAACAAAATTCATAGATACCTCTCGCCACGGCTCATCTGGAATCGGTAAAGGGGTATATAAACCTTGGTTTGTATCCGATCCTTTGGATTCCTAACACAAACGACATCTCTTCACAAAGGCTTTGACATCTCGGTCAAGCCTAGGCCAATAAAACCGTTAACGAATTAACCATGCAGTTTTGTCTCTTCCAAAATGTTCTTGATTATGCAGCTCCTGAATAATCAATACACGCAGTGAAGTGTTAGGAATACAGAGGCAATTACCACGGAACAAATATCCATCATGTAAGACGAAGTCAGATCAACCTCCAGCTCCAATTCAGTCACAATGCTCTGGAAATGCTCATCTGCACGTATATCATCCTTCATGCTTTCAAACCCAAGGGTATATACTTGCATAGCACCAATCAATAAACTCCATCTACTTAAAGCATCTGCCACTTTGTTCAAAGTGCCTGACTTATGCTTGATGCTGAAAGTATACTCCTGTAGAGTACTTACCCATTTTGCATGTCTGGAGCTCAACTTATGCTGTCCCTGTAGAAATTTTAATGCTTGATGATCTGAGTACAGCACAAATTCTCGCTAGATCAAGTAATGTCGCCAATGATGCAATGACCTCACAATGGCGTATAGCTCCAAATCATAAACCGAATACATCAGTTTGGCACCTCCAAGCTTCTCACTGTAGAAAGCAACGGGTCTCCCATCTTGGCTGAGTACTGCGCCAATCCCAGTCTTCGAAGCATCACAATCCACTTCGAATACCTTGTCAAAATCTGGAAGAACCAATAGTGGTGCTTGTGTCAACTTGACTTTCATCTCATCAAATGCTGCCTGAGCAGTGTCATTCCATCCAAATTGATTTAATTTCAACAAGTCTGTTAAGGGTGCAGCAATCTCACTATACCTCTTCACAAACCTTCTGTAAAAACCCGCAAGACCCAAAAAGGATCTCAATTTAGTTAAAGTTGTAGGTGCTGGCCAGTCCACTATCGCTCGCACCTTACTTTCATCTGGAAGAATCCCTTCACCAGTAACAACATATCCCAGAAAAATTAATTTGTCTACCATCCAAATACACTTCTCTGGGTTAGCAAAAAGCTGGTTTTCACGTAATACTGTTAGAACTTATGAAACATGCTCAACATGCTCTTGTGCTGTCTTACTGTATATCAATATATCATCAAAGTATGCAACAACAAAAGAACTAAGGAATTGACGCAAAACCTGGTTCATTACTCGCATAAACATACTAGGCACATTAGATAGCCCGAATGGCATCACCAACCATTCATACAGGCCTTCCTTTGTCTTGAAGGCTGTCTTCCATTCATCACCTGGCTTCATTCTGATCTGATGATACCCATATTTCAAATCAATCTTAGTAAAGAACACGGCACCACTCAACTGATCTAGCATATCATCCAGCCTCGGTATTGGAAATCTATACTTCACAGTAATTCTGTTTATTGCCCGGTTATCAACACACATACGTCATGAACCATCCTTTTTCGGCACCAAAAGTGCTGGTACCGCGCACGGGCTAATGCTTTCCCGTACAAAGCCTTTGTCTAAAAGATCTTGAACCTACCTCTTCAGCTCCTCATGCTGCTGCGGGGTCATTCGGTAATGAGCCTTATTCGGCAACACAGAACCCGGAATCAGATCAATCTCATGCTGAATATCTCGAAGTGGCGGCAAACCCGTAGGAAGCTCACTCCGTACAACATCCCGAAATTCCTCCAAAACTGACACCAACTCCTGAGGAAGATCATGTAGCTCCTGTTTCTCATTCTAGCCAAACTCTTCTGGCTTACTAACCAGGGCAAAATAGAAATCTTCTCCCTCTAAACTCGCCTCAAACTCCCTGCTTGGCAAACAAATTACTACCTTATGTTCAGCCATGTCCTATAGCGGTTTCAAGATCACTTTTCTCCCATCTGGTCGCAGCATATAAGTATGAGTGTAACCATTATACACTGCTTTATTATCAAACTGCCAAGGTCGTCCCAAAATGATGTGTGTCGTATCCATCGGTACAACATCAGCTACTATTGATGTCTCAAGCTGAGGACCAAAAGATAAGGCCAACCTACAACGTCGACTAACCTGAATATCTGCATCCCGATTCACCCAGCCGAGCTTGTATGGTTGAGGATGGGGCTCAGTCATCAACCTCAATTTCTTCACAACTTTCTCAGCAATCACATTCTCCCAACTTCTAAAATCAATAATTACCTTGCAAGTTTTACCAACTATAGTGCACTTTGTTAAGAAAATATCGTGCCAACGCCAATCTCCACCAGCTCTTGGTGCAAGACACATCCTCCTAATAATCAGACTCTCTCCCTGGATGTGGTCTGGGTCAATCACATACATCTCATCCTCGAACTCTTCATCCTCGGGAAATTCAACTTCCTATTCCTCCTTTATAAGTAACTGGGTACGTGCCTTGGGGCACTCATTGGCATAATGTCTTAGGTCATGACACCGATGGCAGCGAATATTGGCTCGATTACTGCCCACCCTCTGCTGGGGACCTGAAGCCCCACTCGGCATTGTAGGTCTCGGAGGAACTGCCGAAGTTTGATGCCTCACCACAGGAGGTGCACTCCTACTACCAGAACTCTGCCCCGAAAACTGACCAGATAATTTTTCTCTACTCTGGAACCCTCTATTCCGCATCAGGCTCCGCTCCACTGCTTGCACCCGCATGTGCGCATCACCAACACTGTCAATTCGATGCAGAGCCAACGCATCCTGGATCGGGAATCGCAGTCCAAGCAAATACATAGCTACCAACCTCGGTTCTGACTCCATCAATCGGTTTCGAGCCACCAGTCGGTAGAACTCTTAGTATAATCTTCCACGCTTCGATTTCCTTATGTTAAACCATGCAATTTAGAATAAAAGACCTGTTCATGATTCTGAGAAAGGAACTCCCGATTCATCTCCTGCTTCAAGGCTGCCCATGATGCAATTGGTGGCCTCCCATCCATATACCTCCGGTAGTGCTGTGCATGCCACCAAGCCGCTGCTCGATCTCGAAATCGGATTGTGATAAGCGGCACTTGCTTGTCCAAAGGCACTTCTTTCAGCCGAAAAATATCATCAACCTGTAGGGTCCAATCCACATACTCATCAGGTTTCAAACCATCTCTGAACTCCGGTATTTCAATCCGAAACCCGGACTCCCAACGAGTCTGATTGTCATGCATAGGCGACGGTCCGAAATCCCTGGGAAGCACTACATCACGCCGCGGTTGCTGCCCTCTTTGCAATGGTGGAGGATCTTCAATATTCTGGAAAGGGTCGGCATCACCTTCTCGATGTTCGTCAGGAACATTGCGATCTTGATGAGGTATAGCACGATCTTGCACCTCCAACCGTGCCATCATTGCTTGCAAAACAGCCATCATCTGCTGCTGGGTTACCACAACGTCACGAAGAGAAGGCTCCTCGTTGTTCCGCTCCATGGTTGCCGGCAGAAATTTTTTTTTAATCAAGAACGGATCAAGGACAGATCAAGAACGGATCAGGGATAGATCAAGAACAGATCAAGGCCCTGATCAAGAATGGATCAAGGCTCTGATCAAGAACAGATCAAGGCTCTGATACCAAGCTGGTGCAGGGCGGTTGTCAAACGCCTGCAGCGACCAAAATCCCGGCTCAGCAAGAACGGATTCTTAGAATTTTTGGATGCTAGGATTGAGCAAGATGGGAAGATCCTTTGAAACCTGCAACAATCAAGCACTGGAAGGGCCGCGTGATTCCTCACGTTGCCAGCCCTCTACCGGATTTCAATCCGGGTCTTCACGATTGGAAGGGACGAACGATGGGTTTCTCACCGTGAGTCCCTGTTTTTTTTTTTTTTATCAAGAACTTGGAATGAAAGGAAGAGATTCCTCACGGAATCATCCTCGCCCAACCAGGCTTTCGGCCTGGTGTGCGCGAGGGGGAAAAGAGTGGCCATACAGCCTTCCATGGAATAAAAAAAACAAAAGCACCGTCCAATGGAAAACCCCAAAACAAAATGCTCCTCCTCTTATTCCTTGGGTTCCATTTTCTTTTTAAAGCATCAATACATCAATGTCCAAGACTTCCACGTGACTAACAGGGAGGAAAACAACCAATTATACACAAACTCCAACACACAAACTTCAACACGCTAACTCCATGCATGAAATATTCAAATGGGTTTTTTTTTAAAAAAAAAAAATATCAAGAGATCACGCCATTAATAAAATAATAATAATAATAATAAGACTAAAGACTCCGGTGTTTTCCCGGATCCAAAACTCCATGGATGCTAATAGTGTATTGGGCCTTCGGCCCAATTCCCAATTAATTGTTTTCATCCCAAAAACAAGTCAGATTTGAAACTTGCTTCCCTTGAAGGCGTCTGGACCTGCGCACGTTTCCTGCTGGCGAGGCTGGTGACCCCAAATCGTCATGGGCCGGAAGCTGAACCGAAACGTCTGGGTTGGGCTTCGCCGAACTATCACCGGGTTGTCCTGATATATGAGTCAACTGATCAGGTTCAATATTCATCTCGATGTCCGCATCAGTCTTCCACGTGGATGACGCATCCAATTTGGGAGGGAACGAAGCAGGCCTCATCCTCGCCAATGGAAATGGGGTCATAGCTGAGTGCGCGCTCCATTTCCGATTTACAGCAACCAACAACCAGGCAGAGTACGAGGCACTCCTCGCAGGACTGAGAGTCTCCCACGAGATGGGTGTATCCAATCTAAGGGTCTTCACTGACTCCCAGCTGGTGGCTGGGCAGGTCTTAGGAGAATTCAAGGGCCGAGATCCCAAGATGATAAAGTACTTGGAGCAGGTACGCTCGAGCATGATAGGCTTCCAGTGCTTCAGCATCTCCCACATCCCCCGTGGAGAGAATGCTCATGCCGATGCCCTCTCGAGGCTCACGACCCAACCAGGCTCATCACTGAGGCTACCCACGTCGAGTACCTAGAAACTCCAAGCTATGAGGCTTCTAGGGAAGTCCAGCAGGTCACCCCGGAACCCGGTTGGATGGATCGGTACATTAGGTATGATGCAAAACTAGATACGCATGCAGATTATTTTTGTATTTTTACATATTAAGTTATATGTTTGAATCTCAAAGATCAAACTGAGAAACTAAGTAGAGAGTTCTATATGAAATTAAGAAGCAAAAAAGTATGCATAATAGGACCTAAAAAGCAATAGAAAGTAAACCACCGAGGCTGAGAAGTCTCAGTTGGGCTAGTTCATCTTCAATAAAGGGACTGGTAGGCAGAGGGGGTGTACCAAACAATGGTTGATGCGCCTGGTGTAGATCATATGTGAAGGGGTCGTGCTAACTCCTGGATGCGGCCTAGAAAATCAAGCCGGAGACCCTCGAATTCCTAGCTTTCAACTTGGTGATCCAATTGCTGCCCGGTTGGAGTCGTTGGATTCGTAGGAGTTGAGGGACCTGCAAACAACCTTTCAGGGGATAGGAATCAAAGCAAGGATGAAGATATAAGTGAAAAAACATCAAGGAAAAGAAGAGTTATGGAGTTGGCGGCCAGGGTTGGAGAAGTCTTCTAAGGTTCGTTGGTGACTGGAAGCAGGGTGCAGGGAACAGGGAAGAAGAAGGGGCTCACATAGAATCCCCTTAGCACACAGCAAAGCACACAACAGTAATTGTAAACTCAATATTATTTCATGAAAAATTTGCCTTGATACAAGAGAGTAGAGTCTCTTAAATAGACTCTTAGACTTGGCCCCCAAGTAAGGTTACATTAGTCTTTTTCTAGGAATTTGAATCCCACCCAAACCCTAGGATACATGGAAACCCACTCTCCCTCTTTCACTCAAACTCTCCCTCTCTCACTTGCCTTGGTCGGCCAAGAGGGGTGACTCTAAGTGGCTGACCAAGGGGAAGGTGACCATAAGCAAGTGGCGCCCTAGCTCCCCTCCTGGGCCTTGACTGGCCCAATTTGCTTCAGGTTGTGGTCTAAGGCTTCAGGGCTTCTGATGTGGCTCTAGGGTTTCTAATTTCTTCAACTGGGCCTTCCATGGTCTTCATATCTTCAGGTTGGATGGATCTTTTGCTTGTACTGGTACTTGGGCTTACATTTCTTCACTTGTATTAGGACTGACATGCACATGACTCAGGAAGAAGACTAACTCAACATGAGCTGACTAGTACAGGACTAAAGTGATAAAATAACAACTCGACTGGATTAAGCCCTTATTACAAATGGACTCAAATACTACTAATTAATCCATAGAGGGTTGAGAAGCCTCTGTCTTATTCTAGTACCTCTGGTGTCTACACTAATTTTCTCAGGGTGGGAAGAACTCGACCTTGTTGAGTGAAGATCAGGCTGGCTCATATATCTCTCGAGAATGTCTGGGTTGAGGCACTGCAAGTCCTCTCGAGAAATCCATGAATCATCCGACTCTAGCCAGCCTTGCCATCGGACCAGGTAGCATTGATAGCTGCGGCCTCAGGTCGTTATGGCTTGATCATCCAGGATATGCTCGATCCGTTCTCCTCTCTCAGGCCAAATAGTTGGTGGACACTCTGGGTTAGGGTCACTCACAATGGAAGGAGTAGTTCCAAAGGCCTCACTGAGTATCGCAGCCGGTTCCCTATACTCAACCAGGTCTGCGATATTGACTAATGCCCAAATCCGAAGGCAAATCTAACACATAGACATTTGGACTAACCCTCTCTATCACTTTAAAAGGTCCGGCTCTGTGAGCATGAAGCTTCTTAATGGTCCCAGGTGGAAACCGCTCAGGCCTAAGCCAAACCATGATAAAATCCACTACATTAAATTTCTTGGCCCTTTCTCTAGGAATTAGCTAGTTTGTTTCTAAATTAGTGCAGGTGGTAATCATGCTGGGCACATGCAGACTCCTAACAGGTGATGCAAAGGACTCATACTAATACCTAACAGACTCGACTATGCATTCCTATCAAAGAAATTTTTATTAAACTCTTTGGACATAAACCTAACAGATTATAGGTTCTCTAGGTTTGATCCTAGTTTGACATGCACATGAAAATTTACAGTGGACTACTAGCAAATTTCATAGAGTATGTCAGAAGTAAGATACAAACCTAACATTCGTAATGAATGCATTAAGTATACTAATCTCAACTAAATGTAATCTAATGATCCTAGAAATGCTGAAGGTTTCTAGAAAGGGCAGAAAATAAGTGGTGGGTTCATAATTAATCCGGTAGGGTAGAGAAAAAGGTTCAGGGTTAGTTGGATAAAGTAGGATATAAGAAGGCATGTCAGGGACTAATCCTAGACTAATGAGGCTAACCTTACGAGATTAAGATATATCTACACGGTTTGTATAATGGAAGGATGGGTTACTAATCTTAGGGAAGATGTCCTTAATAGAAACTATAGGAGGGGGCTCATCTTGAAGGTACTGATTCAAAGATATCAGGTCCTTAATAAATTCTTCTGGTTCTTGTATTTTATGACTAGACTCTATAATTTGGCTCTCCTCTATGGTCTCCTTAGGTAAGGTTCTAGTAGTAGTATCTAGGTCTCTTCCTCTAATTGTCCTTCCACTATGACTTTAGGCTGGGTATAGTTAGGGTCAACTAACTCTAGATTGGCTTCTACTTGGGTACCTATGGGGTCAACTAATTCTAGGTCTTCTAGAGATGTCTCCTCTTCTCCCTCATACTCATCCACTAGGTTCACATCAGCTTCATACACTTCCACTTTAATGTCAGCCTTGTGAATCAAAGAGATGGTAGGGGAAGGTCGGCTAAGGGAAAATTGGCTAGGTCCTGATTTTTGATTATGGGCACTAATCCTAGTAGGTTCAGGTTGCTTAAGGGGTAGTGGCTTACTACTGGGCTCATATCTAGGGGTACTAACCTTATGGGGTTTAAGTCGATGGCCTAGGGGTTCATTCTGCTGATAGGTCATGGGTTTAGATCTATAGGTCATGGGTCTACTGGGCTTATAGGATATGGGTGCATAGGATCTAGAGTCATAGGATCTAGGTTCATAGGTTTTGGATACATAGGTTCTAGGTTCATAGGATTTGGAGTCATAAGATCTATAGGTTGTGGGTCTCTTGGACTCATAGGACTTGGGTAAGTACTTTATCCTTAGTTTAAGTTTCATATCACTCCAGGTAGTTATGGGTTCACGACTTTCTTGCCTAAGTATTCTCTCAACATTATCCCAGTCTACCTTGGCCTAGTGAACTAACTTAGCTTTAGTAAACCTAAACTGATGTCTCTCTGAATACAAACCCATATTTTGTTCAAAATACAGGTCCATATCTCTTTCCCAAGCAAGATAATCCTCACACTCAGGATCACAAAATTTAGGTGCTACCAACATAACGTACCTAGTGTCTCTCCTAGGGTTGGGCTCCAAATAGGGGTCATGGTATGGGGTTCTCCTAGGGTTGGACTCCATGATTTCACTTGGTTGAGTTGGGTTGAGGCTATCGGCATTGGACTTCTAATCTAATGATCATGCAATCAAACACACACATCGACTCCTAAGCTAGTGCACATGCAAGACTCAAAGATGAATCGACTATGGCTGCCTAGACCTAGAGCCTAATCAGAATGGGTTGACTCAACTTACACAAACTCAACTCCTAGTCCTTCAGTCTGGTCAGGTAAGAAGTGGGATGGTGGGAGGCTCCCTGCTCTCGTAGGGACCCAATTAAGGAACCACCGATCCACTTAGGTCGTTTGACACTGTACCTCTTGCCTAGACACCAAATCCAGTAATTGAAAATGAATTGGGTGCACTAGTCATCCCACAATGATTGAACCCGACTAATGGGTGTCCTTATCCCACTAAGGCAAATTAAGTCTAGTTAATTTTATATTAGACTTGGGACAGAATGCAAGGATGGTGGTTTTGGGCCAAGGAGTGGTTATCAACTCCTCCCCTTATCTGACATAAAAAAAGTGCCCTTAAAGTATTTTATGCAATGATGGCAGGTAAATGGAAATGCAAATTAGGGTTTAGATGTTTTTGGTGTTTTAAGAATATATGTATTTTTTTTGTATTTTTCTAAAATAGAAAGATAACTTGCAGATTATGACCTAATATGCAGGGAACATGCCAAAATTAAAGATATGCAAAAATTATACTAAACAACCCTAAACTTTCTGAAATCGGCTTTGCTGCCAAAAAGAGGGTAGAACTGTTCTCAAATAATGTTTCGGCAGGGAGAAAATCCACATACTGAAATAATTTCTGAAAAAATTCTGAAAATTAATTTCAATTATGAAGAATTCAAAAAAACAAATTTCAAAAATTCTCTGAGTTCTATACAGGTAGAAACAATTGAAACAACAGGGGATGTACTGAGAAGGCCGAGAATGCAAAAACCCTAATGAAACTCTTTGTGTTCTTCTTTAGGGGTCAATTCATAGTGGCACCCCAATATGCCATAGGAGATCCCATAGATTGAGAAGAGAGGGTCTTGCAGCCCTACTAGTCTCCTATGACTGGATGGCCATGGTGAAGCACCCGATCCGAATATGCAAAGAGAACTGAGCCCAAATAGGCTCTGATACCAAATGATACGGAACTAGAATGCATGCAGATTATTTTTGTATTTTTATATATTAAGTTATATGTTTGAATCCCGAAGATCAAACCAAGAAACTAAGTATAGAGTTCTATATGAAATTAAGAAGCAAAAAATCATGCATAACAGGATCTAAAAAGCAATAGAAAGTGGACCGCCAAGGCCGAGAAGTCTCGGTTGGGCTAGTTCATCTTCAATAAAGGGACTGGCAGGCAGAGGGGGTGTACCAGACAATGGTTGATGTACTTGGTGTAGATCGTATGCGAAGGGATCGCTCTCACTCCCGGATGCAGCCTGGAAAATCAAGCCGGAGATCTGCAGATTCCTGGCTTTCAACTCGGTGATCCGATTGCTGCCCGGCTGGAGTCATTGGATTTGTAGGAGTTGAGGGACCTGCAAACAACCTTTCAAGGGTTAGGAATCAAAGCAAGGATGAATATATAAGTGGAAAAATAGCAAGGAAAGAGGAGTTATAGAGTTGGTGACCAGGGTTGGAGAAGTCTTCTAAGGTTCGTTGGTGGCTGGAAGCAGGGTGCAGGGAACAGGGAAGAAGGAGCTCACACAAAATCCCCTTAGCACACAGCAAAGCACACAGTAGTAATTGTAAACTCAATATTATTTCATGGAAAAGTTACCTTGATACAAGAGAGTAGAGTCTCTTAAATAGACTCTTAGACTTGGCCCCCAAGTAAGGTTACATTAGTCTTTTTCTAGGAATTTGAATCCCATCCAAATCCTAGCTAGGATACATGAAAACCCACTCTCCCTCTTTCACTCAAACTCTCCCTCTCTCACTTGCCTTGGTCGGCCAAGAGGGGTGACTCTATGTGGCCGACCAAGGGGAAGTTGACCATAAGCAAGTGGCACCCTAGCTCCCCTCCTGGGCCTTGACTGGCCCAATTTGCTTCAGGCTGTGGTCCAAGGCTTCAGGGCTTCCGATATGGCTCCAAGGCTTCTAATTTCTTCAACTGGGCCTTCCATGGTCTTCATATCTTTAGGCTGGGTGGGTCTTTTGCTTGTACTGGTACTTGGGCTTACAAGTCTTCACTTGTATTAGGACTGACATGTACATGACTCGAAAAGAAGACTAGCTCAACATGAGCTGACTAGTACAGGACTCAAGTGATAAAATAACAACTCGACTAGACTAAGCCCTTATTACAAATGGACTCAAATACTACTAATTAATCCATAGAGGGTTGAGAAGCCTCTATCTTATTCTGGTGCCTCTGGTGTTCGCACCAAGGTACATTGTCGATGGCATCTTGCTGGAAGACCGTGCGAAGACTGGCCTCGTCGAGAAGAAGGCCGCACGCTTCGTGTTGATGGACGGACAACTCTATCGCAGGTCCTACTTGTATCCACTTATGAAGTGCTTGAGACCCATGTAGGCGGCCTTCGTACTCCAAGAAATACACGAGGGCTGCTGCGAAAATCATGTGGGGTGTAGGATACTAGCATACAAGGCCATCCATCAGGGGTACTACTGGGAGACTATGAGGAAGGATGCTACTGACTTCATGAAGAAGTACGACCGCTGCCAGTGCCATGGTTGCATACAGCATCAACCAGCGGTGCTGCTCTCCCAGCTCTTCGCCCCTGGCCATTTGCACAGTGGGGGATGGACATCCTTGGTCCCTTTCCGTTTGCGCCCGGATAATGCAGGTTCCTGATAGTAGCCATCAACTACTTCACTAAATGGATGGAGGCAGAGCCGCTAGCATGGATCACCGAAGCTAAAGTCGGCCAATTTTTTTGAAAGTCGATCATCTGTCGCTTAGGGCTCCCCCACACCATCATCATCGATAATGGATGGTAGTTCGATAATCGAGAGTTCGAAGAGTTCTACACCGGTCTCAATATCCATCATCGCTTCACCTCGGTGGCTCATCCTCAGACCAACGGAGAGGCCGAGGTGACCAACCGAACCATCCTCCAAGGACTCTGAACCAGGTTGGACCAGGCCAAGGGCAGGTGGATCGAAGAACTCCCTAGTATCCTTTGGGCCTACCACACAATGCCCGAATGGCCAACGATGAGATACCCTTCAACCTCATCTTCGGCATCGAAGCTATTGTCCCGGTGGAACTTGGTGTGCCCACGCTACGGGTGGAGCAATACGACGTAGCTAAAAATCGGGCTCGCCTTCTACTCAACTTAGACTTTCTCGAGGAATGAAAGTCAAGGCTCGACTCTGGATGGTGGCCTACCGACAGCGGGTGACCCGGTACTACAACACGTGGGTAAGGCCAAAGATCTTTCGCCCAGGCGATTAGGTGTTGCGGCGGGCTGAAGCCTCTCAACCTCGGGAGTACGATAATCTCTCCCCAAATTGGGAAGGCCCTTACAAGGTGGTCAAGACTCTCCCCCATGGAGCCTACTACCTTGCCGAGCTCGATGGCTCCCGGTTTCCACGAACTTGGAATGCTAGTAATTTGAGGATGTACTACCAATGATGTAAGGCCTCCTCCCATTAATAAAAGAATTCCTTTTGGTGCAAATTATCTTTGCCTTGCATGAATATCATTGCCCGACTCAAGGTCTGGCAAATGAAGCTGGGAAACTCATGAGGCCCTGCACCTCAAGCCAGAAAATTTTAGAAGCCCCATACCTTGAAGCGAGAAAACTCATGAAGCCCCGCACCTGAAGCCGGGAAACTCCAGAAGCCCAGCACCTTGAAGGCAGGAAACTCATGAAACCCCTCACCTTAAGTTGAGAAACTCCAGAAGCCCCGCACCTCAAGCCAGGAAACTCCAAAAGCCCCGTACCTGGAGCTAGAAAACTCCAGAAGCCCTGCACCTCAAAGCCAGGAAACTCATGAAGCCCCGCACCTCAAGTCGGTAAACTCCAGAAGCCCTGCACCTCAAGCCAGAAAACTCCAGAAGCCCCGTACCTTGAAGCTGGGAAACTCCTGAAATCTCATACCTCAAAGTTGAGACACTCCTGAAGCCCCGTATCTCAAGCCGGGAACTCCTGAAGCCTCGTACCTCGAAGCCAAGAAACTCCTGAAGCCCTGGACCTCAAAGCTGGGAGATTCCAGAGGCCTCCCAGCTCGGTTGTATTCCAGGCACTTGGAAATAATTTCACTTGGGGTCATTTAGGCCCCCTCAAAATGTTCATCTACTCTTGGCCCAGCCAGGAAGAACCCGGAATATACAACTAGCCTCAAGGAGATGCACGAAGCCCCTCTACCTCATTTCCGACATGGTGGAGATGACTCAAAAACCTAAGACTTCTCTTCTTAACCAACCCCCATACCCAAAGCTCTACAAGGAAGAGCTGAAAACTTGATACCCCATGGCATGGCATTGCAATGAAGATATGTACATTGGCGGTTGCAAAAAAAAAGAAGAAGAAAGAAAAGAAGAAGAATAGAAGAGAAGAAGAAGAACACAATGAATAGAAAGAAAATCTTCATTGAATTCAAGTAAAAGATTACATTACTCAAGGACCCCCGACAGGCCGGGCGGTCTGAAGACAAAAAGAAAAAACAAAAAACACAAGGGACTACTCTGTCGGCTCCTTCTCGGGGCGACGCTGGGGCACGTCGGCGTCCTCTCGGACTCTCACCGGAGGAGCTGCTTCAACGGCGGCCACATGTTCTTCCTCTTCCATGTCGGCTGCGGCCTCACTCGGTTCCTCGATCAGAGCTAATGGAAAGGCGAGCCCATCTAAGTTCAACTCCAGGAAAAGTTGGGCTGCCCGTGACCGGCAAAACTTGTAGCCTTTGAGGAACGAGTCCATGGCCACCTCCTGGACCTCATCAGCATACTCCGTCGAGGTCTTAAAGTTTGGCACTGCCTCGATGGCCTCCTTTCTAGTGGCCTCCATCAAGGCCACCACCCTCGTAGCCTTTTCTTTAGCGATGGTAGCCCGTGCCTGTGCCACCTCCAGCTGAGCTCGGAGGGCCTGAGACTGCTCCGCTGCCTGGGCCACCTCATCCTTGAGCTTTTCTGACTGAGCTACCTCGGCCTTGAGCTCCTCAGCTTGGTGCTTGACCCGGTCCTTCTCCTGGGCCAGGAAGGTTTCGAGGTCTTTGATGCACCCCTCAGCATTCGCCACCTCGGCTCGGAGCTCCTTGTTCCTTTCCTCCATAGCTTGGGCCATGTTGGTCTTCTCCTTGGCCTCAGCCACCAGCACCACGATCTCCTGCTCCTTCAAGTTTTTCCTTCTGATCCACTGGGAGTAGTAATCACGGATGAGCAAAAGGTTCATCCCGAGCTGCACCAACAAAGATGTCAGTCATGCAAAAAAAAAAAGAAGAGAAGAAAAAAGAAGGGAAGAATCCTACCGTGAAGAGGTGAGGGAAGGTGCCGAGGATAGCATCCGACAATGATCTCCCTTCCCTTTCACACCGGTTGTGCGATTAGACGGCAAAGTCCATCATACACGCAGCCAGGGAACAGTCTTGGATGATGAAGGAATCCAGCGCCACCTCGATGGATGCATTTCGGGTCCCAGCCCTTGGCTTCATCGGGACCACCACTGTCGTGCCCTCGAGGGTAGCCGAAGACATCTTCTAGCCCCTGTTGGAGCTCACTGTCGTGCCCAACAGCACCGTCGATGGTCGTTCCCCCCTTTCTTCCTCTCCCGTCTCCACCTCGATGACTTCCGGAGGTGGGGCCATGATAACAGTAGCGGCAGTAGGCCAAGCCTGGGCACCCGCATTGGACTCCCAAATCGGAGGTGGAATGTGCTGCCTTAGCAATTCGGGGACCAATTTGATTGCTCTTCCACTTGGGTCGGAGTCCGCAACAGGCCCAGGCCTTGCACTGGGCTCGTTCCAAGCCCTCTTAGGTGGGGACTCCCTAGGTCTCGCCGGTGCGCTCCTCTTTTGGGAGGACTGGACGAGTTGCTCCATCAAGAACTTCATGCGTGCATGAAGAACAAAGCCAAGGTCAGCCTCAAACCCAAAGAGACCTGCAAAAGAAGAAAGGAAGGTTTATACCGAACTCACCCAACTCCTAGATTGGGCTAACTCCGGCTTCGAATATGTTTTGCTTCGATAGCAGAACCTCAAGAGAAGGAATTTGGTCAACAATGAGCTGGTCATAAACCTCTCAATCAGCTGCTTCGACCTTGGAATTCTGATTCAGAATCCAATCCGGATCACTCCAGACCCAGTCAACTTCTTCAATGGAAGCAAACAAGTACTTGCTCTTCCATCCTTTGATGGAAGAGGGGAGTTCAAATTTAATGCCCTTCGGGTGAGGAGAGATGAACCACCACCTGTCCTCGGTCAGGTGGTGTTTTAGGATGAAAAAGGTCCTGAACAGAGAAAAATGGGCAACGATCCCATGAAAATGGCAGAAGATAATGAGGCAAAAAATGATCCTAACCGCATTCAGGACCAGTTGAGTGTGGACAAGGTAGTAGTTGCTGAGTACAGACCTACGAGGGATTCCTCGTAGAGGGCAATCAGCCCGGGCCACTGGAGGTGACCTGTTCCCCCGATCTTGGAACTGAGAGCCGGATAGAGTCTGAGATGCCTAAAGCTTTCCAGATTATCGAAAGGTCCTCCCTGGTTATCATCGAAGCGATGCTACCGGGCCCAGTCGAACGAGAAGGGTCAGAAGGGACTTTGAAAATAGAGGGAGGAGGAAGGTGAGCCCTGGGCTCTCCTATCACTATCTCGGTTGGGCGAAGGCCTCTACGAACATGGAGAGGAACTTCTTCCTCCTCATCGCAGGAAGGAGTTCTACGTCGAGAGGGCCCTGCCTCGTCGGGGTTGCTGGAATGATGATGGCTCCGACCCGAGCGGGACATCCTAAAGCAGAATAATGAAGGAAGGAAGAAGGAAAATGGGGTCTGGAGAGGCCCTGAGGAAGAGCTCAACCTAGCCAAAGAAGAGAAAGGACTGAGGAAGACGAATGTGATGGCCTTGGAGGAAAAGGACAGTCGGGGGAGAGGAGGAAGAAGACTGGTCCATCGACGGGCATGAAAGATTCGAAAGAAATGATCTTTCAATAAAGACTTCTTTCTTTTCAAAATGGCCAGACAGCAATTGTACGCCCTCTCAGAACCTCCTTCATCGGATTGGCACCACATGTTGAGATCAGCCGGGAACGACATTTCGTTTCACTAAAAACTGCCTCGGGTCCCGCACCGGTCATTATGTTTCCTCGGACCTGCTAACATGTCATCCTCACATTGGTCTCAAGGCTCATTTCACGAAGCGATGGCGATCATGGTTTTAATGGCACCGGATTTTCACCTTTCCATGTCAGCTCTGCATTTACTTCCTTTGTCCTAAACGCGGCGCGCCAACGGAACTTGGGAGTGGGGGGCAAATGATGTGGCAAGATTGCTGACGTGGAGTCCCTGTCAGATCTAGCCAGATGCCGCATTGGCAGAAGCTGCCATGTCAGAACCTCTCCTCGAGCTCCTTCGCCAGGCGGCTCCCTCGAGGTCGAGCCCGCCCTGATCGAAGTCAAGCTCCCGCTAGACCTTCTTGTAAAATTAATTATTTTTAAAATATTTTTGAAAAAATAAAATTAGTGCATTTTTTATAAATAGATATTCAACCAAAGCACCACACATCCATTAAAATATTTAATAAAAAGTTTAACTCATATTTCTTCCTCTTTGACAGGTACATTAAGATTGATGAAAATTATTAAAATTCTGGAACCCAAGAAAATTAGTTATATTATGGATTTAAAAGCTTGTCAACAAGAATCGCTTAATTTATAGAATCCAATAGATCAAACAGCATACGAATCAAAATTTAAATGGACTCAGAATTAAGAAAAAGATCAAAAATATCAAATTATGCATAGATTTTAAAGCAACCAATCCATTATGGACCAGCCGCTTGGTCTACATAAGCCCTATAGTCCAAAGACACCAGAGATTAATCACCCCACAATCCATATTAATTTGACTTGATTTAGATCCTTTACCAAGCTCTATTTAAAGGATCACGGGTTATAAAAGAAATCATCCTAGGAAGAGAGTACGGTATAGGGTAGAGAGCTTAGTGGTGGGTTGCGAGTTGGTCTCTAAGTATGAGATTTCTTAGAAAATAGTTCTGCCCCTACACCATCTTCAAGCCTTTTCCATTTCTAAAATCAAGATCCAAAGAGGAAAAAAAAAAGGAAGCCCTGTTCGCTTCACAGAGTACGATGGAAGAAGGCAAAGTGATATCAACCAGTTCCTGATGAGGCTACGGTGAATCAACTTCAAATACTTTGTTACTGTTCTTTTTATTTAGTTAGTTGTTATTTTCTTATAATTAATTTTAATTAATGCAAAAGTTATTTTTATGAAATTTAAATTCTTGTCATTTACTTTTCTGGTAAATAGATACTAAGATCTGACTAATAGATCAAACATACCCGAGTTTAAATTCATGTTCTTTTATATTTTTAAATTTTATTTTTTGATTCAAAATATCGTTCTTATCTTTTTATAAAAATCAAAGATTTCAAACTATTCTAAGCACTACTTTTTCTACGGATTCGACCTAACTCATCCTTTCTACGTATTTTCAATTTTATTTAAAAATTATTAATTAAACTGATAGCCATGATGTCCTGACAACAACATCATGACCTATCAAGTTTTTGGCACCATTGCCAAAGGTATGAATGCTAATATTTTTTATTTCTTTGATTTCTTGTAAATTTATTTTACTAATTTTTTTTTAGATAAAAAAATTAAAAAAAGAGGTGAAAGAAAGTTCTACAATTTTGGTAAGATTAATCCTAATCCTAGATTAATTTTTTTAATTACTTTTAATTAATTTCTTTCTTTTCATATTAACCAAAAAAATTTATTTCTTTTGATTAGTCTCTTTTTTAAAAAATCTACCTAATTTTTTTTTGTGATTAGATTTATTTTCTTTTTTATTACTTTCTTCCTTTTCAAATTAACATAAAAGAAAAAAATATATTTTTAGTTGCATTCAATTAGTTTTTTTTTTTCAAACTAACCTAAAAAGAAAAAAATCTTTTTTTAATTTCTTCCTTGTCAAATTAACCTAAAAAGAAAAGAATATTTTTGTTTACTATTAGTTAGTTTCTTCATTTTCAAACTAACTTAAAAAGAAAAAAAAATCTTTTAAGTTCATTCCTTTTCAAATGAATCTAAAAAAAATTATTTAACCTTTCAAATAACTACCTTAAATACTAGATTTGATTTTCTATTTTAACTCAGGATATCTACTTACATTATTTGCTTAATCAAATTATAGTCTTTTTTCTCTCACATCTAATTAACCAAGATTAAAACCTACCTTTTATTTTGCTTGTTTAAATTAACATAACCCAAAAAGAAAACAAAGATACTACATAATACATAACTAAAATAAAGCAACTAATCAAAACTTAAAAGATTATTACTTATTTAGAACATCTTTCTGTTTTTGCATTACATATTTTCATAAGATATCTTAAGGATAATAACCCATAAATAATATAAGATAGGTATTTGATCACCCTTCCTTGGCCCACAAACCACCACCCATCATCCTACATACCTAGGCCTTTTAATTAAAATTAAGTAGATGTCAGCCCCTAAGAAATTCGAGCTCAATAGGATAAGGCATTCGAAAGAGTTAGACTGTGTCAAGATTAACTGATTGACTGGTATCTAAGAAAGAGATTTAAGGATGATATAGCCCTGAAGAAAGATGGTTTTTAATTAGTTTCATTGACTGATCTGTGGTGTGGACACCAGAAGCCGAAAGAAACTTCACTCCAACAAGGTTAGCCTTATCCCAATTTGGATCGAAGATAATTAGGTTACCTTGTATCCTTTAGTTCAAAAATATTTTATTTTCAAGAGTCATTTCCTTTTCAAGAGTCCTGTAATTAATTTTGAGTTTCAAATCAAGAGTGTTTATTGAGTCCTGTAATTACTTTTAAAATTTCATTTCTTGTAAGTCCATTTCAAGTTTTAAAGTCTAGGTCAGTCAAGTCAGTTCAGTTGAGTTAAGTCTAATTCAGTTGAGTTAAGTCTAATCAAGTCTTAAAGCCATGAAAGCCAGCAACAAGACTCAAATTCTAGACCCCAGAATTTGACCACATGAAGAAGAGAAGACACATCAACCAAGCAAGAGAAAAGGACCATCAACTAGGACCACTGGGCGCCACATGTCATTCTTATCCAAGTAGAAGACCACCTCACCATGCCACGTCATCAGGTTCCACTTCACCAGTCACCTCATCACCCTTTGGGCGCCAACAAGGGAGATTCAAATTCAAGGAGGTTGGCCACATCCCTCCAAGTCCTCCACCAAATCCTCCAACCCCCCCCCACATCCCTCCAAACTCTCCACCAAATCCTCCAACCCCCCTTGTAATCCTCCTCGATTTGGGGAGTTTTTAAATTTCAAAAGCTAGCTTTGTGAGGCTATTAAAAGCCTTGGACGCCCATTGTAAAAGAGATGGATTTTGGGGAATGAATGAAAATTGAAGTTGAAATTTTGGAAGTAGAAGTTGTCTTGTATTTTTTTCTTATGTGAAAGTTTTACATCCTCTTCCTCCACGCCAAAGCTATTCTTTTTCCCTAGCAAAGCATCTTCCAAGCTCAAGTGAAGGCATTGGAGTCGGCCAGATCTACTCAAATTTCTGTTCTTAGTTCATCAATTCTTCCATCCCTTCTATATGTTCCTATCCTTCTTCCTTAACTTTGATCTTCATTGCAGGGTCCTTCGAAGTCTTTGAGTTGTGGGCTGGGTTCACCTTAACAAAGAACAAACAAGCTGAAGCGCCAAGTCCAGGGTTCTGATCTCTGTTATCCAGATTCTTCAGTTATGAGCATTGGTAGTTTCAAGGTATGAATCAAAAGAAGGTTGGAAAGCTCATCAAGGTAAGTCCACAATCATTAGCCCCTATTGTCTAGATCTTCTTCCTTCTTAGTTTAGGATTGTGTCTAATCAAGTAAAAGTCCAATTTCTTATAATCCTTAAGTCTTATTATGATGAGTACAATGCTAGTGTAATTAGGTTTCATTGCTCTACAAACCATATTTAAAACATTAATCATATGCATGCCGCATCATGTTGGTATCAGAGCATGGTAGAATAAGTTCCTGATTGCATAGCATTAAGTCCTTGAAGTACTTGGATCGGGGGCGTTACCAGGCCGTCCGGTCTTAGGAGAAAGTAGGGTTTAAACACCCTCTCTTCCCATTCCACGGGGATCTCTTAAGGCGTGTCGGGGTGCCATTGTGATTGACCCATGAAAAAGAAAGCCAAAGGACTTTTTAGATTTCATTTGTGAATTTTGCATTGGTCACGTTCTGTTTTTCTGCTTGCTGTATTTTCTGTAGGCTGACTGTAATCCGCCTGCAACTTCAAAGGCAAGTCACTAATTTTTTATTGAAATATTTTTTTTCTTGTTCCTTTTTAGGTCAGTTATCACCATATTAAATTTCATCATCAGAAAAAAATTATAAAAAAAATAAAAATTTTTGCAGTTCGACACTGTCATTAGGGTTATGTTCTGTCCTTTTTATTTATCTTCATTTGTAGGATCTGCTTAGATTAGTATAGATTTTAGTTTTAAAATTCCTTTCATCTACATTGAAACATATAAGTTAGAAATCCTTTGTGAATTTTTCAGAATTTTTGGATATTTTTTTCATCACATTTTCCACACCACTTTCAAATTGCAACACACTTCTGCAGCACCTTTGAATTTCATTCATCTCATGAGAAATCAAATTAAGGGCATCAATTTGACATAGGGTCAAGGTTTCATCACCTGTCCCTAGCCCAAAAATCACCAACCAGCATATCGATCCCAGCCCGTTAATTAAAATTGAGTAGAACGTTAATTGCCCTAGTGGGTTAGGGACATCAACAAGTTGGGTTCAGGTTAGGGTCAAGTTAACTGTGTCAGCTAATTGGTGTGTGCTTACTGGCTTGGTGTCTAGGATTGGTGCATCAGGGCTTGTGATTTGGTCTGCCTACCTGGCCAATCTCAGATTGGTGTCTAAGGTTGGCAATCAGGGACCTACACTCCCCTCCACCTACCTGGCTAAGTCCCATAAGTACTACTAGCTAGTTGGTTCACTTAATTAGACTTCTAATTTGTGCTCTAGGTCTAGGAAACCTTAGCTCGAGCTTGAGTCTACTTGCATGCATGAAAACTAGATCAGGAGCCTCATATTCACCAGTCTAGACCCAGTCCAGTGTAGCCATGGACCCGAATCTTGAAACCACGCTAAGAGGCCTAAATGATCTAATGGCCCAATTGAACCAAATGCTGGCTAAACAATTTTTCTTAGACCAACCAACTCCTACTATCCCATTAGCTCATATGAATGATAGGAGTAAGAACCCTGAAGTACAAGTTGAGTTCATGAATACTCAAGACTTAGGGTATCCTCAAACTGAAGGGCTAGGGAAGGAAGAAGGCAAATCTGAACCTAGTAAATATGTGTATGAGACTAACATAAGTTTAATAGATGAATATGAAGGGGAAGACTATGAAGAGAACAACTTTAGTACCTTACCTGAGGAAACCTTTGGTAAAGAAAAGATTATTGAGCCTAGTCCTGAAACATCAGAACAACCAAAATTTAGTGAGGACTTGGTTCCCGTAAGACGATGCCCTCAGGAAGAACCCAATACTTTAGCTTCGACACAAGAACTCCTTCAGGTACCTGAGAAGAACCCAATCATTATTTTAGAAGACTTTCCTAATGACCTTCAACTACCTAGAGGCATCCCGCCTATAGATCAAAATCCTAATCTTAAGGTCATCATGAATAACCAAGGTCTGTTTCAAGATTCTCCTAAATTACCCCAAGTCTCGGATTCCTATTTTTTGCCTTTTCCTGAGTCTTATCATAATTTTAGAGCCATTAAGTTTCATTTTGATGAGATTACTAGGATGCATGAGCTTTTAAAGCCTATTCCTTTTGCTACCTACTTTTGGAAAACTTTATGGCATTTGCTAGGAACCCATGGTAAATTCTCATGTGCATACCAGACCAGGGTCAAACCTAGAGAGTCATTAATCTGTTAGGTTTAGGTCCTAGAAAGTCCAATAAAATTCCTCTCAATAAGGATGCCTAGTTCAGTCTGTATTTTGTAAGTGCTTGTGTAAATTTCTGAGTCTGCTAAATCTTTCACACAGCATGTCACAAATTTGCATAAAGAAATCAGTAATAAGATCAAACTGAGCAATGAGACTTACAAACATTTAGCTGATCACATAAGAGGGCTAAAGAATTCTATGAAGGGGATTATGCAATGATTAGGCTCAACCCTGAACGGTTCCCACCTGGAACCATAAAGAAGCTGCATGCCCGCGGAGCGGGACCTTTTAAGATCTTAAAGAAAATAGGGCCTAATGCATATGTTTTGGAACTTCCACCTGATATGGGTATTAGTACAACCTTCAATGTTTCAGACCTAGTAGAATACAAAGAACCACTACTAATACCTAGTGAGCCTTTTGAGCCAGAAACTTTCATTGAGAGTGAACATATTTCCGAGTGTCCACCACCAACCTTACCAGAGCAGAGAGAGAGGATTGAGAGAATCCTGGATGACAAGATCATTACTACCAGAAATAAGGACTATCAGCGATACCTGGTTCAATGGCAAGGTCGACCTGAGTTCGACAACTCTTGGATTACTCGAGAGGACCTGCAAAGACTTAACCCAGACTTGTTCGAGCATTACCAGGGCAAAACTGAACCATACTCGACTGGGTCGAGTTCTGCCCACCCCAGGAGAATTGGTGTGGACACCAGAAGCCGAAAGAAACTTCACTCCAACAAGGTTAGCCTTATCCCAATTTGGATCGAAGATAATTAGGTTACCTTGTATCCTTTAGTTCAAAAATATTTTATTTTCAAGAGTCATTTCCTTTTCAAGAGTCCTGTAATTAATTTTGAGTTTCAAATCAAGAGTGTTTATTGAGTCCTGTAATTACTTTTAAAATTTTATTTCTTGTAAGTCCATTTCAAGTTTTAAAGTCTAGGTCAGTCAAGTCAGTTCAGTTGAGTTAAGTCTAATTCAGTTGAGTTAAGTCTAATCAAGTCTTAAAGCCATGAAAGCCAGCAACAAGACTCAAATTCTAGACCCCAGAATTTGACCACATGAAGAAGAGAAGACACATCAACCAAGCAAGAGAAAAGGACCATCAACTAGGACCACTGGGCGCCACATGTCATTCTTATCCAAGTAGAAGACCACCTCACCATGCCACGTCATCAGGTGCCACTTCACCAGCCACCTCATCACCCTTTGGGCGCCAACAAGGGAGATTCAAATTCAAGGAGGTTGGCCACATCCCTCCAAGTCCTCCACCAAATCCTCCAACCCCCCCCACATCCATCCAAACTCTCCACCAAATCCTCCAACCCCCCTTGTAATCCTCCTCGATTTGGGGAGTTTTTAAATTTCAAAAGCTAGCTTTGTGAGGCTATTAAAAGCCTTGGACGCCCATTGTAAAAGAGATGGATTTTGGGGAATGAATGAAAATTGAAGTTGAAATTTTGGAAGTAGAAGTTGTCTTGTATTTTTTTCTTATGTGAAAGTTTTCCATCCTCTTCCTCCACGCCAAAGCTATTCTTTTTCCCTAGCAAAGCATCTTCCAAGCTCAAGTGAAGGCATTGGAGTCGGCCAGATCTACTCAAATTTCTGTTCTTAGTTCATTAATTCTTCCATCCCTTCTATATGTTCCTATCCTTCTTCCTTAACTTTGATCTTCATTGCAGGGTCCTTCGAAGTCTTTGAGTTGTGGGCTGGGTTCACCTTAACAAAGAACAAACAAGCTGAAGCCCCAAGTCCAGGGTTCTGATCTCTGTTATCCAGATTCTTCAGTTATGAGCATTGGTAGTTTCAAGGTATGAATCAAAAGAAGGTTGGAAAGCTCATCAAGGTAAGTCCACAATCATTAGCCCCTATTGTCTAGATCTTCTTCCTTCTTAGTTTAGGATTGTGTCTAATCAAGTAAAAGTCCAATTTCTTATAATCCTTAAGTCTTATTATGATGAGTACAATGCTAGTGTAATTAGGTTTCATTGCTCTACAAACCATATTTAAAACATTAATCATATGCGTGCCGCATCAATCTGGCCAATCTAATTGTTGTCTAAGGAAAGCAATGGGACGACCCCCACCGATCTTATCCTTATCTAGACAGTTGATTAGTTAGTTTCTAACTTAGAGGGCTCCAAGGTGGCCTTGGCAGTTATGAGCTATCTAGATTTAGGATAATCTTAGGATAGAGAGTCCATGTTATGCTAATTTATTTATAAATAATATTAAATCCTAACTAATTCTTTTCTCTCTCTTAGCTCTAAGACTCCTTAGGTCCTCATCTTTAGAACTCTTTTCTATCTTTCTTCCTTCTTCATCTCACATCTCATCTTTTAAAAATAAATAAATAAATATATAAGAATTGCTTTGACCTAAAATCCTAATTTCATATCCAAATAATCAGAATAATCCAATAAATAAATCAGTGCAAGGAGCATGAATCCTTATAGTAGAGTATCCTTTCTTTTGGCATACCAAGTTTATTCGATCTCACTCATTTTAAGAGTGAGTGCCCAATCGTGTACCAACCTCTTAAGTTTATGTATGTCCAAGTTAATCAAGATCAAATCCAAATAACCTACAGCTCAGAATATAACCCATACTTTAATGCTTATAATTTAGTTTGGGAGACTCAAACAGATTTTTTGTAATAACCACACCCTATTATGATTAGCCCTATCCACATTATCAACATTTTCTAACTAATTATAGCCTATTATTTGAAGAGAAGGTTCAGCAAGCATCATACTCACTTCTCCTATGGACTAACCTAAATGTCGATAGGTTTGCTCAATTTCAACAAATAATTATGGCCTAACAAAAATTTATTGATAAGCTAATAGATCAAACTGATCAATGATTAATCAAACTTAATAGAGAAAAGGGAGGTGAACTGCCTAGTCAGTCCGAGAGTAACCTAGAGAGACCATACTTAGCTCAAAATTTTAATGACCCTCTATCTTTTCCTGAATAATCAACTCTGACTCCCGAAAATGAACTGGTCTTAGAAAAACTTTGCATAACCATAAAGACCAATATATATAATTTAGCTAAGATGAAAAAAATATATGGAGAAATTCAACTTATGGGATGAATCAATTTTATCATTACCCCACTCACCTATGGCCTCATTCACTAGTGCCCTAGAATCATCCATGCCTTTTAATGAGATGGAAGAACAAAAAGATGCAATGATGAAATTAGTAGACACTTCCCAAAAACCGTAAATGTATAACTTAATAAAGGAAGCTACCCCCAAGGTTCTCTCCCAAGATTTAGTAGATCCCTCTCTGGCTCAATTCGGGATAGACAATTCTGATGCATATGGGTATGTCATGACATAACTTAACATAAACACCTTATTTCGAAACTATCCTACTATGGATTGACAAATAACAAGAGCCATCACTTAGCCCACCAATAGCTCCTCTGTTAGAATTACCACCTAATCTAGAGCTGAAGCCACTTCTGTACATCTATTAAAATTTTTCTAGTGAACCTTACCCAGGAAGCCCAACTTAGTGATATCTAAAAGCACATAAAAAAGCCATGACTAGGATATTACTAAAAAGAGGGATCATGATCTTGAAAATTTTATAATTGATTTCTCTGTATTCATCACTAATCTTGAGAATTGCCTCTAAAATCTTACCATGTATTAAAATAATATATAGAGATAAATTTAATATTAATCTAAAAAAAGGCCTCACTTTAAAACGAGATAAGATATTGACCAAACACATCATGCCCAAGGAGAGCAGGATAGATCAATCCATAATTGAAGAAATTTCTAAACTACCATCTCCAATCTCGATCCAATAAACACAATCCCTTTCTAATCATCATATGAACTGTAATAACATTTTTAAATCTTGGAACAACATGTTTGCCTAGTATACTTTATTGATCAGGCTAATCATTGTAAAGTACTCTATGAATATTTTTCTACCATGGTGATAAGGCCTCCTGATTGACCCTGTCATTTTGATGTCATGAGGAATATATTAAAGTTAATTATCCATCGAACTCTCTCATAATATTCAGTTGAAGATATTAAACTTAGCACTTATTGGAAGGCAACCCAATATTTATGTTTATGCTCTTAAAAATAAAATAATAATAATAATAAATTCTAATTCAAATTGATCATTGCACTCCTTATTTTGTTGATAAACTCCTCTTCTTGGGTAACCTCTATCCCTATATATTTCTTTTTATCCTTATAGTTTCAATTTATTTCTTTAACTTATTTATACTATTAAGGATAATGGTATTTAAGTTATGGCATAGGGATAGGACAAGCTTGTAAATTATTTTAAAAAAAATAAAAATCTTTAGAAATTATTAAAAAATTTTGAAAAATCCTTTGAGATTTTTGAAGAAAAAAATTTTATTTAGAATAAATCATATATCAAGAAAAAAAAATCTTGAACAAAATAGACTAGAAAAAAGTAATAGAGTTAGAAGGTATTTGCTAATAATTGTAGCAAGTCAAAGAGTAAACTAGTTGGTCAGACTTTTAGTAGCTTACTTAGATCATCTAAAAGCTATAAACATTTCTAATTGTATATGCATAATGACAAGGTAAAGTAGGTGTTAGTTGTAAAGCCAATTGAGGACTTAATTATCACTAAAAATTAGGGATGGTAATGGATCGGGTTCGGGCTGGGTGCATAACTATTAAAATCCAAATTTGAATACTTAATAAACTATCCAAACCTGATCCAAACACTATTGGAACTGGATTTTTTTAATCCAAATCCATCTTAATCAGGTATCGGGTAATTTGGATTTACCTGGTCCGAATCCAATTGAGTCATATTAAATATTTTTTTTAAGTTTTATCAACTTTAAAATCATCTACTATTTTATAAATTATATATACATTGAACAAATAAAATTTAACTATATTTTTAGTTCAACAGCATTTAGTTTTATATTCAAAATAAAATTTAAATTATCTTAAACAAATAAAATTTAACAAGACTTGATTCAATACTTCTGAAGTAAATAAAAATATAATATATATTAATTATATATTTAAATATTAAAATAATTTAGGCTTGATTTAGGTCGAGTGTATATCTATCTAGTCACAATCCAAATCCAAAGTTAAGCATGCGGGTTTTATCCAAACCCGACCCAAATCTAGTCAAAGCGTTGACTACCTGGCTCAATCAGGTCAGGCCAGGTCGAGTACCCATGGATTTGGATTTTGTTACCATCCCTACTAAAAATTGGTAATTGATATACACCATAATTAAAAAATCTTGAATTTGATGAAATAGCTACCTACCTAAGTAAAAGTACAAAATATAAGATATATGTGGATTGCCCTAAGCTTAGTAATCAAATCTCTGCACCTAAGTCAAGTATAGAAACTCATGTCAAACGGTAAAGAAAAGGCTATGATACTTAGCACTCAGAAAAAAGAAGAAAAA
Source organism: Areca catechu (assembly GCA_021397845.1). Lineage (NCBI taxonomy): Eukaryota > Viridiplantae > Streptophyta > Magnoliopsida > Arecales > Arecaceae > Areca > Areca catechu. The sequence goes on from CM038049.1 coordinate 132,326,278, forward strand.
GAAAATTTAGGTAGTGTAAAAGCTACCTTATATTTATGAGATTGATTTGGGGGTGTATAGAAAATTAACAAAAATAGGTGATAAGCGAAGAAACATTTATCCTTTATGAGCTAGTACTAAAATGCTAAGTTAGTCATTATAAACATAAGTGCTATAGATCTTTAGATGAATTCTAAGAAAATTTTTAATTATGTTGACTATAAAATTTGCTTCAAAATTCAATACATAGTTAGTGATACTTGCTAGATCTTTTTACTTTCAATCCTAGATTTATTTTTTATAAAGGAATCTCTTAATGACATATGATTATAATTTAATACTTATATGGCTATTACATTACTAAGGGACTAGCAATGAGTAAGTTGGGGTGTAATAAATCATGTATTTATATATTTATTTTAACTATTTTAAGTAATTATTGATGCTAACATCTTCTAAAAACTTTAATTTCATAATTAAACTAGACTTTCTTACAAAATTAACTATTTGTAAAATGCTTTTGAAAAATATAAAATTAGCTCATTTATGATAAGTAAATGTTAAGCCAAAGTACCATACACCTATTAAAATATTTAATGAAAAGTTTAACTCATATTTCTTCCTTTTTGGCAGGTACATTAAGATTGATAAAAATTTATAAAATTTTAGAATCCAAGAAAATTGATTGGATTATGGCCTAAAAATCTTGTCAACATGAAGAGCTTAATTTGTAGAATCTAATAGATCAAACAGCACAGGAATCGAAGTTTAAATAGGCCTAGATTCAAGAAAAAGACCAAAAGTATTAAATTATGCATAAATTTTAAAGTAGCCGGTCTACCATGGACCAGTCACTTGGTTTACAGAAGCCCCTATGGTCTAGAGATACCAGAGATTAATCATCCTATGGCCTATATTAATCTGACTTGATTTAGAACCTTCACCAAACTCTATGTAAAGGATCCCGAGCTATAGAAGAAATCATCCTACGGAGAAAGTATGGTACAGGATAGAGGGCTTAGCTTTGGATTATGGATTAGCCTCTAAGAGTAAAGTTTCTTATAGGAAGGTTTTTCCCCTACACCATCTTCAAGCCTATTGCATCTCTAAAATCAAGATCTAAAGAGGAAAAAGAAAAGGAAGCCCAGTTTGCTCTAATGAGTATGACGGAAGAAGGTAATGTGATATCAATCAACTTCAAATGCTTTATTATCACTTTTATTTATTTATTTAATTATCATTTTCTTATAATTAGATTTTAACTAATGCAAAATTTATTTTTATGCAATTTAAATTTTTCTTATTTACTTTTCTTACAAGTAGATGCTAACATCTGACAAATAGATTGAACATACTCAAGTTTAAATTCCTATTCTTTTATATTTTTAAATTTTATTTTTTGACTCAAAATATTATTCTTTTTTTATAAAAATTAAAGATTTCAAACTATTCTAAGTATTGCTTTCTCTGTGGTTCAACCCGACTCATCATTTCTACGTATTTTCAATTTTTTTAAAAGTCGGTTAATTAAACTGATAACCGTGGTATCATAATGACAATTTCATGATCCTATCAGTTCATATGCTTAATTTGGGATATATAAAAAATTGACCAAAATAGGTGATAAGCAAAGATATAATTATTTTTTACAAGCTAGTACCAAAATATTAAGTTAGTCATCATAAATACAAGTGCTATAAAGCTTTGGATGAATTCTAAGAAAGTTTCTAATAGTTCTGACTATAAAATTTACTTCGAAAACTCAATACTTAGTTAGTGATACTAGCTAACTATTTTTAACTTTAATCCTAGATATAATTTTGTAAAGAACAATCTTAATGATACATGATTTTAAATTAATACTTATATTCTTATTGCTTTGCTAAGGGACTAGAAATGAATAAGTTGAGGGATGTGATAAGACTATTAAATATCTCAATTTAAATATTAAAATAAATATTAATTAATCTATATTTATTAAAAATTAATATTTTTATTAATATTTTATAGAAAAATAGTCCATAGATAGAAAGAGCTCAATTTTTAAAATCCAACAATGTAAACGATACTCAAATCAGAGTTTAAATAAGTCCAGAGTCAAAGCTTGAATTTTATTAAGAAATTGCATGAATATTAAAGCAGTTGGTCCACCATGGACTGACTACTTGGTTCATAGAACCTCGAAATGGTCTATAGCAGCCATTGCTGCCGATCCACGAACCCATTTCGTGGACCAACTTCTTCTCGAGCATCATTTTTATCCGCCCATATCCGCTTGTGGTCAGAGGAGATGCCAAGAGTCTATCCAAGGCTGGAGAGCTCACCGGAAGATCATTTTTCTGACTGCCACTATCTTCCACCATTTTTCTTCCTCCATCCGGTCGCCTATTGCTTCCTTTTGCATCACCATCACCCATTTGATCCACCGTCACCACCCAGCCACTGTGAGCCATGATCAACTATGGCCATTATAGTCTTCTCCATCAGATTCATCCTCCTTTGTCTCTTTGTTCCAAGACAACATCTCACCGTCACTCTGCCACTATAGCCAATCCATCCTTTTCTCCATTCGGTCACCTTCCAACCGATCGCCATCGATAGCTTGCCGCTACCCATCACCGAAGGAGCCATTGGGCATTTGTCTATGGCTGGAAAAGTCACCAACAATTCATCATGAACCGACCATCTTCTTCCCATTTTTGCCCAACACCACTGCTGGCCAGTCTTCCCTCCATTGCGCTGTCGCCATCCATCACTGCCACAGTCCATCTTGGACTAGGAGAAGCCAAAGATTCAAATCCAAATGGGAGGAGGAGTCTTCGATGATCAAGGATTTGATCTGGAAGCTTGATAAGCTTCGGCCGCCAGAGAAGGAAACAAGTTGCCGATCACCCATTAAGGTACAAATCGAAGGGCTGAGATTATCTTTTATGATATGTGACCGATTCTGATTTCGATTGACTCCAAATTTGATCGAGAGAAAGCTCCTGATGAGCTCTATACAAGGAGGACCTCAGGCAATAATTCAGGCATCAGTTCCTAGAATATAATTTTATTTTATTTTGTAAATTAGTTCTAGGCTTTAAGAAAGAATGAGAGGGATTAAGAAAAATAGTTTTTCAAGAGAGGAGGTGCGATGATAGAGCCCCAAATCTTCATGAAGATATATCTAGGAGCTATGTGTGACTAAGATGAAGTCTATAGAGAAATATAGATGTCCTTTCATTAATTTATCTAATAGTTTTATCTTCTATACAATTGAATAAATGATGTCAATTCCTTTTTCTTTCCTATTTGATTTTCTAAATTAATTACCTATAGGTGGGATGGATCATAATCCTCACATGATATGGTCCATGCTCAACATAGATTATTAATTCTAGGATTTTTATTTATATATCTTGTTAGGATCTTTTCAACTAAGCATTGGATAGCCTATACTTATAGGACGGGCCATGATCTTAACAGAATATGGTTTATACTCAGCAAGATAGTCTATGCTAGAAATTAGTTTGAAAGATTTTAAAATAAATATAAATTTTTTGATTATTTAGATTAGAATAAATACATAATTTATATTTGTGATTATCTAAAAACTTAAAGACATCTTTTTATCATTTAAATTCCTTAATCTCATATTTAATTTAAATTGATTAGTTTTAATTAAACCATCATCTATCTTTTAAACATCTAAATGTTTATTTTTTTATTTACTTTCTTTGTGAAATAATTGCTCTTGATTCCCGGGGATACGATCCCTACTCACCCTAGCTATAATAGTGAGTTAGGTTTTTATTTTTGATCGCCTACGATAGTGATCACCTCCACCACCTATCGGGCAACTTTCTCCTTCTACGCTTTGAGATCCTCTATCTCCTGATACAACCTTGAGGTCCTTTTTTGAAAGGAACTCATCCTTCACGGTTTTGATCTCCTGATTTTTCTCAATCTCAACCTATTTGAGACCAGCCTCAGTGGTCTTTTAGCAGACCTTCGGCTCCTTCAAGTGGATCTTTAGATCTTCTTCCTTTTTCTACTTGACCATCCAGCAACCCTTCAAGTTATAGTAATCATCTATAAAGTGGCACACCTGTGAAATAATTACCTGGCAATAAGCTACCTAATGATGATAATTGAATTAACAAGAGCAAAAAATATTGAACCGCATCATGCTTAGGATGACATCCCTTTGATGTTATGGGTTTTCCTCACCAACTATTTGCTTTGCATCAACAAGATGGATAAAATTTTTGAAAGCACCATGGGCACCTTCCCATCATCAAATGTGCAAGTTTTGGATCCCAGATCTTCTTCTTCTAGGATCCCCTTAAAGGTGACCGCCGAGCAGGCAGAAGAAGAAGACCTAGTCTTGGATGTCCATAAATGTTTTGAAGGTGTCGGAGGAACGACCTCCAAGGGATCTACCAGCATGACCTTAGATATGGGGGTAGTTATAGTCGTACCCCCAATGAATCCCCAGTAGTGGGAGCAACTCCGAGCTTTTTTCTTTTCAAAAGGCCTATCCTTAACTCTCGAGTATCTATGGGATCCATATCTGAATATAGAGAGCGAATACTTAGAAAAAAGAGAAAAAGAAAAAAAAATCTGAATCAAGGAAATAGAAGAAATGAGCTAGAATTTTTCTTACCTTTTGGCTAAACCCGGCTAACCCCCGTATGGAAAAGGGTTGCCTCAGACAACAATGTTTTCAAGCTTGAAACCTAAAAATGCCAAAGAATGCAAACCCATTCATCCTCTTCCCCAGATAAAAGTGTCGATGAGTTATTTGATGTGATTGGGTCCCCTAACACAAGAAACCCATCGTGGATACTCGAGTGCCTCATAAAAAGGAACTGCTCCTTCTAGTAATCAATGGAAGGAGTTTCCTGAATTAGAGGGCATTGCCCCTTACAAGGGTAGGCTAACCACCATCCATGGTACTGGCAATATTTGTCAAGAAAAAAGAAGGCCCTAAGTAGTGGAATGGTAGGACGAAACCCAATCAGGGAACAAACCACCGAAAAGGTGTAGAGGAACCATCACAAGTTTGGAATCACTACACAAAAAGGTAAACCTATGGCCCTAAAGAACTCAATGAAAAGAAAAAGTAGTGGTAATCTTAACTTGGCTGGGAAGTACTCCTTGTACAAAGTCAACTGGTCTAGGAGAGGGTTACATGTTCGAACGGTATCGAGCAGGATCTTCAGTCTGAATTTCGAGGGAATCTGGTATTTGCTTCACAACCTTACCAGAGCTAGCTCCTAAATCTTGGACCAAATGAGTCCAGCAAGGAACTCTCTCTCAGGATCCCCCTGATGTTCTTCTTTGGAATATTGATCCTTAGGAAGTTCACCTTCGGGATTCTCGAAGAATCCTCCCTCAAGATCCCCTGGTTCCTGTGGCAAGGCTACAACTACCTCATCATCGAAAATAGCTTCTATACCTTCGATAAAAATTTCTGATTCGGTAGGATCATGATCTAAATGTAAGTAAAAAATTGTGGTTGCAGGTGCCTACGCTAAGCATGCAACAGCACAGGGAGCAGGTAAATATTTTAAAATATTTTTAAAATAAAAGCGAAAAATACCTACTCCGCACAGGATCTAGCATATGCAAGATGCATGTATTGGCATGATACAGATCATATAATATTTATAAACAATTTTATAAATCCAGATCTACACATGCAGCGAAAATAAAATCCAAAAACATACCTTATTCCCAGCTGGAATAAGTCTGGGATAAACTAGGAATAGACTGGAATAACTGGAATAAAGTTATTCCAGTCATCTTCCACCTTGGGATGAAAATTGGGCTTCCGAAAAGTCCCCGGAATGCCACCTTCCGGACCTCCGATCGCTCCCAAATTTGAGCTGTAGATTCTTAATGAAGTCCTCTTCGATTTGGCACTAGTTTCTGCAAGAAAAACTAAGCCAATAAATCGTAAAGACTCGCCAATGTCTGCTGCACGAAAATGGCAGCAGAACAGAGTAGCTGTCTTCGACGTTGGATTTCGGGCAACTGGAGCGATCCCGGCTCGCGTGGTTTGCTCCGAGGAGTAGAAGAATACTCCCTCTAGAGGGGAGACACGCCCGGGGCTCTCCGATCCCTCTCCACGTGCGGTGCTAGCCGCCGGAAGATGGTTCACGGTCACAAGTTGCTGCAGCAAAACAGAATTGCTGCAGCAGGGATTTTTGAGCACTCAAATGGTGGGAAGAATCTTGGTTTCTCTCCCTTACAACACTCCCAAAACCCAGCACTCAAGGAGTATTACAATGGATCAGGTCTTCAGCCCCTTCAAATGGAGGAATAGCCCTTTACATGGTGATACTCTCTTCTCACGGTGTCACTTCAACAACTCAAAACAGAGGACGACAGCTGTTGTTTTTAAAACTCTCAACCCCGACAACAAGGGACGCAGTGTTGGATTATAAAGGCTGTAGAGGGGATGAGGGAGATGGAGAGATGGGAGTGGAAGAGAGAGCCGGTTTCCAAATTCCCATTAACAAAAATTTAAACGGGATAAAAGCCATTAACAAGGGTTTTAAGAGGACATTTTGGCCTTCAGATTTTCTCCCAACGTTTGGCTTTCCTCCAAATGCATGGGAGTTGCGTGTAACCATTTACACGGAGAATTAAAACACCGGTTCAAAAGAAATCGGTCCAACCAATAAACCTTGGTTCAATCTCTATTAAACCAAGCCATTGGTTCAATCCTATTGAACCTGGTCCAAGCCCAATTAAAAATTGGGTCAATTGGTTCACAACCAATTGGAGGCCGAAACGAACTCCGAATCAGTTCAAAACTGATTCAGAAAAATCCTGGCATAGTGCTGATCAACCAGGAACAATTTCTGGTTGACCAGGCAAGGGCAGGACGAGGAAAAAGAGTGCTAAAAAATACTACTGTGACCATGAAACCGAGATGATTCCCAATCGTATTCGGTATCCGGATCAGAGAGTTATCCTCTATGGCGTGTGACCTCATAGGTTCGAACCTAAACAGTAGCACTAGAACCATTCTAGTACCAGCATAGGAAACCATCTAGCAATGTATCCTGGCGTCCGGATAGGTCGAAGATGCGGGAGCAAACAATCGAGCCTCTGGCATATGGTTACCGTATAATTCATCCCTTTGACCTCTAATGCTCAGGACGACTGAGATTGGGCTGCCAACTCAGACTGAGTCAGTCGACTACGTGTCTCAACCTCGCAAGCCCAGTGACTCTTCACTAGGACTACCCCGGCCGAGGATTTGCTAAATTGAGATACTGCGAGACATTCAATCCAAACTGTTTGGACAGGTCAATTCCATCTTGGTCCATCACTGCTTCACAAGTACTTGCCTGTACCCAGAAACCTTTCATCACCGGATTAAAAATTCGGGTAGTCCGGCACCAAAGCACAGGGAGTTGCTTGCAAGCTATCGTGATGACCTCAGTTCAGAGGGACACTTATACCCATATCTAATCGTGAGTATCCCTTTGGCAGAAAGGGACTGCACGGAGTCACGTTCAATGAGATATCACATATATCCCACTTGTAGATCACATCAGTGTCACCACACTCATTTGGTCAAGAGGACAACCAAACGATGTAAACTACAACAACCTATACTTGATATATTGCCATCCAGTATAATATATCCTTTGATTGTGAGCAGGGTTTAAGGACCACTCAATACATCCTCTCTGTATCGAAATCAGTATAGTCCTAAGGACTTCATCACATGGAAAGAGTTCTCTTAGAAAAATACAATATGTGATGAGCTGCCAAAAATAATATTTTATTAATTCATTGAAAAAGTACAATACTTAGCACAACCGCCTACAACCCAGGCGATTGGCTTTGGGACACAATTCCCAACACTAAAGACCATGACCCATCCATTTCAGGAGACCATTCAGGACTTGACAATATGAAATCAAGCAAAATATATAAAAATTAAAAAAAATTATCTCAAAAATAAATAGAAAGAACTCCCAAAAATTTGCAACTGAGAATAGATAATGAAAATTACCAAAGTCTAGAGAAAAACTATTTTAAAAGCAATGGGAGGACCCCCTAATCAAACGTAAGATGGAACACGAACAATCTAAATAGGGAAGAAAAAGGGGAAACTGTGAACAATGCTGGCAGAATTCATCGAAGATAGTTGACTGGCCAAGAAGAAAATCCTAAGGAAGAAGAGATGGAAGGAGGAAGAAGAGTACTTTGAAAGCAGAAGATGAATCAGGCACCAAGGGTCCTCTTACTTATAAAAATCCCTCCAATGGCTTCGATGCGGTTAAAGCAAAATTGACCCATTAGATGGCTGATAAATGGCACCAGGAGGTTGGCCAGGTCACATCTCTGTGGATCACTAGCTTCGAAGCACCCTTTACCATCTCATCATCTTTTGTGCAAAGAGGTTACGAACTTTCTCGAGTACCGCACCACCTAAACTTGTCATGATGTCATTAATACTCATCATTCCTCATGATAAAACATCCTTTCGAATGACGTACCGTATCCAAGGGGATTCATGCATTAAATATGATTTGATAGACAAATGATTTCGGCTACTCCAACATCCCTCCCAAAAGTTACCAAATAAAATTTAACTAAGTCAAAATTCCTTACAACAATGGAATGCTCAAAAATATTGAATTGCAACACTCTAAAATAATCTTGTATTTATTTCAAAGATGATTATAATATTGAGATAGAGAGAAAAAAGCAAAGATTACAATGGGCAAGGATCCTAATTCCTTCGTGCCCACTCACGATTTATCTAGCTCGCCTAAAGGGATGACTATGCTCACTCAGTGATAGGAACTTGAAGCAAACACATTCCAGTTTCTAGAAGAATTTGAGCCACCAAAAATCAATAATCTTTGAATCCAGCTTCATATGCTTTACTTTCAGTATGACGGAGTTGAATCTTAATAGCTTTGGCATGCCCTTCAACCAGAGATGCCTTACTTTGTAATTTTATGATCTCATTGCCTTAATCATCATTGCTTCTCCTTAATCCATCAATAGTTATATTGGCCACCTCCAATTGGGTGCGTAAGGATATGTTCTCCATCTCTGTGACCCAGCAGTTATGGATCTATTGGAAAGAAGCTGCACCCCTATTCCTTTGTTTTTCCAACACCCCCTGAAGGAATTGAACCTTTGATGCGGGACTGAATGCTCTGGTGTCGGACCGTTGATCATTAAGAAATGATCTCTAGATTAGGATGTCCAATTTAATTAAGTTAAATCTAATTAAATAGAAATAACCAGCAAATAATTGGGTCAGGTTATCAAAGTGGATCTTACCCGAAAACACGGAACCTCACAAAATTTGGAAGAGGGAGATCGTCCTGAGGTCGTCCAAAATCGGGATCAACAGTTCACGGGCGAAATTGATCTGAAGCCGTTGGACTCTGATATCTGTGCAGCTTTAAAATCCGGGAAGCTTTAGGAACCGTGTGGCTCTGAAAATCGGGCAGCTCTGAAAATCGTGCGCTGTAGAAGTTGGCAGCACAGAACGTGAATGCTTTCACGTTTGTGTGCTGGAACTGTTCTTCTCCACGGATCACCCCAAGAGGAACAAGGGACTGGGCGGAGGGGAGTTCCGGCGGGATGTTGCCGGAGACGGGGCTGGGCTATGACGGCGGTGGTCTCGGTGGCGGACGGTGGCTGTGGAGGACACGGCGGCAGGGACTTCGGCAGTGGAGGGCGTGAGACGGGTTGCAGGCGAACGATGGCACCAGAGGAGGGGGCTTCGGGCGGAGCGACGTTCACGAACGGCCGGGGTGGTGAGGCATCGCAGTGGCCGTGGGCGACTCCAGGCGGGGGAGATGCGACGACCGCTGGGAGCGGCCTGGCGGATCCGGTGTCTTGCTGGCGGAGGCGACCTTCGACTGCAGTGGATCCGGTGCAGGGACTCGGCAGAACGGGCGGTGGTCGTGGAGGGCTGCGGCTGCAGGCCGTGCGACTTGCACGAATCCGGCGCAGGGGCTCGGATGGCGTTGGTGGCGAGCGGAATGGCCGGCTTGGCTCGGTTGGAGACTTCCGGTCGGAGGCTGGATTGGAGATCTGTGCAGTGGCCGCGGACGGCACGGCAGCAGGCTTCACGGGCGGTGTGATGTTGGTTTGGAAGAAGTTGGTCGTTGGGGTGAAGGGAGATGGTGGTGTTCGGTGGCCACTCGATTGGAGGATCCGGTGACAGAGGAGCGTGGAGAAATGGGATGACAGGTGATAGATTTTAGGGCTCTCGACGATGACTTGATGGAACCGGATGTTTGATATTAGTATGGAGTAAGTGGAAGAACAGGGAAGGGAAGAGGAGAAATAGCCAGGAGGAGAACACAGAGGAGAGGGAGAGGAGAAGAACCGGAAAGAGGAAATAGCACCAGGAAGAAGAAGAAGAAGAAGGAAGGAGTCGGGACAGAGTTTTCTCAAAAAATAATCTTCGCTGGCTTTCATTCATGAAGAACATGATCTTAAATAAGCCTAAAACAACAAACTACCGATAAAACTAAATCCCTAAACAATCTCTAAATAATCGGAACTATAAGAGAAACTAAATCCCTAAACAATCTCTAAATAATCGGAACTATAAGAGATTCCGATAACTCTAAATAAAAAACTAATCTCCGATTCAGAGATATCCCAAATCCCATGTACACCCATAATAAAATAAAAAAAAATACATCAAGATCCATGCTGGGCTGGCACCGAGATCTGGGCTGGCTGCTGGGTCTGAACTGGCTGGATCTGAACTGGCTCAATGCCCCCATCATTTCCCCTGTAGTGGGGGGAACTCGACTCTGTTGAGTTAGGTTGGAGGTGCTCAAATAAATTTGGATTAACGTTCTGCAGCTCCTCTTCAGTAATCCAGGAGTCCTCTGACTTCGGTCTGCCTCGCCAGTGAACCAGGTAGCAGTAGCAATTTTGACTCCTTGAAGACTTGATCTTCTCGTCCAAAATTAGTTTAATCATATCGTGTTTTCCTCTCTTTTGGAAAGGTGGACTCTCAAGAGGAGGATTACTCTCAAAGAATGCAGGCTCAAATACATCACCAGGTGTCAATGCTGGTTCTTTATATTCAATTAGATCCAAATTATTAATCAAATTAACTCCTAATTATTTTTCAGCTCTAACCTCATGGTCTTGTTCTTCGTAGGCATCGGCTAATCCTGGGTTAGCAGTGTAAACTTCTTCTTCAAGGACATCACCTAGATCTTCTTGTTCTTCACGTGTCCCTATATGCAAGGTTCTAGATGGACATTGGCTAGCTACATGACCTATCCCATTACATCTAAAGTAGTGGATCTTAGAGATACTTCCACGGGAAGTTTCTCCTATAATCCCTTTTCCTTTGTCATCTCTCGGGGGTTGACTACCAGAGGTCTGACTAATGTTAGGTTGTGGACCAGTCGGGGCTTGGTTCATGCAAGGCCTTGGACCTAAAATTCCTGGTCTAGAAAGTTCAGATCTACGAGTGATAGACATTTGCTGAAATCTTTCATAGTCTTGAGCTAATTGATATGCTTGCTCTAGACTATAAACTTCTCTCAAAAACAATTCCTTTTGGATATCCACTCTCAGAACAGCTTTAAACCGGGATAAAGTGACAGATGGGTCTTCACGCACATTACATCGCATAAGGTATTCATCAAATTTATCGATGTAATCATTTACAAGTCCAGTTCCTTGGGTCAACCTTTGCCATTGGTCCAAAAGTCGCTGTTGATAAGATGCAGGAAGATACTTCTCTCGAAGCTTATCCTTCATCTCATCCCATGTTCCAACGGGGTCCTGTCTCCTATGAATGGCTAACCTCTGGACATTATGCCAATATAGCTTTGCTTGACCTAACAATCTCATTTGGGCAAACCTAACTCTTCTATCCTCAGACATATCATACCAGGAAAAGTAATGGTCCATATCAGCTTCCCAGTCAATATATTCTTTGGGGTCCAGGCGACCTACAAAACTTGGGGCGTCAACCTTAACACTCCTCATGATTCGTTCATCTTGATCAATTGGGTTGTGATAAGGCCTAAGTGTTGGATGATTACCTGGATAATCATGTCGATCCCTAGGGTCAGGTCGAAGGATTTGAGTACGACCACCATCATGATCTAGGTAGTCATTTCGGTCTCTAGGGTCTCTAGGATCTGTAACTCTTGATGAAGAGTTCCTAATAGGGTAATTGGTGTTCACTAGTCGTTCCTCTTCAAGAGTTAATACCCTGGCATCTAAAGATCCTAACTTGCTGTCAATTTTTTGAGTTTACCCATGATTACTTGAAGGGCAGCTTCTAAACTGGGATCCATTTTGCTATCTAAGGAAGAATGTTCTGATTGATATTTGTTTCCTGACCTAGTTGTCATGCAAAATTAAAATTGACCCTAACCTAACCTATTTCTCTGATACCAAATTTGATGCGGGACTGAACGCTCTGGTGTCGGACCGTTGATCATTAAGAAATGATCTCTAGATTAGGATGTCCAATTTAATTAAGTTAAATCTAATTAAATAGAAATAACCAGTAAATAATTGGGTCAGGTTATCAAAGTGGATCTCACCCAAAAACACGGAACCTCACGAAATTTGGAAGAGGGAGATCATCCTGAGGTCGTCCAAAATCCGGACCAGCAGTTCACGGACAAAATTGATCTGAAGCCGTTGGACTCTGATATATGTGCAGCTTTAAAATCCAGGAAGCTTTAGGATCCATGTGGCTCTGAAAATCGGGCAGCTCTGAAAATCGTGTGCTGTAGAAGTCGGCAGCACAGAATGTGAATGCTTTCACGTTCGTGCACTGAAACTGTTCTTCTCCATGGATCTCCCCAAGAGGAACAGGGGACCGGGCGGAGGGGAGTTCCGGTGGGATGTTGCCGGTGACGGGGCTGGGCTGTGACGGCGGTGGTCTAGGTGGCAGACGGCGACTGTGGAGGACACGGCGGCAGGGACTTCGGTAGTGGAGGGTGTGAGACGGGTTGCAGGCGAACGATGGCACCGGAGGAGGGGGCTTCGGGCGGAGCGACGTTCACGAACGACCAGGGCGGTGAGGCGTCGCAGTGGCCATGGGCGACTCCAGGTGGGGGAGATACGACGACTGCTGGGAGCGGCCTGGCGGATCCGGCGTCTTGCTGGCGGAGGCGACCTTCGGCTGCAATGGATCCGGTGCAGGGACTCGGCGGAACGGGCGGTGGCCGTGGAGGGCTGCGGCTGTAGGTCGTGCGGCTTGCACGAATCCGGCGCAGGGGCTCGGATGGCGTTGGTGGCGAGCAGAATGGCCGGCTTGGCTCGGTTGGAGACTTCTGGACGACTTCCGGTCGGAGGCTGGATCGGAGATCCGTGCGGTGGCCGCGGACGGCACGGCAGCAGGCTTCACGGACGGTGCGACGTCGGTTTGGAAGAAGTTGGTCGTTGGGGTGAAGGGAGATGGTGGTGTTCGGTGGCCGCTCGATTGGAGGATCCGGTGATAGAGGAGCGTGGAGAAATGGGATGACAGGTGATGGATTTTAGGGCTCTCGACGATGACTTGATGGAACCGGATGTTTGATATTAGTATGGAGTAAGTGGAAGAACAGGGAAGGGAAGAGGAGAAATAGCCAGGAGGAGAACATAGAGGAGAGGGAGAGGAGAAGAACCGGGAAGAGGAAATAGCACCAGGAAGAAGAAGAAGAGGGAAGGAGTCGGGACAGAGTTTTCTCAAAAAATAATCTTCGCTGGCTTTCATTCATGAAGAACATGATCTTAAATAAGCCTAAAACAACAAACTACCGATAAAACTAAATCCCTAAACAATCTCTAAATAATCGGAACTATAAGAGATTCCGATAACTCTAAATAAATAAAACTAATCTCTGATTCAGAGATATCCCAAATCCCATGTACACCCATAATAAAATAATAATAAAAAAATACATCAAGATCCGTGTTGGGCTGGCACCGAGATCTGGGCTGGCTGCTGGGTCTGAACTGGCTGGATCTGAACTGGCTCAATGCCCCCATCAACCTTGGCCAAGGCCTCACCTCTGGCCCGTTATGCTTGTGAAATTCTCTCTTTCTATTATGAAAAACCACCATCTTGTATTTGGTTATGGGTAAGACAAATTTCCTCCCACAGCCATGCACTTTCACTTCTGGTCGAATTAAGTTCATCCCATAGCCATTGAATTTGGCTATCTACCTTAGCCTTAATGTCATTAATTCTGGCCTGGGATCTTTTTTCCACTTCGACTATTTCTACCTCGGCATTCAAAAAAGCTTGCTCCTTCCTTCGACACATATCCATTAGAGAACTATCTGCTTCACCCAACATTATTGCCAAACGAATGGTATCCTTCCATAGCGCATCCACACATTTCTTCTATTCGCAAAACTCATCCTCCACTTTAAGAGCATGAATCTCAGCTTCGCTAAGCTCCTTTTTAGCATCTATGACTTTTTCATCCATCACAACAACCTTTGCTTCGACAACTTTGGTCACTTCTGTGAAATAATTAAGGTGACTAGCCAACTAGATAATTAACTCGAAGGTTGCATCTCTAGATTCTCCAAACTTTGTGTTGAAAGCCTGGCAATCACCTTTTGCTCGGAGGAAAGTTTGTACCTGCTCTTCGATAGATAGACCCTTAGGCACATCCAAGATGCCAGACCCATCTCCTGATACTCCTACTTTGCGAATGTTAACAAAAAGATCGGGACCCTTACTATCCAAAGCACCGACCTTACGGTATTTCAAAACTGCCCTCTGTAAATTCCAAATATCATACAAATCCATCACCACTGGAAAGATCACCAGACAATTCATTGAAAATTGCTTGCTTTGCCAAAAATTGCCACCCAACAAGTGAGAAACCTCTCCAATAGAAGAATCGACAAATCCAAGCTATCCTTAAAAAGAAAGGTAGCCATGTTAACTCTTCCCATCCTCTGAGAAGACTTCATAAATGCAAGATACCAAAGCTATTTGCCAGGCAAATCCCTTTTTCGAGAATATAAAAGCCAACATTGTTAACCTACATGATTTCTTAGGAATGGTGCTAGAACTACTCCTTAGCCTGAATACTTCATATTCGGACTAGGAAGTGAGAGGGAATTGATATAAAGGAAACCTTGCCCTTAGAATCCTAAAAGTTAACAGTGAAAAAAATCATTCGAACCTAAGCTAGGGCAATCGAGAACTATGACTAATTAATCCGATCTCTGGTATCAAGGCTACAGTACCTTGGGCATGAACATACTGAACCAAAATCATTGAGTTTACCCCACAGGGATGAAATATTATTGAATCACGTGAGAGCAATAAGTTTTGGCTTATGACTCTTTTCCAAAGGATCTCACTATTCATTCGGTTCTGCCTCAACAAGATAAAGGGAAGGAGCAACATTCTGACTCCCAAACTATCATGTCAACCATACCAAGGCATATTCGGCCCTCCATGAATTCATTAGGCTTAATCTCTGACTTATAGTTCTCTACTGAATGTGAATCCACAATCTCTAAGACTCTTTACGAGGTTCCATCTTCGGCCTTTCTATCTTCTCCTAGATTAACATTCAACCATCCCGATCAATAGCAAACAAGCCTTTGATCAAGAGGTATTCGGGTGACAAATATTGGACACAATTAATGTCCGATCTCTTCAACTCTCGGGATTTGTGGGACTCTGGTACCAGAGAACCACGGGGCTACTGAATTTCTCCATCGATTGTCAAAACCTGTCTATTGGCAGCTTACCACCAAATGTTTGAATGAAAAGCGCATCGATACTTATACTAATGTACTCTTTAAAACAATCAAATAATCAAATCCCATAATAAAGACCTATCTCAGTCATTAAGGATGTATAGCCCTCTATTAAGTCATAATTTTTGGAGCTATTAAGATAAACCATGGAAAAACAGGCAAGACAAGATCTCTATAATGATAAGAGGGTATTTCAGATAAGGCAAGGATATTCACCTCTCAAGAGTTATGATAGAAGATGATCTAATCTTCACTTGTCCACCAACCATTATGTCAAACATTTTTCAAAGTACCTTGGAAGTTTAAATATAAGAGGGAGTTCTCAGTGAACTCCCTAGACATACGTCCCCCTTGCAGGCACTCTTGTGCTCTCATTTTTCATCTATATTATTATGTGTGGTCTGAGATACTAACTTGAATATCGAAAGAGTTTCTTCGGAGCCACCTCTAACCAGGACTTCTTTTGCAGGTACAGTCATTGGTGGCCTCTCTCTAGCTTACTCTGGCATTCGAGATGGATTTCAATACCATGAATATAAATTAAACAGTAAATAATATAACAAATACTTAATTAAAATTTATTATAATAAAATCATAGAATGTCAAATAACATATCAGCATTGTTTGGCATTGCAATATGTAATGGAGCTTTTGCCTATGAAGCTTTAGGCAATAAAGCTTTTGCAGGTAGACATTTTAATTAAAATCAATTTATTATTTGGTGTTCATGCCACACAACTATTAGAAAATCAACTAAATTAATATATAAAAGTTAAAATAAAAATAAATATAGAAAAATAAATTAAAGAGTATAGCACATGTCTTGAAAAATATAAAATACTACAAAAATATGAATTAAAATAGGATAAAGAATATAGAAAAATCTAAAACTAAATAAAATTAAAAAATAAAATCTAAAATACAAAGAAAAATAATATAATAATTAATAAATATAGAAAACTATAAACAAATAGTGTAAGAAAATTATAAATAACAATCATAAAAGAAAATACTAAAAATAAAATAAAGATTAAAAATATTAGCTAAAAAATAAAATAAAAAATAAATATAATGGTATTAAGATGCACAACTAGCTAAATTGAAAATAGTGTTAAATTGGTGTTCCCTTGTGATCCTTTCCTTCCGTTTGTTTCAAAATAATGAGATATAAATGGTGATTCATATTCCTTGCCTCCCATTCCCATTCAACATCCGATTCCTTTTCATAATCTGTTTTATTCCTCCAAACCAAATATAGTGGTTGCATTTCTGATTTGTAGTTAATTTATTATTTCATGAAAAAGTTGGATGAAATCTAGGGCAAATTTCTTTGCAAAATGTTGCACT
The DNA here is from genome assembly GCA_021397845.1 of Areca catechu. Lineage (NCBI taxonomy): Eukaryota > Viridiplantae > Streptophyta > Magnoliopsida > Arecales > Arecaceae > Areca > Areca catechu. Next base: position 132,343,345 of record CM038049.1, read on the forward strand.
TAGCCAAGTAGGAAGGATTGATCACAATTGCTTTTAGTGTTGATTCTTTGATTGGGCATTTAATTAGTGATCCAGTGAGTAGATGATACACTGATATTATGCAAGGCTAAGGTCAATTCAATCAAAATATTAAATATAATCTTAGGATTCGAGCCCAGTCAAGTTTGCAAGTGAACTTGGAGACAATTACCTCGTTGTATCCAGACATGTCATTTTATTTGTATGAATGCCTTCATGATACCTAATTAGTAAAGGAAGAAGATTAGCACGTGTTCACACAAATTCATGCTAGCATTTAGAAGTCTAACATTATATATACAAGGTAATTTAATGGTGGTCATCATCCTCAAGCATTGGTGGGCATTGGGCCGTGCCGGGCCAGGCCCGGCCCAGGCCCATCAGGCCACGGGCTAAACGGGCCATGCCTGGCACGGCCCGCTTAACCTGAAGGCCAGGCCCGACACGGCCCCAGGCCCGGGGGGTGGCGGGCCGTGCCTGGCACGGTCCGCTGGCCCATCAGCCCGGTTTTTTTTTTTTTCTAATTTTTTTTTTAAAAAAAATGGGCTGGGCCTGGCCTGGCCCATTTGGGCCCGTTATGGGCTGGGCCAGGCACGGCCCGTTTGGCCCATAACAGCTAAAAAACGGATATTTTTTTATTTTTTACTATTTTAACCCTCCCAACTATCATAAAACAGGTACATTTATTTTTAATTCTTAATTTTTTATAATTGTACATTTAATTTTTATAATCAGCTCTGATCGGACTAACAAATAAGGAACATTGATTTGAGAAGGGGACTATTATTTTCTTCGGACAACTTCGTTATTGAGATCCTGTGAAGCACACGACAGCTACAATGATTTTATTTACATGATGCATACATATTACGAAGACGGTGAAAATGCCAGTTGATGTGGCGAGCCACTGACATGGTGCCCATGTTGGATCTAGCTAAGTGATGAGGCGACGAAGAACGCCACTTGGCCCAGCTGAGGTCGAGCTCCTGACTAAGGTTGAGCTAAGTGATCGAGGTTGAGCTCCCGGTTGAAGTCGAGCTTCCATCTGAGATCGAGATCCCAGCTGAGGTTAACCTCCCATCCAAAGTCGAGCTCCCATCCAAGGTCGAGCTCCTAGCCAAGATTAAGCTGCCATTCAAAGTCGAGCTCCCGTCCGAGATCGAGCTCCCAGCTGAGGTTGAGCTCCCGTCCAATGTCGAGCTCCCGTCCGGGGTCGAGCTCATAGCTAAGGTCGAGCTCCAAGCGAAGGTCGAGCTGCTGTCCGAACCCAGTTCCCGCAGGTAAGAGGATAGCAGGAAGCGAGATACGGTCCGATGATGATGATATAAACACTACTGATGATTAGTAAGATTTTGACCATATATTTTTAATTCTTATTTTTTTATAATTGTTATTTTTATTTTTTTTAATTGTTAAAGTGAGTTATCTTTATTTTTTTCTCCTTTCTTATTATATTCTGAAGGTCAAGCCTAGTCCCCCTCCTTTTATGTACCATTTTGATTTAAATTAATAAACTGGTAGGGGTCTATGCCAAATCCCCCACAATTATGGTGGCTTTATATTAATAAATTCTTAGTTTCCAATATTTTTTTAATTTATTAAAAAATATTTTTTATAAATAAAAATTTTATTTTCATTTATTTAAGGGGGCCGGGCCATGCCTGGCCTTGCCCAGGCCCTTGTGGGCCGTGCCGGGCCCGGTCCAAGCCCTAATGGGCCGTGCCGTGCTGACCCGCTGGCCGTGCCGTGCCTGGCCCGTCGGGCTGTGCCAGCCCGGGCCCTTATGGACTGTGCCGAGCTTGGCCCGTGGGCCAGAAAATCTAAACCTGGCCCGGCCCCTTATTATGGGCCATGCCAGGCATGGCCCGCTTCGTGCCAGGCCATGCCGGCCCAGTGCCCATCTCTATCCTCAAGTCAACAATTACCTTTAAAAATATATATATAAGAAAGAAAATATTATCATGATGAGGTTATCCTTGATGAATTTCGACATGTGTAGTTCCTTTTTTTTTTAATTATGATAGTTGAAAAGTTTGGAATTTGGTGAAAGTTCTATGATTAATTGCACCAAAGCGAAGAAGTATAAGGTGGTATACTGAAAAAATATATTTAATGTCATGAGATGATTTAAAATTTGTGCCCTAAAATAAATTAATCAAGTGCTAGCATACGGCTACATATCATCAAGACTAACTTTAAGCTGAGAAAATTAAGATTCGGCCATTGGATTGATGTTCATTTACCATTAATATATGGACTCATAAACCGAAGCAGGTTTCAATGCAACATAGATTGGCAAGATGAGCCAAATCAAATACCTTGGTCATCAATCTTCAACTTATGCACACAAACATATCCATTTGGTCTCGGGTCTTTGGAAATTATCATTTTCCATAAAGCACACTAAACAGCCACCTCCCTTGCTTGGATTTAGTCAACAAAATAAAATATTGATCTTATAGTTATCAATCCAAGGATTCCTATCAAAAATCAAAATGTGACCTACCAAGACAGAAGATAAAAGCAAATAAAGAATTCAATGCCTGACATGGAACAAAATTATCACAGCAGAGAATTGAAGGTAGGAGTCATGATAAATGGTCTGCATAATTGCTAAGAAAACTTCTACTCTATGGAAAAAGAAAATTATTTAATGTTCCGATGATGCCGAGGGATAATTTCTTATGAAGCAATCTAATGTGGTGCCTGACATGGCGCCTTGTGAATGGCCAACCCTCTGAATCTTGCTGACCTTCCTTCAACCACACCAATCATCTTGTGCCACATCAGATCATGAACCAATTCAGCAATTGCATTGGCCTACGTGAGTACTCTTCCTTTTATTAATCTCCAATGGGAACGGTCCCTATCTTCTAGTTTCTAAAGTATGATGAACTATGAAGTCAGTTTGCTCTATCTATTATTTTAAAACTCTGAAGGTCAACCCTTTCTTGCGTTATGATATCGAGAATTGTCTTTGTTCCCATCTTACAATTTCTCTCTTTGTTCAAATACGGCAAGCTTGTTTTGTTTGACTCTGTCGAGATCAAAGCTGTGGATCTCAAATGTTCCACGTTTGTCATGAAGTTTGTGAGTCCCATCTGTATTAATAAAATCACATCAGCTCATAAAATTAGCTTCGGACTTTGCTGCCGGTTAGAACTTATTTAGCAATCCCATACCAATTCAAAATAATTTTTTTTATTAATATAACCTCATAATATTTTTATTATTAATATAATTTTATAATATTTATTATTATTTTTGTTATACAGTATTTATATATTATTATAAAGAATTCCTAAGATATATTGAATAGAATTAGAGCAAAAATAATAAAATCATTTTTCTTTCTTTCTTTATTTCTTATTTTCTTCTCATTTTATAAAATATTTTAATACTCCCTTTGAGCAACCATCCCTTAGACTTTTTTTTTTATATAAAAAGAAGCACACATGCAAGCCTGTTACGAAAGAAATAAAATATTTTTAAATAAGTTAGTGATGGATTTCAAGCAAGACTAGATCATATCACCGAAGTGCTAAACAACAAAGAAAACAATCCAATCAATAATAAAATTTGCTTCACGATAGATGTAAAGAATAACTAACAAAGCAACGTCCCGAAGCAAAACAAAAAAATCTTGTAATAATGGATGAGTAGCACCATTTTTTGTATTAGACTGAATTTAGCTAATAATAATAAAAGAGTCATTCTCAATTACCAACCAATCAGTATAAAGTATAAATGATACCGGTCCAAATAATTTATGATTCCCGCTCCAAAATAGGAAGCCCAGGCTCGGCTTTTTTTTTAATTATTTTTTTCTAAACCTATTGGCAAACTTTAACTACTCAAACACTCCAACCTTTATCAATCTCTTATCTTTCGGCTACCGAAAGAAACCCGTTATCTTTCTCTAATACCCGCAAAAAAAAAAAAAAACTCCCAAATTTGAATATACTAGTGATGGTAAGGGATGTCCATTCAATGCACCTAAAAGTTACATCCCTGACAAGAAAGAGATGGAGATAACCCACAAGAATTAGAAAAATACACAAGAGAAGGTTTAATGTAAAATTGCTACAAAAAGATTTATTGCGCCACATGCAGCCACGTCATTGGCATTAATTTTTAAATTGGTATGATAAATGCAAGAAAGGGATGGGAGTTTACGGAGTCATAAGTAGACATGTCAGCAAAAACTAGGTTGTTTGTATAACTGCATTAGAGTGTTTTCCTTCAATTTATTATATCCCATAACCTGCTGACAACGAGTAAATTGGTGGTTAGCACCCAACTTTGAAAAGAGATTACTCTAGGACTAAGTCTTCAAGGGAGTGACATCAATGTCCCTCAAGCATGGTTTCATGTGATTCAAAGAGTAAAATAATATTGGAATAAACTAGAATAACTAGTCAGCCAGTTTGGTTTTCTATGCCCTCTCCAGACTTATCCCCATCCAAACCTAACCAAGGTAAAGCCTAGCAAACCAAATTAATCAGCATATTGAATTAGTTTGAAAATTATTTGAAATTGCATTTTGGCTCATAAAACTCTTACATTACCAATTTTGTATATATCTATAAATATATATATGGTTACATTTGAATGGATTTAAAGCTAAATTCAATTAAGTTCCCTACCATTTGAATTATACATTTCCAATATAAAAAAAGTAAAAAATTAATGGTATAGAAAAAATATAAATAAAAATATTCAAGAATAAATATAAATTTTTAAAATAAACATAAACTTTTTCGTTCATATTAATTGTATATTAATGGTTGCTAGTGGTTATTAAAATTATTAATGATGGGATAATCCACTTTTTCAGAATAAATACTGTTGTACCATAACGGCTCACCCTCAGCCAGAACCGGCCCATTCTTGCGGTCCGACCGGGCCACCCCTTCAAGGCTCCGACCGCTAGAAGTCCGATCCACTGGAGCGGAGGTCCGAACGACCCTCTCCTGCTGGGGTCCGGCCCGTCGCTCTCCTTCAGAGGTCCGACCCACCGGAGTGGAGGTCCAAACGACCCTCTCCTGCTAGGGTCCGGCCCGTCGCTCTCCTTCAGAGGTCCGATCCACCGGGACAGAGGTCCGAACGACCCTCTCCTGCTGGAGTCCGGCCCGTCGCTCTCCTTCAGAGATCCGACCCACTGGAGCGGAGGTCCAAACGACCCTCTCCTGCTGGGGTCCGGCCCGTCACTCTCCTTCGGAGGTCCGGCCCACCGAGGCAGAGGTCCGAACGACCCTCTCTTGCTGGGGTCTGACCCCTCACTCTCCTTCAGAGGTTTGGCCTTTGGTTCGGCCGACCGACTTTCCCACGGCCGACGTCCGACAAGCATGCCTTAGCATCCAGGAAATTCCAGAAGCACCTTTCTATTACTGCAGGATCCTGCCATCCCAACAGCCCTGCTCTACTACTTCCACTATGTCGCCGTATCTGCGCGCCACGTGGCCACTTTCTAGATTCTCCTAGGGGCAGATCGGTCTTTCTCAGCCTCTGCCCTAACAGATTTTGGACTGTTCCGTGCCTATATAAGGTACTCAGGGGACCCTGTTTGAAGGAAGAAGAACTCTTCCCTCTCCATATGCTGTTCTTTGCTTGGTTCCTCCATTCTATTGCCTTCAACCTCCTGCTAACTTAGGCATCGGAGGGTCCCCAGCCGGAACACCACTGGCGCCCTTGGGGACTTTGTTGCAGGTTCACCCGAGAGATGAGCGCTCCAGCACATACAGCCCCGGTCCAGGAGTTGATGCCGCAACAGATTGGCCCTAGAGGAAGGGGGCTTTCTGCTCTTCTTCTCTAAAAGGAGGAATCCATCACCCCTGCTACAAAATGGCTAAGGGAAGAGCTCCAAATCCCACTGCCAGAAGAGGTATCTCTCATTCCAATGCTGAGGAACCTCCCGGGGAGAATGATACCACCGCCGTCGAACCTACCATCACACTGGGGTTGCAGCAGTTCCAAATGTTAGTAAACCGCATCGAAATGCTTACTGCTGTGGTTCAGTATTTCCAGGAAGCAGCCGATAACCGTCAGCAACTGCCAGCTGTTTCCTGCTCCAATCCTCTGACTGCTACTGAGGGAAGCCGATGGCCAGAGCCCCCTCAGCATTGTTCTCACGTCGCTGCGGAGCCCTGAAGGTCATTGGACGATCATGCCGACAGCAAAAGGGCAAGGTCTGCTTCACCTTCCTACGCTAAATTCATCCCGGTCGGCGGTCGGCCTGCTGCTGAACCTCCGAGGGACTATACCAGCAAGATCATGCGCATGGAGGAGCGCATTGCCAAAATCGCCCTCCAGCAAAAGGCAGAAGGGGGATAAGTATACGACTCCCGTCCCCCATTCTCTGATGAGATTCTAGCGGAGATGATTCCCCGCCATTTCAAGATTCTGCAGGTGGACCCCTACGATGGTACAACCGACCCGATGGACCATCTAGGCACATATAAAGCCCATTGATGGTACAAGATGCCTCCGATGCCCTCCACTGCATCGCCTTCCCTGCCACCCTTAAAAAGACTGCCTGGATGTGGTTCTTTGCCATCCGGCCAGGTACGATCCACTCCTTTTCTCAACTCGAATCACTTTTTCTTTCCCATTTCAGGACCTGCAGTCGGACCTCGAGGAATTCCGACTGCCTCTTCCTCGTGCTGCAAAAGGAGGGAGAGACTCTTCGGGATTTCATGGCCCGTTTCAACTCAGCGACCATGGAAGTCCCTGACTTGAATGAAGCTGTGGCCATGTCAGCCTTTAAGCGAGGGCTCTGCTCATCTAGGCTAACCTTCTCCTTGGACAAGAAACATCCGACAAGCTACAGTGAACTCTTGGCCAGAGAGCAGAAGTACGCCCTGGCAAAAGAACAGGCGGCTGACCGACGTCAAGCTGAGGGAAGGCCGACCCCCAAGAAGAGGAGTGATAAGGCTCCTGAAGTCCGACCTCTGAGTGATAGTCGGTGGTCGGTGCAACGCCGAAGTCCGAAGCCGAGGGACTTCCCCCGGAGGTTTAAGACTTATGCTTCTCTATCCCTGCCAAGATAAAAGATCCTTATGGAGATCGAGAACGAGACCTTTCTGCAAAGGCCTCGACCGATGAGGGGTCCCCCTGCCCAAAGAAACAAAAATAAATTCTGTAAGTTCCATAGGGACCACGGGCACAGTACTGAAGAGTGCCTGCAGCTAAAAGACACCATTGAAGACCTCATCCGGAGGGGGTACCTGCGCAAGTATGTCCGACCCATCGGGATCGGGCCGGAGCATCAAATGCCAGAAACCCTCTGGAGGAGACGGAGCTCCCCAATCAGAGGCCGACCGGCGGGGATGTCGGCATGCTGCATCAACAGTCTGGAGGAAGCTATAAGGGCCGACCTGATATTGCTAAGAGGTCCAGAAGCTTCAATGCAATCACCTTCTCTGACGAAGATCTTCTGGAGACTCATGTTTTTGAAAATGACCCTGTAGTCATGTCGGCAGTGATTGCCAACTACGTTGTAAGGAGAATACTTATAGATAATGGAAGCTCAACAAAGGTGTTGCTGTACAATGCTTTTGTGAGAATGAATTTATCCAGGTCCATGCTACAGGAATCCCCCATGCCGCTGACAGGCTTCGGGGGCAACTTCGTCGGAGTGGAAGGGGAGATAGTTCTCCCTGTGACGATCGGGACGGAGCCCTTCCAGAAAACTCTCCCTATCAACTTTGTGGTCATCCGGACGACCTCGCCTTACAATGTTATCCTGGGCCGACCGATCCTTAACAAATTCAGAGCCATTATGTCCACTTATATTTGTTGGTGAAATTTCTGACCAGGAGTGGGGTCGGAGTGTTGAGGGGAGACCGTCGGATGGCCAAGCAGTGTCTGACCATTATAAACCAATAAGGAGAAGGCCGTCCCACTCTGGAGCAACTTGACCTGAGGGCTGAGGCCGATGGCCTCGGTCAGTCCGGAGAAAGGATTCTGTTTGTCCCCCTTCGGGAGGATGATCCCACTAAAGTCCTTCAGATTGGAGGTTCTCTCAGCGAAGACATTAAGTCAGAACTAATTGGCTTCCTAGGAGTAACGCTGATGTCTTTGCTTGGTCGGCGTCGGACATGCCTGGAATACCATCGGAGGTCATCACTCACTAGCTCAAGGTGGATCTGACTTACCGACCTGTCCGACAGAAGAAGAGAAGTTTTGCCACCGAAAGGCAGAGAGTCGTCGATGAGGAAGTGAAGAAGCTCTATGATGCTGGCTTCATTAGGGAAGTCTACTATCTTGAGTGGCTAGCGAATGTTGTTATGGTAAAGCGAGCCAATGAAAAATGGAGGATCTGTGTAGATTACACCGACCTCAACAAGGCCTGTCCGAAGGATAGCTTTTCAGTGCCCAAGATTGATGACTTCATCAGCTTTATGGATGCCTTCTCCAGCTACAACCAAATAAAGATGCATCCGGAAGATGAGGAAGACTGCCTTTGTCACCGACAAGGGTCTTTACTGTTATCGAATGATGCCCTTCGGTTTGAAAAATGCTGGTGCCACTTTTCAAAGGTTGATCAACCGCGTGTTTGAAGGCCAGCTGGGTAGGAACATGGAGGCCTATATGGATGACATGATAGTGAAGAGTCTCCATAAAGCCGACCACATCAGGGACTTGCAGGAATCCTTTGAGGCACTCAGGTGCCATTGAATGAAGCTGAACCCCACGAAGTGTACTTTTAGGATAATCTCTGGCAAGTTTCTTGGTTTTCTAGTCACATAGAGGGGAATTAAAGTGAACCCCGACGAGATAAAGACCATCACTGAGATAGCACTTCTGACCAACAAAAGGTAGGTGCAAGAGCTCACCGACCGAATCGCCTCTTTCAGCCGTTTTATTTCTCGCTCGGCTGAAAAGTCTCTACCATTCTTCAAGAACCTGCACTGGTCGGAGAGTTTTGTTTGGACTGACGAATGTCGGTCGGCTTTCGAAGCCCTAAAGGAGTACTTGAAGAACCCTCCATTTCTAGCCAAGCCGACGGAGGGGGAACCTTTGTACCTCTATCTTTCGGTGTCGAACGAAGCGATCGTCACCGTCCTTGTGCGAGTCGGAGAGGACGGACAGCAGAACCCCATTTATTATATCTACAAAGTCCTCTACGACGCCGAAACAAGGTACCCTAAGATGCAAAAGTTGATATATTCTTTGGTCACATCCGCCAAGCAACTCCGACTGTATTTCCAGGCATATCCGATTGTGGTGATGACCGACCAACACCTCAAGACAATCCTTCAGAGCCCAGACACATCTAGTCGGCTCGCCAAGTGGGCTATCAAGCTAGGCAAATTTGACATCACTTTCCAGCCAGGATCTATCCTGAAGGCCAAGGTAATTGCTGACTTCATTATAGAGTGTACATGGAGACAAGAGACACCTCCTCAATTGGCCGAAGTACCTGAAGCCGATGCCATCTACGAAGCCGAACTAGCTTGGACCCTCCATAAGGATGGAACGTCCAACCTTGCGGGCTGCGGTGCCAGACTGATCCTGGCCGACCCGGATGGAGAAAGCTTAGAGTATGCATTGCATTTTTTATTTCAGGTGTCAAACAATCAGGCGGAGTACGAAGCCCTCCTCGCGGGGCTACGAATCACCAATGAACTGGGCATCGGCCGACTCAGAGTCTTCTCCGACTCCCAGCTGGTGGTTAATCAAGTAAAGGGAGAATTTGAAGCGAGGGATCTGATCCTGGCAAAATACTTGAACAAGATATAAAACCTTATCTCTCGGCTCAGATTTTTCGAAATCCTTCACATACCTCATCTGTAGAACTCTCGGGCTGACGCTCTATTAAGATTGACTACGGCTGCCATCAACAGTTATGACCGAACCTTTGTGGAGCATTTGTAGCATCCAAGTATTACGGAAGAGCCGATCGAGGTCCACTGGGTGGATCAAGAAACTTCGTGGATGGATTCGATCCTCACTTTTCTAACTAAGGGAACTCTTCCGGAAGATCTAGCGAAGGCCAAGCGAGTTCGCTCGACGGCCTCTACGTACGTCGTCCTTGATGGTGTCCTGTACAAGCGGTCATTCTCACAGCCGCTGCTGAAATGCTTGGGACCGACGAACGCCAACTATGCACTCAAAGAAGTCCATGAAGGCATCTGTGGCGACCACCTCGAAGGAAGGTCCTTAGCTTACAAGATCATCCGACAGGGGTATTACTGGCCTACCATTCAGAAAGATGCGTCGGACTTCGTCCGGAGGTGTGATGCGTGTCAAAGATACTCCATTATTCAAAGGAGGCCTGCCAGTGATGACGCTGATCACTGCCCCATGGTCGTTCGCACAGTGGGGGATGGATATCTTGGGGCCCTTTTCCCTGGCGTCCGGGCAATGGAAATTTCTGCTTGTGGCCATCGAATACTTCACCAAATGGGTGGAGGCCGAACTACTAGCATAGATAACAGAGGCCAAGGTGGAGAACTTCATCCGGAATAGCATCATCTTTTGGTTTGGCATTCCCCGGATAATTATTACTGACAATGGAAGGCAGTTTGACAACTCTAAGTTTCAAGATTTTTGTAAGAAATATCATATCTCTCGCTGACTCACATCGGTCGGTCATCCTCAGTACAATAGAGAGGCTGAAGTCACCAATCGGACAATCTTGCACGGGCTGAAGACCCGACTGAATGAGGCCAAGGGGCTTTGGGCGAAGGAACTCCACTCAGTGTTATGGGCATATCGGATGACCACCAGAATGTCCACTGGCGAAACCCCATTCAACCTCACTTATGGAAGCGAAGCCGTCATCCCTATTGAGATCTCTCTTCAATCTTTGCGGATCGACTACTACGCCGAACCGGCCAACTCCGAACAGTGAAGGGCTGACCTGGACTTGCTCGAAGAAACTAGACTACGTACAAGCATGAAGATGGCGGTCTACTACTAGAAGATGACAAAATATTACAACTCGCGAGTCAAGGCGCGAGCTTTCCGAGTCAGAGACCTGGTCTTGCGGAGGACAGAAATTTTGAGGCAACCGAGCAAGGCAAGCTTTTCCCAAATTGGGAAGTACCTTATCAGGTCGTTGAAGTGGTTCGAGCCGGCACCTATCGACTTGAAGTTTTGGATGGACGACAGATGGTGCATCCATGGAATGTAGATAATCTTCGCAAGTACTATCAATAAAGTCAACATTTCTTCTACGAACCACTTCCGAAAGTCCGACTCCGGTCGGTAGAGGCTCTAAGCCAGCCCACTTCCAAAAGTCTGACTCCGGTCGGCAGAGGCTCTAGGGTAGCCCACTTCCGAAAGTCCGACTCTGGTCGGTAGAGGCTCTAGGGCAGCCCACTTTCGAAAGTCTGACTCCGATCGGCAGAGGCTCTAAGGCGTCCACTTCGAAAAGTCTGACTCCGGTCGGCAGAGGCTCTAGGGTAGCCCACTTTGGAAAGTCCGACTCCGGTCAGCAAAGGCTCTAGGGCAGCGTACATCCGAAAGTCTGACTCTGGTCGGCAGAGACTCTAGGGCAGCCCACTTCCAAAAGTCTGATCCCGGTCGGTAGAGGCTCTAGGGCAACCCACTTCTGAAAGTTCGACTCCGGTCGGCAGAGGCTCTAGGGCAGCCCACTTTCGAAAGTCCGACTCCGGTCGGCAGAGGCTCTAGGGCAGCCCACTTCCGAAAGTCCAACTCCGGTCAGCAAAGGCTAGGGCAGCCCACTTTTGAAAGTCCGACTCTGGTAGGCAGAGGCTCTAAGGCAGCCCACTTTCGATAGTCTGACTCCAGTCGACAGAGGCTCTAGGGTAGCCCACATTCGAAAGTCTGACTCCAGTCGACAGAGGCTCTAGGGCAGCCCACTTCTGAAAGTTCGACCCCGGTCGGCAAAAGCTCTAGGGCAGCCCACTTCCGAAAGTCCGACTTCGGTCAGCAAAGGCTCTAGGGTAGCCCATTTTTGAAAGTCCGACTCCGATCGGCAGAGGCTCTAGGGCAGCCCACTTCCGAAAGTCCGACTGCGGTCGGCAGAGGCTCTAGGGCAGCCCACTTCCGAAAGTCCGACTCCGATCGGTAAAGACTCTAGGGCAGCCCACTTTCGAAAGTCCGACCCCTGTTGGCAGAGGCTTTAAGGCAGCCCACTTTTGAAAGTCCGATTCCGGTCGGTAGAGGCTCTAGGGCAGCCCACTTCCGAAAGTCCGATTTCGATCGGCAGTGGCTCTAGGGCAGCCCACTTCCGAAAGTCTGACTCCGGTCGGCAGAGGCTCTAGGATAGCCCACTTCTGAAAGTCCGACTCCAGTCGGTAGAGGCTCTAGGGTAGCCCACTTTCGAAAGTCTGACTCCGATCGGCAGAGGCTTTAGGGCAGACCAGTCTGGAAAGCCGACAGACCAACACTTAGGTTGAAATTCCTAAGCTCGTTGCTCCGGCCTGAGCTACCATCCGATCGCTGGCTCAACTACTTCTGGGTCCGGAAAGCCGACGAACCAACACTTAGGTTGAAATTCCTAAGCTTGTTGTTCCGGCCTGAGCTACCATCCGACCACTGCCTCAACTATTTCTGGGTCCGGAAAGCCGACGGACCAACACTTAGGTTGAAATTCCTAAGCTCGTTGCTCCGATCTGAGCTACCATCCGACCGCTGCCTCAACTACTTTTGGATCTGAAAAGCCGACGGACCAACACTTAGGTTGAAATTCCTAAGCTCGTTGCTCCGGCCTGAGCTACCATCGACCGCTGCCTCAACTACTTCTGGGTCTAGAAAGCCGACGGACCAACACTTAGGTTGAAATTCCTAAGCTCGTTGCTCCGGTCTGAGCTACCATCCGACCGTTGCCTCAACTACTTCTACATCTGGAAAGTCAACGGACAACACTTAGGTTGAAATTCCTAAGTTCGTTGCTCTGGCCTGAGCTACAGTCCGACCGCTACTTCAATTGCTCTTGGTCCGGACAAGCCGACGGACCAATACTTAGAGCAAAAATCCTAAGGGAATCTAGTTCGGCCTGAGTCACTATTCGATGCTTGCCCTGGAGGTCCAACCGTCCATTCAGATCAGCCGACTAGTCCATACTTAGTGAAATTTTAGAGGGAAGAAAATGAGACATTAAGAAAAAAAAAGTTCTTCATTACTTCTAAAAAGTTTCTTTACAAAATTGAAGGTCAGACCTTTACAAATGACTAGGTCTGACCCTCCGAAGGTACACTATCAACAGCCACTTCAGCCCTCTCGATCCCTTCAGCTGCTTCTGCTTCGGCTCCAGCTTGGGTGTCCATTCCAGCCACTTCTACGATGGCCTCCACTGGAGTATTGGCCGCTCGGGCAGTCGGATCCGCTGCCTCTCCTTCCGCCGACTTCGATGACTGAAGAATGATAAGTCGAGGTCTGGGAAGGCTGCACTAACCTTCCCCAAACATTCATAGTACCCGTAGTCAAAGCCGATAGTCCCGGCTTCGTTCATCTCCTCGAAAAAGTCCTCGGAGGCTTTATACTTTGCAATGGCCTTCTCACCAGCTGTCTTCAGTAGCTCTTGTGCCGTCTTCAGTAAGCCCTTGTATCTCTCCTCCACCATCTGGTGGCCTTGTGCACGGACCTCACATTCGGTCAAGTGCCCCTCCTCGACGGCCAGCTTACAGGTCAGGGCCTTGATCTTTTTCTTCTTATTCTTTAAACTTGCCTCCCTATCCACCTTCTGGGCCAGCAAGTTTTCTAGCTGCTTCTTCTGGGCCTCCGACTCGGCCCATAAGGTGGACACCTATTCTACTACGGCCCTCAAGCCAAGCACCTCCTCTCTGGAGGTCGTCAGCGCCTCCCAAGCCATGCCCCTCGCCAGCTCCACTGCTTCAGCCCTCTGGGTCAACTGCTCTTTTAGATAGAGCAGCTCGCCCAGGCCCTCGTCCATCAGCAGGTTATCTTTGACAAGCTACCGATAGATACACACAGTTAGAAAGTCGCCACCCATGAACTCGGGGTGGAGAAATAAAAAGTGATACTTACCCCTAGAAGATGGTGGAGGGAACTCCTAGCGGCCTCATTCACCGACCGCCCGTCATCGTCGAGGGCGGCCATCTGAAGCAGCTCCTTAGCCTTCTCAGCATCGCGCCACTTTTGGCGCTCCTCCTCATCATGAGCATCGCCGGCCCTCTCATCAATGGCCAACGGCCCCTCCTCTGCAGGAGTTCCCCTAACTGTCAGGGAGGTCGCCAAAGTCAGCTCCAAAGGCAGGGACGAAGGAGCTGCATCCACGCCGGTCGGCATCAGAAGCCTCTCCTCTGCCCGGGCGACCAGTTGCCCGACCGAAGAGGATCGCTCGGATGCAATCACCCTTCGACGTTCAGTCAGAGGCATGTCATCCTCCGACTCGACCGACACCACCGTGGCGGACGGTTCTCCCATCCATTGTTTCTTCGGCCTCTCGGGCGCCGGCTCTATCGCCCGCTTCTTCAACTCCTGCAGTGTTGACTCTGCATTGCAGACAGCCCTCCGCTGTGCAGATCACGCCGAAAGGATCGCCCGATCTGGCTTCATCTTGCCACCTGTCAACAAACAAAGTTAAAGTTAGGTACGGTCACAAAGCCGACAGAAGATAAAGTAGTCGGTCTCTCTCTCTACAGCTTTCGTCCTACCTAACGTCGGGTGCCGGCTGAGTCCAGCCTGTTGAAGACTCGCCTTGTGGAGCATGAAGCCGACGAACTTCAGATCCTCGTCATCCAGTTTATGGAAGTCGGCCTCGTCGGCCCTCGAGACCTTCCTCCCGTTCAAATCATTCGGCCTCGGCTCCCTCCAAGTTGCCTCAAAGCCCCACGGCTCCAGGCTATCTACAAAGATGTATCGGGACTTCCATCCGTGAATGGCAGACGAAAGCCCCCCTAGTATCTTTCGGCCAGGGCGTGGACTGAACATCCACCACTCCTGACTCCAGAAATCCTGTTTCAACATGAAGAAATTGGAAAACAAAGACACCCTCGGCTCGATGTCGGCCTCCCAACATAGAACCACGAAACCATAAAGAACCCGAATGCTATTCGAGGTCAGCTAGAAAGGGGTAACTCTATATGTGTTGAAGACCTGAGTGAAGAAACTATGGATCGGGAAGCAAAGGCCGGCTTTCAGGTGGTCTTCGTATAAAGGGAGAGCTCCTAGGTTTAATGGTCCATTCACTCTACCCTCGAAACTGGGGATGGTCAGATGTAAGGTAGAAGGAATGTTATACACGATCCTAAGAATTTCGACCCTCTCTCGGGTCATGGTCAAAGAGATGTCAAAAGGATTGGGATCCTTATGTCCACGAGCCGAACTCCGACTCCCAGAAGCCAATCTAAATGGAGTTGCAAAAATGGAAGAAGATAGAGGAAGGTAGAGACGGGACTAACCTGGTTCCCTGATTACCTAAGAGGGGCTAAAGCAATGCAAGGAGGGAAGAGGCTGCTTTCTCCTTAAGCGCAAGCACGGTGAAAGGCCCCTTCTGAGCGCTGCTACCCCCCTTTTATAGGAACCCGGGGGTAGCTTCCCAATGCCTCTCCCCACGTGCCACGACCTGATGGCTGGCACCTCAGTTTTTGAGTTGGATTGGAATCCAAGGGGACGCACAGAATCATATACGACCGTAATCCGTGCGATAGTCAAAGCAACAGTGGATGGATCATTTCAGGAAGTGCACCAACCGCTCTGATGAAGCCACGTGTCCCACGTCACGTCAAGAATTCAAACGGGCAGCTGCTATGTGCCGTGCCAACAATAACTGCTCCCCGTATCTTCACCAACCAAATGCTGACACCAATCCAAGAGCAAAAATCGGAGCAGAAGGTGCCCGGTTGTAGCACGCCGAATCGGATTCGCCATCATTTGAAAGGATGATGCATTTACTACCATTAATGCCCTCGCCCTTCGAGCCTACGGACTCGCTCGAAGCACGAGGGCAAGGGGGGCAACTGTTGTACCATGACGGCTCACCCTCAGCCAGGACCGGCCCATTCTTGCGGTCCGACCGGGCCACCCCTTCAAGGCTCCGATCGCTTGAAGTCCGACCCACTGGAGCGGAGGTTCGAACGACCCTCTCCTGCTGGGATCCGGCCCGTCGCTCTCCTTCAGAGGTCCGACCCACCAGGGTAGAGGTCCGAACGACCCTCTCCTATTGGAGTCCGGCCCGTTGCTCTCCTTCAGAGGTCCGACCCACTAGAGTGGAGGTCCGAACGACCCTCTCCTGCTGGGGTCCGGCCCGTCACTCTCCTTCGGAGGTCCGGCCCACCGGGGCAGAGGTCCGAACAACCCTCTCTTACTGGGGTCCGACCCCTGGCTCTCCTTCAAATGTTTGGCCTTTGGTCCGGCCGACCGGCTTTTCTATGGCCGATGTCCAACAAGCATGCCTTAGCATCCAGGGAATTCCAGAAGCACCTTTCTATTACTGTGGGATCCTGCCATCCTAACAGCCCTGCTCCACTACTTCCACGATGTCGCCGTATCTACGCGCCACATGGCCACTCTCCACATTCTCCTAGGGGCAGATCGGTCTTTCTCATCCTCTTCCCTAACGGATTTTGGACTGTTCCGCGCCTATATAAGGTATTCAGGGGATCCTGTTTGAAGGTAGAAGAACTCTTCCCTCTCCATACGCTGTTCTTTGCTTGGCTCCTCCATTCTGTTGCCTTCAACCTTCTACTAACTTAGGCATCGGAGGTCCTCCATCGAAATACCACCGGCGCCCTTGGAGACTTTGTTGCAGGTTCACCTGGGAGATGAGCGCTCTAGCACATCCAGCCCCAGTCCAGGAGTTGACGCCGTAACAAATACAAACGCTGCATAATAAATATAAACTTTTACCGAATAAATAGAAATACTTCTGAATAAACACAAACCCAAATAGATAAGTGTTTCTGTTTATTTTATATTTTTTGGATTTATTTTAAATAGTTTGTATTTATTTTAAAGCATTTTTATTTATTTTTGTTTGTGTTTATTCTACATCATTAATATACCATTAATTTTTTACTTTTTCTGCGTAGGGATTTATGTAAATCAGACGATAGGAGATTTGGCATTTGAATGTAGCCAAGTCCACACACACACACATATATATATATGCACTATTGACAATATTTTTATTTTGGATAAATTATTGATTTTTATTGATGTTAGACACCTTCTGATTTAATGAATTTTGAAATTTTATCTCTCATTTTATTTGCCAACATAAACTAACATATTAAATATACTAGCCAATACCAAAACCAGTATATCACTTGACAAATTTTTATTTTCTTTATTATCCATCCTGATTTTTTTAATAAAATATAGGTCAAATATATCAAGCATAAATACATCCAGCAAAGTTAAAAATGACCAGCTTCAAGTTGAAACTTAGCTAGGCACGCATATGATTGTCTGAATTAAGCTTGGTTCAAAAAAATTAGGATCTAAATAAATTTTGGATTAGATTTAGCTTATGCTCATCTCGATCCAAGCATAACATGAAACTCAAGCCCGACAATGGAACTCGTTCAAATTTGAAAATAGGCCCATCTTGCCCATCATTCTGCTCTATCTATTCTCTCTCTCCTCTTTTCTTTCTTTTCTCTATCCTCTCTCTTCTTCTCGTGATTTGTCCCTTTCTCTCTCCCTCTCTTTACTCTCTCCTACCTAACTCTCTCCCCTCTCCACACTCTCTCTCCTCTATGCTCTTTTTCCTCTCTCTCCTTGTATAGTCTTTTGAGAAATGTACCCTAGTCCTCTTCTCTCGAAAGGAATGCTTGCTGGCTAGTGATGTAGCACAATCACTGATGTGGAATTCATGATGGCAATAGCTAGTAGCCGCATGGGTGGAAGGTGCCACCTGGACACGACACTCGAATAGAGACCGAGGTGAGCCTTTTGTCCGAGGTCAGCTCCCAGCAGGGGTCGTGCTCATAGGATGAGCCCTCTGTCTGAGGTCAGCTCTCGGTCAGGGTTGTGCTCGTGCATACCGATGCAAGCCCTCTGTCCGAGGTCAACTCCCAACCGAGGTCATACTCATAGAGTTAGCCCTCCGTCTGAGATCAGTTCCTTGCCGGGGTCGTGCTCATGTGTACGAGGCAAGCCCTTTGTCCAAGGTCAGCTCTCAGTCGGGGTCGTGCTCATAGGACGAGCCCTCTATTTGAGGTCAGCTCCTGGGCGGAGTCGTGCTCATGCATACCGAGACGATCCCTCTATCCAAGGTCAGCTCCCAGCCGGGGTTATCTTCAAAGGATGATCCCTCCATCTGAGTTTAGCTCCAGGCTAGGGTCGTGCTCATGCATATCCAGGCGAGCCCTCTGTTCGAGGTCAGCTCCAGTCGGGGTCGTGCTCATAGGACGAGCCCTTCGTCTGAGGTTAGCTCCCGATCAGGATCATGCTCATGCATACCATGGTGAGCCCTCTTTCCGAGGTCAGCTCTTAGCCAGGGTCATGCTCATAAGGTAAGCCCTCCATCTGAGATCAGCTCCTGACCAGGGTCATGCTCGTATGTACCAAGGTGAGCCCTCTGTCCGAGGTCAGCTCCCAGCTAGGGTCGTGCTTATAGGATGAGCCCTCTATCTGAGGTCAGCTCTTGATCGAGGTCATGCTTATGCGTACCAAGGCGAGCCCTCTATCCGAGGTCAGCTCCCAGTGGGGTCATGCTCATAGGGCGAGCCCTTCATCTGAGGTCAACTCCCAGCCAGGGTTGTGCTCATGCGTACCAAGGCAAGCCCTCTGTCCGAGGTCAGCTCCTAGCCGGGATCATGCTCATAGGGCAAGCCCTCCATTTGAGGTCAGCTCTCAACCAAGGTCATACTCATGCATACCAAGACGAGCCCTCCGTCCAAGGTCAGCTCCTAGCTGGGGTTGTGCTCATAGGGTGAGCCCTCCATCTGAGGTAGCTCCCAGTCGGGGTCATGCTCATGTGTGCCAAGGCGGCCCCCCACATCTGGGCTTGGGCACCTAGTCGAAGTCATGACCATGTCCTCCGAAGGCGGCCCCCGCATACAGGGTCAATTGCCCAGCTAAGGCTGTGCTCCCACTTCCAGAGTTGGGCTCTCCGGATTGGACTCTCCCCCTCCTCCTGCCGAGTTCAGAGTTCCTGCAAATGATAGAAAGAGGGAGGACCAGCAAAGATACAGAATGTGACACAGAAGCTTCCAACCACCTGCATGATGCGGGACAGACCCCGATCAAGATTTATTTGAGGAATTGGATCGTTGGTCATTAAGAAATGACCCTAGGCTAGGTTAAACCAAGCCCAAATTATTTTCTCCATTTTTTTATTCAAATGAACCCCATTTTTTTTTCATATATTTTCTCTCTCTTTTTTATTCTGCACCATAGTCTAAAGTCGGCATGGGGAAAATTGACTGTGCTTTCACGATCGTGCGCATTCACGATCATGTGGAGCTATCCTCCCTGGATTGAAATAGGGGAGGGACTTCAGAGGGGCATATCCGGTGGATTCTCGCCGAAGACAATGGCGGCATGATGGTAGCGGCACGGGAAGGTGGTGGCGCGGCTCTCCGATGATCATCAAGCATCATGATAGCAGGGGCTTCGTCGAGATCTGCTGGAGGGAGATGCTCGGCAGCTGACGGGCGCTGGACAGGAGGAAGGAGGCGGTGGCATGCTCGGCCTCGGGCGGTGCGAGGTCGGTCTGGCCGTGGGTGACTCCAAGCGGAGGAGATGCACTTATAGTCACAGTCAAGGAATGAGAGCTGGTGGGGGTCATCGATCGGGAAGCCAGAATCCCTATCCTAGGCAAAGATGAGGGCAGCGATCCAACCGTTGTGGGTCCAGACCTTGGTTTACAGGAGATCGGAGATGATGAAGCCACAGGAAGCACACCCCTCTTGAGGTTGTGGCTGATCAGAGGGGAGGCCGACGACTGAGACAGTGGGCATTGGGCTACGGTAGTCCTTCCCTTGGATCCGATTCTCCAATGATGTTTTGGTTGATGGGAGTTGGGAGGTTGAAGGCAGTGTGGGATCTGATCGAAAACTGGGGAGACTTCGAAAGGATCCTCGGAAGTTTTAAGGGGCAGGGATTGGAGAATAGGAGAAAGAGGAAGAGATCAAAAGAAATAGAGCATGTAGAAAAGAGAAGCCGTAGAGAGTCCAGGAAGGAGAACTCAGAGAGAGGAACCAGGAGAGGGAAAATAGAGAGAAAGAGAAACAGGATATCTCAGAGGAAGGAGAGGATGGGAGGAAGTCGGGACACACCCAGACGATTTCTCAAATAATTTTCTTCGCTTCTTTTATTTTGAATAACGAAACATCATAAATACACTAAAGCCTAATCGGAACTTCTCAACAGACTGAGAATCCCATCCTATCAACAAATATTCAAAACAAACCAGATCCTAAAAATAAATTCCGAACAAACTAATCTGATCCTAAATCAACTTTCAAACAATCGAGATAAATCCTAAAAAAATTCTAATATCCCAATCCCTCGTACACCCACAAAAAATTTATATTATCTTCATTTGGATATGCTTCGGGATTCATGCTGCACCGGAATGTGTGTTCATCGACTCTAGGATCTTGGGCCCCAGGGTTTGGGCTAGGTTGTGCTTCAAGTTATGGGTTGGCTTCTGGATTGGGCTTCAGGTTTTGGGCTGGGTTGGGCTTCAGGTTTTGGGCTGGGCTGGGTTTCAGGTTTGATATGGGCTGCTTCATATTCTGGACTGGTCGATATCCCCATCACTGCGACCCCCTAGAAGTGGCGCACGCCCTACCAGGAAATTCAAATCCTGCAACATGCCACCTGCATGTCCTGCATAATGCATGCCCCACAAGGTTCCACACCCTGTGGCGCACCACCACGTCAACAACTGTGCAACTGAGGACACTGATCTTCACGATGTGAAACCTAAACTTCCTCCATGAAGAGTATTCCATTAAGGCCACAAGCCCTACAACATACCAATGGTCCCTCAGAAAAATGCTCCACCATGGCTCAAGGCTCAGCGGCATGGCGCCCACCCCTCCCATGGAAAATCGCATCTCTTGAGAGACAAGATCTATACTATGCCGGCGATCACCCCCAAATAGAAGAATCTCCTCTAGAGGACCGGTCCAACAGGGGGAGGCTACAGACAAAGAAAAATCCCTCTGAAAATGGATACAAGAAAAGGGACATCTCAATAAAGCCTCGAGCTTGGTCTGGCCCACTCCTACCTATATAAAAATAGAAGAAAGGACCCCTGAAAGGGAAGAGAGGCAACTGGTAAGACTCATAGAGCACACGGGCAAGGAGCTAGCCGAGAGAACCACCCAACTCTCTGATCTCCACTCTACCCTATCTTTCCATTCAATTCAACCTTTCATCCTCTACACGGAGACTTGATCATCAATGTTTCCATCAGAATTTCCAGCCTGGGTCTCCTCTTTTTTTCAGGCCATGCCCGAAGAGGATCGAGCGCCCAATAGAAGCCCGACGAGTTCGTGCCATGTCGGAGCTACAAGCCTCGGCAATCTTGGCAACAATAGCTAGGATAATATTGGTTGGCTAGATCTTATGTGATCCATAATAATAAGCAATATTTTTTTAAAACAAGTTGTAAAAAATATAAGAGAGAGATGGAAAAAGGCAAGTGGAGAAAATTTATTCTTGGTATTCCTTCATGATATGTACATCCTCATATAAAGGTGAAGAAAAGAAAATCAGATAGGTAATAAGGAGATTATGGTATGATCCTGCTACTTCCAAGGATTATATAAAATATTCTAGCAATCTCAAAGATCATGCAAAATATACTAGCAATCTCAAAGATCATGTAAAATATTCTAGTAATCACAAAGATTACATAGAATATTCTAAATAATATACTTCTTAATATTTCTATACATTTCTAATAATAATATACTTCTTAATATTTTTATACATTCCTCATAGTCCTCCTCAAGTTGGAGCATGAAGATTTTGAATGCCCAACTTGCATATAATTTCTTGAAAATGATCACAGCTGAGAACTTTAGTAAAGATATTTACGAGCTAATAATGTGTAGAAATATATTGTGTAGCAATGTTTTGAGATTGTAGTTGCTGTTTGACAAAATGACAATCAATCTTTGAGTTTGGTCTGCTCATGAAACATAGGATTTATGGCAATGTATAAAGCCACTTGATTGTCATAATAAAGGAATATGGAATTATGATGTGGAAACTGAGATCATATAAGAGAGCTCGAAGCTATAGTAATTTACTGGTGGTGTGCACCATAGCTCGATACTCAACCTCTACCGAGAAACGAGATATTATTTTCTACTTCTTGGCATGCCAAGAAATTGGAGCATCTTTCAAGAAAGCATAGAAACCTGTTGTAGAGCACCTTGGCATGGGACATACTACCTAGTATGCATCACAATAAGCATGTAATTGAAAAGTGTTGACACTTAAAAAAGTATACCTTGACTTGGAGATCCTTTCAAATATCATAAAATATGAAAGACTGTAACTAAGTATGATTATTGAGGAAATTGCATAAACTATATCAGAACATGTACTGAGTATGTAATGTCCAGCCTAGTAATGGTCAGATAAATGAGTCTTCCTAGAAATTAACGATATGGACCTGGATCATCAAGTAGTTTTCCATCGTCTATCGTGAGCTTGAGTTATTGATACATAGAAAATTTTATAGACTTGGTCCCTAACATCCCGGTCTCTTGAAGAATGTCAAGTATATATTTTTATTGGGATACAAATATGCTCGAAGGTGATCGAGCTACTTCTAACCTGAAAAAGTACTTTAAAGTACCCAGGTCCTTAATATGGAACTTGTCTTGCAAAAATTGTTTCAATGCCTGAAATTTTAAATAGTTATTTCCTGCAATAATCACATCATCCACATAAATAAGAATGGCAATGAAAGAGTTATTATCTTGTTTGGTGAACAGAGAGTGATCAACTTTGGATTGAGTGCAACTATATTGAAATAAGAAGTGAAAGAGTTTTTCGAACCACTGTCTTGATGCTTGCTTGAGCCTATAAAGAAACTTATATAATCGACAAATACGTGTATCACCTGGCTTTAGAAATTCTTGTGAGGGTATCATGTACACTTATTCATAAAGGTCACCAAAGAGAAAAGCATTATTGACATCCAATTGATATAACTGCCAATGTTTGACAGAAGCAACAACTAAAAGATACAATACTATAGTCAACTTAGTCACTGGGATAAAAGTCTTAGTATAGTCAAGCCCTTCTATTGTGGTATCCCTTTGCCACTAAACAAGCCTTGAATTGTTCAATAAAATCATCAGCCTTGCATTTAATTTTATATACCCATCTCAATCTAATGGATTTCTTACCAAGTGGTAGATGCTCCAAGGCCTAAGTACCACTTTGCTGGAAAGCTGTGAGCTCGGCCCTCATTGCTTCTCGCCACTTAGGATCCTTTATAGCTTGAAAAAAGGTTTTGGGTTCTTCATGAGGGATGATAGCTGAAAGGAAAGCTCGATAGAAAGTATTAAACTCAGAAAAAGTGAGGTAGTAAGAAATAGGATAAGGCTTACCTGAGGTCACTGAATTGGTGGATGTATTTGAGGATCTCTCCACTCTTGGAGCATTGATAATATAGTCATGTAATCATATGGGTTACTTCTTATCTCTAACAAGCCACGAGTTAGAACCAATGGTCTTAAAAGATGAAGGCTCTTCAAGAGAGATAGTGTCAATTGCATCAAGAGTCATGTTGAGACTTGACATTTGGTTTGAATCAATAAAATTAGTTTGTGTTTGATCTGACTCACGAGGAAGAATAGGGTTTGTGTTGACCCCTAAAGTGATTTTCATGATAACAAAACATTAGAGCATACATTTGGTTATCTAACAACTCTTCAAATGATTGACAAGTTTTTGTAGGACAACTACATTGACACACTTTCTAAATTCTACAATCTTTAATATTTTGCGTTGAGTTGTAAAGTGTTTAGAATCTTGTAAAGAAGAACCCTACAAAAACTTCCTGTTTGAATCAAGTTAAAGGGTTACTTCTAGTAGTTTTCAAGCTTCAATTTTTCTTGAATTTATCGTAAGAAGTCCTTGAAGAAGTCTTCAAAGCTTGGGACAAGTGTTCTAGAAGATTGAGTTTGATCTGGCTAAAGAATAACTCTCGAGCTGACTGGATGGAGGAACTAGCCGACTCTAGCACTGGCACAGGAAAGAAGTTCTCTGGCACACAGATCCAGCTGACTGGCACCTAAGCCCAGTCGACTCGTCCAGAACATGGTTGAGAACGTTCTGAGATTCTCAGGGATCTGAGCCGACTAGAATTCAGCCCAGTCGACTCGTCCAGAACTCGATTGAGAATGGTCTGAAAGCCTCTGAGATCCGAGCCGACTGGAGTCTAACCTAGCTGACTCGTCCAGAGTAAGGTATTTTCTCAACTGTGGAAGCTAGCCGACTAGCGTTCAGCCCAGTCGACTCGAACTTGATCCGAGCCGACTCGAAGATTGTCCGAGCCGACTGGAATGACGGGGTCACCTCCAACGGCTAGTTCCAATTTTCAGTTTTTGAATTCCAAAAGTGCTCCAACGGTAACCTGTCACCTTCCAACGGTCTACAATATTCAAAATCAAGGGAAGGCAGTTGAAGTCTCTATAAATAAGGTATAAGAACATCTTTGGAGAGACTAATGAGTTAATGGACATTTATTGAACACTTATTAAGGAAAGAAGTGAGAGCACTTGAACTTTGAAGTCAGCCTTCAAGTCTTCACCAACTCTTACCAGAAGCTTGAAGCACCTTTTTAAAGAAACCAAGGAAGCCATCGAAGTGCATTGAAAAGCATTCAATAGAGCTTCACTCGAGCTGTCTTGGCAACCATCCGACAACAGAGTTTGTTATTTTTATTGCTTCTTTATTCTATTCTTAGAATACTTGGGTTATTGGTGAGCCCGGTTATAAAAATCAAATAGGTTTCTTTGGTGAGCCTTTTTCAAAAATCAAAGTGTAGAGGTTCTAGGTGAGCCTGTAAAAACCTAGTATGGGTTTCTTTGGTGAGCCCAGTTTTAAAAACCAAAGTGTAGAGGTTGGGATTGTGAGCCTGTAAAACAATCCGACTATATTCCGGTTTGGGGGATATAGTGGAAATCCCGAGTGGTGAACTTGGGTAGTGGATGTAGGAGCTGGGTTGCTCCGAACCACTATAAATCTGCCTTGTTTGTGTTGTGCTTTATCTACTTTTTAGCTTCTGCATTTATACTCTATTTAACACAGCACTTAACCACTAAAAGGAATTACTTATGCACATACTTGCAAAAATTTTGTAATTCCCAATTCACCCCCCTCTTGGGAAAAAGCCACCTGGGCAACAGTTTGAAACCTATCCTTAAGTCTGACTCAAATGAGTTAAATTATTAGTTCTTAAAGGGGATGACATGTCATAGTCAGTCTGATTCAATTATGAAAAGGAGGTACTGCTAAAGAAGAAGGCAATATTTAAGAATAAGAAAACGTGTTCTCATAAAAAATAACATCACATGAAGTAAATATTTATGAGTTTCTAGATCATAGACATGATAATCCTTTTAACCAAGAGAGTATCCAACAAATATACTAACACGAGAACGAGCTTGAAATTTATCACTGGATATCTCACATATATAACATAAGCTACTAAAAACTCTGAAATGATTATAGGTGGATGGTTTGTGAAATAAAAGTTTATTGGGACTCTTGCCATTCAATTTTGATGTGTGTATCAAGTTAATTAAATAGATGGTAGCCAAAATAAATTCTATCCAAAATGATACAGGTAAGTTGGCATGAAATCTTAGAACACGGATAACATTTAATATATGTTGATGTTTACGCTTAACCACCCTATTTTGTTTTAGTATCCCGATATAAGAAGTTTATGATATGATCCCATATTCTAGGAGATATAATTTAATAGTCTAGCTACAACTCTTGAGCATTATCAATACGTGTGTATTTAATGTTGGCATTAAAATGATTTTTGGCCATAATATGAAAATTAATGAAGCATTGATATATCTCAGATTTTCTTTGTAATAAATAAATCCAAGTAGCCCTTGTGCAATCATCAACAATAGTGAGAAAGAAATAAGCTCCTATGTGTGATGAAGTGCGATATGGGCCCCATATGTTAAGATGTACTAAATCAAATGGTGAAGCTGATTTATTAATGCTTAAGAAAAAGGACTTTTTTGTTTGTTTGGCATGATAGCAAATATCACACCAATTATTCATGAAATCAAAAAGAGTATTTGAAAGAAAGGGGACAAGTTTAAAATGCTTGTAAGAGCAATGTTCTAACCGAGTATGCTAGAGATCAACTAAAACATTGACTTTATTTGCCCGTGCATGATTTATTATCAAGTCTTTCAAGTAGTAAAGACCATCTTGGTGTTCACTAATCCAATCAGCTTTCTCGTGGCAAGGTCCTGTAGAGCACAAAATATGGGAAAGAAGAGAACGACACAACTAAGGTCTTGAGCAAGTTTGCTTACTGAAACAAGATTGCATATAAAATTAGGAGCATATAAGGTATGGTATAAAGTAATATCATTGGTCAAGGCAATATCACCATATGAATACACAAGCATATTGACTCCATTAGATAGAATAATGGGGAATGAACTATCAAGGGATTTCATATCATGAAAAAAAGACTTACAAATATTAAGTATTAGGAAGCACTACTATCAAGGATCCGAGATTGATGACAAGAATCAAGGAAGGCTTTACCAACAAAATTTACAGCACTTTGAGTCATATCTTGTCCAAAAAGGAAAATGAGTTGCTGATATTGTATAGGAAAAAGACCAGATATTGGGAGGATTTCGCTTGTAGTTGGTGGTGTGGTAGCATTTACAGTAGTCCCTCCTTGGTGCTCAGCATTCTCATGATTTTTCGATGATGAGATAAAATAGGAAGATGCCAGATCATGTGCAGCACTTAAGGTCAATGACAGAACCATCTACTATAAATTCAATTATGGTACTCTATTTGATTTGATCGAACATATTGATGGAGATGAGATGCGGCAACTATTTATCTCCCGCTATGTGCAAAAAAGGCATTTTAGCAATAATTTGCTGTAAGTGCTAATCAAAAGAACAAACTCGAATCGATGAAGATGAGATGTTGTAACTATTTATCTCCTACTACGTGCAAAGAGGGCATTTCAGTAATAACTTATTGTATGCACTAATCAAAGAAATAAACCCGGATCGATGATGACCCGCTCTAATACTATGTAAAAAAATATAAGAAAGAGATGAAAAAAAGCAAGCAAGTAGAAAAGATTTCTTTATGGTATTTCTTCTTGATATATACATCCTTATATAAAGATGAAGAAAAGAAAATTAGGCAGGTAATAAGGAGAGTATAATATGATCTTGTCAATTCCAAAGATCATGTAGAATATTTTAGCAATCTCAAAGATCATGCAAAATATACTAGCAATCCTAAAGATTAAGTAGAATATTCTAGTAATCCCAAAGATTACATAGAATATTCTAAACAATATACTTCTTAATATTTCTATACATTCCTAATAACAATATAGTTTTTAATATTTCTATATATTCCTAATATAGGTCAATTTTTTGTCTAGGCTTGATTGAGATGACTTTGGTTTTTATTTTTCTAGATCATATAAATCTAGCATAACAATTTTAACACGTGTTTAAGCAAATTCGAGCTAAGACTCAGATGTCTATCATCATATATAACCCATGTACAAGATAATGTTATGGTTCTTATCATCTTCAAGTTATCAATTATCCTTTACCCAAAAAGTGCAGAAGATAGAATATGTTATCATGATTAGGTGATCCTTATAAAAAAAAAGTGTGCAGTATTATCATGACCAGGTAATCCTTGATGAAGTCCAACATATGCATCTTTTTATATGGTATGACTACATAGTTCATTGTATCGAGGGGAAGAGAAAAGGTGTACACTGAAAGTATGTATTTAATGTTATAAGAAATTTTAGATTGGTGCTCTATGATAAAACAATATAGTAATATACCAGTTATTTAACTCCATGGCTTCTATATCAAAAAAATTAAGGTCCAATCTTTGGATTAATCTTTACTTACTATTTAGGGTCTCATAAACCTAGGCAGGCTTAAATGCACCATAGATTGGCAACATGAACCAAATCAAATAAATAACTTAATCAATCTACAACATGCTAACATATCAACATATCTATTTGTCCTTGGATCTTTGGAAATTACTTCTACTGATAGTACTTCATGTTCCATAAGGCATTCTAAATTTGGAGTTATTAGATGAATTAGGTCTAGTGGATCAATCTAGATCCTGTAGCATGTGTATGGTAGATATTAGAATAAATTCTCACCATGTTTTGATCTTGAATTATTTAAAGGCTAAATTACATAGATATCCCTTTCAACTTGAATTCAATTTTATTCATACCTTATTTATTTTAAAAAGTATCAAACTAGTTCTTTAAGTTTTTGAAATGTTCCAAGATGATCCTGCTAAATAGTATTACATGCCCCTCACATGCTAACATCAATTTATAAAATGACCAAACTATTCCTTCCTTATCTCTAATAAAATGTAGAGCATAGGAAAGGGAGAGAGAGAAAGAGCAAAAAAAAGAGAAGATAAAGAGTGGTCTTGACCCTAGTCTTGGTCTCATCAGCTAGGGCAAGATCGATTACTAGACAAGATAGGTCGAAGGGCCAAGGCAAATGCTGCTACTTCCTTAGCTATAAGAATGACACTAATTAGTACTACAAAATTTGCTTTGCCAGCATCAATGTCATCCTTGACCTCAACCCATCCGGCAATGCCATCCAACATTGTTCCACCATCACCATCCCCATGATGTTGTCGATCTAGTATGCGATGAAATCTAGGTCGTTAGAGAAGGCAATCAACAAGAATGAGAGATCTTAGGTTCCTGAGGACATGGTATTAAGGATTATTGCTGGTTTATGCTTGTTCTGGGTATTGGATTTGAGATTTTTAGCTGTAGTTTTGAGGAATTTCAACCTTAAATTGATTGCAAGTCATAAAGTAGGGAGGAATTTGAGATTTTATTTGGAAGATTTGGGGGGGTCATTAAGGGTTTTGCATTAGAAGATTGAGATAGTGGTTGGTGAGAAAGTCCCTGATTATAGGTCTGATGATTCTATTTGGGAATTCTATTTAGCAATATTGTTCTTTCCTTTGATTTCTAGATGGCTTACAGTTTCCAAAATGTGGCATTTACAGAGATAAAGGTGGTTATCTGATACATATTGCTGCTATTATTTTTGATCCTATAAGTGATCTAAAGAAAGCAATTTTTTACTTGAATCATTTTCATGGCATCTATTAAATTATTCCAAATTAAATAAATTATATAAAAATTGTTTATTATCATGCATTTACTTGAAAAGAATTTGTTATTCTCAATTCAAAATAGTCCTTCTAACTACACTAGTAATGGGTATGATAAAAGGTCATTGAATTTTTGATAAAGTTATAGTTTCATCTATCATTTCATTACTTCTTGTTGCCTAGTAAGTAACCCAAGAGGGGGGGGGGGGGGGGGGTGAATTGGGTTTCTAAAAATTACTCGCAAGAATGTGTGCCAATTCAAATATCTAATCAAGTGCTAGTGTGAGGTGTAAGAGTATGCTCTTGAAGAGTATGCAGCGAAAATATAAATGCAACAAATATAAGAGCAAGTAAAGAGAGCAATAGATAATCACAAACATAAGCCAAGTATAGTGGTTCAGTATTTTCTAATGCACCTGCATCCACTCCCTAAGGTCCACTTGGGAATTCACTATAATCTCCTACGATTATGGCCAATTAGTTATTTGGGCTCACTAATCAAACCCCCATTTGGTTTTTACAAGGCTCACCAAAAGAAACCTCCTGGTTTTCAAAGGCTAAACAGTAACTTCCTTGGTTTTTAACTAGGCTTACCAAAAATCTTCTTAGTTTTCAACTAGGCTAACCAAAAATATCCTTGATTTTGTTCTTATGCTCACCAAAAACCTTTACAACAAAGATATGAGATAAGGTAAAGCAACAAGAAAAGCTTTCTATTGTAAAGCTGATGTCTCTTTGAAGCTTAGAGAAGTTGCTTGTCTTGAACTTGATGAAGCCTCAATCAATGCTCAAAAGTATTGGACTTGAATGCTTCTTGATAGCTTTGAAAGCTTGGAGACTTCTTTTTACTTGAAGGTAGTTGCTCTCAATGAATGGGAGTGAATGCACTTGCTTTTCTCTTCTTTTCTTTTATTTTCACTTGTTCTCTTTTTTCTTATCTTTTTTGTTATGATTTTCTTGAATTCAAATCACTTAAATACCATCCCAAGGCCTTAAAGATGGTTTATGACCATTAGACACAAAAAACTAGCCATTGGGAGCCAAGAGGGCCGAGTTCTGCATTTGAAAAACTAGCCATTACTATTCCCAGAACTCCAAGTATCAATACTTCAAGCTGAGTCGACACTTAGGATCGACACTTAAGTTCCATGAGTCGACACCTAATTCAAAATTTTTTATTGAATCTCTTTGAAATTCTCAGGTGAGTCGACACTTGAGTCAATACTTGACATTCATGAGTCGACACTTCAAGCAAGTCTTCAACTTTAGCATGTTCTATAAGAAATTTTTCTCAGGCCTTGAGTCGATCCTTGAGTCGACACCATAAGTCGACACTTGAGTGACATGAATCAATACTTCAGCCATGCCATCTGAAACTCTTTCTACATGCCGGCTTGAGTCGACACTTGCATTGCTATAAGTCGACACTTGAATTGTGAGTCGACACCTTGAGTCGACACTTGCTGAGATTTCTTCAAAAATCACTGAAACTCTACTGAAACCTTTTTGAGATGAACTCTTTAAGTCCTTTCAAGCATTACTCAAGTATTTAAGTCTATTAATAACTGATCTTTCATCCATAGAAATGGTTTCTTCATCATTTGCAAAGCAATCCAGTTTAGCTATTTTGATGAGTACCTTTTTCTATTAAACACACTTCAAGGAACATGTTAGTACTCAACTTATACTAAGCATTTTGTTTATCATCAAAATCAATAACGAAGTCAACAATCTTCCCCTTTTTGGTGATGACAAAACCTTTAAGTATAATTCATATAATAAGCACTTAAAAAAATTTTCAATTTGCATAAACCTTATTACATTTTGTATTATAGTAAAGAAAGGTAAGAGATAAAGTCTAAAAGCTTATTTGAATTGAATTAGAACTATAAGAGTACCGGAGCTAAAAATAATTTCATGTACCATGATACTTGTTGCCGCCAAGATTACCGTGGCCCATAGCTACTATCGGCATCGGAGCACACCTCCTCGGATGTCTCGCCGCTCGGTGGACCTGGACCTGCAAGACAGGGGTTAGTGACCCGGGCTAGGGTTTCCGGCGGGGGCACTCCGATGGTCAAGTCAGTGACAATCCAGGGAAATAAATCGTCCTGGTCGAGCCCTTCTTGATAGACTCTACATGAGGAGGAGTGTGTTGTGTAAGAGTGGGATGCAAGTGTGTCGGGGGAAGTGTGGCCTGGCTAGAGGGAGTCTCTATGTGGCCTTTTCGCTCGACCTTGCTTGAGAATGCTGGTGGTGTCATGCCCCTCTTCTTGGTGGAGCTTGCACTTGTCTTCCAATGGTATGGCTTATGCCTTGCTTGTGTTGTTATTTTTTTTAGGCTGTTACCTCCAAGTTTTTTGTGAACTAGGTTACCGTTGGGCGTCCATCTTGGAATCTCCACCGGGCTGTCAGTCACATGCGGTGGTGTCCCGAGGAGCCTTTCCTGATTCATGATAAGGGAAGCTGTCATGTGCTCTGACACTCCTTCTGGTTGCCTCATTCTGGGAAACATGGCAGTACCTCGATCGGTGGGCTATCGCCTCTTGGATTCGAATCTCCTGGTTGGCTTCCTCTCTCGGGTGGTCAGGTGGTTGGTGAGGAGTGTGGCATCTCGATCAGTGTGCTTCTCCTCTTTCTAGTTTAACCGATGGTTGCAGGCAGTCAGTATGGTCTAGCAGGTGCTCCAGTGTAGTCCTCGGGCTGCTCGCCGGTGTCCTGGGATGGCAGTGCCCACGTCCGAGCTAGGGCTGAGCTAGAATGGCAGGGCTCATTCTAACCTAGACGCCCCAAGCTTGCGGGGTTATCTCGGTGGATGAAGACAGAGTGCGGGCCCGGTCCAGAGGGCTCGTGCTCGGAGAGGCTCCACGTGGTGAAGGAGGGCTGAGCTCGACTCCGACCACAAGGCTCAACCTCCGAGGGTCTCGCTCTATAGGGCAAAGTGCGAGCCCGGTCCAGAGGGAACGTGCTTGGAGAGGCTCCACATGGCGGAGGAGGGTTGAGCTAGACTCCGACCATAGGGCTCAACCTCCGAGGGTCTCGCTTTGGAAGGCAGAGTGCGGGCCCGATCCAGAGAGCTCGTGCTCGGAGAGGCTCCACGTGGCGAAGGAGGGCTGAGCTCGACTCCAACCACAGGGCTCAACCTCCGAGGGTCTCGCTTTGGAGGGCAGAGTGCGGGCCTGGTCCAGAGGGCTCATGCTCGGAGAGGCTCTACGTGGCGGAGGAGGGCTAAGCTCGACTCTGACCACAGGGCTCAACCTCCGAGGGTCTCGCTCTGGAGGGCAGAGTGCGGGCCCGGTCTAGAGGGCTCGCGCTCGGAGAGGCTCCATGTGGCGGAGGAGGGCTGAGCTCGACTCCGACCACAGGGCTCAACCTCCGAGGGTCTCGCTATGGAGGACAGAGTGCAGGCCCGGTCCAAAGGGCTCGTGCTCGAAGAGGCTCTACGTGGTGGAGGAGGGCTGAGCTCGACTCCGACCACAGGGCTCAACCTCCCAGGGTCTCGCTCTGGAGGGCAGAGTACGGCTCCGGCCTAGGCATCCCGAGCTCACGAGTCTGACCTGGAGGAGGACGGAGCTCAGCTCGCTATCTCAAGGGAGCTTAGCTCGGCTCGGCAGGGGAGTCCGGGAAGGAAAATTGACATGGCATTCGATGCGGCATCTTCCTTTGATGTGGCACCTATCAGCTCTCTCCATGTCAGCAATCTCACCACATCATTTGCCCCCCACTTCCGAGGCTTGCTAGTGCACGGTGCTCGGGCCGAAGGGAGTAATTATGGAGCTGACGTGAAAAGGCGGAGATCTGGCGCAATGATGGCCATGATTGCTTGGCACTTCGTGAGACGGTCCTACAGACCAATGCGGGGGTGCCACATGGCCACATCCGAGGAGCAATTAATGTTGGCACAGAATTCAAAGTGACCGGGATGTTGTTTTCGTTGATGGGCAGCACGTAGCATGGATCCATTGGCAGAGGGGTCGGATCGGCACGGATCCATCAGGTCATTTCGAAATGAAAAGAGGGCCTTACCCGAAACATCCATTCTTTTGAATTCTCCGTGCCTGCTGCTGTGTTCGAGCTTTCTTCTTCCTCCTAGTTGCCTCAGATCTTCTAAGGAACCAGGTCAGTCTCCTCTTTCTTCTCCCCTCGCCAGAATAGGGTTCTTCCTCCGGGTCTAGGGTCTTTTTCGAGTCGGGTCCATTCTTTCGTCCCCCACTTCAAGTCCTTCACTTCTCTCGTTCTTGAGGATGTCCCGTATTGGCCCGGACCTCCGCCCCTCCACTTATCAGGGCAAGGCCGGTCCCTCCGAGCGGAGGCCAGTGTCTTCTTCCTCTTCTGGTGAGGAGGAGGATACGGCTCGCTTCGAGTTCGGCAGGAGACATTCTCCCAGTCCGGTACTCATCAGGGAACCAGGATCCGATCCTTCTCTCCCTCCTCCTTCTTCTATACCTATTTCTGAATCTGCCCGGTCCACAGGTCCTGGCGGGGTCGCTTCGACGATCACCACCAAGGAACTGGAGACCGTTCGGGATGTCAATGGAATCCCACATTCTGTTCGACTTATGATCCCTCGTTCGGGGAAATGGGTCACTTCCAGTGGCCCGGGCCGCATTGCTTTTTATGAGGAGACCTTTTCAGGGGGCCTCCATTTTTCTTTCCATCCCTTCTTCATGTCTGTCTTGGACAACTATCGTTTAGTCCCTGCCCGGTTAGTGCCAAACGCCATTAGGGTCATCTTCTCCTTCATCATGTTTTGCCACCTCCACGGGTTTGTTTCCCGTTTCTCTTTGTTCAGGGCCTTCTTCGCCCTGAAGCACCACCTAACTGAGGACTGGTAGTGGTCCTTGTCCTCTCGCCCGAAGGGCATTAGATTCGAGCTCCCCTCTTCCATCAGGGGATGGAAGAGTAAATTCTTCTTCGTCATGGTTGAGGGGGTCGACTGGGTCTGGAGCGAACCAGACAAGTCCCCCAACCAGAATTTTATGGTCGATGCGGCTGACCGGGATGACTATGAGCAGCACCGCACCACCCAGATCCCTCCTCTCGAGGTCCTGTTATTAGAGCAGAACCTCATCGACTCTGGGTTCAACCCAATGAATGGGTTGGGTGAGTTCAACCTAAACTTTCCTTCTTCTTCCTTGCATTTCTTGCATTGCTTCCTACAGACTCTGACCGTTGTGTGACTTGCATGCAGGGATGATTTTCATAGAGAGTGATCTACTGGCTATCACCTGGAAGAGGCCACCGACCGGGCTGGCCGGGGAGCCTCCATCGAGGCAGGTCTGGGGCGAGAGCGTACCTGTGGCTGCTCCTACCGTAGTAGCCGGTCCGAGCTCTGCTGCTCCAGCTGGTTAGAGTTCGGGGGTGACCCAAGCTCCCTCTGCACCGGTGGAGAGGGTGGCATCTGCGGTGCCAGGGCTGGCCCAGCAGGAGGCCCGGCAGGTCCCCGAGCGGCATGGTCATCAAGGGGTGGCCCCTGCTGTGGAGCCTGAGGTAGTGCCCGGGTAAGGGCCACAGCTGCTGCCGCTGCATCTTGTAGTCCTCCGAGTCCACCTGTGATCGAGATTAGGGACGAGGAGGTTTGAGCCACGACCAAGGCTGTGACTGAGGCGTCGCCTGCACCGGTGTCAGCTTCTTAGCTTGCCTCCAAGGGCCCTGCAGCTAGTGGGGCAAGGCCGCCTACTCTAGGAGAGAGTAGGAGGGAGGAGGCGCGACGCCGTCTCCCCTTCAAGATGGGACCAGAGAGCTCGTTCCTCCAGAACCCTGAGCTGGTCGAGCGCATGATGGATTTCTCAATCCAGACATGTGATCAGCAAGATATGATCGGAATGCGGTTGGGCGACATCCTCAGCGCCATCTTCCCCCTGCTCTACTCAGTGAGTTGTCCCTTTTTTCTCTTTTTTTTTTTTTTGCTGACCCCTTTCTATGGTGCAGATCGATGCCGAGGCCCTCTTCATTAAGGGGTGCTATCAGAACTGGGAGCGCATTGAGCAGCAACAAGCGGCCGAGATCGAGTCCTTGAAGACCGATCTGAAGGAGAAGGTCGGGGTGAATGGGGCGCTCGAGCAGAAGGTCAAGGACCTAGAGAAGGAGCTCACCGATGCCGAGGGGCGAGCGAAGAAACTCCTGGAGGCCCGCGACCTGGAGCGGAGTCGCTCGAAGAAGGATATCGACGATCTCTCCACCGTCGAGAAGAAGCTAAACTAGTACAGTGCCGAGGTTGATCGGCACAAGGAGGCCTCCCGAGCTGCCCAGGTGGAGCTAGCAGCAGGGAAGGAGAAACTGACCGCGATTGAGAAGGCGATGGAGGTGGCGGCCAAGTCGGTGAAGGCTCCCAGGTTGGAGGCCGCCGAGGTGAAGAAGGTGGCCATCGAGGCCAAGAAAGATGTTGAGGAGGCCGTTACCAAGTACAAGGCCTCGGAGGAGTTCATTGCCAAGATCCATCAGACGGCGTCGGACTCCTTCTACAAAGGCTTTATGTTCTTGCACAGCTGGATCGAGGAGTCTGTTCTCGATAAGGACCGCAACCGTCTCAGGTATCCTTCGGCCTCGGACGCGGAGCCTGATAAGGAGGTCGCCGAGGAAGGTATAGC
This sequence comes from Areca catechu, assembly GCA_021397845.1. Classification (NCBI taxonomy): domain Eukaryota; kingdom Viridiplantae; phylum Streptophyta; class Magnoliopsida; order Arecales; family Arecaceae; genus Areca; species Areca catechu. Next base: position 132,379,236 of record CM038049.1, read on the forward strand.
CTCCGAGCCTCCAACGCCAGCTGAGGCCGAGCCATCCAAGGTCGAAGCCGCTCAGCCGGAGGTTCCTGAAGGCAGGACCTCTTAGTCTCAGGGCCCAGCAAGGGGGTCGGCGGCACAGAGTAGTCTTTTCTTTTTGTTTTGTATTTTGTTTTCTTTCTATACTTGGTCAGGTTACCCGGCATGTCGGGGGCCTGTAAAATGCTTGTAACCGGCACTTAGTTAATAAAATTTGAACTTCCTTGCAACCTGTCTCCTGCTTGGCTCTTCCCTCTTTTTCCTCTTTCTTTCACTCCCCTTTCTCTCTTCTCTTTCTCTTTTTTTTTTGATGAGTGGGGAGATCAGAGAAGAGGGTCTCACCTTGCCTGGGGCTGAGTTACCAGGCTTTGATGTCAGCAAGTCGGGCACAAAGTTCTGGCAGTTGTGAGCAGCTGGGCTTGGTAATTACTTGGCCAGAGAGCTGGGCCCCGATCCAAGGTGCCCGAGGACTGGTCTTAGATCTTGGATTGGCATCTCGAAGCTGGGCTCGAAGATGGTTGATGATTAAGAGCAGCATGGCTCGAAGGTCCCTTGGCCGGAGATCTGAGCTCCGGTCTTGGGTTGGCATCTCGGAGCTGGGCTCGAAGATGGTTGATGATTGAGAGCAGAGTGGCTCGAAGGTCCCTTGGCCGGAGATCTGAGCTCCAGTCTTGGGTTGGCATCTCGGAGCTGGGCTCGAAGATGGTTGATGATTGAGATCAACGTGCCTCGAAGGTCCCTTGGCCAGAGATCCGAGCTCCAGTCTAGGGTTGGCATCTCGGAGCTGGGCTCAAAGATGGTTGATGATTGAGAGCAGTGCGGCTCGAAGGTCCCTTGGCCGAAGATCTGAGCTCCGGTCTTGTGTGATGAAATGAAAGTTTTGTTGCTGCATTTCCCTCTTATTCTCTTTCTTTCCTTCCCCTCTCTCTTCCTCTCTTTTTTTATTTTTTTGGTGAGTGGACAGATCAGAGAAGAGGGTCACAGGATTTGATTGCCTTGGATCTAGGCTCGAGGCCTTCCTGGTCGGAGAGCTGGGTCCTGGTCCAAGGATTGCCTGAGGGCTTGGCTCAGGTCTTTGGTATCTTGGAGCTAGGCTCGAGGCATTGATAGGAGCTGCTTGGCTCCAAGATCCCTTGGCATCTCGGAGTTGGGCTCGGAGATGCTTGAGATTGAGAGCGGCTTGGCTCGAAGATCCCTTGGCCGGAGGTCTAAGCTCCGGTCTTGGACTTGTATCCTGGAGCTGGACTCGGAGATGTTGGTTATTGAGAGCGGCGTGGCTCGAGGATCCCTTGGCTGGAGGTCTGAGCTCCGATCTTGGATCGGCATCTTGGAGCTGGGCTCGGAGACGTTGCTGATTGAGAGCAGCAGGGCTCGAGGATCCCTTGGTCGGAGGTCTGAGCTCCGATCTTGAGTCGGAATCTTGGATCTGGGCTCGAAGATGTTGCTGATTGAGAGTGGCATGGCTCGAAGATCCCTTGATGTCTCGGGGCTGGGCTCGGAGATGTTTGAGATTGAGAGTAGCTTGGCTCGAAGATCCCTTGATGTCTCGACCTCTGGATCAAGTGTCGACCTCATGAGTCGACCTCCAGTTTATCTTAAGCAAAAATCCAGAAAACCATAGTTCTGCCCAGTTTGAATTCTCAAGCGATGAGTCGACCTCTGGACAGGTGTCAACCTCTGGTGGTCGACCTCTGGAGCGTGCCACTAAAATTTTGCCATGCCGGCCTTGCTAAACTTTTCTTCATGAGTCGACCTCTGGTGGTCGACCTTTGGCAAGGTGTCGACCTCTGGGGGTCGACCTCTGGTCTGAAATTTTCTGAAACTCTAGAGAGGTGCGTGCCATGCTTGAGTTTCTCTAAGCCTTTGTTTCTTTTGTCAATTACTTCTTAATAAGAAGGTCCAATATGAGAAATTTGATCTTGTTTAAGGTAGAAAAGCTCTTTCCAAAATCAAGCAAGCTTGGTTTCATCATTGTACTCTTGATACTCTTTTTGAATAACCTGTGGCCTGAAACTTTATCTTGAAATGAAACATTAGTCCAAACATATACTCAACCTTTTGTTAATCATCAAAACTAAGGAGCCAAAGCCAACAAACCTCTTAAGGTAGCCCTTCTTGATGAATTCTTCAATTTCCCACTTGAGGTTGCAGCATTCCTCGGTGTTGTGGCCGTGGTCGCGGTGAAAGCGACAGTACTTCGATTTATCGTGGCCAGTGGAGGACTTCATCGAAAGCAGGCGCCTCAGGTAGTCCTCGCCTTCGATCTCCATGAGGATTTTTGTCCTCGGGGCAAGGAAAGGGATGTAATTCTCCTCAGGAACGGGAGCCCCTCTCGGTCTCGGCCGGTCCCTCTGGGAGTTCAGGACTTCGGGTTCTAGCTTCCGGGTCCCGGGCATCTCGGTGGGGGTTGGCCTCTTCAGTGGCTTCCCATCGAGCTCCCACCTCGTACGGTCCGCCTCCTCGATGCGAATGTACTTTTAGACTCGGAGAATGAGCTCAGAGTAAGTCTTGGGAGGCTTCTTGTCGAGCGAGTAAGTCAGGCGGGAAGTCCTGAGCCCTCGTTTCAGTGCCAGCATGGCAACTGGCTCATCAAGGTTATAAATCTCCAGCACGACAGCCTTGAAGCGGGCCACGTAATCCCGCAGGGGCTTGCAATCCTGCTGTCGGATGGAGAAGAGGCTGTCTACCTCTCGTGGCAACTTCCTGCAGGTGTCAAAGTGAGCCACGAATTTCTGTCCTAACTGGGCGAAAGAGTTAATGCTCTCCGGCTCCAAGCGGGTGAACCACACCCGGGCAACTTTTCGGAGAGTGGTAGGAAAGGCGACGTAGAGAAGAGCATCGGTGGCCCCCTGGACCCTCATGAGGGTCCAGTAGCTTTCTAGGTGGTCCAGGGGATCGGTGGTCCCATCATAAAGATCCACCTACGGCATCCGGAATCGATGTGGGATCGGCTCTGCTTGGATTTCTTTGGAGAATGGGAGATGGGCATCGTAGCCCGCTGGCTCGCTAGCTGAGCCTTGCATGTTGGCAAACCGACGGGAGAACTCCACCAGCTTGCACTCATGTTCCTCCAGGTGCTTCTCCACTGTGCGCTTGATGGCTTCGTCAGTAGACCCCTCTGCTGAGGGAGATGGAGAACGTGACATGGGTGCACGCTCTCCGTGATGGAGGGTCTTGCTCTTTATGCCTCGGTGGGGTCTGGGCACTGCCCACCCAAGGTTTGGTGAGCGGCTCTCCCCGTCGGCAGATCCAGCTTGTTGCCTTTTTGCGAGAGTTTGATGACTATCCCGGTTATCGGTGATGTCCTGCAGCTGCGAAGGCCCTCCTTGGAAGGAAGGTAGGCTATCACGGGGAGCCACGACGTGGGCCGTCTGAGTCCCTAGCTGCTGGTGGGTAGCCAAGGACCAGTGTTGATACTGAAGCTGGCGCACTGCTATAGCGAGGATCTGCATTTGCTGGATGAGTACAGCCAGCTGAGACTCCACCGGGGGTGGTTGAGCTGCTGGAGCGGATGGCCGTGTCTTGAGCTTGTGTGGGTTCCCTCGGGAAGGGGAGTCCCCTGCACGGCTGGTGGAGGCCTCTCATACTCGTGTCTCCACCATCCTTCTGTGGGGTGTCAATCTGTAAAGAGATGGAGGGTTTGATCGGCCCCCTACCTGCCGCGCCAATCTGTTGCCGCCAAGATCGTCGTGGCCCGTAGCTGCTGTCGGTGTCGGAGCGCACCTCCTCGGTTGTCTCATCGCCCGGCGGACCTGGACCTGCAAGACAGGGGTTAGTGACCCAGGCCGGGGTTTCCAGCGGGGGCACTCCGACGATCAAGTTAGTGACGATCCAGGGGAACATATCCTCCTGGTCGAGCCCCTCTTGATGGACCCCACATGAGGAGAAGTGTGTTGTGTAAGAGTGGGATGCAAGCATGTAGGGGGAAGTGTGGCCTGGCTAGAGGGAGTCTCTATGTGGCCTTGCCGCCCGACCTTGCTTGAGAATGCTGGTGGTGCCGTACCCCTCTTCTTGGTGGAGCTTGCACTTGTGTTCCATTGGTATGGCTTATGCCTTGCTTGTGTTGTTGTTTTTTTTTGGGTGTTACCTCCAAGTTTTTTGTGAACTAGGTTACCGTTGGGTGTCCGTCTTGGGATCTCCACCGGGCTGTCAGGCACGTGTGGCGGTGTCCCGAGGAGCCTTTCCTGATTCGTGATAAGGGAAGCTGTCATGTGCTCTGACACTCCTCCTGGTCGCCTCATTTCAGGAAACCTGGCAGTACCTTGATCGATGGTCCGCCACCCCTGGGATTCGAATCTCCTGGATGGCTTCCTCTTTATGGTGGTCCAGGTGGTTGCTGAGGAGCGTGGTGTCTCGATCAATTTGCTTCTCCTTTTTTAGTGTAACCGTTGGTTGCAGGCGGTCAGTACGGTCTGGCAGGTGCTCCAGTGTAGTCCTCGGGCTGCTCGCCGGTGTCCTGGGATGGCAGTGCCCACGTCCGAGCTGGGGCTGAGTGGGAATGGTAGGGCTCATTCCGACCTAGACGCCTCGAGCTTGCGGGGTCGTCTCGGTGGAGGAAGGTAAAGTGCAGGCCCAGTCCAGAGGGCGCGCGCTCGGAGAGGCTCCACGTGGCGGAGGAGGGCTGAGCTCGACTCCGACCACAGGGCTCAACCTCCGAGGGTCTCGCTCTGGAGGGCAGAGTATGGGCCCGGTCCAGAGGGCTCATGCTCGAAGAGGCTCCACATGGCGGAGGAGGGCTGAGCTCGACTCCGACCACAGGGCTCAACCTCCGAGGGTCTCGCTCTGGAGGGCAGAGTGCGGGACCGATCTAGAGGGCTCACGCTCGGAGAGGTTCCATGTGGTGGAGGAGGACTGAGCTCGACTCCGACCACAGGGCTAAACCTCCGAGGGTCTCGCTCTGGAGGGTAGAGTGTGGGCCCGGTCTAGAGGGCTCGCCTCGGAGAGGTTCCACGTGGTGGAGGAGGATTTAGCTCGACTCCGACCAAAGGGCTCAACCTCTGAGGGTCTCGCTCTGGAGGGTAGAGTGTAGGCTCGGTCCAGAGGGCTCGCGCTTGGAAAGGCTCCACGTGGCGGAAGAGGGCTGAGCTCGACTCCGACCACAGGGCTCAACCTCCGAGAGTCTCGCTCTGGAGGACAGAGTGCGACTCCGACCTAGGCATCCCGAGCTCACGAGTCCGACCTGGCAGATGATGGAACTCGGCTCAAGGGAGCTTAGCTCGCTCGCTGTCTCAAGGGAGCTCAGCTCGGCTCGGCAGGGGAGTCCGGGCAGGAGAATTGATGTGGCGTCCGATGCGGCCTCTTCCTTTGATGTGGTGCCTATCAGCTCCCCCCATGTCAGCGATCCCGCCACATCAATACTCTAAATAAGTATCAAAGATAAAACATGCTTTAAGATAAGAAATTCATCATAGAGCAATAATGAATGTAATCAAAAAGAAATTTTTGAATTAAAGATTAAAGAGTATAAATACTCCCCCTCAAAAGATGATTCGAAAAATTGATTTTCAATGAGTTTTCATAAACTGAAAAGCTAATTTTGCAAGAAATTTTAGCAAACTAATTTACACAAATCAGCAAAGGAAGGATTACTCCCCCTCACTCATTGCTCTTTTCCTTTTACATTCATTTTTCTTTCATTGTTAACTCTTATACATATCTCTTTTACTTATCTCTCCTATCTATCTCTCTCCTTTTTTTGTTTTTATCTCTCCCCCTTATTTCTCACTTAATTCTCCCCCTTTTTGTCATCATTAAAAAGGTTAGAGCAGAGGGAAGGACGAAAACATTACAAAAATTTAGCAATACAATTCCAAGGATAAAACATTGATATATAAAAAAGATTTCATTCATTGAAGTACACTTTATACATTGATACAAGTAAAGATACATGATAGTAAACAAGCATAAATGCATACAAGAGTGCTGAAATATAAACTATCTAAACATAAAGACTAACCTAAGAAGAGTGCTCTTCATCAGAGGATCCAATCTCAATCGATCCTGTATCAGTAAAAGCACGGGATCGTGGCCACATTGGCCGGAGATTAGAGAAACAGGTATGGGTAGGTCTTGATGGAACACGACGGTCTCGTCCTCTACATCTGACATATGTCCTGCCTTTAGCTGGTGTAAAAGAGGTTAAAGCTATATCAGTAGCAGGAATAGAACTGACCAGAGGAATTGTATCAAGAGAAAGGGGAGAAGGATCAAAAATGGGTCCTGAATCAGGATGGTTGAGATCAGGAGTATAAAATCCAAGTTTTCTAATAAGGGAGGATGCATGAAATGCTGAAGAGTGTAAGACTACAGTGGCAGAAGATGGAATGATAGGAGTAGGTGCAGGAATGGAATTAGGATGTGGATCAGATCTAGAAGGTGAGGATGATAGTATCGGAGTCTGAAAAGATGATCTAGATGGAACAGGAATAGGACTCCTAGGAAGGTCAGCTACTGCCTCTAGTATTGGCTCTATCATCAGATCATCAATCTCAAACTTAGTAGAGTCAGTCTCATCATCATCCAAATCAGGTCTTGGAGCAGGTGGTGCTAGACATGAATCGGCTGGAGTTGAAGGTATAGGAGCTCTGTCTGATGAAGGTCTAGCCAATGCAGACAAAATGGTAGAGATGCCATCACTCAGTCCTCGATGGCTCTCCCTCATCTCCATATGAATCCTGTCGACTTGCTGACAAATGATCATCACCTCGGTCTCAATGTGAGCAACCCTGTCCTCTAAACTGTCTGTAGCACCAGGGATATATGTCTGTGCTAGCTCAGGCTAAGGAGTGGGCTCTGGCTATGTCGAAGGCTCAGGATGAACCTCAGGAATATCACAGGGTGGCTCTGAGGGCCCTGCCTCACCTGAAAAGATAAGCTCCTCCTCCACCACATCATCATCTCTATCAGTGACCTGACCAGATATGCATCATCTCCACTGGCCTCTAACAAGCTGATACCCCATCCAGTGAAGTGATCTGATGTCATAGACGTCTGTGTGAAGTAGCGCCTGTAGGGCTCATCATCTATGATCACTCCATAAGCTCTAAATAGTAATATCAATCCCATCCCATAAGGCAGACACAGTCTCTAGCTAATCGATGCCTCAGTCAACTGATGTACCATGGCACCGGGAGGCATACTAGAGTGCGATGTACCAAAGAAACCATGACCAGAAGCTCATCCTCTATGATGAAGTCGAATCGACCGGTCTTCCATAGAAGGATTCGGGCAATGATATGGTGCAGCAACCTTATCTCAGGTGATAACCTCGAGGCTACAATAGTGGCTCCCTTAGAAAGATCATATGTCTCAAAGATGCATCGGAGACCTCTGAATCTATCAACTAGAGTATCTACAATAGATCCTCTCATGAAAATGTCCCATACTCTACTCAGAATCTCTGCTGATACAGGAACATCTCTGCCTCGGACCTGAGCAATCCAGCCATCACTACCTCGGGCAAGCATCCATAAAACTCTCTAATCAGTCTCGGGTAAAATCTCTCTAACAATGAGTAGAATGGTGCCAAACCTGCATCCCTCAGCCACTGGCCTATCCTGAAGTGCTACTAGTCTATGAAATCGAAGTCCACTCAATGACCATTAACGATAGTCTTCGATCCCATTCTGTTTGCTATAGAAACTGGGGTCTAGCAGGGATATCATGCTCAACTGCTACATTGGCCTTATGCTTTAGTTCTCCTTTCTTCCTCCTGAATGGATGGTCTTGGATGCCGGACAACTTATTTCTTAGGCTCCATTGTAGTGAATCAAGGAAGAAAAGCAAAAAGAGGGGAAACTAGGGTTTCTACGGTGCAGAACAGTGAAAACAAGGTGAAGAGCAATAGAAACTGGAAAAGAAATCGTCCCAACCGAAGATTTGAGTGGTTTGGAGTTGAAATATGAAGGGAAGAAGATGTTGGAACATAGTTTGGGGATGAGTCGACTTGATTTGGAATGAAAACAACGAAAAAAATACTTCGTTTTCCTATTTTATCTCGGTCTGTCACCGTTCAAGTGTTGACTCACGACACACAGGATCAAGTGTCGACACTTTGACTTGAAACCAAAAAAAAAAAGAAAACCAACCATTGATCAAAAGGAATAGAATTTCAAGGAATTCGAAAGGATTAAGCATGAATATTGAGCAACTTTGATTAATCAAGAGTTCATGATTGTGAAAAGATAGAAATTTCAATCAAAAGAGTTGATGACCCCAAGTTCTCTTCAAATCATACTGAACCAATCTTCTTGGAGAGGCTTAATCAATATGTTAGCTAGTTGTATTTCAGTACTAACAAAGTCAAGTATAATATCATTATTTTCAACATGATTTCTAATAAAATGATGCATAATTTCAATATGCTTACTTTTAGAGTGCTGAACAAGATTTTTAGTTAAGTTTATAGCACTAGTATTATTACATCTTATGGTGTCTTAATTAGTTTGATTCCAAAATCTTCAAGTTATTACTTAATCCATAATATTTGAGCACAACAACTTCCTGCTGCAATATACTCAGCCTCAGCTGTGGATAGTGCAATTGAAGTTTGTTTCTTGCTAAACCAAGAGATCAAGTTAACTCCAAAAAATTGGCAAGTTCCACTTATACTTTTTCTGTCTAATTTACATCCAGCAAAATCAGTTTTAAAATATCCAATCAAATCAATACATGAGTCTCCAGAATACCACAAACAAATATCAATTATACCATATAAGTATTTAAATATGTGCTTAACAGCCAATAGATGAGATTCTTTAGGATCAGATTGATATCTAGCATACATACAAACACTAAACATAATATCTGGTCTACTATTAGTCAAATATAATAAAGAGCCAATCATTCCTCTATATAATTTCTGATCAATTGATTCACCATGTTCATCTTTATCAAGTTTACAAGAGGGGCTCATAAGTGTACCTATTGATCTGGTAGTCTCCATCCCAAACTTGTTTAAGATTTTTCTTATATACTTAGCTTGGTTGATGAAGATTCCATCTTTGATTTGCTTGATTTGGTGTCCGAGAAAAAAGTTAAGTTCTCCCATCATGCTCATTTCGAATTTTTCCTACATAAGCTTGGCAAACTCTTGACAAAGAAGTTCATTAGTAGCACCGAATATAATATCATCAACATAAATTTGTACTACAAATAAATCATCATTTTTCTTCTTTAGAAATAATACAGTGTCAACATGGCCTCTAGAGAAATCATTTTTAATTAAAAACTCATTGAGACTTTGTTAACCCCTTGAATGATTTTGATGATAACAAAATATTGGAGCATGCATTTATCTTACCAATAACTTTTCAACTGCATTACAATTTTTTCTAGGATAGTTTTAATGCTCAATTACAACTCTTACAACCTTGTTTTATGTCATGTGTAGTGTTGTAAAATTTATGTAAAGAAGAGCCCAAAGAAAAATTAAAGTAGTATTCATGAAAATGGGTTATTTGTATGTGTTTCTCAAGCTTAAAATTCTTTAGAATCTGTTGTTAGTTGAGTTGGAAAGAGTCTTGAGTGATTAAGAGTCGCTGCATGATTTCTGGAGAAGGGTTGAAGATTTTATTGAAAATTGACTCGAGCTGACTCATGTAAGGAGAGCCGACTCTAGTCTATGGCATGGTTGAAGAATTCTAGTATGCAGATATCCGAGCCGACTTGAAGGAACCTGAGCTGACTCGCCAGTGCTTCATTTCTTGAATCAGACAAGCGAGCCAACCCTTCAGTAATCCGAGCCGACTCCTCCAAAGTCCAGAGAAAATCAGTTATGAAAGAACAGCCAGGTGAGTCAGCTCTACTAAGGCGAGCCGACTCCTCTAGAGTACAACTTCGAAGGTCTGAGGATCCGAGCCAACTCGAACGTCGATTCCAGGCAAGTAATGGCTAGTTCCAGAACTTCGTTTTTGAATTTAAAAAGTGCTTCAACGGTCAAATATCAAATCCCAACGATCTGTAATGACTATATCCACTTAAGAAAAGTATAAGACTCTATAAATGAGAGATTTGGACAACCTTTGAAGAAGCTAATGCATAATTGATCACTAAATGAGCTTGTGAGCAAGAGAGCACAAAAGAAGAACATTTAAGTCAGACTTCAAGTCTTCACCAACTCCAATCTGAAGCTTCAGGCACTTATTAAGGAAGAAGAAGAAGCCATTGAAGTGCATTAAAGTGTAATTAAGAAGGTTTCTCTTAAGCTGTAACTGCAACCATCAGACAACTTGGGTTTGTCATTAGTTACTTACTTTTTCTTAGCTCTTTTATGAGTTGTTAGGTTCTTGGTGAGCCTAATTAAAAACCAAGTGTGGGTTGTTAGTGATCCCATTTTAAAACTAACATTGTAAGGGTTTTTGGTGAGCCCGGTCAAAACCAAGGTCAGATTCTTGGTGATTTTGTTGAAAACCAAGAGTTGGATTTTTGGTGAGCCCGGTTGAAAAACCAAGTTAGGTTTTGGATTGTGAGCCTGGTAAAACAATCCGATTGTATTCCGGTGATGAATATAGTGAAAATCCCAAGTGATTCTTGGATAGTAGATGTAGAAGCGAGAGTGCTCCGAACCACTATAAATTTGCTGTGTTTGCATTGTGCTTTTTCTATTTGTATTTGCTTCTACTTTTAATTATTTGAATCACAACACCTCCACACTAAAGAAGAATTAAAAGAGCACATATCTATTCAAATTTTTAAAATTTCTAATTCACCCCCCTCTTGGAAAAGCCACCTGGGAATAATCTTTCATATCATGCTCAGGGTGCTTGTTTTAAACCATAAAGTACTTTATGTAGTTTGAAAACATGATCAGGATGTACATGATTTTCAAATCTAGGTGGTTGTTCAACAAACACTTCTTCAATAATAAAACCATTTAGAAAAGCACTTTTAACATTCATTTAAAATAATTTGAAGTTCATAAAACATGCAAATGCTAAAAGTAATATAATTACCTCAAGTTTAGTAACAGGAACAAAGGTTTCATCAAAATCAATCATTTCTTCTTGATTGTAGCCTTTGGCAACTAGCCTAGCTTTATTTCTGGTTATGATACCATTTTCATCCAATTTATTTCTAAACACCCATTTTGTGCTAATAGTTGAAACATTAGATGGTCTTTCTATTAGTGTCCAAACATTGTTTCTTTCAAACTGATTTAATTCTTCTTGCATTGCATTAATCCAATTAGGATCTTTTTCAGCATCTTCAAAATATTTTGGTTCAACTTAAAAAACAAAAGTAATATAATCACATGCATTTCTAATTGAAGATCTTGTTCTTACTCCTTTTGATGGATCACCTAGGATTAACTCCTTAGGATGTCCATGAGCATACCTCCACTCCTTTGAATAGATCTTGATGCTTTGGTGTGGATTGTATGGCTTCTTCTCTTTCATTCTTATCTTGATCTTCATCATTTTGTTGAGAGGGTTGATCATCCAATATCAGCTTCTTTAACTTTTCAGCACCTACATATGCATCATAAGTATCCTCTTTTTTAAAGGATTTGTTAGCAGATTCTTCAAAGACTATATGTACAGACTTCTCTACTACTGAAGTTCTCTTGTTAAAACTCTGTATGCTCTGCTTGATGTAAAGAATCCTAAGAAGATACCTTCATCAGACTTGACATCCCAAACTAGACCAAACTTCTTACCTCCCAAACTAGATGTTCTAGTAGGCCCAAAGAGGTCCATATGAAGCAATTCCAAAGGTCTAGATGTAGAGATTACTCCTTTTGGTTTGAAAGAAGATTTTGTTTGTTTTCCAAGTTGACATGCACTGCAAATCTTATCTTTTTCAAAAATGAGTTTAGGCAAATCTTTTACTAAATTCTTTTTGCTAAGTTTTGAAATTAAATGTATGCTTGCATGTCCTAGTCTACGATGCCAAAGCCAACTAGTTTCATCGATCTTGGCTTCCATTGCCACTAGACATTGACCTTTCTGAATAGGGAGATCATCAAGATCAACCATATAAATATTGCCATGCCTATGACCGATGAACTTAATGCAATTGTCATCTAAACTAGAAACAATGCACAAAGAAGATTCAAAAACAACTTTAAAATTTTTGTCACAAAATTGACTAATGCTAAGCAAGTTATGTTTTAATCCATCAACATATAAAACATTATCAATATAGGAGGTAGGGGTGATATGGATTTTACCAATACCGATAATTTTGCCCTTTCCATTATCACCAAAAGTTACATTGCCACCATTTTGATATGTGAGTGATGAGAACTGCTCCACATCTCCTGTCATATGCCTTGAGCAACCGCTATCAAGGTTCCACATTCTTTTCTTGTTGTTGCAAGGCATACCTGCAATAAAGATCAAGTGGAGACTTTAGGTACCCAAGCCATCTTGGGTCCTTTTTGGTTAGTGGCATTGGTTCCTTTTGGAACCCAAACTTTCTTAGTGTTATTTAATTTTCTTTTATTGCACATATAAGATTTATGTCCTTTAATACCACAAGTATAGCATGTAATGGATGAAGATGCAGGCACACAGAAATTTTTAAAGAGTTTCTGTTCCTTATGAGTTCTGAATCCTAATCCAGCTTTGTCAAATACTGCTCTTTGGTTATTTAATAGTAAATTTAATTTTTCAGAACTGTAAGTAAATTTTTCAACAAAAGGTTTTAGTTTTTCGATTTCTTCTTTATATCTTTTATTTTCTATTAAATTTCTTTGCTTTGTCTTGACAATTTTTCATTTGAAAGTAAGTTACTTTTCTTTTCAAATATATCATTTTCTTTTTCAAGAGCCATAATCTTATCATTTAAATTTTTATTTTGTATTAGAAGGTATTCATTTTCATTTGAAAGGTTGTTTGTTTTAGCTAGATCCAAATTTTGCTTCTTTAAGTCTTTATGTTTTGACTTTAATTTTTGAAATTCTATGACTAGTTCATCAAAAATCTCATGAAGCTCATCAAAAGTTAATTCATTTTCGGTTTCAGAACATACCTCTTCTTGATCGGCCATCAGACAGAAATTTGCTACTTCCTGCTGTTCTTCCTCAGAGCTGGAGTCTTCACTTTCACTCCAGGTTGCCATCATGGCTTTCTTTCTCAGCTTTCTTCTGCTTTTCTTTAACAAGGGCAGTCTATCTTGAAATGCCCGGGTTTCTTACACTCAAAACATGTGGGCTGCTCCTCCTTCTTTTCCTTGTCTTTTTCCTTACTCGGCTCACCTTTCAGAGGTTTTTTTGTAGTTAAACTTTTTCTTCCTTATAAACCTTCTGAATTTCCTTGCTAACAGAGCCGTTTCATCTTCTTCGTCATCCTCTTCAGAGTCTTCGCTTGAGTCCTCTCTAGTAGTAGATTTGAACGCGATCATCTTCTTCTTTTTATCCACCTCTCCGTTCTTTTGTTTGAGGGATAGCTCATAAGTCATCAAGGAACCCAACAGTTGTTCCAGCGGGAGAGTGTTGACATCTTTAGCTTCTTCAATTGCAGTGACCTTTGCATTCCATGAAGCTGGTAGAGACCTGAGAAGTTTATTCATAAGTTCACTGTTAGAAATTATTTTTCCTAGACTTTTCATGCCATTCACAATGTTTGTGAACCTAGTATACATCTCACTGATAGACTCAGTAGGTTTCATTTTAAACATTTCATATGTGTGAATTAGCATGTTAACCTTGGTGGTTTTCACTTGGTGTGTACCCTCATGGGTAACCTCAAGTGTATCCCAAATCTCCTTTGCGGAGAGACAGTTTGATATTCTATTAAACTCACTAGGATCAAAAGAGCAAAATAAAAGGTTCATTGTCTTAGCATTAAGCTCAATTTGCTTAATGTCATTCTCATCCCAATCATCTTCCATTTTTGGAGTGAGAATACCATTAATCATCATTGTAGGCTGATGAAAACCTTTTACGATTGTTCTCCACAAATTATAATCAAGAGCTTGTATAAATATGCACATGCGTGTCTTCCAGTATATGTAATTTGTGCCATTAAAAAGTGGGGGTCGGTTTGAAGCTTGACCTTCTACATTACCCATGCCTATTGGGGCTGCCATGATCTTTTACTCAAGATCCTTGGACCTACAAGAGAGTACCGGTGCTCTGATACCACTTGTTGCCCAGAAATGGAGCCCAAGAAGGGAGTGAATTGGGTCTTTTAAAAATTTAACACAATAAAATGAAGGTCCAGTGGTGCTTGTGAGCAATAATAAATTTGATGCAAGATGATAGCAATAATTAAAGAGTACGAGAGGGAAAGAGCAATCACACACAAACACAAAGTTTATAGTGGTTCGGTGCAAACCTAGCACCTACATCCACTCCCAAAGCTACCCTTGGGAATTCCACTATCATCCACACCAGATTACAGTCGACTTGTTTTTCACAAGGCTCACAAGTCAAAATCTAAGTTGGTTTTGTCACCTAGGCTTACCAACAAACCTAAATACTTGTTTTGTCTTCGGGCTCACAAGTTAACCCTAGTTGGTTTTGTCCCTTTGGCTCACCAACAAACCACAATAACCTTCTTTCAAGACACCCTTGAAAGCAAGGTTAAAACATAATAAAGCAGATATTAAATTTAAAAGCTACAACAAACTCTCTTCAAGAGTAGATTGGAATCTTTGAAGCTCAAAAGGATGCTTTGTCTTCACTCTTCTTCAAGATGCCTCTTTTTGGAATGAAGTAAGGTTGAGCTTGTAGGCTTTTCAGTGGAATCAAGCTAGAAGAGACTTTTTGATTTGAAGTTTGGAGAGAATATTGGCTTTTTGGCTTTTGAGTGGACTTGAATGCTCTTGAATAGACTTCTCTTGACTTCTCTCTTGCTTTCTCTTTTTTTAAAATGAGGTTGGTGGAGCTTAAATACACCAAAAACCTTCTAAAAATGGTTTGTGACCGTTGGTGCATTGGAAATAGCCGTTTGGAGCTTGAAAACCAACTTCTGCAAGCCAGAAAAATAGATCCGTTAGAGCTGTTAGGCTGCAAGTGTCGACACTTTGCTGTCAGGTGTCGACACTTGGCTGTCAGGTGTCGACACTTGATTTCTGGGTGTCGACACTTGAACATTCAAGTGTCGACACTTGATGCACAGGTGTCGACACTTGACACAAAAATCCACAAAACTACAAAGTTCTGTATTTTCAAAAATCTCAGGCCTTGAGTCGATACTTGGAACCTAAGTATCGACACTTGGAACTTAAGTGTCGATACTTGGAACCTAAGTGTCGACACTTGGTGTCGACACTTGAATATAGGTGTCGACACTTGGCGTGCCAAGGATTTTTGTCCGTGCCAAATGCTGAAGTGTCGACACTTGACTGTCCAGGTGTCGACACTTGAGACTGAAAACATTCAGATACAAGTGTAAATGCCTCGAAATAAAAATAAAATTTATGAATACATAAACACATAATAGTTAAATAATTATATGCCCTTTTTCAATGAAGAGGATGCCCGGATATGTGAGAATTGCTTCGTGCCATTGCGTGCCATACACCATAAGTTTTTTGGAATTTTGAGGGGCTTTCTTCTTGAAAACTTACAACTTGAAATCCTTATTAGAATACAATATGCACTCAATGTTTTGTTATTCATCAAAATCACTGGGTAGAGCCAACAACTCCTATTTTATCAGCATTAGCAATCATGCAAAAAGATGATTTGAAAATAACTTAAAAATTTTTATCGCAAAATTAGCTAATACTAAGAAGATTATGCTTTAAGCCTTCAACTAAAAGAACATTATCAATCCAAGTAGAAGGAAAAATGTGAACCTTACCAATACCAATAATTTTTTCTTTACCATTATCACCAAAGGTTGCACTCCCTCCATTTATTGCTTCAAGAAAGGTGAATTGCTTCACATATCCTGTCATGTGTCTTGAGCAACCACTATCAAGATACCATAATCGTTTGTTTTCATTGGTTGCAAGACATACCTGCAAAACAAATTAAGTTTTGTTTTTAGATACCCAAGCCAACTTAGGTCATTTAGAGTTAGTATTAAAGTGGTTTCTTTTAGAATCCAAATCTTTCTAGAATTATTAATTTTTCTTAAATTACATTGAAAAGCTTTATGACCTACTCTTTTGCAAGAAAAGTATGTAATGCCAGATGATGCAAGTACAAAAAAAATTTTAAAATACTTTTGCTATTTTTGAGGTCTATAACCTAACCAGTTTTATTAAAAATAGCTCTTTGATTGTTTAAAAGAAAATTTAACTTTTTAGAACTATATGTGAATTTTTCAATAAAAGATTTTATCTTATCAAGCTCATCTTTATATTGCATATTTTTATTTCAAGATCTTTACTTTTCTTCAAAAGTTCATTATTTGAAATAATTGCTTTAGGTCTTTTTAAAACTTCATTTTCCATAGATAATGTTTTTTTTTTTTTCTAAAACATCAATTCTATTTTTCGAATCATTGACTTCATTTAAAAGAGTATTGTTTTCATGTGAAAAAGTGTTTGCATGTTTTTTTAACTTTCTATTTTCAGAAATCATCACCTTATAGTCATGCATCAATTCATCAAATGTAATTCTTAATTCATCAAAAGTATAGTCTATTTCAAGATCAAAATGTACCTCTTCTTCTTTATGTTGTAGTGCCATAAAACATAGATTGGCAACTTCAGTTGGTTCTTCATCTGAACTGGAGTCCTCACTGTCACTCCAAGTCGTCATCATTGCCTTCTTTCTAAGCTTCTTCCTTAATTTCTTTAGAAGAGGACAGTCAAACTTGTAGTGTCCTGGCTTCTTGTATTCGAAGCAGATAGGCAGTTCTTTCTCCTTTTCTTTTCCCTTTTCTTTGCTTGGTTGAAACTTTTTCTTATAAGGGAATTTCTTTCTCATGAATTTTCTGAATTTTCTTGCTAGAAGAGCTTCATCACTCTCATCATCATCTCCTTCTTCTGATTCTTCATTTGAAGATTCTTTTTGTGTTGTAGACTTAAAAGCTATCCCCTTTCTCTTCTTGTCCAAATTCATAGACTTTTGTTTCAAATTTAGCTCATAAGTCATGAGCAACCCTACTAGTTGTTCCAATAATAGTTTGTTAATATCTTTGGTTTCTTATATGGCTATCACCTTTGGATCCCAAGATGTTAGAAGTGACCTGAAAATTTTGTTAACAAGATCAGCATTAGACATAATTTTACCTAAACTTCTCATGCCATTTACAATATTTGTGAATCCAATGTACATGTCAGTAATAGATTCATTTGGTTCCATGTAGAATATCTCATAAGTATGCACTAACATATTAACTTTAGTGTTCTTCACTGATCAGTGCCCTCATGGGTAACCTCAAGTATGTTTCATATTTTTTTGGCAGATGTGCATGTAGAAATCATATTGAACTCACTAGGATCCAATGCACAATAAAGGAGATTCATTGCTTTTGCATTGATCTTGGATTGTTTAATATCATTTTCATCCCAATCATCTTCAAGTTTTGGGATGGAAACACCATTAACCACAATCAAAAAAATATGAAGACCTTTATCAACTACTTTTTATAAATTATAATATATAGAATACATGTAAATTCTCATTCTAGTTTTTCAATAAGTATAATTTGTTCCATTAAAGTATGGAGGTCTATTTGAGATATATCCCTCAACTATACTAGTACTAAGGGGGGGTTGCTATAGATCTTTACTCAAGACGGTTAGACCTATATACTGAAAACGTGGCTCTAATATCACTTGTTACCCAATAAGCAATCCAAGAGGGAGGTGAATTGGGTTTCTAAAAATTATTTGCAAGAATGTGTGCCAATTCAAATATCTAATCAAGTGCTAGTATGAGGTGTAAGAGTATGCTGTTGAAGAGTATGCATAAATGCAATAAATATAAGAGCAAGTAAAGAGAGCAATAGACAATCACAAACATAAGCCATGTATAGTGGTTCGGTGCTTTTCAATGCACCTACATCCACTCCTCAAGGCCTACTTAGAAATTCACTATAATCTCCTATAATTACAGCCAATTAGTTTTCTAGGCTTACTAATCAAATCCCCTTCTGGTTTTTACAAAGCTCGCCAAAAGAAACTTCTTGGTTTTCAAAGGCTAACCAATAACCTTCTTAGTTTTTAACTAGGCTTATCAAAAATCTTCTTGGTTTTCAAGTAAGCTAACCAAAAACTTCCTTGGTTTTGTTCTTAGGCTCACTAAAAATCTTTACAACAAAGATATGAGATAAGGTAAAGCAACAAGAAAAGCTTTCTAATGTAAAGCTGATATCTCTTTGAAGCTTAGAGAAGTTGCTTGTCTTAAACTTAATGAAGCTTCAATCAATGCTCAAAAGTGTTGGACTTGAATGCTTCTTGTTAGCTTTGAATGCTTGGAGACTTCTTTTTACTTGAAGATAGTTGCTCTCAATGAATGGGAGTGAATGCACTTGCTTCTCTTCTTTTCTTTTGTTTTTACTTATTCTCTTCTTTCTTATCTTTCTTGTTATGATTTTCTTGAATTCAAATCATTTAAATACCATCCCAAGGCCTTAAAGATGGTTTATGACTGTTAGACACGAAAAATTAGCCATTGGGAACCTAGATGGCTGAGTTTTGTGTTTGCAAAACTAGCCATTACTGTTCCTAGAACTCCAAGTATCGACACTTCAAGCTATGAGTCAACACTTAGGATCGATATTTAAGTCCCATGAGTCGACACCTAGTTCAAAATTCTTCATTAAAGCTTTCTGGAATTCTCAGGTAAGTTGACCTTCTTCAAGTGAGTCGACACTTGATATCTTGAGTCGACACTTCAGGCAAGTCTTCAACTTCAGCATGTTCTATAAAAAATTTTTCTCAGACCTTGAATTGATCCTTGAGTCGATCCTTGAGTCGACACCTTGAGTTGACACTTGAGTGGTATGAGTCGATACCTCAACCATGCCATCTGAAACTATTTCTGCATGTCGGCTTGAGTTGACACTTGCACTACCATGAGTCGACACTTGAACTGTGAGTCGACATCTTGAATCGACACTTGCTAAGATTTCTTCAAAAATTACTAAAACTCTGCTAAAACCTTTTTGAGCTGAACTCTTTAAGTCCTTTCAAACATTACTCAAGTACCTAAGACCATTAATAACCAATCTTTCATCCACAGAAATGGTTTCTTCATCATTTGACAAGCAATCTAATTTAGCTATTTTGATGAGTACCTTTTTTATTAAATACACTTCAAGGAATATGTTTGTATTCAACTTATATTTAAGCATTTTATTTATCATAAAAATCAATAACAAAGTCAACACTTCTATTGTACTTCCTTTTTCCTTAAAATTTTATATATATTATGGTAAAGGAGGTGACAACCACCCAATCTTTATTGAAAATTAAGCTTAGATATACAATGAGAAAGATCTGTTATTGCCCAGGAAAGAGTGGTAATAACCAAAGAACAACAGGGCAATCAAAAACAAGAACCAAATAACCAAAGAGTAGACATCAGCTGGTATACAGCGGTTCTCAAGCAGCAGCATCAAAACAGGAAGAAAATTAAATAGAATTAAGGGAAATGGACCACTTCCTTCAAATAAGCCTCGCAATTTGAAGTCATGGACACTGCTCCTTCACACCAAACCTTAAAAGAATTTCAGGACTAAGAAGAAGCTTAGACACCAGACAATCGAGACCAAGAAAACCCATCTTCATGTTGTGCTCCTTTTGGAATAGAAGTTGAAACAGAAGCTCTTCTTGGCAATTAAGAAGGTCCAGCTAGTTAAGAAAAAGGAAGTTTAATCATCAAGCTGGAATGTAATGAGTTGTTTGATCCTATTCCAGATTTCCAATAACTTAGGAAGCAACTTTGGAGAATAGAAGGTCCAACTCTTTTTCCATTGAAAGTGTGTGATACACAAATCCATAGCAAAAGAAGTGAGTGTCTCGGAAAGCTCCTTAAGGACCTTGGGATGCTCCCTACTTGGTCTTCTTCAAGATCTCCAACCCTTCTCTAAGGAAGAACCATAGAGGTTCTCAGTTTTCTCTTCCTTCTTTAGTCTATTTTAATTATTTATATTAATTCTAATATGCTTGAAGATTCTTCAATGTAATATGTACTAAATCATGATTTTTCAAAAAAAAAAAAAAAAAAGACAAGAAGCATTATCATAAGAAGGACAGGCGAAGCTCCTTCGTTGCTTGATGGTGAGAACTTAGTCTCTTCGAGTGCTTGCTACGATGCCGCACGAGGAAGAAGGGAGGACCAAAGTGGACTCAAGTGGAGGATGGGATTTTTGGTGCCCACCAAAAATTCGTCGGAGATTGAATGATGGAAGCAAGGGAATCGAATGGAATAAGCCTTTGTAATTGGGAGCGTGCAGCCAAAATCTATTTTGAACTTTGTAAATAAGTTACCTACTATAATGATAAACTAACACCGTCAGTATTTAAGTGAATGTTGGAAAATATATTGAAATATTTTGATAATTAGGAAAGCTAGTTGATATATTTCTTTTTTTTTTTTGATAAAAAAAAGGAAAAAGGAAGGGATAAATCCCGTCATAGTTACCTTCACTGGGGCCCATAGGTCAGTACTCAAACTTGTGACCGATGGGTGAGCGGTTTAAGCCTTAACAAACCGGGCTACCACCTTAACAGTGATATATTTCTTCTTAAAAGCATATATGATACCTGTTATACCCAACCGGCTCACTATCGAACCGGACCGCTGCATCTATTATGCTAAATCAATTTTTCTCTGAACTGGACCGGAGCGAGTAATTTTTCGGCCGGGACAGAGCAGAGGTCCAAACGACACACTTCAGTTGAGGTCCGGCCAACCTTTTATTCGAGGTTCGACCGATCCCCTGAAGTAGAGGTCCGAACGACCCACTTCAGCTGAGGTCCGGCCAACCTTTTCCTGCTGAAGCTCCGACGGACATTCTCCAGTCAAGGTCCGACCGACCCACTTCAGTTGAGGTCCGGCCAACCTTTTCCTGCTGAAGACCCGACGGACGTTTTCCTGAGAGGTCCGACCGACCCACTGAAGTAGAGGTCTGAACGACCCATTTCAGCTGAGGTCCGGCCAACCTTTTCTTCGAGGTCCAACTGACCCCCAGAAGTAGAGGTCTGAACGACCCACTTCAGCTGAGGTCCGGCCAACCTTTTCCTGCTGAAGCTCTGACGGACATTCTCCAGTCGAAATCCGACTGACCCACTTTAGTTGAGGTCCGGCCAACCTTCTCGAGGTCCGACCGATCCACTGAAGTAGAGGTCTGAACGACCCACTTCAGCTGAGATCCGGCCAACCTTTTCCTGCTGAAGCTCCGATGGACGTTCTCTAGTCGAGGTCCGACCGACCCACTGAAGTAGAGGTATGACCGACCCATTCCAAGGATCTCAATAACTCTAGAAGCTTCCTCCAGCTAATACCAAAATTATGTTATAACAGAATCCTGCCACATCAGCACCACTACTCCACTATTCCCATGCATCGTCCTATATTGGCATCACGTGGCCACTCTCTGGATTCTCCTAGGAGCAAATCAGTCTTTCCAGGCTTCACCCCTAACAAATTTTGGCACTGTTCCGCACCTATATAAGATAAACTAGGGGACACAGGGCGGTAAGCAAGCTAAGGCAAGCACTAGCACTCTCTTCCTTCTCCATACGTTGCCTCTTTGATTCCTCCATTCTGTTGCCCTCAAGCTCTCGCTAACTTAAGCATCGGAGTGTCCCCCGCCAGAACACCACCGGCCCTTGGGGACTTTATTGCAGGAAAACCAGGAGAAGAGTGCTCCAGCCCAACCATCCGAGCCTGGTCCGGGAGAAGTTGCAGCAATAGATTGGTGCTAGAGGAAGAATGGTTCTCTTCTCTAAAAGAAGAAATCCACCCGCTAAGTCAAGCAATGGCAAAGGGAAGAGCCCAGAACACCTCCGCTAGAAGAGGTCACTCCCTATCCAGGTCCGAGGGACCCCTCAGGGAGAATGATGCCGCCACCGAGCCCACTATCACTCTGGGACTGCAATAGTTCCAAACACTCCTAAACCGCATCGATACACTTACCACTGTGGTTCGGCACCTCCAGGAGGCGGCCAACAACCGACAGTAGCCGCCTGCTGCATTTTGCACCAACCACCAATCTGTCGCTGAGAGAAGCCGATGGCAAGAAGTCCCTCAGCCTCTTTCCCACGTTGTTTCGGAGACCCGAAGGTCTTTGGGGGCTCGTGCTGATGGGAAGAGGGCGAGGTCTGCCTCACCCTCCTTCGCTGACTCCATCCCTGATGGCGTTCGGCACATTGCTGAACTCCTGAGGGATACACCAGCAAAATCTTATGCATAGAGAAGCGCATTGTTGAAATAGCTGATCAACAAAAAATCGAAGGGGGGCAGGCGTATGACTCCTGCCCACCTTTTTCTACTGAGATCATGGGGGAGCCAATCCCCCGTCACTTCAAAATCCTACAGGTGGACCTCTACGACGGTACCACCGACCCACTAGACCATCTGGGCACTTACAAGGCCCACATGATGGTATAAGGCACCTCTGACGCCCTCCATTGCATTGCCTTCCCCGCAACTCTTAAGAAGGCCGCTCGGATGTGGTTTTCCACCATCTGATTAGGTACGATCCACTCTTTCCCTCAGCTTGAGAAACTTTTTATTTTCCATTTCAGGACCTGCAGTTGGACTCCGAGGAACACTGACTGCCTCTTCCTCGTGCTGCAAAAGGAGGGAGAGACCCTCCGGGACTACATGGCCCATTTCAACTCAGCGACCATGGAAATCCCAGATCTGAATGAGGATGTAGCTATGTCGGGCTTCAAGAGAGGGCTGTGTTCGTCCAGGCTGACATTCTCCCTGGATAAAAAATTCCTGACAAGCTACTTCGAGCTATTGGCCAGGGCCCAGAAGTACATCCTGGCAGAAGAACAGGCGGCGAGCCGATGCCAAGCTGAAGGGAGGTCGGTCCCAAAGAAGCGGAGCAACAAGGCTCCCGAGGTTCGACCCCCAAGTGATGGCAACAATCTGGCCCGACACCGCAGTCCGAAGCCAAAGGACTTCCCTAGGTGGTTCGAAACTTATGCACCCCTCTCCCTCCTAAGGGAGAAAATTCTCCTGGAAATCAAGAACGAGACTTTCCTACAAAGACCACGTCTGATGAGGGGCTCCTCTACATCCAGAAATAAAGACAAGTACTACCAGTTCCATCGGGACCATGGGCACAACACTGAAAAAGGCTTCCAACTGAAGGATGCGATCGAAGATATGATCTGATGAGGGTACCTGCACAAATATGTCCGACCCCACAGAGATCGAGCTGAAGCCTCCATCGCCAGAAACCCCACAGAGGAGACAGAGCTTCCCAACCAGCGTTCGATCGATGGGAACGTTGGCATGCTGCACCGTCGATCCGACTGGAGATATGATGAAGACCAGGACATTGTGAAGAGGTCTAGGGGCTCCAATGTAATCAGCTTCTCCGATGAAGACCTCTTAGAATCCCATGTCTCCGGGAATGACCCTGTAGTTGTGTCGGCAGTAATTGCCAACTATGATGTAAGGCAAATTCTTATTGATAATGGAAGCTCCACAGAAGTATTATTGTATGATGCTTTTGTTAGAATGAACCTGTCTAGATCAAGACTACAAGAATCCCCTGTGCCACTAACTGGCTTTGGAGGAAACTTTATTAGAGTAGAAGGGAAGATAACTATGCCTGTGACCATCGGGATGGAGCCTTACTAGAAGACTCTCCCCATCAACTTTGTGGTCGTATGTACGACCTCGGCTTATAATGCCATCTTAGGCTGGCCGGCCCTCAACAAGTTCAGAGCCATCGTCTCAACCTACCATTTGCTGGCCAAGTTTCCAACCCAGAACGGGGTAGGAGTTATGAGGGGAGATCACAGAATGGCCAGGCAGTGCTTAACTATTCAAGACAGGCAGTTAGAAGGTCATTCTACCCTTGAACAACTTGACCCTAGGACCGAAGTCATCGGCCATGGCCAACCAGTTGAAAGAATTCTATTTTTTCCTCTTCAGGAGGATGACCCCACTAGGGTCCTCCAAATTGGGAGCACTCTCAGTGAGAAGGTCAAGTTGGAACTGATCGACTTCTTAAGAAATAATGCCGATGTCTTTGCTTGGTCATCATCGGACATGCCATGCATTCCATCAGATATCATCACTCACCAGCTTAAGGTGGATCTGACCTATAGACCTGTCTGACAGAAAAAGAGGAGCTTTGCTCCCGAAAGACAAAGGACAATTGATGATGAGGTCAAGAAGCTCTCCGATGCTGGCTTCATCAGAGAGGTCCATTACCCTGATTGGCTAGCAAATGTCATAATAGTGAAGAAGGCCAATGGAAAATAAAAGATTTGTGTGGATTACACCGACCTCAACAAGGCTTGTCCAAATGACAACTTACCCCTGCCCAAGATTGATCAGCTGGTGGATGCCACGGCCAGCCACCAGCTTTTGAGCTTCATGGATGCCTTCTTTGGCTACAATCAGATCAGGATGCACCCGGAAGATGAGGAGAAGATGGCCTTTATCACTGACAAGGGGTTGTACTGCTACAAGATGATGCCCTTCGACTTGAAGAACACCCGAGCCACTTTCCAAAGGTTGATCAACCGGGTCTTCGAAGGATAGCTCGGGAGGAATATAGAGGCGTATGTTGATGATATGATAGTCAAGAGCCACCACAGAGTCGACCACATCAAGGACTTACAGGAGTCCTTTGATGCGCTGAGACGTCATCAAATAAAGTTGAACCCTACAAAGTGTACTTTTGGGATAACTTTCGGGAAGTTCCTCGGCTTCTTGGTCACACAAAGAGGAATCGAAGTCAATCCTGACAAGATTAAAGCTGTTATTGACATGGGGCATCCGACGAAAAAGAAACAAGACAAGAACTTACAGGCCGAATAACCTCCCTCAGCCGATTCATCTCCCAATCAGCTGAGAAGACTTTACCATTCTTCAAGACCTTGCACTGGTCGGACCGCTTTAACTAGACCAACGAGTGTTGGTCGACTTTTGAAGCTCTGAAAGATTACTTGAAGAACCCTCCATTGTTGGCTAAGTTGACGGAGGGAGAGCCCTTGTACTTATACCTATCGACATTGGACGAAGCAGTCAGCTCCATCCTCGTTCAGATCGGAGAAGACAATCAGCAAAAGACTATCTATTACATCAGTAAAGTCCTCCATGATGCCGAAATGAGGTATCCTAAGATGCAGAAGCTTATGTATTCCTTGGTCATAGCAGCCAAGAGACTTCGACCCTACTTCCAGGTGCATCCGATCATCGTGTTATCCGACTACCCCCTTAAGGCGATCCTCCAGAGTCCGGACACTTTCGGTCGGCTTGCCAAATGGGACGTTAAGCTTGGCGAGTTCGATATCTCTTTCCAGCCCCGGTCAGCCATGAAGGCTAAGGTAATCGCTGATTTCATTGCAGAGTGTACCTGGAGGCCGGAATTGCCCTCGCAAGCAGCTGGAGTGCCTGAAGCTGACCCCATTGAAAAAGCAGAGCTTGCTTGGACCCTTAATATGGACGGAGCGTCCAACCTTGCAGGCTGCGGGGCGGGTTTGATCCTAGATGACCCCGATGGACAAAGCTTAGAGTATGCCTTACATTTTACATTTCAAGTATCAAACAACCAAGCAGAATATGAAGCCCTCCTTGCAGGACTAAGAATAGTCGATGAGTTGGGCATCAGCCGAATTAGAGCCTTCTCCGACTCTCAGCTGATGGTAAATCAAGTGAAGGGCGAATTCGAGACGAGAGATCCGACCTTGGCCAATTACTTGAACAAGGTATGAAACCTCGTGTCTCGGCTCAAATTCTTCGAGATCGTCCATATACCTTGATTGCAGAACTCCCAGGCGGATGCCTTGTCAAGATTGGCTACGGCCATCACCAACACCTCCGACCGAACCTTTGTGGAGTATCTGTATCGACCAAGTATTGCTGAAGAGCCGATCGAGGTCCACCAAGTCGAACAAGATGCCTCTTGGATGAACCCAATTCTTACATTCCTTGTCAGAGGGACTCTGCCGGAAGATCCGACTGAAGCCAAGCATGTACGCTGGATGGCTTCAAAGTACAGCATCCTTTATAAGTGATCGTTATCATAGCCGCTACTGAAGTGCTTGGGACCGACGGATGCAGACTACGTACTCAGAGAAGTGCATGAAGGCATCTACGGTGACCATCTAGGAGGGAGATCCCTGGCATACAAGATCATCCGATAGGGATACTATTGGCCTATAATTCAGAAGGATGCGTCGGACTTCGTTAGAAGGTGTGACGCGTGCCAAAGGTACTCCAATATCCAAAAGAGGCTTGCCAGCCAGCTGACCCCACTCACCGCACCTTGGCCATTTGTGCAGTGGGGGATAGACATCCTAGGACCTTTTCCACCAGCATCCGACCAGCAAAAATTCCTGATCATGGCCATAGATTACTTCACCAAGTAGGTGGACGCCGAACCACTGGCGCAGATCGCAGAAGCCAAAGCAGAGAGCTTTGTCCAAAACTGCATTATTATTGCCTTGGTGGCTACCCAAGAGGGGGGTGAATTGGCTCTTTTGAAAAATTAAAGTAAGTAATGAGCAATTTAAAATTCTTTGCAAGTGGTAGGTGCTGTGATAGAATTATAAAATGCAGAAGCTAAACAGAGTCAGGAAGGCATAACACAAACACACCAAATTTATAGTGGTTCGGAGCAACCCAGCTCCTACGTCCACTACCCAAGACACCACTTGGAATTTTCACTATATTCACACCCGAATATAGTAGAATTGTTTTACAGGATCACAATCCAAAACCTCTACACTTTGGTTTTACAGGATCACCAAAGAAAACCCAACACCCTTTGATTTTAATAGGCTCACCAAAAAAACCCAACTTGGTTTTCACAGGATCACCAAGAACCTAACCCTTGATTTTAATAAGGCTCAATAAAAATCTATTTGGTTTTTTAACCGGGCTCACCAATAACCCAACAATTCAAAGATTGAATTGAAAATAAATGCAACAAGAATGACAAACTCAATTTGTCGGATAGTTGCCGGTGCAGTTTGTTGGAAGTCCACTTGAATGCACTTAAATGGGCTTTAATTACTTCAGTGGCTTCTTCCCATAGTTGTTTCAAGCTCCAGATTGGAGTTGGTGAAGACATGAAAGCTTGACTTGAATGTTCTTGTGCTCTTTTGCTGTTGGTTGGTTGGATATTCAATAAAGCTCTCTTTTCTTTGAAGAACTCTCTTAAAAAATTGCTTCAAAAAGGTCCAAATCCTTCAAATTTAAAGTCTTCCATCATCCCAAGGCAGTTCTAGCCATTGTAGATCATTGGAGAATGATTTTTGATCATTGGAGTACTTTTTAGCATTCAAAAAGAAATTCTAGAACTAGCCATTGGATGCCTGAAGGCGTCATTCGAGTTGGCTTAGATCCTTCGAGTCGATGGGTCGAGTCGCCAAATATTCAATGCAGTCGGCTCTTTGTCTCAGAGCACAAAACATCCTCTAGACGAGTCGGCTCTTTGTAGCTCGGGTCGGCTCGAACTTGAATCTTGAAAATCTTGAACTCGAGGAGTCGGCTCTTTTCAGCTTGGGTCGGCTCTTCTTCTCAGGTTCGAAAAACCTTACTCTGGAAGAGTCGGCTCGATGCAGTTCGGGTCGGATCGCTTTCTCAGGCTTTTAGAATTAGGTTTGGCAGAGTCGGCTCTTCTTGGTTCGGGTCGGCTCGCCTGGCTGTTCTTAGAAAACTTCAGAAAATGGACTCTGGAGGAGTCGGCTCGGACTGATTCTAGTCGACTCGGATTCGTTGGAGTCAGCTCGCTTTCCATCGAGTTGGCTTGGATTGCTGAGATCCAGAATCCTTGCTGCGTGCCAGCAGGCAGAGTCGGCTCTTCATCACTTGGGGTCAGCTCGAGTATCTTCTTCAGGATTTTTATAAATGAACTTAAAGAAAACTCTCACCAACTCTTTTACAATTTCACACAAACCAACTCAAACTAAAATTTATGGCACACATACACTCACAGAAGTAACCCTTTTAATTGATTTTTTTTAGCATTTTGATTGGGTTCTTCTTTACAAAAACATTTACAACACAACTCAACCAAGAAAACATAAGTGTAGGAGTTGAAGTTTAAACATGTTATTCATTGTACAAAAACTTGTCAAACACTTGAAGAGTTGTCTAAATATACATGCTCCAATGTTTGGTTATCATCAAAATCACTTATGGGGTCAACAATTATTTTTTGATTCGGCATTCCACAGACAATTATTATCGACAATGGAAGGCAGTTCGACAACCCCAAATTCTGAGATTTTTGCCAGCAATATCACATCTCCCATCGACTAAAGTCACTCGACCATCCCCAGTCCAACGGAGAAGCCAAAATCACCAATCAAACAATCCTACATGGACTGAAGACCCAACTGAATGATGCCAAAGGACTTTCGGCAGAAGAACTTCACTCAGTGCTTTGGGCATATCGGACAACTACTCGAACGGTGACTGGGGAGACTCCGTTCAACCTGACCTACGGAACTGAAGCAGTCATCCATGTAGAAATGTCCTTGCAGTCCTTGTGGATTGATCACTTCGCCAAACCAACCAACTCAGAGCAACGGAGGGCTGACCTAGATCTACTTGAGGTGACCAGGCTCCAAACAGGCTTGAAGATGGTGCCCTATTATTAGAAGATGGCCAGATATTATAATTCACAAGTCAAGGCTCGAACTTTCCGAGTCGGAGATCTGGTTTTGCGAAGGATAGAAATATCAAGACCGACCGAGTAAGAGAACCTCTCTCCCAACTGGGAAGGCCCTTATCGAGTCATTGAAGTGATTCGAGCTGGAACTTACCGAGTTGAACACTTGAACGGGCAGTAGGTGGCGCGCCCGTGGAATGTAGACAACCTTTGTAAGTATTATCAATAAAGGCCATCACTTCTTCTATCAGCCCACTTCCAAAAGTCCGACTCTGGTCAGCAAAGGCTCTAGGGCAGCCCACTTCTAAAAGTCTGACTCCGATCGGCAGAGGCTCTAGGACAGCCTACTTCCGAAAGTCCGACTCCGGTCAGCAAAGGCTCTAGGGTAGCCCAATTCCAAAAGTTTGACTCTGGTTGACAGAGGCTCGAGGGTAGCCCACTTTCAAAAGTCCGACTTCGGTCGGCTGAGGCTCTAGGGCAGCCTACTTCTGAAAGTCCGACTCCGGTCGGTAGAGGCTCTAGGGCAGCTCACTTCCAAAAATCTGACTCCGGTCAGCAGAGGCTCTAGGGCAGCCCACTTCCGAAAGTCCGACTCTGATCGGTAGAGGCTCTAGGGCAGCCCAC
This sequence comes from Areca catechu, assembly GCA_021397845.1. Taxonomy (NCBI): domain Eukaryota; kingdom Viridiplantae; phylum Streptophyta; class Magnoliopsida; order Arecales; family Arecaceae; genus Areca; species Areca catechu. The sequence continues at coordinate 132,408,542 of CM038049.1, forward strand.
TTCCAAAAGTCTGACTCCAGTCGATAGAGGCTCTAGGGCAGCCCACTTCCGAAAGTTTGATTCCGATTGGCATAGGCTCTAGGGCAGCACACTTTCGAAAGTCCGACTCCGGTCGGCAGAGGCTCTAGGGCAGTCCACTTCCAAAAATCTGACTCCGGTCGATGACAGCTTCAAAACGATCCACATGGAGGTCTGGTCTCAAGTTCGGACGAGCCAACAAACCAACACTTCGAAAAATTCCTAAGTATCTAGGTTCGGACTGAGCTACTATTCGGCAGCCACTTTGGAGGTCTCAAGTTCGAACAAGCTGATGGACCAACACTTAGAAAAATTCCTAAGTGTCTAGGTTCGGACTGAGCTACTGTCCGGCAGCCACTTTGGAGGTCTCGAGTTTGGACAAGCCGATGGGCCAACACTTAGAAAAATTCCTAAGTGTCTAGGTTCGGACTGAGCTACTATCCGGTAGCTACTTTGGAGGTCTCAAGTTCGAATGAGCCGACGGACCAACACTTAGAAAATGTCCTAAGTGTCTAGGTTTGGACTGAGCTACTGTCTGGTAGCCGCTTTGAAGGTCTTAAGTTTGGACGAGCCGACGGACCAGACTTTGAAAAGTTTCTAAGTGTCTAGGTTCGGACTGAGCTACTGTCCGGATAGAAGAAGTTTATGAGGCCGGAATGAACTTGGTCGATGAGTATGAAGGAGAGGAGGAACCCACAGAGTCTGACCAGTTAGGAGTTGTGAGATGCATCCTGTCCCAGAGTAGAGTTCAGGAGGATTGGCGTAGGACTAACATCCTACAGACTTTCCTTAAATTAGGGGATAAGGTATGTAAGATCATCATAGATAGTAGAAGCTGTGTGAATGCCATTTCTGCTAGCACTATCAAAATGTTAGGCTTAACCCCAGTCCCCCACCCCAATCCCTATAAGGTTTCTTGGGTAGACTCTACCTCTATACCCATTCAGTCTAGATGTCAGGTCCAAATCCAGATGCAATCCTATCAAGAGAAGATTTGGTGTGATGTCTTACCCATGGGGGTGAGCAGTATAATTCTTGGGAGACCTTGGTTATATGATCATGATGCCACCCTCTTAGGAAAATCCAATACCTGTGTCTTTAGTTTTAATGGGAAAAAGATCACAATCCATTCAGTCCCTCCTAAGGACAAGATAGCTAAAGGACCCAATAAGGTCAAAGAGATGAATACTGGAGTGAACCTAATTAGTGCTAAGGATCTAGAACAAGAAATTCATAGTGGTCCACCTATTTGGATGTTGACTGCTAAGGAACTTAGGACTCCTACACCCTCAAGCCTCCTCAGGAAGTTAGGCCTTTGTTAGAAGAATTTGAGGATGTTTTTTCCGAGGATCTGCCATACCACCTTCCACCTTTTAAGGATATCTAGCATTCCATAGATTTAATCCCAGGAGCTACTTTACCCAACTTGCCCCATTATAGGATGAATCCATCTGAGCATGAGGAACTGTAAAAGCAGGTTTGAGAATTGTTGAGGAAGGGGTTCATTAGAGAGAGTCTTAGCCCTTGTGCAGTCCCTACACTACTGACCCCAAAGAAAGATGGCACGTGGAGCATGTGTGTTGATAGTCGTGCCATCAAGAAAATCATAATCAAGTATAGGTTCTCCATCCCTAGACTAGATGACATGCTAGATATGATGGCCGGTGCAATGGTTTTTTTCCAAAATTGATCTCAATAGCGGCTATCATCAGGTTAGAATTAGACCAGGGGATGAGTGGAAAATCACTTTCAAAACTAAGGATGGTCTCTACGAATGGGTTGTTATGCCTTTTGGGTTGTCCAATGCCCCTATTACTTTCATGAGGATTATGACCCAGGTGCTTAGAGCTTTTATAGGGAAGTTTGTAGTGGTCTATTTCGATAACATCCTGATCTATAGTAAGACCCCTGCAGACCACCTAGGCCACCTTAGACAAGTCTGCCAAGTTTTGAGGAATGATAGTCTCTACGGTAATCTCAAGAGGTGTGAATTCATGACCAGTAGAGTTATCTTCCTTGGTTTTGTAGTAACCCCTGACGGCGTGGCTGCCGATCCAGAGAAGATTAGGTCCATAGTAGAATGGCCAGAGCCGACCAGTGTGCATGAAGTTAGGAGTTTCCACGGCTTGGCTTCCTTCTATAGACGACTCATCAAGGGATTTAGTACTGTAGTTGCTCCTCTCACAGACTGTATTAGGAAGGGAGAATTTCAGTGGACTAAAACAGCCCATAAAGCCTTCCTGGATCTTAAGGATAGGATGACCCAGGCACCCATTTTGAGGTTACCCGACTTTTCTAAAGTATTTGAGGTTGCCTGTGATGCTTCAAGTGTAGGTATAGGTGGAGTCCTAAGCCAAGAGAATCATCCCGTAGCATTCTTTAGTGAAAAACTTAATAATGCTAAGCTTAGGTATTCTATCTATGATAAAGAATTTTATGCGATAGTGCAAGCTTTGCATTACTGGAGACATTATTTGCTACCGTAGGAATTTGTGCTGTTTTCGGACCATGAGGCTCTTAGATTCCTGAATTCCCAGAAGAAGCTTAACCCTAGGCATGCTAAGTGGGTAGAGTATATCCAGTCCTATACTTTTGTTTTGAAACATAAGGCTGGGACTGAAAATAAGGTAGCTGATGCCCTTAGTCGTCGATCTTTGTTATTGAATTCTGTTAGGGCTGAAGTCGTAGGGTTTGAGCAGATCAAAGAGGAATATGAGTCGTGTCCGGATTTTAAGACTGTGTATCAGGATCTAGCTCAAGGACCATCTAGTGATCATAAGGATTATACCCTTTTAGATGGATTTTTGTTCTTTAAGAATAGGCTTTGCATCCCTAGAACTTCTCTTAGGGAATTTTTGATTTAGAAAATTCATGCTGGGGGTCTAGCAGGCCATTTTGGAAAAGACAAGACCACCCTGGCTGTTGAAGACCACTTTTTCTGGCCTAGCTTAAAAAGAGATGTAGCACACATGGTGGCTAGGTGTTGGACCTGCGCTGTTGCCAAACAGCGAAAACAGAACACCGGCCTTTATACCCCACTCCCTGTCCCAAATCGTCCTTGGCAAGATGTGAGTATGGACTTTGTGTTAGGTTTGCCTAAGACCCAGAGGAGGCATGACTCTATCTATGTCGTAGTTGACCGATTTTCTAAGATGGCCCACTTCTTGCCTTGTTCCCAGACTTTTGATGTGTCTAAGGTAGCCACCCTGTTCTTTAATGAGATAGTTAGACTCCATGGCCTACCTAAGACAATTGTTTCAGATAGGGATGTCCGGTTCACCAGCTATTTTTGGAAAACCCTTTGGCATAAGTTAGGGACAAAACTTAAGTTTTCAACTGCCTATCATCCCCAAACTGATGGCCAAAACGAGGTAGTGAACCGTAGCTTAAGCAATCTGCTAAGATGTCTTATTGGTGAAAACACTAGGAATTGGGATTTGTACTTACCTAGGACTGAATTTGCATACAATGACTCGGTCAATAGGTCTACAGGTAAGAGTCCATTTGAAATTGTGCATGGGTACAAACATCACACACCTCTTGACCTAGCCCCTTTACCAGTCCACACACGAGTCTCCGAGTCTGCTGAAGTTTTTGCACAGCATATAAAAGACTTGCATAAAGAAATTCATGCCAAAATAAATTTAAGTAATGAAACTTATAAGAAGTTGGCTGATTCTCAAAGGCGAGTCAAAACTTTTGTTGAGGGAGACTATGTAATGATTATGTTAAGGCCTGAACGGTTTCCTCCTGGAACCGTTAGAAAATTACATGCTAGAGGAGCTGGACCATTTAAAGTGGTGAAGAGAGTAGGATCCAATGCCTATGTGCTTGAGTTGCCTCCAGAACTAGGCATTAGCCCCACTTTCAACATTACAGACCTAGTAGAGTATAGAGAGCCAGTTATGATTCCCAGTGAGCCTTTTGAGCCTAATCCTGTTCTTAAGAGTGAACCCTACCCTGTGTGTCCACCAACAAACTGGCCAGTGAGGAAAGAACAGATTGAAAAGATCCTGGACGATCAGGTTATCTCTACTCGTAATCGAGGATACCAAAGATACCTGGTCCGCTGGCAAGGAAGGCCAGATTCTAATGACTCTTGGATCTCCCGAGATGAATTACAAGAGTTAGATCCAGATCTCTTGGAGAGATACCAGAGCCAACTTGAGCCTTACTCGACAGGGTCGAGTTCCTCCCACCCCGGGAGAATTAGTGCGGGCACCAGAATCAGAAGAATACTTCAGGGTTCCATCTGGATCTCTGAATGACCTAGCCCGAAGATTAGGGTTTATAATAAGGGTTGACCTGGTCAACCAGATTATTTTATTTCTTTGAGTCTGCATTTCATTTTGTTGAGTCATGTTGACTCAGTCTAAGTCCAAGTCAAGTCCTGGTTGGCACGATTCCCTAGGGTATCATTTTTTCTTCCAAGGCCAAATGCAAGTGGACGCCACACTCCCAGCCACACTTCCAGGACCAGTTGGTGCCACATTTCATTTCAGTGTCCCTGGTCCCCACGCCCAATAGAGCAAGAAAATTTTCTTAGGAGAAGTCAAGGAAGGCGCCCACAAGCTACCAAAAGTAACTAAGCTAAAGGAGCAGGGGATTTTTCTTGGAGAGGACTTCAAGGTAGGCGCCCACACCTGCCTAAAGTACCTGGCTATGAATGGAAGGAGCCTAGTCTTGGGGAGAAAGACTAGGAGATGAGTATTTTCTTCCAAGAAAGAGCAAGTCATGGAAGGAAAACCCATGACTTAAGGAGAAGAACTAGGAGGTGCCCCACATACCTGCCATATGAAGCCATCACCTTGCATTTGAGGCCGCCCACTCCAAGGAAAGAAGCCTGGTCAGTCAAGGGAAAGTTTTTCATGCTTAGGATGTATGTTTAGTCCAACATAGGAAGTAGTGTAATTTTGTTTCTCTTGCAAGGTCTATATATTGGACCCTTATGTAATCTTTTGATTAGGAGTAAATGAAATCTTTTCTTGTGTTGAGCAACCTTGTGTTCTCTTCTTCCACACTTCTTTGAGTGTTGAGCTTCGTGAGGGAGTAAATCCGGGTTCCATTGGAGCCTTGAGGAGGTGAGAGATCTCCAAAGTTACCAAAACCCTGCCCCGCTTTCATCCCTGGCCGCCAACCCTAATTTCCTTTCATCATCCTAGTCGCCAACACCCAAATTCCTAAACCCTATTCCCACTTCAGTCAAGGCCGCCATCTCCTTCTCCAAGCCACCGTCCACTATATCAAGCCCTAGGTCCTTTTCATCTGCAAGCCGCCGCCCTACCAGCCAAACCCTAAATCCACTCCATCTTCCACCGCCACCTCCATACTCTTCCCTCATCTTCAAAGTTCGAGCAGTCCGGAGCTATCCCAGGTAAAGGTCTCTTCCTTGAGTTTCTTACATCCTTATCTTGTTCTTCATCTTTTCCAGATCCAGAGTATGAGAAGAAGGCCAACCTGCCATAGAACTACAATCCGAGGATCCATTACGAAGATACCTCGTCTCCAAGGATCCTACAATCTGCTCGAGAGTGTCCTTCAATTGAAGCAAAGAGAGATATCACAGTCAGGTATAAAACCTTCTCTTCTCTCTTCATCTGTTTCTTGAAAGAGGTGTAAATCCTAGGTCTGGGGGTTTCTCAATCCCCAGCGATCCTACTTCTTTATTACTCTGATAATCTACTCTTTTGAATTGTGCTTTCTTTCAGCGCATATTTTCTTTCAATATTAGTTAGCCTTGTTTTTGAGTCAAGCCAACTTCTAACAAAACACAAAAAAAAGAAAAAATAGTCTTAATTTACTTCCGCATCGCATCATCTAATTTGTTCTGCATCACTAGGGTTTTTAACCTATGCTTCTTCCTTTTCAAACTGGCTCCCCGGTCAGCTAGCTGACCCCGCAGGCCTTCCGCCTCCTCCTTGAGGGTCTCTGCCTTTGCTCGACAGGCAGACAACCCCTCCTTGGTGGCCTTCTGTGCAGCCTCTTCCTCTTCAGCCATCTTGGCCAAGCGCTCTTTCAGGTACAATAGCTCACCTAGACTGTCATCCATTAGCAGCATGTCTTGAAGGAGCTACAAACAATAAGACATTAATAGTGCCTCACAGGCAATAAAGTAAAGGCTAGGGGTTCATATTCGGGTGACTTACCCCCAACATGTGATGAAAGGAACTCCTGGTGGCCTCATTCACTGATCGCCGATCGACATCCGTGATGGCCCTTTTGAGCATGTCTTTGACCCGCTCGGCATCATGAATGGCACGCCATTTCTGACGTTTCTTATCTTCGACTTTGCCGACCTCCCCCCTATCAGCTGCCTGTCCTTCGGCCACTTATTCCCCTCCGGCCATCGGGGAAATCTCCTTGATCAACTTGATGAGCGGGGAGGTTGGGGCTGTCTCTGCTTCGGTCAGCAGCGATTGGTCTTCTTCCATCCGAGTGGCTGACTGCCCGACCGAGGATGAATGCTCCTATACCCTCGCCACTCGGCATGCCGACAACGGTACGTGGTCGTCAGACTCTACTGAAACGACAGTAGTGGATGGCTCCTCCGTCCGCCACTTCTTTGGCCTTTCGAATGCTAGCTCTTCTATCCATTGCCTCTTCGACCTCCCGGACGTCGGCTCAGTAATACGGATGGCCCTTCTCTGTGCCGCTCGTGCCGAAATGGTCGCCCGGTCGGGCTTCATCTTTGCACCTGCCGTCAAACAAGGTCAGGGTCAGTAGCAAGGAAACAAAGCTAACAGAAATTTGAAGACCTATGACAAACAGTTGCTACCCTACCCAGGCTTTGTTGCTGGCTAATCCCAGCAAGGAAGAGGTTCTCCTCTCAGAGCAGGTCATGTATAAATGTCGGATCTTCTCCATCCACCTTATTGAAATCGGCCTCATCAGCCCTCAGCACTCTCCTCCCATCCATTGCTTTCGGCCTGGGCTCTCTCCACATCGGTTCAAAATCCCAGGGTTCCAGGCTATTTACAAAGAAGTATCGAGACTTCCATCCATAAATAGTCGACGGAAGCCCCCCTAGTATCTTCCGACCAGGGTGGGGATTGAACATCCACCACTCCTGGCTTCGGAAGTCTTTTTCAAAAGAAAGAAGTTGCTGAATAAAGACAACCTCGGCTCAACTCCGGCCCTCTGGCAGAGGACCATGAAGCCATAGATCATCCGAATGTTGTTCGGGATCAGTTGTGCAGGGGTAACTCTATAAAAGTTGAAACTTTGGACTAAGAAAGGGGAAAGAGGGAACCGAAGGCCAGCCTTAAGGTGGTCTTCGAACACCGGAAGGGCTCCTAAGTTTGGTGGGCCGTTCACCCTCCCCTCCCGGGTCGAAATGGTCAGATGCAAAGTGGTCAAAATATTATACACGACCCTAAGGTTCTCTACCTTCTCCCGGGTCATCTCCGATGGAATGTTGCTGGGGCCCGGTTCTCTACGGTCAGAGCTCCAGCTACCGGAGGCCATCCTAATGGGAGTTGGAAGAAAAGATAGAGGAACTAACCTGGCAATGGAATTCCTAGAGGGAGGCGAAAGCGGTAGGAAGAAGAAGGTTCTTTCTCCTCGAACGCAAATACAGTGGAAGACTCCCTCCGGGCCTCCTCCCCCTCCTTTTATAGACGCTGAGGGGCCACTTCCCAGTGCCCTTGAGCACCGTGATCCACCATCAGACGACACGATCTTCCAATCCTACGGAGAAGCCGATGGGATGTGCCAGATCATGCCCAATCATGATCCGAGTAACCGCCCAACCAGCAGCGGATGAGCAGCTCCAGACACTATGCTGACCGCTCAGATTTCGCCACGTCGCCCATGTCACATCAGGAACCCGACGGACAGGCATTTGAAGCTGGCAACCCATCATTACGCCTTACCAGCATTAACTGCTTCTCTGCCACTACTTCCAATGCGGTGTTGACACTTGTCCCGCTGGCAGGATTTTGGAATAGAAGGCGGCCGGTCGCAGCATGCCAGATCAAATCCATAATCATCTCAAAGATCGACCCATTAAAGGCCAAATAATGCTCTCATCCTTCAAGACTGCTGAACCGCTCTAAGGCCAAGAGCAATGGGGCAACTATTATACCCAACCGGCTCACTATCGAACCAGATCGCCGCATCTATTATGCTAAATCAACTTTTCTCTGAACCGAACCAGAGCTAGTAATTTTTCAGCCGGGACAGAGCAGAGGTCCGAATGATCCACTTCAGCTGAGGTCCAGCCAACCTTTTCTTTGAGGTCCGACCGACCTCTTGAAGTAGAGGTCCGAACAACCCACTTCAGCTGAGGTCCGGCCAACCTTTTCCTGTTGAAGCTCCGACGGACATTCTCCAATCGAGGTCTGACCAACCCACTTCAATTGAGGTATGGCCAACCTTTTCCTGCTAAAGACCCGACGGACATTCTCCAGTCGAGGTCCGACTGATCCATTGAAGTAGAGGTCCGAATGACCCACTTCAGCTGAGATCTAGCCAACCTTTTCCTGCTGAAGACCCGACGGACATTCTCCAGTCAAGTTCTGACCGACCCCCTGAAGTAGAGGTTCGAACGACCCACTTCAGCTAAGATCCGGCCAACCTTTTCCTGCTGAAGCTCCGATGGACGTTCTCCAGTCGAGGTTCAACCGATCTACTGAAGTAAAGGTCCGACCGATCCACTCCAAGGATCTCAATAACTCCATAAGCCTCCTCCAACTGATACCAGAATTATATTATAACAAAATCTTGCCATATCAGCACTACTACTCCACATTCCCATGATGTGCCTTATCTTGGCACCGCGTGGCCACTCTCCGATTTCTTCTAGGGGTAGATCAGTCTTTTCAGGCTTCACCCCTAATGAATTTTGGCACTCAATAACTCCATAAGCCTCCTCCAGCTGATACCAAAATTCTGTTATAATAGAATCCTGCCATATCAGCACCACTACTCCACTATTCTCATAACGTCGTCCTATCTTGGCACCACGTAGCCACTCTCTGGATTCTCTTAGGGGCATATCAATCTTTCCAGGCTTCATCCCTAATGAATTTTGGCACTGTTCCATGCCTATATAAGGTAAACTGGGGGACACAGGGCAGTAAGCAAGCTAAGGCAAGCACTAGCACTCTCTTCTTTCTTCATACGCTGCCTCTTTGATTCCTCCATTCTGTTGCCCTCAAGTTCCCGCTAACTTAAGCATCAGAGTGTCCCCCACTAGAACACCACCAGCCCTTGGAGACTTTGTTGCAGGAACACCGGGAGAAGAGCGCTCCAGCCCAGCCGTCCGAGCCCGGTCCGGGAGAAGTTGCAGCAACAATACCAATGAAATCAAGCTAAAATAAAATAAAAAATAATTTTTTAATATATTTTTTTTGTTTAAATAAAAGATAGGTAATGAAGACTACTAGTATTGGTTCACTTGGTATATCTAATAATTTCCCATAAACATGCCACCTCTCGGATCCCACAATTAAAAGTTGATATCGATATGATAGTTATGAGTTCAAGAGTTCCCATGGACAAGCAAAATGTGGCCAATCAAGATTGTTGAAAGCCAATAAAGAATTCAATGCTCATTTGTATCTACCATAAATTAGTTAAAGAGAAAGTCTTTGTACATTACCTTTGATGGAGAAAAATATATTACATAATCTGATTGGATCACATAAATCTCATTTTTCAATATGTATTTAATGTTATAATTTTATTTTTTTTAAAAAAAATGAATGACAAAAATATTCTTTCCTTATAATAATATTATGATATTTGTTGTCGTATCCTCTCCTGGGCCGAGTCGGTCGGCGGTGCTGGAGCGTGCCTCATCCGATCGACCTGCAACAAAGTCTCCAAAGTACCGGCGGTGTTCCGGCGGGGGACACTCCAATGCCTAAGTCAGCTGAAGAGTGAGAGCAACAGAATAGAGAAAAAAAAATGGGCAGCATTTGGAGAGGGAAGAGTGAACTTTCTCTCGAGCAGGGTCCCCCGGATACCTTATATAGGCGCAGAACAGTCCAAAAGTTGTTATGGGATAGGCTAAGAAAGACCGATTTGCCTCTACTAGGATCTGGAGAGTGGCCACGTGGTGCCCTGAGAGGGCAAGGTCATGGGAGTAGTGGAGCGGCGCTGCTATGGTGGTAGAATTTCGTTGTAACAAAAGGGCCTTCTGGAACACTCTAGGGTCCTGAAGCGAGTCAGTCGGACAACAGAAGGAGTGGCCGTCGGACCTCTGCCCCAGTGGTTCGGCTGTCAAAGGAGATAGATGAGCCAGACCCCAGAAGGAGTGGCCATCGGACCTCTGCCCCAGTGGGTCGGCTGCCGAAGGAGATAGATGAGCTGGACCCCAGAAGGAGTGGCCGTCGGACCTCTGTCCCAGTGGTTCGGCTGTCGAGGGAGATAGATGAGCCGGACCCCAGAAGGAGTGGCCATCGGACCTCAACCTTAGTGGGGCCGGTCCTGTCGGACCGTCAAAAGAAACCGGCACGATTCAGTGATGAGCTGGATAGGTACAACAGTTGCCCCCCTTGTCCTTGATCTTCGAGCGATTCTATGGTCTCGAAGTACGAGGGCAATATTTGGCATTAAATGCATCGGTTCCCCAAATGATGGTGAACCTGAACTGGCATGCAGCGGTTGGTTCAATTCTGCTCCGAATCTCGGCCCCTTGGACAGGTGTTGGCATCGCATTGGCGGTAGCAGTAGAGGTAGTTAATGCTAGTACGGTGCCATAAAGAATCGTCAGTCCGTAATGCCTGCCCAACATGACCCCGACGCGACGTGGGCCACGTGGCAGGATCCGGATGGTTGGCACGGAACCTGGAGTGGCGTATCCACGGTTGGCCGGGTGGTTACGTGGATCGCGATCGGACGTGAATCGGTGCATCCCTTCAGTGTCCCCATCCAATCAAGATGTCGCGTCGAATGTCGTGGATGGCGGCGCTCGAGGGGCACTGGGAAGCGGCCCCTCAACACCTATAAAAGGAGGGGAGAACGCCCGGAGGGGGTCTTTCACTATGCCTGGGGTTGGAGAGAGAGAGATTTTTTTGTTTTGCTCCTGCCGCCCGTGCCTTAGGAATTCGTCAGCCAGGTTAGTTCCGCCCCCATCTTCTTCTTCAATCACCACCTTCCTAAGGATGGCCCCTGTTGGTCGGATCCTAGTTCGGGGAAATAGGGAGCCCGGTCCCTACGACATCCCCACCACCATGACTCGGGAGAGGGTAGAGGGTCTTAAGGCCGTGTACAATATACCGACCACACTTCACCTCACCGTCCCCAACAAAGAGGGCAGAGTGAACAGTCCAATGAACTTAGGAGCCTTGCCTTTGTACGAAGACCACCTAAAGGCCGGACTCCAATTTCCCCTTCAATGCTTCTTCATCCAATTTTTTAACCATTATAGGATTACCCCCTCTCAGTAGACCCCGAATAGCATTCGGGTGATCTGTGGCTTTGTTGTCATGTGCCGGGAAGCCGACATCGAGCCTAGGTTGTCTTTGTTTGGCAATTTCTTCCTCTTAAAATAGGGCTTCCGAAGCCAAGAGTGGTGGGTATTTAGTCCGTGACCCAGTCGGAAGATCTTAGGGGGACTCCCATCGGCCATCCATGGATGGAAGTCCAGATTTTTTGTATGTAGATAGCTTGGAGCCGTGGAGATTTGAGCTAGCATGGGGGGATCCCCTGTCAAGGGCAGCCGATGGGAAGAGGGTTCTGGGGGCTGATGAGGCCGATTTCCACAAGTTGATCGACGAAGACCCAAAGTTCATCGGTTTCCTGCTTCTTGAAGATAGCTTATAATATGCTAGGATCAGCCAGCACCGAAGTCTAGGTAGGATAGATACCTACACCGGATATGATCTCCCTTCATTCAGATTTATTCTAACTGACTTGTTTGCTGATAGGTGGTAAGATGAGGTCGGACTGGTCGATTATCGCAGCGCTGGCTGCACAAAGTGGGCCTGTCAGATGACCGAACCGGAGGCTCCGAAACCCAAGAGAAAACCAGCAGAGGAGATGGCGCCGGAGAGGCCGAAGAAGCAACAGGTGAGCGAGCCGCCTGCCGTTGTTGTTTCAATCGAATCCGGCTCCGGTGGCATACCGTCGCCAGGCCGTTGGCCCATCAAGTCGAAGGAACACCCATCGCCGTCCGTGCACTCGGCCACCAGGGAAGAAAAGGAGCAGCCATCGGCATACTGTGAGGAGACAGCCCCTGCACCACCACCAGCCGAACCGATGGAGGAGATCCTCCCCCCGGCCAAGGAGCCGAAGGCTGTCAGGAAGGAAGTCGTCGACGCCAGCGACGACGCGCGCCAGCTGGAGCGTGCAATCGAAGATGCAAGGTAGGTCAGGACCTTGCTAGAGAGGGCCGTCGCCAGAACCGACTGCAACAAGAGTTGTCGGACAGTCAATGAAGCAACAAGGAGCATCTTCCACCATGTGATGGGGGTAATTCATCCGATTCTAAACTCCTCATCCTTATCCTTTTGTTACTAACTGTTTTATTATGGGCAGCTCCTTCAAGACGCTCTGCTAATGGACGACGGCTTGGGTGAGCTTTTGGATTTGAAAGATCACTCAAGTCGGGAGGTCGAGAGGATTGAGGCAGCGAGGGATGCTGCTGAGGTGGCGCTGACAGCTGCTAGGTCGAAATTGTCCGTCCTACACGCGGTCGAAGAAAAGTTTTTTGCCTTACGGGCTGAGGCAGAGGCTCAGAATAATCATATTGAGGCCTTGCAGAATCAGCGGGACGAACTAAGCACTCGGCTGAGGGGCAAAAGGCGTAGGGCAAAGCTCCTGACCTACAAACTATTCGAAGAGAGATCTCGCCTGTTGGAGTCAGAGAAGCGGTCAAGGAAGCATTATGCCGAGGCCGAAAAGCACAAGGCCAAAGCCGAGAAATACAGGGTTCTGCTGAAGTCGACCTAAGAGTTGATGAAGTCAGCTTCCACAATGGCCGTAAAAGAGTACAAGGCCTCCAAGGAGTTTAGGGCGGAGATGAACGAGGCCGGCTCATACAGCTTTGACTTCGGCTATGAGGAGTGTCTGGAGAAGGTCCAACTGGCCTTCCCAGAACTTGACCTCTCCTTTTTGCATTTGCCGAAGTCGGTACAAGAGGAGCCTGAGGAAGAAGGCTCTTCCGAACAAGGGGGCAGGATACCTGCCGAAGCCGAGGCAAAGGTGGTCGAGCCGGAGGCTGTAGCCGAAGCCGAGGCGGTTGCTGATGTCTGGGCAAGCATCCCAGTAGTACAGGAGTTGACCAGAGTGGAAGTCCAAGTTTCGGGGGCTTTGGAAGCTGATGTAACTCCGGCAGGTCAGACCTAAGTCGTTTGTAAAGGTTTGACCTCCTTTTTGTAATTATTCAGTAATGAAGTACTTTCTTGTCTTATTTGTCTGTGAGCATTTGTTTGGCTTGGCTGAACCTTTCCTTTCTGAAGATGCTTCTAAGTGTTGCCTTTTGGTAGAGTAGGGATACAAATAGCCGAATAACGCCCCGTAGTAGCCAGAAATAAGAAAGCCTAAGAATGCAAGCGTAGGTCCGCATTCTCTTAAGTCGAGGTCGGATTATTCGAAATGGATATTAATAATCCACCGCGATCCAAAACGAACTCATTTCCACGTGCTTGTTCGTCGGCTTATTTGACTCCAAAAATAATCGGTGTGTGGGTGTTAGTAACTTAGGCCGGACCGATACCCGTAGGATTCTTCCTTCAAAGTAATGGTCCGTCAGCTTGTTCGAAGCCGTGGGATGTTACCGTATGGATTTCCGATCGGATTCGGACCTTTTGGAGGTGGGCTGCTTTAGAGCCTTTACTGGCCGAAGTCGAACTTTTCGAAAGTGGGCTGCCCTAGAGACTTTGTCGACCGGAGTCGGACTTTTCGGAGGTGGGCTGCCTTAGAGCCTTTGCCGACCAAAGTCGGACTTTTCGGAAGTGGGCCGCCCTAGAGCCTTTGCCGACCGGTGTCGGACTTTTAATAAGTGGGCTGCCTTAGAGCCTTTGCCGACCGGAGTCGGACTTTTCGAAGTTGGGCGGCCCTAAAGCTTTTACCGACCGGAGTCAAACTTTTTGGAAGTGGGCTGCCCTAGAGCCTTTGCCGACCGGAGTCGGACTTTTTGGAAGTGGGCTGCCCTAGAGCCTTTGCCGGCCGGAGTCGGACTTTTCGGAGTTGGGCTACCCTAGAGCCTTTGCCGACCGGAGTCGAACTTTTCGGAGTTGGGTTGCCCTAGAGTCTTTGCCGATCGGAGTCGAACTTTTTGGAAGTGGACTGCCCTAGAGCCTTTACTGACTGGAGTCGGACTTTTTGGAAGTGGGCTGCCCTAGAGCCTTTGCTGACCGGAGTCGAACTTTTCGAAAGTGGGCTGCCCTAGAGCCTTTGCCGACCGGAGTCGGACTTTCGAAGGTGGTTCATAGAAAGTTGACTTTATTGATAATATCTGCGGAGGTTGTCTACATTCCATGGGTGTGCTATCTGCTATCCGTTCAAACACTCGAGTTGATAGGTTCTGGCCCGGATCACTTCAATGACTCGATAGGGTCCTTCCTAATTTGGGAAGAGTTTTCCTTGCTCGATCGGTCTTGAAATCTCCACCCTCCATAATACTAGATCCCCCACTCTGAAAGTTCGTGCTCTGACTCTCGAGTTGTAATACTTTATCATCTTCTGGTGGTAGGTTGCCATCTTCGAGCTTGTTCGGAGTCTAGTTTCTTCAAGTAGGTCCAAGTCAGCCCTTCGCTGCTCGAAGTTAGCCTGTTCGGCACAGTGGTCAATCCGTAGGGATTGCAGAGAGACCTCCACATGGATACCGGCTTCACTTCCGTAAGTAAGGTTGAAAGGAGTCTCTCCGGTCGTCGACCGGGCGATTGTCCGATATGCCCAAAGCATAGAATAAAGTTCTTCAGCCCATAGTCCCTTGGTGTCATTCAACCTTGTCTTCAGCCCGTGTAGGATTGTCCAATTGGTAACTTCGGCTTCTCCGTTAGACTGGGGATGGCCGACTGAGGTGAGCTGATGAGATATATGGTACTGTCCACAGAAATCCCAGAATTTCGGGTTGTCGAACTGCCTTCCATTATCGGTGATGATCGTTTGTGGGATGTCGAACCAATAAATAATGCAGTTCCAAACAAAGATTTCCACCTTGGCTTCCGTGATTTGCGCCAGCGGTTTGGCCTCCACCCATTTGGTGAAGTAATCAATCGCTACAATGAGAAATTTTCACTGACCAGATGCCAGAGGAAAAGGTCCAAGGATGTCCATCCCCCATTGAGCGAAAGGCCATGGGGCGGTGATCGGAGTCAGCTGGCTAGCAGGCCTCCTTTGGATATTGGCATACCTTTGGCATGCATCGCACCTCCGGACGAAGTCCGAAGCATCCTTCTGGATCGTAGGCCAATAGTATCCTTGTCAGATGATTTTGTAGGCCAGGGACCATCCCCCAAGGTGATCACCGCAGATGCCCTCATGGACTTTCCTGAGGGCGTAGTAGCATCGATCGGCCCCAGGCACTTCAATAGAGGCTTAGAGAATGACCGCTTATAGAGGACGCCGTCAAGGATGACGTACTTGGATGCCGACCAGCGTATGCACTTGGCTTCGGTTGGATCGTCCGAGAGAGTTCCTTGATTAAGAAAAGTGAGGATCGGATCCATCCAAGAAGTCTCCTGCTCAACTTGTTGGATCTCAGTCAGCTCTCCGTGAATACTTGGGCGCTGCAAGTGCTCCACAAAGGTTCGATCGGAGGTATTAGTGCCCGCTGTAGCCAATCATGATAGAGCATCCGCCCGAAAATTCTGTAGACGAGGTATGTGGAGGATTTCGAAGAACTTAAGCTGGGAGATGAGATTTTGTACCTTATTCAAGTACTTGGCTAGGGTCAAGTCCCTTGTTTCAAACTTGCCCTTCACCTGGTTGACCACCAGCTGGGAGTTAGAGAAGACTCTTATTCGGTTGATGCCTAGTTCATTGGTGATTCGTAGTCCCACTAGCAGGGCTTCATACACCGCTTGATTATTCGATACCTGAAAGGAAAAGTCGAGAGCGTACTCCAGGTGCTCTCTGTCTGGATCGGCTAAGATCAGGTTGGCCCCGCAACCTGCAAGGTTGGATGCTCCGTCCACATGCAGCATCCAAGTGGGTTCGGGCTCGGCGATGGTGTCAGCCTCAGGTACTTCTACTGTTACAAAGGATGAACACCATTTCCAAGTACATTCGATGATGAAATTAGCTATTACCTGTGCCTTCAAAGTCGACCGGGACTGGAAGGAGACGTCGAATTTGCCAAGTTTGATGGCCCATTTAGCGAGCCGACCAGAGGTGTCCGGGCTTCGTAGGATTGCTTTGAGTGGTTGGTCGGTGAGCACTACAATTGGATGAACTTGGAAGTAGGGTCAAAGCCTTTTGGCCGCTATGACCAAAGAATAGACTGGCTTCTGCAACTTCGGATACCTTGTTTCGGCATCATGGAGGACTTTGCTGATGTAGTAAACTGGTTTCTGGTGTCCGTCTTCGCCCTCTCAGACGAGTACGGAGCTGACCGCCTCGTCCATTGTCGATAGGTATATATACAATGGCTCCCCCTCCGTTGGTTTGGCCAGCAACGGAGGATTCCTCAAATATTCTTTTAAGGCTTCAAAGGCTGACCGACATTCTTTGGTCCAGGTGAAATAATCCGACCGGCGCAGGGTCTTGAAGAAAGGGAGGGACTTCTCAACCGAACGGGATATAAAATGGCTGAGTGAGGCGATTCGGCCAGTAAGCTTTTGCACCTGTTTCTTGTTGGTCGGATGTCCCATCTCGAGGATGGCTCTAATCTTGTCGGGATTGACTTCAATCCCCCTTTGGTTGACCAGGAAGCTGAGGAACTTGCTTAAAGTTACACTGAACATACACTTCGCAGGATTGAGCTTCATCCGATGGCATCTCAAGGTGCCAAAGGTCTCTTGCAAGTCTTTGATGTGGTCGGCCCTTTGGAGGCTCTTCACTGTCATATCATCCATATAAGCCTCCATATTTCTGCCTAACTGCCCTTCGAAAACATAATTGATCAGTCTTTGAAAGGTGGCACCGGCATTTTTTAAGCCGAAGGGCATCATCATGTAACAGTAAAGGTCTTTGTCGGTGACGAAGGCAGTCTTCTCCTCATCCTCCGGATGCATCCTGACCTGGTTATACCCAGAGAAGGCATCCATAAAACTCAGAAGCTGATGGCCGGCCGTGGCATCCACCAGCTGGTCAATCTTCGGCACAGGGAAGCTATCCTTTGGACAATCCTTGTTGAGGTCGGTGTAATCTACACAGATCCTCCACTTTCCATTAGCCTTTTTCACCATGACGACATTTGCCAGCCACTCAGGGTAGTGAACTTCTCTGATAAAATCGATGTCCAAAAGCTTTCTTACTTCTTCATCAATAGCCCTCTGCCTTTTGGCAGCGAAGCTTCTCTTTTTCTGCCGGACGGGCCTGTAGTTCGGATCCACCTTCAACTGGTGGGTGATGACGTTCGACGGGATTCTCGGCATGTCCGAGGCTGACCAGGCAAAGACGTCGGCATTGCTTATAAGAAAGCCGATTAACTCTGACTTGATGTCTTTGCCAAGGGAGCTTCCAATTTGGAGGACTTTAGTGGGGTCATCCTCGCGAAGAGGAACAAATAGGATTTTCTCGTTCGGCTGACAATGGCCGTTGGCCTTGGCCCTTGGATCGAGCTCCTCCAGAATAGGACGGCCTTCCG
This sequence comes from Areca catechu, assembly GCA_021397845.1. Taxonomy (NCBI): domain Eukaryota; kingdom Viridiplantae; phylum Streptophyta; class Magnoliopsida; order Arecales; family Arecaceae; genus Areca; species Areca catechu. The sequence continues at coordinate 132,426,261 of CM038049.1, forward strand.
ACTGTTGGTTAAGGATAGTTAAACATTATCTGGCCATTTGTCGGTCTCCCCTTATCATTCCGACCCCGCTCCTGGTTGGAAACTTCGCCACCATATGGTAAGTAGACATGATGGCTCGGAACTTGTTGAGAGCCGGTCGGCCTAGAATGGCCTTGTACGCCGAGGTCGTCCAGACGACCACAAAGTTGATGGGGAGAGTTTTTTGGAAAGGCTCCATCCCGATCATTACGGGTAAGGTGATTTCTCCTTCAACTCCAACGGAGTTTCCTCCGAAGCCCGTCAGCGGTATGGGGGACTCATGCAGCATTGACCGGGACAAGTTCATTCTCAGGAAAGCATCATATAATAACACATCCGTGAAACTTTCATTATCTATAAGTATTCTCTTTACATCATAGTTGGCGATAACCGCCAAAATAACTACAGGTTCATTTTCAAAGACATGGGACTCCAAAAGGTCATCGTCAGAGAAGGTGATCGCATTGGAGCCCCTTGATCTCTTGACAAGGTTCGGACCTCCGATGCAACATGTTGACGCCCCCATCAGTCGGCCTCTGGTGGGGGAGCTCCACCTCCTCCGGAGGGTTTCTGGCGGCGGAGGCTTCAGCCCGATCCCGATGGGGTCAGACATACTTTTGCAAGTACCCCCTTCGGATGAGATCTTCGATGGCATCTTTCAGTTGCAGGCACTCCTCAGTATTGTGCCCATGTTCTCGATGGAACTTGCAATATTTGTTCTTGTCCCTGGAAGCAGGTGGGACCCTCATCGGGCGAGGCCTTTGGAGGAAGGCCTCGTTTTTGATTTCTAGGAGGATCTTCTCCCTTGGGAGGGAGAGGGGCGCATAGCTTTTGAACCTCCTGGGATAGTCCTTCAGCTTCGGACTCCGGCACCGGGCGAACCTGTTGTTGTTGGGGGGTCGGATTTTAGGAGCCTTGTCGCTCTGCTTCTTTGGATTTGGCCTCCCCTCCTCCTATCGTTGACTTGTCGCTTGCTCCTCGGTGACGGCATACTTCTGCGCCCGGGTCAGCAGCTCAGGATAGCTTGTCAGAAATTGCTTGTCCAGGAAAAAAGTAAGCCTGGACTAGCGGAGCTCTCTTTTGAAGGCTGACATAGCCACCGCTTCATTCAGATTCGGGACCTCCATGGCCACTAAGTTGAAATGGGCCATATAGTCCCGGAGGGTCTCTCCCTTCTTTTGAGACACGAGGAAGAGGCAATCTGTATTCCTTGGGGTTTGACTGCAGGTCCTGAAATGGAAGAGCAAAAGATTTTCAAGTTGGGGGAAGGAGTGGATCGTACCTGGCCGGATGGCAGAGAACCACATCCGTGCGGCCTTCTTCAGGGTTGCTAGGAAGGCAATATAGTGGAGGGCGTCGGAGGCACCCTGTACCATCATATGGGCCTTGTAGGTGCCCAGATGGTCCAGCAGGTCGGTGGTGCCGTCGTAGGGCTCCACTTGGGAAACTTTGAAGTGGCGGGGGATCAGCTCCGCCAAAATCTCTTCGGAGAAGGGCGGGCGGGAATCATATACCCGCCCCCCTTCGGCTTTCTACCGAAGGACAATTTCATCTATGCGCTCCTCAATGCACAGAATTTTATCGGCGTGGCCTCTCGAGGGTTCGGCTGGGAGCCGACCACCGGCCGGGACGGATTCGGCGTAGGAAGGCGAGGCCGATCTCGCCCTCTTATTGTCGGCTCGTGCCCCGTGGGACCTCCTGGGCTCCGCCACGGGATGAGAACAATGTTGGACTTCTGGCTGTCGGCTCCTGCTGGCAGCTGGTTGATGATCGATGCAGGATACGGCGGGTGGCTGTTGCTGGTTGTCGGCCGTCTCCTGGAAATGCTGGACCGCTACCGTGATTGTTTCAATTTGGCTTACCAACATCTGGAACTGCTGCAGTCATAGGGTGATGGTGGGCTCCGCAGCAGCGGCGGGGATAGCAGCAGCGGCGATGGCGCTTTCCCTTGGGGGTTCTTCGAACCTGGATGGGGAAAAACCCCTAGCAGAGGGGTTCGGCGCTCTTCCCTTAGCCATCGCCCCGTAGATAAGCAGATTCCTCCTTTTAGTGAAAGGGAATCAGGGCCCTCCTTCTAGCGCCAATCTGTTGCCGTATCCTCTCCTAAGCTGGGTCGGTCGGCGGTGCTGGAGCGCGCCTCGTCTGGTCGACCTGCAACAAAGTCCCCAAAGCGCCGGCGGTGTTCCGGTGGGGGACACTCCGATGCCTAAGTCAGTCGAAGAGTGAGAGCAACAGAATGGAGGAATAAAAATGGGCAGCATTTGGAAAGGGAAGAGTGAACTTACTCTCGAGCAGGGTCCCCCGGATATCTTATATAGGCCCGGAACAGTCCAAAAATTGTTATGGAACAGGTCGAGAAAGACCGATTTGCCCTTACTAGGATCTGGAGAGTGGCCACCTGTCGCCCTGAGAGGGCAAAGTCGTTGGAGTAGTGGAGCGGCGCTGCTGCGTGGCAGAATTCTGTTATAACAAAAGGGCCTTCTGGAACACTCTAGGGTCTCGAAGCGAGTCAGTCGGACCCCAGAAGGAGTGGCCGTCAGATCTCTGCCTCAGTTGTTCGGTTACCGAAGGAGATAGATGAGCCGGACCCCAGAAGGAGTGGCCGTCGGACCTCTGTCCTAGCGAGTCGGCTGCCGAAGGAGATAGATGAGCCGGACCCTAGAAAGAGTGGCCGTCGGATCTCTGCCCAAGTGGTTCGGCTGTCGAAGGAGATAGATGAGCCGGACCCTAGAAGGAGTGGCCGTCGGACCTCTGTCTCAGTAGGGCCGGTCCTGTCGGACCGCAAAAAAAATCGGCACGATTCAGTAGTAAACCGGATAGGTACAATAATATTTGTTGGCTTGAATTATAATACTCTTTGACCTAAATTATGATATCCATGTATCGTAAAACCAAAAATATTTTCATCATTAAATAAAAGTTTAAAAAATTTAATAATAAAAATATTTTTATCATATAACATCATGTGAAAAGGATTTTGACACCCTCTTCGTAAATGGTTAAATTATCCCAACGGAGAGTGGACCGAGAACGCGTGACAATTGTTGCGTCGCTATCAAGAAAGTCTTGGCGGCTCTCGTGGGATTTTCTTTATTGTGGCCTTCGTGCGTTTTCTTCTCCAGCCAAAACGTTTGAGCGTTTCTTCTATAATGTACTTCCTTGCCTTCTCTTCGAAGGCCGACGACGACGGAGGTGGCGGACGCGGGTGGAGGCGAGGCCGGCCGGTAACATTCTCTCTCTCTTCTCTCTTCTTCCCCTCTCTCCCTCTCCCTTCTACCCGGCCTTTCCGACTATGGCTTGGCCGGCCTTCCTCTCTCTCTCTCCTACCTGTTTCTCTGTTGCTGCACTCTGCCAGTGGCTGGCGGCTCCTTCCCCCTTCCTCTCTACCTCCCTGTAGCTGCTGTGCTGCTTGTCACAGTGGCTGGCGGCCATGGTTTTGTTAAATCCATTGGTGAATATATTTTACCAGATCCGGATGTTGGTTTCTTTACCAGTTGGATTCCGTTTGTGTGAAGTCCTTGATGAAGTATGCTACTATAACACAAAGCTTGCCAACCAGTGTTGATTTAATTTTCAGTGAAAATTTTTTACAGCTGCATAAATAAATCTTATGTTGCTCCTGTTTGCAAAATTCTTTCTGGATGATACTCTAATTCAAGCTCATGCATGCTTAACCACCTAGTGGCAGGTGATCTCCTGTACCTCGTGGTTGTACTTTAATCTTAAAAATTGTTTCCATTATAATGGTGTTGTCTGGTTCAATTTATAGCTGCTATTTCCTTGCAGTTCGGAAGATTGTTAGGATGTCTGTAACTTTTGTACATTGTTGTGCTACAAATCACTTCATACTTTATTTTGGATATTATTATTTATGAAATAATATTTTGCTTCTCTAGCAGTAGGTTGGATTCACAATTTTTTTCTAGTTTTTTTCAATGTTTTTGTCCAAAATGACTCACAATCTTTTTCTTTCTTCAAATAAGACAAGCTCGTCTTGTTTGACCCTGCCATGATCCAAGTTGTGGATCTCAAAATGAATCTCATTTATGATAAAGTTTGTGAGTCTCATTTGTATTAATAAAATCATACAGGCTCATGAAATTAGCCATAGAATTCGCTTCCTTTGAACAACCATCTGTTGAGCTGGGCTTTTTTCTTTCTTTCTTTCTTTTTTCCAAACCTCTTGACAAACTTCAACTTCTCCAACGCTCCAACCTTCATCAACCTTATCTGTCCTTATTTCACACCTACAGAAAACTTCTGAAACCGATTATAATAGTGATGCTATGGGGTTTCCATTTATGTACATGGAAAGTTCTTCTGCAAGCAAGAAAGGGATGGATATAACTCTTAGTGCTGTACATGAGATGGTTTGATATAAAATTACTAAAAAAACTTTTATTAGGCCATATGCAGCCACATGATTGGTGTTATTTTTTGAGATTGGTATGATGAATGCAAGAAAGGGGTGGATGTTTGTTGAGTCATAAGTAGACACATCGCCAAAACCTAAGTTTTTTTGTATGCTTGAGTACTGCACCAGAGCATTTTCCTTCGATTTGTTATATCCCATAACTTGCTGACGACCTAGTAAACTGGTGGTTCGCACTCAATTTTGAAAAGAGATTATTCTGTGTGTAAGTCTCCAAGGGAGTGACATCCGTGCCATTCAAGCATGGTTCAATATAATTCAAAGAGCAAAGTAATATAGGAGTCAACCAGAAAAACTAGCCAGCTAACATGGTCTTATATGAACGCACGGAAACTTATCCCCAAGTAACCTAACCAAGATGAAGCCCGGCAGACCAAATTAATCAGCATATTGTCTTGGTTCAAGAATTATTCAAAATTGCATTTCAGATCTTGAAACTCTCTTAGGATTGTCAATAGCATATAATCTATCAAATGGCAACAACTTTTGGAGAAATTACAACATAACAAATACTTGAATATTATCAGCAATGTTCTCATCTTAGACAAGCTATTGATTTTTATTGATGTTACACACCTGATTTTATGTATTCTCAAATTTTTTCCATCATTGTCTTGACCAACATAAACCAATATATGTAAATATATTGGCCAATATCCAAACCAATTTATCAGTTGAATTTTTTTTATTTTCTTTATTATCTATCTTTATTTTTTAGTACAGCAGATGAAAATATAGCTCAATATATTTACTGTAAATACATATGGCAAAGTCAGAAAATAGTCTAAGTCCTTAAGGATAGTCAACAGGAGATCGGTAAACAATCAGGATTTTTTTTCAAACCTCTCCGACCTCCCATTTTAGCAAGAGATAATGCTTTTGATTCATCTAGTTACTAATCACTCACCAAGATTGTGGTATATGAAAATTTTAAAACTTTCACAACTAAATATACAAGCATGTATAGTTGAGAATTGCTTACATACAACGAAACCTACATAAGCTCCTCTTTAAAAAATATTTGTGGTATCAAAATATTGACCACATGCAAACAGCTTTTACCTACCCTTGTATTGTAAAGATGTTTAAACCTTTCAAAAGTTTCATAATCTCTTTTCTTTAGAAAAAAATCCATAATTCATAGTCTGCCCACTTGCCAAATATAGGCAAGTCCATCTTTACCTCAAGTATTTATAAGAGAGTATAAATTTAATTTCTCATTCCACTGAGGGCATAAAGTTGTGCTATAACCATGCCAGGCATGCCTCTGTCATTACCATGACAATGTCCAAAGCTTGGACCATCAGCCTTGAACTATAGTTCTTCCTCTTGTTACCAAATCTCTAACTTTTTGAACCATCCTCAAACTTCTCCTTCCATTGCTCTGCTTTTCTTGAGAAATAATTGAGGTGAAATCTACTGGTGAATCTTTGGAGCAAGATGAATTAAAGCTGGTTGGGCCTTTCCCAAACTTGGATTTTGGCAATGGCAAGAGGGGGAAGCAGGAACTCTAGGGAGCTGGACTAGACTCCATGGGCTGTTGCCGCTGTCTATGTCATTATCATTCTCATCTTCGTACTTATGGAAAAGGATCAACATCACCTCAGAGAGGTATCCAAGAGATAGAATCCACTATTTTTTCATACCTTCTTTCAATTGCTCTTCATTTTCCTTGGGCCTTTCCTAGACTTGGATTTTGGCAATGGCGAGAGGAAGAGGGAACTTTAGGGAGTTGGACTAGACTCCATGGGCTATTGCTGCCATTTATGCTGTTATCATCCTCATCTCCATGCTTGTGGAAAAGGATTGTCATCATCTCACAGAGGTATCCAAGGGATAGAATCCCCTATTTATATCTTCATTCAATTGCTCTTTGTTTTCTTTAGGTTCTTTTGATGTATTTTTTGGTCAAAGGAGATAGCATTGTCTTCTATTTCTTCTTGTTATGGATGAGTGAAAAGGTGGTGGGAAGTTTGAAATCCTTTTATGCATGGCTTTGTACCATGAATCCGATTTGGTGTGTTCCAATTTCGAATCTTTTCTAATTTCACCTAGATTTTGTTAAATATTTTTTTAGTGGAAAAGATGGAATCTCCTTTGTGCTCATTTTGGTGTTACTTTGAATTGTATGGCTTGTAAGATAACAAATTTTTTTTTTCAAACTATCAATTTTGTTCAAGGATTTTTTTGAATGAATTTATTCTAGGATTTCAATTTTGCTTATGTTTCCTTTTGTGGATTTACATTCAAAAGAAAAGGTCTCTCTGTTATACTATGTACTATTGTATTAACTTGTGGATGATTTATCAAAATAATTTATGTGTTGAGACTAGTTTTCTTCTTGAAAAATTAATATTCTCTAGATTTTTTTGTTGTTTGAGGAATTGAGAACTTTTTAGTTTAATAGAGTTCTATTATTTCTTTTCTTGTTTGAGTTTTAATGTTCTTTTTTATCACTACAAAGCTTGAATTCTCCAAGAAATATATGATTGCTTTGTTCTTTTTACTATCTATTGCATCAAAATATCACCCCTTTTTTTGTTTTTTAGCAAAACATTTTCCCCATTGCTTAGGCTAGTTTTTTTTTTTTGCTTAAGTAAAAGAATATTTTGTTTATGTTAGTTTTGGATCATAGGTCTTTCAACCGTTCCATTCACAAGAACCAAAATCTAATCATAAATAATATGATCAGTCAGTGGTTAGTCCCAATAGATCCGTGCTATAGTGTCCCATGGTATACATGGACCGTGGGCCAGGACTGCTCTAATACCATTTGTAGCAATCAAAAACCTTACCCAGAAAGGCTAGTTGAAATTTGTTATTTTGGGTTCCTTGGTCTTCCATGCTATAGTGTCCCATAGTATACATGGACCGTGGGCCAGGACTGCTCTAATACCATTTGTAGCAATCAAAAACCTTACCAAGAAAGGCTGGTTGAAATTTGTTATTTTGGGTTCCTTGGTCTTGTGTAAGTACCCGAGATCTATCCAATGTACAACCAATGTAGGACTTAACACACACCTGCACTAATCTTCCTACTCTAATTTCCAGAGATTATGCTAGCAAATACCACCCAAGGCAACCTGGGTTTTGCTTTTAGAAAGCAATTTGAAAAATCTTGGAGTTAAACTGCAAACCAATTAGTGAGGCAAGATTGAAAAAGTATCTAATCCAAGGCATAAGAGAAGAATAATTAGCTCCTTAACATCGAGGCAAGGATAGGTAGCTTAACCCTTAATTTTTGCTCTTTAATGAAGAGACTCTTGTTATGCCAATGGCTGGGCTTTCAATTTCCGAAAAAGGAGAGGCTTTATTTTTCGAAAATCAAGAGAAGTGCTATAATCAAAAAGAGAGATTTTAAAGAGCAAAATAAGTTGGAAGAAGATTACAATGTAAGCAAATGGACAAATACTTTTGTGCAACAGTAAAAATCTTGTACTTCTGATTTCGTAGTTTTAAAGATCTATATCTATGATCCAAAACTGGCAAAAATAGATATTCTTTTATTTAAATAAAATACTACCCCAAGCAAGAGGATACTATTTTTCTTAAACCATAAAAAATAATATTTTTGATGTATTAGATGGTAAAAAGAATGAAGCAAACACATATTTGTTAAGAGAATTCAAGCTTGGCAGTCATAGACAGAATAACAATAAATCTCAAATGAGAAAAAAAATGCAGAATTCTATTTATCTATAAAGCTCTCAATTCCTCGAGCAAAAATGAGCATCTAGACTCTAGAGTATTTACTTTTCAAAGGGAAAATGAGTTTTAATACATCAATTGTTTTTTTAAATCCTCCACAAGTTTATACAGCTATATGTAATATAGCATGGAAAAAATTCTTTCTTTTAAATGTAAATCCACATTAGGAAACACAAAAATAGAATTGAAATGTTTGGATAAATTCATTCAAAAAAGTCCTTAAATAAAATTGGTAGTTTGAAAAAAAAAATTGCCATCTTTCATGCAATACAACTAAAAAAGTAACACCAAAAGCAAGCAAAAGGGAGATTCTATCTTCTCCATTGAAAACTACATCCAACAAAATCCAAGTAAAATTAAAAAAAAAATTTGAACTTGGATCAAAGTGGGGTCCATGGCACGAATCCTTGCATAATGAGATTTCAAAGTTCCCACAACCTTTTCACTCGGAAGTCCAGGACAGAGAGAAACAGAAACCCAGCCTACCTCCTTTGACAAAGAAACACATAAAAAAAAAAGGGAAATAACAAAGAGATATTGAAAGAAGTGATGAAAAAGTACTAGATTCTATCTACTGGATACATCTTTGAGGTGAGACAAGGATGATAAGGGCATAGATGGCGGCAATGGCCCATGTTCGGTGGGGTCTAGTCTAGTTTCCTAAAATTCCTTTCCCCTTACTGTCATTGCCAAAACCCAAGTCTAGGAAAGACCCATTCAGCACCAATTCCACGTTTCAAAAATTTGCTTCTAGATTTCTTTTCAACTGCTCCTTTAGACAAAATAGATCAATGGAAGGAGAAGTTTGAGGAAAGATTCAGAGAGAGATTTGGAAATAAGAGGGAATAAATCTTCATTAATTTTGTCAAATAGAGGATAATGGGTTTGGGCTTTGGACATTGTAACGTTAATGATGGGGGTGTACTTGATGGGGTTATAGCACTGCTTAGTACATTGGATGGAATAGGAATCCAAATTTATACCTTTTACAAATATTTAGGGCCTGTAGGGGACCTTTTTTAGAAGAAAAGCTCAATTGCCAACATTGTATGTAAGCAATTCTCAACTACACATTCTTGTACAACTTGTTGCTAAGGTTAAATTTCCATATATCGCCATTTTGGTGAGTGATTAGTAACTAGATGAATTGAAAGCTCAATTATCTGTGGCTGAAATTGGAGGTTGGAGAGGTTTGAAAAAAATTCCTGTATGGCAATATCAAGGAATGTCTTCATTCTCATCCTATAATCTTTTTCTTTCTTCAGTAAGACAAGCTTATTTTGTTTGACCCTGCTGGGATCCTAGTTGTGGATCTGAAAATGACTCACATTTATAATAAATTTTGTGAGTCCCATTTGTATTTGTTGAAGGAAAAAGAAAACCAAAAGAGCTTCTCAAATCAGGGCTAAAACAGCCCTTAAATAGACTTTACAGGAATAAGTTGTTCCAGCGAAATAACATAAGTTAAGCAACTACTCTACTCTAATTCTAACAATCCTTTCAAGCTGGAGCGTATGCATCAACTAAGTTCAGCTTGGAACATGTTGTATCATGACGGCTCACCCTCAGCCAGAACCGGCCCATTCCTGCGGTCCGACCCGGCCATCCCTTCAAGGCTCCAACTGCTGGAGGTCCGACCCACCGGGGCAGAGGTCTGAACGACCCTCTCTTGCTGGGGTCTGGCCCGTCGCTCTCCTTCAGAGGCCCGACCCACCGGGACAGAGGTCCGAACGACCCTCTCCTGCTGGGGTCCGGCCCTTCGCTCTCCTTCAGAGATCCGACCCACCGAGGCAGAAGTCCGAACGACCCTCTCCTGCTGGGTCCGGCCCTTCGCTCTCCTTCGGAGGTCCGACCCATCGAGGCAGAGGTCCAAACGACCCTCTCCTGCTGGGTCCGGCTCGTCGCTCTCCTTCAGAGGTCCGACCCATCAGGGCAGAGGTCCGAACGACCCTCTCCTGCTGGGGTCCGGCCCGTCGCTCTCCTTCGGAGGTTTGGCCTTTAGTTCGGCCGACCGGCTTTCCCACGGCCGACGTCCGACAGGCATACCTTAGCATCCAGGGAATTCCAGAAGCACTTTTCTGTTACTGCGGGATCCTGCCATCCCAACAGCCCTGCTCCAATACTTCCACGATGTCGCCGTATCCGCGCGCCACGTGGCCACTCTCCAGATTCTCCTAGGGGCAGATCGGTCTTTTTCAGCCTCTCCCCTAACGGATTTTGGACTGTTCCGCGCCTATATAAGGTACTCAGGGGACCCCGTTTGAAGGTAGAAGAACTCTTTCCTCTCCATACATTGTTCTTTGTTTGGTTCCTCCATTTTGTTGCCTTCAACCTCCTGCTAACTTAGGTATCGGAGGGTCCCCTGCCGGAACACCACCGGTGTCCTTGGGGACTTTGTCGCAGGTTCATTCGGGAGAGGAGCGCTTCAGCACATCCAGCCCCGATCCAGGAGTTGATGCCGCAATAGATTGGCGCTAGAGGAAGGGGGCGTTCTGCTCTTTTTCTCTAAAAGGGGGAATCCATCGCTCCTGCTGCAAAATGGCTAAGGGAAGAGCTCCAAATGCCACTGCCAGAAGAGGTATCTCTCCTTCCAGGTTTGAGAAACCTCCAAGGGAGAATGATATCACCGCCACCGCCACTGCTGCCACTGAACCTACCATCACACTTGGGTTGCAGCAGTTCCAAACGTTGGTGAATCGCATTGAAACGCTTACTGCTGCAGTTCAGCATTTCCAGGAAGCAGCCGACAACCGGTAGCAACTACCAGCTGTTTCCTGCTCCAATCCTTTGACTGCTGCTGAGGGAAGCCGATGGCCGGAGGCCCCTCAGCACTGTTCTCATGTCGTCGTGTAGCCCCGGAGTTCATTGGACGATCGCGCCGACGGCAAAAGGGCAAGGTCTGCTTCGCCTTCCTACGCCGAATCCGTCTCAGTCGGCGGTCGGCCTGCTGCCGAACTTTCGAGGGACTATGCCAGCAAGATCATGCGCATGGAGGAGCGCATTGCCGAAATCGCCCTCCGGCAGAAGGCCGAAGGGGGACAGGTATACGATTCCCGTCCCCCGTTCTCTGATGAGATTCTAGCAGAGACGATTCCCCACCACTTCAAGATTCCACAGGTGGACCCGACGGTACCACCGACCCGATGGACCATCTGGGTACGTACAAAGCCCATACGATGGTACAAGGCGCCTCCGATGCCCTCCATTGCATCGCCTTCCCTGCCACCCTTAAAAAGATCGCCCGGATGTGGTTCTCCACCATCCGGCCAGGTACAATCCACTCATTTTCTTAACTCAAATCATTTTTTCTTTCCCATTTCAGGACTTGCAGTCGGACCCCGAGGAATACCGACTGCCTCTTCCTCGTGCTGCAAAAAGAGGGAGAGACTCTTTGGAATTTCATGGCCCGTTTCAACTTAGCAGCCATGGAAGTCCCAGACTTGAATGAGGCTGTGGCCATGTCAGCCTTCAAGCGAGGGCTCCGTTCGTCTAGGTTGACCTTCTCCCTGGACAAGAAATATCCGACAAGCTACAGCGAACTCCTGGCTAGAGTGCAGAAGTATGTCCTTGCAGAAGAACAAGCGGCCGGCCGACATCAAGCGGAGGGAAGGCCGACCCCCAAGAAGCGGAGCGATAAGGCTCTTGAAGTCCGACCCCCGAGTGATCGTCGATGGTCAGATCAACGTCGAAGTCCGAAGCCGAGGGACTTCCCCCGGAGGTTCGAGACTTATGCTTCTCTGTCCCTGCCAAGAGAAAAGATTCTTATGGAGATCGAGAACGGGACCTTTCTGCAAAGGCCTCGGCCGATGAGGGGTCCCCCTACCCAAAGAAACAAAGATAAATTCTATAAGTTCCATAGGGACCTCGGGCATAGTATTGAAGAGTGCCTGCAGCTGAAAGACACCATTGAAGACCTCATCCGGAGGGGGTACCTGCGCAAGTACGTCCGACCCCATCGGGATCGGGCCGGAGCATCAAACGCCATAAACCCTCCGGAGGAGACGGAGCTCCCCAATCAGAGGCCGACCGGCGGGGATGTCGGCATGCTGCATCGGCGGTCCGGAGGAAGCTACGAGGACGGGCCTGATATTGCTAAAAGGTCCAGGGTCTCCAATGCAATCACCTTCTCTGACGAAGATCTTCTGGAGACTCATGTTTTTGAAAATGATCCTGTAGTCGTGTCGGCAGTGATTGCCAACTACGATGTAAGGAGGATACTTATAGATAATGGAAGCTCAACAGAGGTGTTGCTGTACAATGCTTTTGTGAGAATGAATTTATCCAAATCCATGCTACAGGAATCCCCTGCGCTGCTGACAGGCTTCGGGGGCAACTCCGTCGGAGTGGAAGGGGAGATAGTTCTCCTTGTGACGATCGGGACGGAGCCCTTCCAGAAAACTCTCCCTATCAACTTTGTGGTCGTTCGGACGACCTCGCCTTACAATGCTATCTTGGGTCGACCGGTCCTTAACAAATTCAGAGCCATTGTGTCCACTTATCATTTGTTGGCGAAATTTCCGACCAGGAGCGGGGTCGGAGTGTTGAGGGGAGACCGATGGATGGCCAGGCAGTGTCTGACCATTCTGAACCAACAGGGAGAAGGCCGTCCTACTCTGGAGCAATTTGACCCAAGGGCTGAGGCCGATGGCCTCGGTCAGCCCAGAGAAAGGATTATGTTTGTCCCCCTTCAGGAGGATGATCCCACCAAAGTTCTTCAGATTGGAGGTTCTCTCAGCGAAGACATTAAGTCAGAACTGATCGGCTTCCTCAGGAGTAACGCCGACGTCTTTGCTTGGTCGGCGTCGGACATGCCTGGAATACCGTTGGAGGTCATTACTCACCAGCTTAAGGTGGATCCGACTTACCGACCTGTCCGACAGAAGAAGAGAAGTTTTGCCGCCGAAAGGCAGAGAGCCGTCGATGAGGAAGTGAAGAAGCTCTGTGATACTGGCTTCATTAGGGAAGTCCACTATCCTGAGTGGCTAGCGAATGTTGTTATGGTAAAGAAGGCCAACGGGAAATGGAGGATCTGTGTAGATTACACCGACCTCAACAAGGCCTGTCCGAAGGACAGCTTTCCAGTGCCCAAGATTGATCAGCTGGTGGATGCCACAGCCGGCCACCAGCTTCTCAGCTTTATGGACGCCTTCTCTGGCTACAACCAAATCAGGATGCATCCGGAAGATGAGGAGAAGACCGCCTTTATCACCGACAAGGGTCTTTACTGCTATTGGATGATGCCCTTCGGCTTGAAGAACGCCGGTGCCACTTTTCAAAGGTTGATCAACCGCGTGTTTGAAGGCCAGCTGGGCAGGAACATGGAGGCATATTGGATGACATGATAGTGAAGAGTCTCCATAAAGCCAACCACATCAGGGACTTGCGGGAATCCTTTGAGGCATTCAGGCACCATCGGATGAAGCTGAACCCCACGAAGTGTACTTTTGGGGTAACCTCTAGCAAGTTCCTTGGTTTTCTGGTCACACAGAAGGGAATTAAAGTGAACCCCGACAAGATAAAGGTCGTCACTGAGATGGCACATCCGACCAACAAAAAGCAGGTGCAAGAGCTCACCGGCCGAATCGCCTCTCTCAGCCGTTTTATTTCCCGTTCGGCTGAAAAGTCTCTGCCATTCTTCAAGACCCTGCGCCGGTCGGAAAGTTTTGTTTGGACTGACGAATGTCGGTCGACTTTCGAAGCCCTGAAGGAGTACTTGAAGAACCCTCCATTACTAGCCAAGCCGACGGAGGGAGAACCTTTGTACCTCTATCTTTCGGTGTCGGACGAAGCTTTTGCGCCGTCCTTGTGCGAGTCGGAGATGACGGATAGCAGAAGCCCATTTATTATATCAGCAAAGTCCTCCGCGATGCCGAAACAAGGTACCTCAAGATGCAAAAGTTGATATATTCTTTGGTCACGTCCGCCAAGCGGCTCCGACCATATTTCCAGGCACATCTGATTGTGGTGATGACCGACCAACCCCTCAAGACAATCCTTCGGAGCCCAGACACATCTGGTCGGCTCGCCAAGTGGGCTCTCAAGCTAGGCAAATTCGATATCTCTTTCCAGCCACGATCTGCCTTAATCGCTGACTTCATTGCAGAGTGTACATGGAGACAAGAGACACCTCCTCAAATGGTTGAAGTACCTGAAGCCGATGCCATCTACGAGGCCAAACCAGCTTGGACCCTCCATGTGGACGGAGCGTCCAACCTTGCGGGCTGCGGGGTCGGATTGATCCTGGCCGACCTGGATGGAGAAAGCCTGGAGTATGCATTGCATTTTTTATTTCAGGTGTCAAATAATCAGACGGAATACGAAGCCCTCCTCGCGGGACTACGAATCGCCAATGAACTGGGCATCGGCCGACTCAGAGTCTTCTTCAACTCCCAACTGGTGGTTAATCAAGTAAAGAGGGAATTTGAAGCGATGGATCCGACCCTGGCAAAATACTTAAACAAGGTACAAAACCTTATCTCCCGGCTCAGATTTTTCGAAATCCTCCACATACCTCGTCTGCAAAAATCTCGGGCAGATGCTTTATCAAGATTGGCTACGGCCGCCATCAGCACTTCTGACCGAACCTTTGTGGAGCATCTGCAACACCCAAGTATTACGGAAGAGCTGGCCGAGGTCCACCAGGTGGAGCAAGAAACTTCATGGATGAATCCGATCCTCACTTTCCTGACTAAGGGAACTCTTCCAGAAGATCCGGCGGAGGCCAAGCGAGTGCGCTCGACGGCCTCTAAGTACATCGTCCTTGACAGCGTCCTGTATAAGCGGTCATTCTCCCAGCTACTGCTGAAATGCTTGGGGCCGTCGGATGCCAACTATGCACTCAGAGAAGTCCATGAAGGCATCTGTGGCGACCACCTCGGAGGAAGGTCCTTAGCTTACAAGATCATCCGACAGGGGTATTACTGGCCTACCATTCAGAAAGATGCGTTGGACTTCGTCCAGAGGTGTGACGCGTGTCAAAGATACTCCATCATTCAAAGGAGGCCTGCCAGTGAGCTGACGCCAATCACTGCCCCATGGTCGTTCGTACAGTGGGGGATGGATATCTTGGGGCCCTTTCCCCCGGCGTCCGGGCAACGGAAATTTCTGCTTGTGGCCATCGATTACTTCACCAAATGGGTGGAGGCCGAACCACTAGCACAGATAACAGAGGCCAAGGTGGAGAACTTCGTCCGGAATAGCATCATCTTTCAGTTCGACATTCCCCGGACGATTATTACTGACAATGGAAGGCAGTTTGACAACTCTAAGTTTCAAGATTTTTGTCAGCAATATCATATCTCTCACCGACTCACGTCGGTCGGTCATCCTCAGTGCAATGGAGATGCTGAAGTCACCAATCGGACAATCTTGCACGGGCTGAAGACCCGACTAAATGAAGCTAAGGGGCTCTGGGCGGAGGAACTCCACTCAGTATTATGGGCATATCGGACGACCACCAGAACGTCGACCGGCGAAACCCCATTCAACCTCACTTATGGAAGTGAAGCCGTCATCCCTGTTGAGACCTCTCTTCAATCTCTCCGGATTGACCACTACACCGAACCGGCCAACTCCGAGCAGCGAAGAGCTGACCTGGACTTGCTCGAAGAAACTAGACTTCGAACAAGCATGAAGATGGCGGTCTACCGCCAGAAGATGGCAAAATATTATAACTCGCGAGTCAAGGCGCGAGCTTTCCGATTGGAGACCTTGTCTTGCGGAGGACAGAAATTTCGAGGCCGACCGAACAAGGCAAGCTTTTTCCAAATTGGGAAGTACCTTATCGGGTCGTTGAAGTGGTTCGAGCCGGCACCTATCGACTTGAATTTTTGGACGGACGACAGATGACGCGTCCGTGGAATGTAGACAACCTCCGCAAGTACTATCAATAAATTCCACATTTCTTCTACGAACCATTTCCGAAAGTCTGACCCCGGTCGGTAGAGGCTCTAGGACAGCCCACTTCCGAAAGTCCGACTCCGGTCGGCAGAGGCTCTAGGGCAGCCTACTTCCGAAAGTTCGACCCCGGTCGGCAGAGGCTCTAGGGCAGCCCACTTCCGAAAGTCCAACTCCGGTCGGCCGAGGATCTAGGGCAGCCCACTTCCGAAAGTCTGACCCCGGTCGGCACAGGCTCTAGGGCAACCCACTTCCAAAAGTCCGACCCCGGTCGGCAGAGGTTCTAGGGCAGCCTACTTCCGAAAGTCCGACCCCGGTCGGCAGAGGATCTAAGGCAGCCCACTTCCGAAAGTCTGACCCCAGTCGGCAGAGGCTCTAGGGCAGCCCACTTCCAAAAGTCCGACCCCGGTCGGCAGAGGCTCTAGGGCAGCCCACTTCCGAAAGTCCGATCCCGGTCGGCAGAGGCTTTAGGGCAGCCCACTTCCGAAAGTCCGACTCCGGTTGGCAAAGGCTCTAGGGCAGCCCACTTCCGAAAGTCTGACTCCGGTCGGTAGAGGCTCTAGGCAAGTCCGACCCCAGTCGGCAGAGGCTCTAGGGCAGCCCACTTCCGAAAGTCCGACCCCTGTCGGCGAAGGCTCTAGGGCAGCCCACTTCCGAAAGTCCGACCCCGGTCGGCGGAGGCTCTAGGGCAGCCCACTTCCGAAAGTCCGACTCCGGTCGGTAGAGGCTCTAGGGCAGCCCACTTCCAAAAGTCCGACTCCGGTCGGCAGATGCTCTAGGGCAACCCACTTCCGAAAGTTCGACCCCGATCGGCAGAGGCTCTAGGGCAGCCCACTTCCGAAAGTTCGACTCCGGTCGGCAGAGGCTCTAGGGCAGCCCACTTCTGAAAGTCCGACTCCGGTCGGGAAAGGTTCTAGGGCAGCCGGGTCCGAAAAGCCAACGGACCAATACTTAGGTTGAAATTCTTAAGCTCGTTGCTCCGGCCTGAGCTACCATCCGACCACTGCCTCAACTACTTCTGGGTCCGGAAAGCCGACGGACCAACACTTAGGTTGAAATTCCTAAGCTCGTTGCTCCGGCCTGAGCTACCATCCGACCGCTGCCTCAACTACTTCTGGGTCGGGAAAGCCGACGGACCAACACTAAGGTTGAAATTCCTAAGCTCGTTGCTCCGGCCTGAGCTACCATCCAATCGCTGCCTCAACTACTTTTGGGTCCGGAAAGCCGACAGACCAATACTTAGGTTGAAGTTCCTAAGTTCGTTGCTCCGGCCTGAGCTACAGTCCGACCGCTACTTCAATTGCTCTTGGTCCGGGCAAGCTGACAGACCAATACTTAGAACGGAAATCCTAAGGGAATCTAGTTCGGCCTGAGCCACTATTCGATGCTTGCCCTAGAGTCTGACCGTTCGCTCAGATTAGCCGACTAGTCCACACTTAGTGAAATTTTAAAGGGAAGAAAATGAGACATTATGAAAAAAGTTCTTCATTACTTCTAAAAAGTTTTTTTACAAAATTGAAGGTCAGACCTTTACAAACAATTAGGTTTGACCTTCCGGAGGTACACTATCTATGGCCGCTCCGGCCCCCTCGGCAACAACAGCCGCTTCGGCCCCCTCGACCCCTTCGGCTGCTTCTGCTTCGACTCCAACTTGGGTGTCCGTTCCGGCCACTTCTACGACGGCCTCCACTGGAGCATCGGTCGCTCGGGCAGTCGGATCCACTGCCTCCAAGCCCTCCTCTTCCGTCGGCTTCTGCGGCTGAAGAAAGGATAGATCGAGGTCTGGAAAAGCTGCACTAACCTTTCCCAGACATTCGTTGTACCCGTAGTCGAAGCCGACAGTCCCGGCTTCGTTCATCTCCTCGGTGAAGTCCTCGGAGGCTTTATAAGTCGCAACGGCCTTCTCACCGGCCATCTTCAGCAACTCCTGGGCCGTCTTTAGCAGGCCCTTGTACCTCTCCGCCACCGCTTGGTGGCCTTGGGCGTGGACCTCGCATTCGGTCAAGCGCCCTTCCTCGACGGTCAGCCGACGAGTCAGAGCCTTGATCTTCTTCTTTTTATTCTTCAAACTTGCCTCCCGGTTCGCCTTCTGGGCCAGCAAGTTCTCCGGCTGCTTTTTCTGGGCCTCCATTTCGGCCCGCAAGGTGGACACCTCTTCGGCTACTGCCCTTAAGCCGAGCACCTCCTCCTTGGAGGCTGTCAGTGCCACCCAAGCTGCGTCCCTCGCCACCTCGGCCGCTTCGGCCCTTTGGGTCAAGTGCTCTTTCAGATAGAGCAGCTCGCCCAAGCCACTGTCCACCAGCAGGGTATCTTTGATAAGCTGTCGATAGAGACACGGTTAGACAGTTGCAATCTGTGAGTTCGGAACCGAAGGATCAATTTTAATGCTTACCCCTAAAAGATGGTGGAGGGAACTCCTGGAGGCCTCATTTACCGACTGCCCATCATCGTCGGGGGCGGCCCTCTGAAGCAGCTCCTTAGCCTTCTCGGCATCGCGCCACTTTTGGCGCTCCTCATCATGAGCACCACCGGCCCTTTCATCAACGGTCGACGGCCCCTCCTCTGCAGGAGTTTCCTTGACTGTCGGGGAGGTCGCCGCAGTCGGCTCCAACGGCAGGGATGAAGGAGCCGCGTCTGCCCCGGTCGGCATCGGAAGCCTTTCCTCTGCTCGGGCGACCGGTTGCCCGATCGAGGAGGATCGCTCGGACGCAATCGCCTTTCGGCGCTCAGTCAGAGGCATGTCATCCTCCGACTCGACCGACACCACCATGGCCGACGGTTCTGCCGTCCGTTGTTTCTTCGGCCTCTCGGGCGCTGGCTTTGTCGCCCGCTTCTTCGGCCCCTGCGGGGTCGGTTCCGCGATGCGGACGGCCCTCCGCTGTGCAGATCGCGCCGAAAGGGTCGCCCTATCCGGCTTCATCTTGCCACCTGTCAACAAACGAAGTTAAAGTAAGGTACGGTTGCAAAGCCGACAGAAGATAAAGTAGTCGGTCTCTCTCTCTATGGCTCTCGTCCTACCTAACATCGGGTGCCGGCTGAGTCCAGCCTGATGAAGACTCCCCTCGTGGAGCATGAAGCCGACGAACTTCGGGTCCTCATCATCCAATTTATGGAAGTCAGCCTTGTCGGCCCTCGATACCTTCCTCCCGTTCAACGCGTTCGGTCTCGGCTCCCTCCAAGCTGCCTCAAAGCCCCACGGCTCCAGGCTATCTACAAAGAAATATCGGGACTTCCATCCGTGAATGGCGGACGGAAGCCCCCCTAGTATCTTCCGATTAGGGCGTGGACTGAACATCCACCACTCCTGACTTCGGAAGTCTTGCTTCAACAAGAAAAAACTTGAAAACAGGGATACCCTCGGCTCGATGTCGGCCTCCCGACATAGAACCACGAAGCCGCAGAGAACCCGAATACTATTCGGGGTCAGCTGGGAAGGAGTAATTCTATAGGTGTTGAAAACCTGGATAAAGAAACTATGGATCGGGAAGCGGAGGCCGGCTTTCAGGTGGTCTTCAGATAAAACGAGAGCTCCTAGGTTTAATGGCCCGTTCACTTTACCCTCGCGACTGGGGACGGTCAGATGTAAGGTAGAGGGAATGCTATACACGATCCTAAGATTTTGACTCTCTCTCGGGTCATGGTCGAAGAGATGTCAAAAGGACTGGGTTCCCTATGTCCACGAGCCGAACTCCGACTCCCAGAAGCCATTCTAAAGGGAGTTGCAGAAATGGAAGAAGACAGAGGAAGGTGGAGACGGGACTAACCTGGTTCCCTAAGAGGGGCTAAAGCAATGCAAGGAGGGAAGAGGCTGCTTTCTCCTCAAGCGCAAGCACGGTGAAAGGCCCCTTCTGAGCGCTGCTACCCCACTTTTATAGGCACCCGGGGTTAGCTTCCCAACGCCTCCCCCCACATGCCACGACCCGACGGTTGGTGCCTCAGTTTTCGAGTTGGATTGGAATCCGAGGGGACGCGCCGGATCATATACGACTGCGATCCGCGTGATAGTCGAAGCAATGGCGGATGGATCACTCCAAGAAGTGCACCAACCGCTCTGATGAAGCCATGTGCCCCATGTTGCGTCAAGAATTCAAACGGGCAGCTGCTATGCGCCGTACCAGCAATACTGCTCCCCATATCCTCACCAACCAAATGCTGACACCTGTCCAGGAGCAAAAATCGGAGCAGAAGGCGCCCGGTTGCAGCACGCCGAATCGGATTCGCTATCATTTGAAAGGCTGATGCATTTACTACCATTTAATGCCCTTGCCCTTCGAGCCTACAGACTCGCTCGAAGCACAAGGGCAAGGGGGACAATTGTTGTACCATGACGGCTCACCCTCAGCCAGAACCGGCCCATTCCTGGGGTCCGACCCGGCCATCCCTTCAAGGCTCCAACTGCTGGAGGTCCGACCCACCGGGGCAGAGGTCCGAACGACCCTCTCCTGTTGGGGTCAGTGCTTTTGAATAAGTCCTAGGATTAGATACTGAGGATATAGACAAGGCAAAATGATAGAAAGAAGGGCCGAAATAGTTCAAGGAGACATAATTAGCAATAAAGTGCATGGTACATAAATGTTTATGCTTGTATATAGCAATAAGAAGATCAAAATAAGATACGTTAGGGTCTAGACTCGGAGCTAAAAAAGATAGACTAGGATAAGCATGAGTTATGGGTTTCAGGCGGTGTTGATAAACCTGCAAAACAAGAGCTGTTGGCAATATCTTTGGAGGTTGCTCAAGATCCAAAGAAGAAACACCTTGTAGTGACGAAGCCGGTGTAGGTAGAGAAGGTCCAAACCAAGGTTTTAAATCCCGTGGAACAGGGCTGTCCGATTTTTTCCTGGAACGGGATGCGTCGGCGTCCCGCCCCGTCCCGACACTCGGGACAGGGGATGTCCCAAGGTGTCCCGATTGGGACACTGGGATGCTAGCGGGATGTCCTGTCCCAACACATGGGATAATACCCCATCCCGGTGTCCCGCTGGGACCTGAGTCCTTGGTCCAAACAAAGATGCCAATGTAGCCTCGAAAGGAGAAAAGAATGAGACAAACTCAAAGAAAGTAATACCAGCAGAAACAAAATGATGCTGAGCAATTGGATCATAACACCTTTACCTCTTTTGTATATGAGAGTAATCCAAGAAAATATACTTAACAGATCGAGAAGATAGTTTGTCAACTTTAGGGCTAAGCAAGTGAACAAAGCAGGCATAACCAAACACCTAAGAATTTAGTGGAAACAGAGACTTGTCCGGGTAAAGACAAGAGAATGGTGTGTGACCATCAAAAACTAAAAATGGAAGATGATTAACGAGATAGCAGGCAATAAGAATAGCATCCCCCAATATTGTTTAGGCACATGCATCTGAAATATCAGGATGCAAGCCATATTTAGGAGGGTATAATTCTTACATTCAGCAATCTTATTTTGCCGAGATGTATAATAGGAGGTCTAATAAATATTATCATTGGAAGTAAAAAAAAAATTAAATAGGGAGCTTGCAAATTCTAAGGCATTATCAATATAAAGAGTTTTAATGGACAGAAAATTGAGTCTTTATTTCCATAGAATTCTTTGAATATACTGAAGATATCAAACCCACTCCGGAGAAGATAGATCTAAATGACCTAAGACAAATCATCAATGAAGGTAACAAAGTAGCGAAACTCAAAACGGAACGACACGAGACTGGGATCCTAGATGTTTGAGTGGTTAAGCTTGAAAGGAGTATTACAATGATGATTGACACTAGAGGGAAAAAACACGATAGTGCTTGCCAAACTCACAAGCAGCGCATGGCAAAGAGAACAAAGTAAAAGAAACAAACACAAATTAACTCAATAACAAGATGCCAAAATGGCCGAGTATGCAATGCCATAGAGAAAGATCTAAATCCTGAGTAGGAGGAGAAGCAGTAACAGTGGTAGCAGATTTCTCATCTAGATAGTAGAGACCTTATAACTCATGCTCACCACTAATTTGCTTCTTGGCCCAAAGATACTGAAGGACATGGTAGGAAGTAAAAAAGTAATTGAACAATCCAAAGAGTAGGTTATGTGACTTATGGATAAAAAACTAAAAGAAAAATTAGAAACATAGAGAAGTCTATCAAAAGGTAAAGAAAAGGAGCCATCAACAATAGATACAGGAGGATGAGTAGAAAAAAGGAATAAAATGAAATAGAGACAGGTTACCTTGTTACATGGGTGGAGACCAGAGTCTAGAAGCTAGGACTTATCATAGGTAGTAGCCAAAGTATACCCAAAAGATGGAGATGCAAGGAATGAAGAGGCATGTGGTTGCAATATTCTATCATACTCTGTCTTAGTAAGTGTAATCACATTGCTTGTGGATTTAAAAATAGGGGCAACACTAGCATGATTGATAATAGCTAGTTTGGCGGTCTTTGGTTCACCAAACTTCTGCCAGCACCGCTCAAAAGGATGGTTGGTGCGAGTGCGGTGAAGACATGGAGTAAAACTATGATCACGGCCCTGATCATGGCCTCGATCATATTTTCTAGAAGCAACATGAGCAGACTGATCACAATAGGTATAGATGAAAATTTAGAAGTAGTAGTGGTCGTAAATACTTGGACCACACGAGTAAGAGCACTAGTCAACGATCGAATAACAAAGTCAGATAAGGGAGACTACTGAACATAACTGAGACTACCATCCAACCTGGAGAGAAACTTGGTTACAAGAAATTCTTTATGTTGCTGCTTTAAGATGGTCATATCAATAGTAATGGGATGATAAATAGCCAGTTCATCCCACTTACCTTTAAGTGCTACAAAGTGGTCGTTGATAGAGTGCCCATCTTGATGAAAATTAAAAATCTGCTCATATAGAGCACACACATGGCTTATGTTCTTCTCATGCTCATAAATTTTCTTGAGAGCATCCCACATATCTTTCATCATAGAGAGAGATATAATATTGTGGGTTTATATCTATTCAAAAGTTAAGTGATAACTGCATAGTCATCGTCCTATTACTTATCCACAGTTTTAGTTTCTATCTCGCTAAAAGAATACTTGGAGGAAGAGGAGGCTATTGGAGAGGCGTCGGTGAGATGTTTCAACTTGTGTTGAGAACTAACAAAGAAATGGAAGGCTAAGCTTAAAAGATATAATTGGCACTATTCAACTTAATTGTATGCCCAAAGAGATAGATTTCTGAATTTTCGAAACAAGGTTTTAAATCCCGTGGGACGGGGCTGTCCTGGTTTTTTCATGGAACGGGATGCATTGGCATCCCGTCCCAACACTCGAGATAGGGGATGTCCCAAGGTGTCCCAATTGGGATGCTAGGATGCTGGCGGGACGTCCTGTCCCAACACATGGGATGGTACTCCATCCCGGTGTCCCACAAGACGTCTCGCTAGGACCTGAATCCTTGTTTCGAAGATGATGTTATAGAGATTCGTGGATAATGGTGGCAGCAACACAATGAAGAGAAGCCTTGATCACTGCATAGATAAAAAGAGGACCAAGAAATCTACACTCTCACCTGGGCATGGAAGCATGGAGAAGGCAGTAACGAGGTTTAGGCTCCTAAGAGGGTTGGCTGTAGCACCTTTGTAGTGCCCAATACAATTCATGGTTCCACTAGGATCTAGATCAGCCCTTGGAGCTTCTTCCTAAGGAGCGGAGACCTTAGGTGTCTTGAATGTTGGGTGGCAAGCCTTGAAGCTAGGGTTTCTTTCTTGCTTGGAGGCATATAAGAGAGGGAGAAAGAGAGGCGGCAAGGGGCAGTGGTAAAATGTTTAAGAGGGAAAGAAGGTAGAGAGAAAAAGGAAGGAGAGGATGTGGATGGTGGCTAGGGTTTTGGAGGGTGGCGGATGGAAGGGGAAAAGAAGAGGAAGGAGGATGGCTAGGGAGAGAGAGAAGGGAGGGGCGGCGGCTAGGGTTTTGGAGGGTGGCGGATGGAAGGGGAAAAGAAGAGGAAGGAGGATGGCTAGGGAGAGAGAGAAGGTAGGGGTGGTGGCTAGGGTTTTGGAGGGTGGCAGATGGAAAGAAAAAAAGAGAAAGGGAAGGAGGACGACTAGAGAGGGGGAAGTTAAGCTAGTACTCTGATTCTAACAGTATTAATAAAATCATATTGCCTCATGAAATTAGCCTTAGACTTTGCTTCCTTTGAGCAACCATCTGTTGAGCCAAACTTTCCTTTTTTTCCCCCAACCTCTTGACAAACTCCCAACTTCTCTAACACTCCAACCTTCATCAACCTTATCTTTCCTTATTTTACACCTGCGAAACCGTCTGAAACTGTTTATAATAGCGATGCTACAGGGTGTCCATTTATGTGCATGGAAAGTTCTTCTACCAGCAAGAAAGGGATGGATATAACCCATCAGCATTCGTGCTATACACAAGAGATGATTGAATTTAAAATTGCTTCGAAAAGATTTATTGTGCCATATGCAGCCACATGACTGGAGTTACATTTTGAAATTGGCATGATGAATGCAAGAAAGGGGTGGATGTTTATTGTGTCATAAGTAGACACATCAGCAAAAACTAAGTTTTTTGTATGACTAAGTACTGCACCAAAGCTTTTTCCTTCACCTGCTGACAACTTGGTAAACTGGTGGTTCGCACCCAATTATCAAAAGAGATTTTTCTATGTGTAAGTCTCCAAGAAAGTGACATGAATGTGATTCAAGCATGGTTTAATATGATTCAAAGAGAAATAACATAGGAATCAACTAGAAAACTAGACAGCCGGCATGGTCTTCCATGTACTCTCCAAAAGTATGCCCACTAAACCTAACCTTGGTGAACCTAGCAGACCAAATTAATTAGCATATCGACTTGGTTAGGTAAGTATTCAAAATTGCATTTCGGATCATTAATCTCTCTTAGGATTGTCAAATGTTTATATATAATTTGAGGATTGTAAATGTTTATATATAATTTGATGTTTTTTACTAGCCATTGGCAACAAGTCTTGAAGTAAGACAATGTTCTCATCTTAGACAAGCTATTGATTGTTATTGATGTTTGACATGTTCTGATTTTATGTGTTCTAAGATTTTGCCCCTTTTTGGGTCAGCTAACTTAAAGTCAAACCAATATATGTAAATATATTGGCCAATACCAAAACTTGTATACCACTTCAGAAATTTTTTATTTTCTTTATTATCTATCTTCTTTGTTTTTTTGGTATAGCAGATGGAAATACAGCTCAATATAGAGTGTAAATGCATCCAACAAAGTCAGAAAATAGTCTAAGCTCTGAAGGATAGTCACTAGGAGATCGATAAACGATCAAGATTTTTTTCAACCCTCTCTGACCTTCCATTTTAGCTAGAGATGATTGAGCTTTCGATTCATCTGGTTACCAATCATGCACCAAGATGGTGATATATGAAAATTTTAATAACCTTAGCGACTAGATGTACAAGCATGTGTCGTTGAGAATTGCTTACATATGAATTAACCTACATAAACCCTCCTTTAGAAGAAATTTTTGTGGTACCAAAATATTGACCACAAGCAAACAACTTTCACCTAGTCTTGTTTTATACAAGACATCTAAAATCTTGCAGAAGTTTCATAATCCCTTTTCTTCAGAAAAGGATCCATAATCCCCTGTCTGCCCAGCTGCCAAATATGGGCAGGTCCCTCACCCCTAAAGGAAGACAAAAAAAATAGAGCAGGTTCCCTCTATGAGCCTTAAGTATTTGTGAGAGAGTATAAATTTGTGTTCACATTCCATTAAGTAGTGCTATAACCGCACACCTATGTTATTACTATTACAAAATTACAATGCCCGAAGCTCAGACCCATTAGTGTCCATTCGACAAAACTAATGAAGATTTCTTCTTCCCATTACCAAATCTTTCTCTCTAAATCATCCTCAAACTTCTTCCATTGCTCTGCTTTGTCTAAGGAGCAGTTCTAGTGAAATCTAGCAGCATATATTTGGAGCAAGAATAAACGGAGTTGGCTGGGTCTTTCCTGAACTTGGATTTTACCAATGGCGGGAGGAGCAGGAGGGAACTCCAGGGAGCTGGACCAGACCTCGACGTGGGCTGTTGCTGCCGTCTGTGCCGTTATCGTCCTCATCTCCTTGCTTTTGGAAAAGGGTCTTCATCACCTAGGAGAGGTATCCAAGAAATATATGATTGCTTTGTTCTTTTTACTATTTATTGTATCAAAAATACCACCTTTTTTGGGTTTTTAGCAAAATATTTTTTCCCTTGCTTGAGCTTTTTTTTTTTTCCCTGCTGCTTGAGTATAAAGATATTCTGTTTATGTCAGTTTTGTACTGTAGGTCTTTAGAATTACAAAGTCATCATTAAATCCATGGTATTGGTTTTTCAAGGTTATTCATGGAACCCTTTTTCATTCCTTATAACTTGTTAACTATATATAAAAATCAAGGTTTCTTGGGTTTATGATGGTGTCATCTTTACATGTTTCATCTTTTGTAGAAGACTGTTTGTCATCTTTTTTCCTGCTCAAATGTCGAAGTCCTATATTCATTAGAAGATGAGAACAAATTATCTTTACATTTTATTTTGAGAATTTTGTTCTGTTTTGACTTTTGAGATTCATAAATAAGTAAGATCTCTTTTTTACTTTTATCATTATGTTTCTTTCTTTTTTTTTTGAGTGTTCTAAACTATAAATACAACCTCCCGCACCCCCCCCCCCCCAAAAAAAAAAAAAAAAAAAAAAATCCTGTCACAATAAGGAGTTTTCTTATTCATAATTATGTACCTGCTCTATTAATGGAAAAATATGTGTTCTTTTCTATCCTTAGTATCTGTTGCATCAATTGCTACTTTAAATGGTTTTCAGAAGAATTAAAATTTTTTTTGGCTTGTGTTAGCCTGGGTTTGCTTATTGAGCATTTTCTTTTATTGGTTATATCTAGATTAGAGACTGTTAGAATTATATCATTCCTGAGTTTACCTGATTTCTTGCTCAATGCTATTCCATACTTTTTTAGTCATTTTTTCTTGAGTTATACATAAAAGAGTTTATTTTATTTTTAATCACAAAAAGCTTTATATTTCTAATGTAATTCAGATGTTAAGGAATCTGAGTTGTTCCTCCTTTACTACACTTAGATAATTAAAGCATGGTATTCAAGTTTCTTTATTTTCTTGCCTTGTGATTTTCATGTGTTGTAGAAATATACACCTCATTCTTTTTCATATGTGTGTCAGGTAGAAATTTGATGCTGGTTTTTTCCATTGTTTTTTTTTGGGGGGTGTATTTTGATTCATTGCTGGGCATAAACTGGAGTTTGAAGTTTTTAACTTTTGTTTCATGGATTTCAATTTCAGTGGCTTTCTAAGAAACACAAGAAGGCTTTATTTGAAGCTCTGGAGAAGGTTAAAGCTGGTAAGAGCACACTTTTCTTTCCTATGATTATGAACTGCCCAGTCATTATTAATTCAAAATTTCAAATGTTTCTTCACATGCACTAATATTTTCTATAAATGAATAATTTACATCTGATTAGTATGCTTTTGGTTTGATTTTAATATTCATAGTCGTTTCTTTTTGTTCTGAACATCATATAGCTTGTTAATTTCTTTCTAGTAATTAATGACATTGTATCATCTTCTTTTATGGATTTTAGGTATTATTACAAATGAATTTGCTGCTAATATAAGTCTCATGCATTCCATTCTTTCATTGATCTTGCAGAGTTGATGATTCTTGGTTTCATTTCCTTACTGCTGACTCTTGGACAGAATTGGATTGTGAAAGTCTGTATACCTGATAAAGCTGCAAGCACCATGTTGCCATGCCGCTTAGAAAAGGAGGAAGTGGCAGCAGAGAGGGGTGAAAGAAACCATAGTAGACTATTATGGGATGCACTCTTGGATTCAAACCCAAAGCGAAGGATCTTGGCTGCAACTTCAGCTGGTTCTTCATGTTCTTCAGTAAGTTAATCTGCCAGATCAAATTGCTTATGGTGGTTCCAATAGCAACATTCGTAAAAGCTTTGAAAATAAAAGACCATGATTGTGCAATTACATGATGTTTTGTGCTAGCATAAATAGCTAATATGCTATATTTTCTTGAATTGATATCATTCTGAATCTCTTTTTTTTAATCCATAGGGTAAGAAGGGGAGATTGTCAGCAAATTTTTGGGGTCTTTCTCTACATGGTATTTTGGGATTCTGAATTTTTGTGTTGAGGAAAGGTTTTGGACCTTTGGTAATCAGTTTCTTGGTTATTAAGAGTCCTACTGTACTTGTAAAACAAGTTATGAAATATTATAAAAGTGACTATTAGGATGGCTAAGAAAAACACTATAATAGATTTATTTTGAAAGAACGAAGGATTTCTTTAGTCCAAGTTCTCGAGCATTCTCTCTCTCTCTCTCTCTCTCTCTCTCTCTCTCCTCTTCTCTTCTTGATCTCTCTTCAGTTATATTTGATCTCTGTTTTTAATCTTCAAGATCTAGCTTCTCTATTGCTTTCTATATAAATAAAAATCCGTGATCCAAATTTCTCTTATAGGACTACTAAGGACCTGCACCAATTGACAAGTTTTCCTTTTAGTTTTTTGGATATTTCAAATGCCAAGGAACACCTTTTCTACCTTATTTTCTGTAAACAAGACAACAAGGTGAATTGCCGGCCGAAACCCTACTTTGACCTGTTCCCTTGGTCCTCCCATTTAATGCAGGTGATTTCCAAGTGGTCATGCATTAGCTCTTTTTCCTTATCTTTGGTTATTATCTTGTAATCTACACATCACGGTACTAAAATATGTGATTATGCCATCTTTCCTAATAACAGTCTAGTGGTGGCATTTGAAGTAGCATAACCACAAAAAGCTAAATGTTGTACCATTTTAGCATACCGTCCAGGTGATACTCGTTGGAGTCCATAGAAAGCCTACATGAGTCAATGAACCTGATTAGGAAACCGCCTTGACATATATCTAGATAATTCCTCCCTTAGATCACCTTATCAAGATCTCCATATTAGATGGTGTTCTTCATGTTCGGTTGCCATCCATTTCACATTTTTGATGGTACTAGAGAAAGAACGATACGAATTGATGCCACCTTTGTCATTAGGCTCGTAATTAAGCTATACTGTTATGAGAAGCTGTGAGGTTGACTTTGTATCTATCAAAGATACCTAGGAGTGTGCATTCAATTTTTTCGGTTCAAACCGAACCAAAGTTTTAAAAAACCGAACTTATAAATTTGCATGTAGTAGAACTAAAAACCGAGCTGAAGTAGCCTAAAACCGAACAAACCAAACCAAAATAATTTCGGTTCGGTTCAGTAATTCAGTTTTGGGCTTATTTGTACGAGGCTTTTGTTTTGGTTTGAACTTATAAAGTTCTTAAATAATTTCATTATTTGAATTGCAGAATTATAATTGAACCTAGTATTCTTATTTAAATTCAAATCATCAACGAACCTTTCAAAAAAAGTTTAATTTAATAAAATTACCTCCAGTTCTTTGCAATCTACCAATATAATATTTATTATAGGTCTAGAAAAGGCAAAGATGGATTTTTATTGTATTTTATATTTTTGGTTTTCGGTTAACCAAAGTTATCAAATTAAATACCAAAAACCAAACCAATTAAAAAACTTTGGTTCAGTTTTAAACCGAAACCAAAATTTTTTGAAGAAAAACCGAACCAAGACCAAAATAATTAATGGTTCAGTTCAGTTTTCAGTTAACTGAACTATTTGCACACCCATAAAAATACCATCACTTTATACTTGATTTTGTAAACCTACATGAAAATGATGGGCTGAACACCTTCCGGATTTAGGACCAATCTCATTTTTCATTAGTGTTATGGTATTTTTTTCATGGTGGATTCCAATTCTGAACCCTCTTTGATTTCATCAGATGAAAATGGTTAGCTCTCTTGTAGAAGGTCTTTGTCTGTCTTACCTCTTTCGCTTCTATTAGACCTTCAAAGTGACAGCTCCTTTTTGTGATGATATCCATCATTCTCCTTTAGCATACAGCTCTTCTCGGGTAAGTGATTCACTATTGCTCCCCCTTTTCCCTATAATTTCTTAGTAAGGAAGATGCACCAGAAGGACTTGAAGGCCTCAAATTGATATATTCTTCACTTTTTTTCACTTTGTTGAGGCTGCAAAACCAGGATTCCCGAAACCGTCCCGTACCTCCCGGTATGGGGCGTTCCGTACCGTACCAGCCAAGAGCCAGTACGGTTCGCCACCGAAAAATGGTCTAGACACCGGACCATTGACAAAAAAAAAAAAAAAAATCATATTGGTACGGTACAGTACACCCGGTTCGGGTTGGTTCGGGCTTGGTTCGGCCCGGTTCGGGTCGGTTCAGGGTCGGTTCAGTGAAAGGGGGGAAGAAAGATTGTTTTTTATTTAATTTGGCACGCCGGTACATCTTACGGTACCATACCATACCATACCGCCTGCTGACCGGTACGGGTCCCGGTACCCCGGTACCGGTTCAGCAGATCTTGTGCAGTAGATCTTGTGCAAAACTGTTTAGTGCTGGCTGATCACGGTAAAAAGAGGTTTTATCTGAGATTTTAAAATATATTTCAGTATTCACACATGACCATCCTTTGTGGGGAATATGCTACAAATACAAGCTTCTTAGTTTTGTCTTCCAAATTTGTTCTCATTTGATCTAGAGTGTGAACAGATCATGTGGAACCAAATACTTGAAAGTAATCAATTAATGATTTCATTTCAAGGTTGGCCAAACAGGCCAGCTACTTTGTAGGTGTGATATTGGTTTAGCACTGCACTGCACCAACACATGATATGCTCAATCATGCTTTTTAGAGGAAGATAGGTACGTGATGGGTTTGGCTCCAATTCCGAGGTGATCAAGGACCTGGTAGATCTCGTTGATGGTGATCTCACCACCACCAGTATGGTTGAAGAATCTAAAGATGCTGTAGAGGTGGAGGGAGTATAGGCTGGAGGAGTGGAGGCAAAACAAAGACGGGCCTGATGAAGTTCAAGGTGACTGGCAGGGGTAGGCAACAATGACATTGTCAGCAAATCATTTGCAAGAGAGAGGAGATATTGTAACTAGTGTTGGAATGGAGAAAGTTTGCAACGAGGTGGCCTTGGGACCGCTTGAAACAGGTTGGAATTGATAGAAACCAGGTGGATCTGGTCAGTTCATCCTGGTTTGGAGCAGCTTTGCCCTGTCCAAACCATCTTGATTCCTAGATGATTCAATGGTATGACCTGAACAGCTTGGTTCAAAACAATTGTCAATCCTTGTTTCATTTATTCAAAATGCTGAAATGAAGCCTTCATATTTATGACCATAAAAGGAACCATGTTCTTAGATAGGCTTTTATCATAAATCTAGTTCCTACATAAGACTAAGTGCTTTATCTTGTGCTATGCCATCCCATTTTGTTTGCCATGATATTTTGCTTTTATGTGCAAGGACAAGACCTTTGCCTCCTTATTCTATGCTCTACATACTAAGCATGGAGAAGCATGGAGTTCATTATATATATATATATATAGAGAGAGAGAGAGAGAGCCAGGCTAGAATCCAGTCATTCGGATATGGACTTAGATCAAGTTAGGTTAAAACTGGACCATGGGGCCCTACATTGATGATCCAAGCTGTTGGATGTGATCTATTACCTCAAAACTACTTATACACCAAAAATTATATAATTTGGAGACCCTAGCCTATGCATCTAAGTGATAAAAAATATATCAAATTTAGTTTTATTTAGGATGTCCAATTTTTGACAACTAGATGCATTGGCTAGGAATTTCCAAATCATATGATATTTGGTGTGCAAGTAGTTTTGAAGTAATAGATCACATTCAACGGCTGGGATCATATTGATGTAGGACCTTCATTATGGAGTTTTGACCTAAACTGGATTTGAGTATAGATCCGGTGAATCGGATTTTAGCCTGGCTATATATATATGCCCTTAATTTTTCTTTCAAATAGCTTGAAATAAAATCATTGAATTTTTCATATTCATGAAAATATCTTGAAAATCTCGGGTATTCATTAAAATATATTAGAAACCATTATAGTTTGTTCCACATTGTCCCATCATATCGAAGTAGACAAGCTTTAATGGTATTTTGCTCCTGATAGAAAGTGTCCAAATGGTAGGTAGTGTGTCATATTCACTCCCCACATATAACATCTTGATGGAGAATTCCTAGGCTTAGAATCCATCTAGTAGTTTCTTTGCAGAAATCTTCTTAAGCCTTTTGTGTGTCACGTAGTCAAGCCGACCATGCCATAATGATGCAATGTCTTGTTGGCCGGTACTTTTAACGTATGCATCACAAAGACAAAGGGATTGTACACTTTTCTTTCAACAACATAGTCAAAATAAATCCTCTAATATTATCAATAACATTGAGATCATGTAGTTTAACACAACAGGCCAAGGTTCGGTATATCGGTACCGGGTGCCGTACCGGTGGCCGACCGATACCGGTTTGGTACCGAACCGTACCGTGCCGACACGGTACGGCGGGGCATACCGGTTCAAACCGGTACGCCCAATTTTTTTTTGATTTTTTTTTTGTTTTTTTTAATTTTAATATTTTATTTTATTTTTTAAGGGTTTAGGGTTTAGGGTTTACTTTTTAAGGGTTTAGGATTTAGGGTTTAGGCCGGTTTAGGATTTAGGGTTTAGGATGGCGTACCGCTTTAGGGTTTATGACTAAATACTAATATTTAGGACTATTTTCAATTGAAAAAAAAAAATGATAATTAAACTAAGATTATCAGCAATTAATGAAAGTCAAATGTAGCATAAACATATAATTACATACCAATGTTTATAATCGGGGAGTGACGATGTCCATAAATATAGGGATCATGTATGTACTCTATAGGAAATTCGGCATGTCCCTCCTGCCAGGCAGCATAATACTCCTCTAAGCTCATCCCAGGAGGTATGCGTGATGGGTCATAACTAATCGCAGATCCCTCTCTGATGTCCCGACTCTGAGAGTTGTCTAGAGACTAACGATATGGCAGTGCAAGGGAATCCAAATATACCAGCAACAAAATCAGATGCATAAGATGCTTCGGGATAATAACCACTGGATGCTGACGTCTCAGATGCACCATATGGATCATATGGATCAGAAGCTGTTGGTAGCTGCGGATAAGAGGATCCAGAATATGAGGATGATCCAGATACATCCATGGATTCTACTCTACGTACAAAAGCTGCAGCTGTATTGTGTCCCGAACGACCACGCGGAGCTCGTCGCCTATATGGAATCATATCACCACGGGGTCTATCAGATGGTACTCCATGATCTGTATCCTGCGTGGTATGGCAAAACTGCGACTCTCCAGTGAATCGAATAGGAATAGGTGGCTGCGGCTCTTGTCCTCCTGTCCCTCCCTGATCACTAGATCTTCCACTATCTGAAGCACTATCATCACTATCTCTGGTATCTGAATCTGAGTGGACTGAGTACTCCGATGGAGGTGCAACTGCCTTTCCTTTTCTTCTGTCTCCAGGTCTACTAGATGGTGGGGACGGATGATGTGCTGTATCTGCTGGAGCCCTGTGAAGAATATGACTTGTTGCCCATTGTCCGCATCCACCCCAGCCTCACTAGCTACAAAACTAGCTGGTCGAGGAGGCGATCCTGGCTCATCAAGCTATGGCGTCTGCTGCTGACCCATGACCCATCCAATCATTGGATCTTCATCCTCATCAACATATGAACTTGCAGTGGGATCGGGATATTTCAATTCTACTTCTTCCTGAATACATCTTAGCCTCAACCTTTAATTATAGTGTACATACACAAGATCGTTGAGGCGTTTCTGTTTCAGACGGTTCCTCTGCTTGGAGTGGATAAGACCAAATGTAGACCAGTTGTGCTCACATCCACTGGAGGACACCGTCTGTGAGAGGATCTTCACTACAAGAACCTTCAAATGTTTAGCAGATCCACCAAAATGCACCCACCATTCAGCTGCAAAAACATTACATCATTTAGAATTTTAGATTTGGCAAAATAAAAATTTAATCCTGATATAATATTAGACTTACTCCTTAGTAGTACCTACCAGGATTCATTTTTGATTTACTTCTGACCGCTACAGTGGATCCAAATGAATCTGTGCCCTCCCTAAAAAATTTCGTCTGTCAGAAAAAAAATTTGTTAGCTTGTTGAAATTAATGCTCTTAAAAATCATTCAATAATTTCAACCTAACTTCTTCAAGGCACATAGCAGCGATATCTGGATCGGGCTCCATCTTATATATAATATTGCGTAGGGCAGACATAAAATCCTCATCTATGGCAATGTCCGGTACGGAGTACTGAAATCTCGGATTTAGATAGTAAGTTGCACATATATTCTAATAATCAGTCAAGCGTACTTGTATGAATCTAATTGAAACTTAATTTTTAGGGACTTCATAAAATACTACGTACCTGCTAGATGCAAATCCGAACTCATTTGATAACTCCACCGTCCATCAATGATCCGGATATACTCATATGCATGTAATGGATCTGCCTCCTGGATCTTTTCCTTTGCCCTTTACATCATGAAATATAAGAAGCCCATCTGAGCATACCTCTCGGAGTCCACGGCACGAAGTACCTCATATAGAGGCTTGATAGCCTCCACTACTCTCTCAGCCCGCTGCCAGAATGTCTGTCTCGTCACTAAATTCTCCACATTGCTTCCCTCAGTATTTGCCCTGGCATATCTGCTCTTCTGCCAGTCCTGACTGATAAACATCTGACGCAGCTCTGCTTTTTTGCTAAGAAGACTATCAAGTGCAATGTAATTAGTAGCAAACCGTATGACCTCTGGTCTCAATATTTTTTTCCCTGTAAAGCTCCTCATCAATGATAAGACCCATGTATGGTTATATATAAATCTGGTGATAGACTGTGCTAGCTCAACAATTTTCTGCACCTTGCGAATTTTACCAATATCCATCAACATGAGGTCTATACGATGTGCAGCATAAGGGATCCAGAAAATATTCGGCCACCGCTCCATCAAGATCTGCCCTGCGGTCCTGTACTGTGGTCCATTATCAATGATAACCTGCATGATATTATGCTCTCCCACCTGATCAATCACCTCCTCCATCAATCTGAGAATATAACTGGCGTCGTGCACATGATCTGAAGCATCAATAGACTTCTGAAAAAAAGTCTTCCCATCACAATAAGTCAAGAAATTAATGATGCTCCATCTAATAGGACCAGTCCAACCATCACACATCACCGTCAATCCATACACGGGCCACTTGCTCTGATATGACTTATTGTTGTCCAGAAGATAACCATAGATATCCCTCGATGATGGAGGATCTACACCTGCACCAGCAGCCTGTATAGATGAAATAGCAGAGCGATAATATGGATTGTCTGCTGCATAGGCTGGGATATAACTGAAATGAAACCAGGAGGAGATGATCCGCCACATATCCTTCTTATCATTTTTCAGCATTGTGTCAATCCTCTGTTGCTTGGAATATCTATTGAAAAATGCATGTGGATCGACATCATGGATAGTGGCTCCCTCTGGAATGTCCCTGGGCCTGGAAGACTTCCTTCTACTGCCAAATGCTCCCAACATGGATGCAATACGGCCGGTGCCTCTCCTGACGGGCTCTCTGACTGAGGAGGTCCTCCTAAACTGTCTCAGACTCTCCTGGAGCACTAGCAGAAGCAAATCCCGATCCTGACTCAAAAACAGATGGCCCGAATTGCTGTCTATGCCTAGCTGCCTCCTCCTGCTGCCTCTACTCATACAAGCTCGCCTGAATAGCAGCCTCCATCTGTGCCTCCTCATCAGAAGGAATAGATGCTTCCTCTGACTTCCTGGAGTGATAAGAAGGTGGTTATGTGGCTCTGCGGTCCACCTATGCCTTCTTTTTTGCTATTCTTTCCTTTCCAGCTTTAAAATCAGCAAAGTGTTTCTTTATCAACTGACGGACCTCCTATGGACACTGTCAGCATGCAAATAAATCAGGATAGCCGCCAGCCAAGTGCTACTTCAACCTTATTACCCTCCACTTTTGAATTCGGTATTGCACCATTTACACCTCCAGTGATGCCGACCCGAGAGCATCTCTCCATGTGACCAGCCAATATCCCGCTCCGGATCCTTCTTCCTCCTTGATGGATCCATACCTGAATATTTAAATTACATATAAGGTTAATAATAATGTTTATTAATTAACACTTTATTAACCTAATTTTTAAAATTTAATTTATTTTTTAAATTTTTTATTTAAAAAATTTAAAAAATAAAGAAAAATAAAAAATTTAAATTTTAGATTCATGTAGGATTCCATCATACATGCTATATATATATTTTTAAAGATCCTAGAAATGCATTAAAAGTCATTTTTTTTTCAATTTAAAACCTACGGGCACTATTCATGAGATGCACAAAACTTGAATAAATCGATTACATATAAGGCCAATAATAATGTTTATTAATTAACACTTTATTAACCTAATTTTTAAAATTTAATTTATTTTTTTATTTTTTTATTTAAAAAATTCAAAAATAAAGAAAAATAAAAAAAAATTTAAATTTTATATTCATGTAGGATTCCATCATACATGCTACATATATTTTTTTAAGATCCTAAAAATGCATAAAAAATCAATTTTTTTCAATTTAAGACTTACGGGCACTATTCATGAGATGTACAAAACTTGAATAAATCGACATGAAATTTATAGTGAGAGTAGCTTACAAGCCCTAGATTAATAATTTATAATTACAGTTTTTTTTAAATTATTATTTTTAAATTAATTTATTAATCTGAAATTAATTTTTAATTTAAAAAATTATATACTTAACAAAAAATTAAGATTTTAGTATCATTGTGTAAATCTATCCTAGATCTACCACATACTCTAAAATCATATCTGACAAATAAATTTTGACAACATTTCTTAATTTTTTATTTTGCATGGATTTTAACAAAATTAACGCTACGAAAGACGAAAATACGGAAAAAGAAAGGTATACGGACCTTTATTCTAGCTTTCCCTTTGATTTTTGCAGGTTGGATTGGCTTTAAATTGATCCACGAATTTTTTTTTTGATCTTTTTTCCTTCCACGGTGCTGCAGTAGAGAGGCAGCAGAAAGAGCTCTCTGTGCCTTTTCCCTTCTTAAAATCCAAGCAAACCCCCCCTTTCAAAGCAATCACATGGCTACAGTGCCATGTGAAAAACAAAAAGAAAAGCCCCACATGCTCTCTCCCACCGTACCGACCCGAACCGGACTGAATCGCACCGAATCGCCTGGCTCGGGCCTGTTTCGACTGGTTTAGCACTCGTTCGGGTCTGGTTCGGTGCGATACTTTTTTTTTTTGATTTTTAGGGTGGTTGTGCCGCTTTTTAAAGCCGAACCGTGCCGGCCGGCCGCCGGTTCGGTTCGATATGCCCCGAACCGGCCGGTTCGGCACGGTTCGGAAAACCCTGCAACAGACTTGCTGGAATAGTCGAAGATGAGATTTATGCTCATACTATGGTAGACACTCATCAAATTTAAAGGTGATGGTTCTCATGCCAGTCCTATTAGGTTTCACCTCAGTGTTTCCTTCACATTGCATCAGATGTATGAAGTGCTTGGTGGTTATAGTTGTGAATTGCCCTTTGTACTTGTGGAGGTCCGACAATAATGATGTGGCTTGGACTATATGATGATAGGTTATGGAGCCAATGCTGCAAACCTTCTTGTAGTTGATGGTAGCAAAGTATCTTTCTTGATCTACACCTTAATGAATGTCAGCACTGGTCTTTCATGAAGGGACCTATCCATAACAAGTTTTCAACATTGATACCATCACCCATATCGGTACCCAACAGGTTCATTGTTGGTACTATGCACTAGGTAGATCTTGGATATTTATATAGGGCCAAGAGTCCCAAATAACACCAGCCGTCTAGCCTTTTTGGTTGATGTCCTGGGTTGTTGCATGGAACCACATTATGTTTTCCTTATGAAGAGCTTTTCAAGTCCCATGCTTGTTTAGTATCTCGTCATCTTGTACATGATTAATAAAGTCCTTATCGATGAAGACCTTAACTCAAACAAAGCCTTTCAATTCTTTACTTGCTGGTTTTGCCTAGCTTTATTGTTCTCTTGCATCTTTACCTGCTCCAAATCCATTTTGGCAGAAGTCTCCTAAAGATCTTGTCCTTATAGATAAGCTTTTGTGCAAAGCATCCAGTATTGGTAGTTGATACTCTTAAGGTCCATGTTGTATTGTGTTAGACCACCACCACCTAAATCCATCTTTGGCAATGCAAATTGATCTATTAACATTGTTCTTCTAGTCCTCGTGAAGTTGGAAGCCTCACCAAGTCTTCTAGCAAAGTCTCATACAATGTGGAGCAAGGTTCACCGAACCGCTACGATGTTGTATTGGTCGGCTATGGGTATGGAATGGTACCAACTTAATGTTGTATTGACACTTGGGTGGCATCCTAGTTTATTGACTAACATGTCATTTTCTTTTTTTTCTTTTTTTCATTTTTTAAAATCTTTTTTAGTCATTATTTTGATCAAGGATCCTGGTATCGGTATCGGGACCCGTACCGGCACTAGGTCAACCGGCATGCCCAATTTTTTTAGGGTTTAGGGCCCAATTTTTTTTTGTGTTTAAGATTTAGGGTTTAGGATTTAAAAAATGCTAATACATTAAAGTAAGCCTCCAGCCATTAATTCTAATCAAAATAAGATACAAAATTATAATTAAAGTAAGATTACTAGTAATTTATGTAAGTGAAATATAAAATATAAGCATAATTACATATTGATATTTAGAATCGGGTCGAGTATCGATATCCATAAATATCGGAATCATTAATATACTGAGGAGGAAGATCAATAAATCCCTCTAATCAGGCAGCATTATACTCCTGTAAACTTATCCCGGGAGGTATGCGTGATGGGTCGTAACTTATCATAGATCCCTTGTCAAGGTCCTGACTCTAAGAGGTATCCAAAAACTAATGATATGACTGTACAGGGATTCATCCAAATATTCCAGCAGTAAAATTAGATTCGTAAGATGCTTCGGGCTGTATGGGATAATAATCACTAGAAGATGTCTTGGATGTATTATATGGACTATATAAATCACAAGCTGCCAGTACTTGTGGATAAGAGGATCCTGAATATGAGGATGATCTTAATACATCCATGGATCCTACTTCATGTGCAAGATCTGCAGCTGCATTGTATCCTGAACGACCTCGCAGAGCCCATCGCCTATATGGAATCATATTATCATTGGGTTTACCAGCTGGTGTACCATGGTCTATATCCTGTGTGGCATGACTAAACTGTGACTTACCAGTGAATCAAGATGAATAGTCAGTTGCGTCTCATGTCCTCCGGCCCCTCCCTAATTACTATATCCTTCACTATTTGAAAAAGTACTAGTACCACTCTCTTT
This sequence comes from Areca catechu, assembly GCA_021397845.1. NCBI lineage: Eukaryota > Viridiplantae > Streptophyta > Magnoliopsida > Arecales > Arecaceae > Areca > Areca catechu. Next base: position 132,465,744 of record CM038049.1, read on the forward strand.
GGTGTCCGAATCTATATAAACTGAGTGTTTTGATGGAGATGTAACTACCTTTCCTTTTCCTATCTCTGGGTCGAATAGATGGCAGGAAGGGATGATATGATTATCTATTGGAATCCTATGAGGAATATTGCTTGTTACTCATTATTCAGCATCTACCCCAGCCTCGCGAGTTACAAAACTAGCTGGTAGAGGAGGCAATTCTGGCTTATCAAGCTCTAGCTCCTATTGCTGATTCACGATCCATCCAATCATCGGATCAAGGTTTTAAATCCCGTGTGATGGGATTGTCCCAATTTTTTCATGGAACGGGTTGCATTGGCATCCCGTCCTGTCTTGACACTCGGGACATGAGATGTCCCAAGATATCCCGATTGGGATGCTGGCGGGACGTCCTGTCCCAACACATGAGATGGTATCCCATCCCAGTATCCCACCAGACGTCCCACCAGCACCTGAATCCTTATATCGGATCTTCATTCTCATCACTATAATTACTTGCAGTAGGATCGGAGTATTTTAGTTCAACTTCTTCCTGAATGCACTTTAGCCTCAACCTTAAATAATAGTATACATAAACAAGATCGTTAAAACGTTTCTATTTTAGACGGTTCTTGTACTTGGAGTGGATAAGGCCTAAGGTAGATCGATTGCACTCACATCCACTAGATGACACCGTTTGGGAGAGGATCTTGACAGCAAGAACTTTTAAGTATTTTGCAAATCCACCAAAATACGTCCATCTTTGAGTTACAAAAGATATTAAATTATTTAGAATTTTAGATTCAGCAAAATTCAAAAATCAATTTGAATCTAATATTAGACTTAGTACTTAGTAGTACCTACCAGGATTCATTTTTGATTTACTTTTGATGGCTACAGTGGATTCAAAAGAATTTGTGCCAGGGTTTGTTGTACCGTTCCTATTGCCCGGTACGAGGCGTACTATATCATACCGACCAAGAGCTGGTATAGTTCATGTATAAAAATCGATACAGCATTAAAAAATAAAAAAAATTAATTCTGTACCGGTACGGTATGGTACCGTATCGGTACGAACCGCCCGGTTCGGGTCGGTTTGGCCCGGTTCGGGTCGATTTAAGCTCGGTTCATGTTCAGCTCAGCGAGGGGGGAGAAAGATTGTTTTTTTTAATTTAGCATGCCAGTATGGTATGGACCAAGGTCCGCTGAACTAGTACCGGGACCCGTACCGGTCAGCGGGCGATACGGTACGGTCCGTACCATACCGTACCGTACCGGTATGTGTACCGGCATGCCAAATTAAAAAAGAACAATCTTTCTCCCCTCCTCTCACTGAACCGACCTCGAACCGTCCCGAACTGGGCCGAACCAGGCGGTTCATACCGGTCGGTACTGTACCGCACCGTACCGGTATGGAAATTTTTTTTAAATTTTTTTTCAAGGTCCGGTGTCCGGACCGTTTTTTGGTGGTGAACCGTACCGGCTCTTGGCCGGTACGGTACGGTACGCCTCATACCGGGCGGTATGGGACGGTACCGCGAGCCATGGTATGGACCGTACCGTATCGTATCGCTTGCTAACCGGTACGGGTTCCGATACCAGTTATGTGGACCTTGTATAAAACGGTCCGGTACTCGAATCGTTAAACAAAATTAACAAAAATTAAATTTCGTCTGGTACGGTACCGTACCACCCGTTTCAGCCCGATTCGGGCTCGGTTTGGCCCGGTTCGGGTCTATTTCATGTTTCAAATAGAAATCTTTGCTTGAGAGGGGGGAGAAAGATTGTTTTTTTTAAAAAAAATATCAGTATGCATGCCGGTACGGTACAGTACGGACCGTACCATACCGGCCGCTGACCGGTACGGGTCCTGGTACCGGTTCAGCAATCCTTGATCTGTGCCCTTCCTAAAAAATTTCATCTAGAAAAAAAACTATTATTATCATATGTTGTTGAAATTAGTGATAATAAAAATCACTCAATAATTTCAACCTAACTTTTTCTATGCATATAGCTTCGATATCTGGATCGGGCTCCATCTTATATATAATATTGCATAGGGCAGACATAATTTGTTTATCCATGGCAATGTCCGGTATGGAGTATTGGAATTTCGAATTTAGATAGTAAGCTGCACATATATTTTAATAATTAATTAAGTGAACTTGTATAAATATAATTAAATTTAAATTTTAGAACATTCATGATTTACTGCATACCTGCTAGATATAAATTCAAACTTATTTGATAACTCTACTGCTCATCAATGATTCGGATATACTCATTGGCATGTCTGGATCTGCCTTTCGGATTTTTTTTTTTGCTCTTTATATCATGTAATATAGGAAGCCCATATGAGCATATCTCTCAGAGTCCATGGCCCGAAGTACCTTATAGAGACTTGATAGCCTCCACTATCCTATCGGTCCGCTGCCAGAATGTCTGTTTCGTCACTAAATTCTCAATATTGCTCCTCTCATATTTGTCCTAGCATATCACTCTGCCACCACTCTTGACTGATAAACATCTAATGCAGTTCTACTTTCTTGCCAAGAAGACTATCAAGTGCTATATAATTTATAGCAAACTGTGTAACCCCTGGTCTCAATATTTCTTTCCCAGTAAAGTTCTTCATCAATGATAAGATCCATGTATGATTATAGATGAATCTGGTGATAGTCATGCTAATTTAATTTACGGATTTTTTCAATATCAATCAATATGAGGTCAATACAATGTGCAGTACAAGGGATCCGGAAAATCTGCGATTGCCACTGCATCAAGAGCTGTCTTGTGGCTCTATACTGTGGTTCATTATCTGTGATGACCTGCATGACATTCTACTCTCTCACTTGGTTAATCATCTCCTCCATCAATCTAAGAATATAACTGCTGTGGTGCACCTGATCTAAAGTATCAATAGATTTATGAAAAAAATTTTTTATCATAATAAGTCAAGAAATTGATGATGTTCTGTCTAGTAGGATCAGTCTAACCATCACACATTACTATCAATCCATACACGAGCCACTTATTCTAATAGGAAGCAATCAATTTTTCTAGCTCTTTATTGTTGTCCAAAAGTTGATCATAAATATTCCTCAATCCTAGAGGATTATACCTGCACCAGTAGCCTGTATAGAGGCAACAACAGAGCGATAATATGGGTTGTCTGCTGCGTGCACTGGGATATGACTGAAATGAAACCAGGATCCGATGGCCTGCCACATATCGTTCTTCTTATTCTTTTCAGCATGCTATCAATCCTCTGTTGCTTGGAGTCTCTGCTAGGAAAGGCATGTGGATCGATATCATGGATAGTGGCTTCTGCTGAAATGTTCTTGGAAGACTTTTTTTTACTACCAAATACTCCCAACATGAATGCAATATGGCTGGTATCTTTCTTGACGGGCTCTCTAACTGAGGAGGTCATTTTAAATTGTCTTAGACTTCTTGCAATACTTGCAAAGTTCAATCCCAATCCTGACTCAAAAGTGGATGGTCCAAATCGCTATCTCTGTCTGTCCATCTCCTCTAGCTTTTTGGAGTAATAAGAAGGTAGTTCTATGGCTTTGCGGTCCATCTTTGCCTTCTTTGATATTTTTTTTCTATTTTGAAATCAGCAAAATACTTTTTTATCAATTGATGGACCTTCTGTGGACACTATCGGTATGTAAATACATTAGAATAGCCATCAGCTAAGTGGTGCTTTAACCTTGTTATCCCACCACTTTTGAATTCTACATTGCACCATTTATACCTCCAGTGATGCCGACCCGAGAGCATTTTTCCATACAACCGACCAATATCACACTTCAAATCCTTCTTCCTCGATGGATCCATTCCTGAATATTTAAAAAGCATATAAGCTCAATAATTATGTATATTAATTAGTTTTTTATTTATTTATTTTTTTATTTAATTATATAATTTTTTATTTTTTAAATTTAAAAAATATAAAAAATTAAAATATTATAAAAAATAATTTGATTTTAGATCCATGTAAGATCCTATCAATAGATGCTACATATATTTTTTTAAGACACTAGACATGCATGAAAGGCCACTTTTTTTCAATATTAAATCTAGAGTATTATTTATAAGACGCATCAAAACTTGGATAAATCGATACGAAATTTATAGTGAGAGTAGCTTACGAGCCCTGTAACAATAATCTATAATTATAATTTTTTAATTAATTATTTTATTTTTTTATTAATATTTTTATTTAAAAATAATTTTTAATTTTAAAAATCATATACTTAACAAAAAATCATGATCTTAGCATCATTGTGTAGATCTTTCATAGATCTACAACATACTCAAATCATGCCAAAAAAAATTTTGACAGTATTTTTCTTATTTTTTCATTTTTTATGAATTTAAAAAAAAAAGGAAGAGGGAGAAAGAGAGGAGAGAAGTTATAAGTACTTTGAATCCACCTTCTTCTTGCTATTTTGGCATTTAATTGGCTTGAAATCCCGAGATCCTTCATTTTTACACTGAACTGAGAGCTCTCTAGCTTTTAGAGAGCTCTCAGGTTCTTTAAACCCCTCCACATAAGTGCACAGTAACAAAAAAATGGATCGAACTAGTCCGAACTGACCAAACCAAGGTCCACTGAACCGGTACCGGGACCCCTACCGATCAACGGGAGGTACGGTACGGCCATACCGTACCTTACCGTAAGGTGTACCGGCGTGCCAAATTAAATAAAAAAACAATCTTTCTCCCCCCTCTCACTGAACTGACCCTGAATCGAGCCCGAACCGGGCGGTTCGTACCAGTATGGTATGGTTTGAATTTTTTTTTGTTTTTGTCAACGGTCCGGTGTCCGGACCATTTTTCGGTGGCGAACCGTACCAGCCAAGCGTCGGTACGGTACGGAACGTCCTGTACCGGGCGATACGGGATGGTTCCGGGAACCCTGGACTGAACCGATCGATTCGGGCCGGTTCGGACCGGTTCTTAATTTTTTAATTTTCCAAACCCAGAAACCATTTTTTGGAGCGAACTGTGCCGGTTTGCTAGTGGTCCGGTTTGGTACGGGTTGAATCGGCCAGTATGGCACGGTTCGGCGATCCCTGATTTTGATCATTATGGTTGTTTATTTTTGATTTTGATGATGTTTTGATGTCTTTTTGGTTATGAAATGGAATTAAAGTACAATTATTAAAGTATTTATAAGTGAACATACATATGTTAAAATGGAGTCTATTTAAAGGATTTGAAGTATAAAATATGTTGTGTCTAAAATTTTGTGGAGTGTTCATGTCCTTCATGGATGTCGGTATCGCAACCATTGTCCAAGCCTAGGATATTACTCCAAGCTTCCTGGTAAACTGCTCCATATTCGTGAATCCTAAAATATGCACATGCTAGATGGCCACCCTATTGTTGATCCTTTGCTTGATATTGACTGCCATTTGAAGATTGTGGTAGCGAAATTGGATTTGTAACTTGACTAAGGTTATGGAGGATAGTACTCAAATACAAGGTTTAAGTCATGGTGGGATGGGAGGTAGGATGGCTGTTGCATCCTGTTTCTATGAGAAAACGGGACTAGGACAGGGTCAGGACTCCGAAACCTATCCATGTATGGAGAAAAGAAGAAAGAAGAAAGAAAGAAAAGATGATGAATAAAGGAAAAAAGTGGAAGGAAAGAAGAAAAGAAAGAAAGGAAAAGGAAAATAAAGAAAGAAAAGAGAAAGAACAAGAAAAAGGAAAAAAAGAAAAAAAAAAGGGAAGGGATAAGAAAATGAAAGAAAAAGAAAATAAAAGAAAGAAAGGTAGAAGAAGTGAAAGAAAAAAGGAAAGAAGCAAAAAAGAGAGGAAAGAAACAGGGGAGAGAGATGCTATGTGATCGACTCCACTATTGGGACTAGATGGGACAATGGGGCATTTTGTTTTACAGAGATACCAGGACACCTTCGTCCTGTGGGATTTAAAACCTTGCTCAAATATGATGTCTCACATGAAATATATCCATGCAAGTCATGGCCTGGTTGTTTGGTGTATGACTCGGATCTAAATATGTCCAATGATCCTACTCCATATATGAGGCCATCTGTAACATCATCATCTTCCAAACGATCTCGGGAGGTTCGTCTTCTGTAAGTAATGGTATCCTTGTGATGTGCATTGCCAAATAGTAGCCGGTAATGTGCATGCACCATTATGGTATATTACAAGATCAAACACAAGAAAATGCATTAAATTGAATTTCACAAGCTCGCTCATACTAGTAATAATATTGTAATAACATTGACAATGCATCAGCTAACACCAATACTTGGTTTACTTTCTAATCATGCTAATTGTTATGCCCTAATATTGGAGAGTAGTAATAAGTAACTAGTCAAAAAACTATTTGTCACTTGTGACTTAACTAAGTCACCTAGAAACTTTCATATATATTGCACTTTTTGCACTTGGATTTGACTCTAAAAGCAACTCAATTAAATTTACCTTTGATAGTGCATTTTACTTAAAGGATTTAAACAGTCAAAAATGCGGTGGTGCATTAAATGCTTCAACACATGACACAATTTTTAGAAGGGGATTCAAAAATCTTTGATTGCTTAATATGCCATTCCACATCCATGCAAAAGTATGAGCTATTATTGGCCAATTACTTGACCAAGGTTTGCCAACTCAAAATCGGATTGCGTGCTGGCTAGCTAGCGATATGGCTTGGTACACCCTCATATCGGCCTATACCAGGGCTGAACCAACATGGAAACGAGAGAAAACAAGGGAGGAAAAGAGAGAGGGGGGCGAGAGGAAGGGAGGAGGTTGGCGGTGGCTACTAGAGGGCCACCAAGGCCTCAAGGGCTCCATGGTCCTTCGTGAGTAAGATTAGAGAGAGAGAGATACAGAGAGGGAGAGAGAAAAGGAGGGAGGGGAATGCAGCGAGGAGGCCCCGGGCGGTGGAAAGCCTCGCATGGTGGCTGTGGGTTCGAAATAGAGGCTGGTCACTCCTGTTTGTTGAGCTTTTTTTAAAAAAGCTGATCCACAGTGTTGCCGACATCCACGGCAGCCCTTTAGTAGCCTCCCCACCACCTTTCCCTCCCTCCTTTTCTCTCCTTCCCCTACTCTTTCTCTCTAATCTTGTTCACGAAGGACCGCGGAGCCTTGGATATGCCTCGATGGGCCACCTCCAGCCTTTCTACCTCCTTCCCTCGCCCCCTCTCTATCTCTCTTCCTCTCTCTTTCATTCTGTTTTTGCTGGCATTCTAAATTGAATGCCTAAACTGCACCAGTTGGCTATTGGTACAGTTTAGTATACTTCGAACCATCCAATTTTGGCTGGTTCGGCAAACTATGGACTTGACCAATGACCACTTTGGCAAGGCCAAAGAGAATTTATGGAAGGTCCAGTGTCCTAAATGTAACATTTCAGGTGCATGCAGTAATACCTAGACACACCTGGCTCTTAAAGGCAATGCAATATGCAAATTATAGACGCATTAATTGACTCTCAAGTCAAATGCATAATGCACACACACATACTTATGAACACAAATAGAAAACCTTTTCATGTAAGGTGTCTTAATTAAACATTCTGACTTCTAAGCATGAAATCTCCAAAGATAAGATATCCTTCCATGCAAGGTTTTGAGCAAGATTTGCTAAACTGGTACTAGAACTTGTATCGGCCAACGACTAGCTCTGTGTGGTACGGGTTTGTACCATGCCATCTAGGGTGTTTTGAAACAGGAAGAGGGAGGGAGAGATGGAGGAGAGGGATGAAAAGAGAGAGGGAGGGAAAGGGAGAGGTGGAGAGGAAGAAGGAGAGGGTGGAAAGAGAGAGGGAGAGGCCAGCCTTCTAGTGAACACCGAGAGAGAGGCCTCACCTAGAGCTGGGAGGGCTAGTGGAGGCTTCGAACATGTCACTAGGTGCAAGGAGTGGTCAGAGGAGGCTTCAAATGCATCGGGAGGGGAGAGACAAAGCCATTGGGGCAGTAGGGTTTGTGTATCAAATGATGGGATGAACCGTGGTGGTAATTGGCTGGTCTGATTAGGCATGGTTTGCTAGACATTGGATTCAAGTGTCAGTCTATGAATTCTATTACAGTATTTAGGCTAGTATTAGAACTTAGCAAAAGTCAGCTGCCAACTTGGCAAAGGTCAGCATGAAACCTATTAATTCTTCTTTCAAACATTCCTAATTAAAAGTGCCATTAAGTCTTTTATTAATTCTTAATGTCAGCATGGTGTTGCAACCATGCCAAGATGATGAGTGGCCAACATAACCACCAGCTGACCAGCGCTGACACTTAATTCTTGCTTTTATACACCAAGTGAAAGGGCCTTTACTGGTTAACTAAAGTAGTATAGTGCATAAAAGTGATGTCTCAAAGATGAAACAATATGACATTGAACTGATTATGTAGTTGCAAGTAACTTATAAATAAAGCCCATTGTGTTTAAATAAACATATACTCAAAAGGGGAACAATACTCCCATAATGAAACAAAGTTTTGTTAAATATTTCAATTTTCTTGAGAATTTTAGCATAAACTGGCAGTGTTTTGGATAAAACAATCAAAAAGATGAAGCTCAAAGTAGAAATTTATAAGTTGTTTTTGAGAATAACAAAGTAGAAGCAAGGATCGCCAAACCTTGCCGAACCGGCCGGTTCGGCCCATACCGGCCGGTTCGGCCCGTACCGAACTGGACCGGCGCCAAACCGGCACGGTTCAGCTATAAATAATGGTTCTCCCCCTTTATAAATAAAAAAATTAGGAACCGGTCCGAACCGGTCCCAAACTGGCCCGACCATGAGGAATTGGCCGGTTCGGACCAGATTTCAATTTTTTTTTGTTGGTTGTTAGTTGAGAGGGGGAAGGAAGATAATTTTTTCTCAATTCACCAAGACCGGTACCCATACCGGTATGGTATGATATGGTACGGTATCGTATTGTACCGGTCGCTGACTGGTATGGGTTCTGGTACCGGTTCAGCGATCCTTGAGTAGAAGTTTATAATTAGAAGACAAATATTAGTTTTAGATATCATATAGTATGTATAAAGAGATAGTATTAGCATGAGTTATCTAATTAAGTAACATATGATAAAAAGCAAGAAGAGATCTCCACAAGTGCCAAGGAGGGTCATAACTGTCTGCAGTTAGGATCAGCTAATTCAGTTATCCTAAATATGCATTTTTTTTTTGGGTACAGCTAAGATATTAATCATTCCCTGTATTTTCTCAAACTCTGTCTCCTACCTATCACCAGTTAATCACTGCTAGTATATGTTCCATTGGGGAAGGTCATCAGTCTAGTCAAAATATAAAGCAAGCATTTTTGGCTGCTATAGACCCACCTATCTAAAAACTTGAACTGATCCTTGTTTTGAGTTTTTCCTGTAATTTAATGAATCAATTGTGTAATTTAATGAATCAATTGTATTGTGAAATGGTTCAGAATTCTTTTGGGGAGAAAAATGGCTGACAAAATTAAAACAATATTACTTAACTAGTTGATCTATGTTTAGATGAAAATAAAATTAAGCCCACCTTGTATTAACAGAGCTGACTTATCATGATAGTGACATACCATGAAACAAATCTTATATTTCATGATTGTAATCATGATACTTCAACTCAAAAATGGCACTTAAATACTTGTTCTAGTCATGGGGTATGTTTGGGCTAGCTAATTTGCACCCTCATTTGTAGCTTGCTATTGGCATTTAAATTATTACACATTGTTTTATATGATTGCAGCCAAGGATCACTGAACCGGTACCGGGACCTGTATCGGTCAGCGACTGGTACGGTAAGGTACCGTACCATACCAGTATATGTACCGGTCTTGGTGAATTGAGAAAAAAACTATCTTCTTTTTCCCTCTCAAGCAAGGATTGCTGAATCGGACCGAATTGAACCTGAATCGGGCTGAATCAAACCTGAATCGGGCAGAACCGAGCCCGAACCGGACTGAACCGGACCATACCAATTCGAACCAACCTGTACCGTACCGAACTGACCCGTATCGGTTTGGTTCATGTCATTTTTTATAGTTTGGGTCCCGAATCTTTTTTTAGGACCGAACCATACCGGTTCTTGGCCGGCACAGTACTTAGTTTGGGTCCCGAACCATTTTTTAGGACTGAACCGTACCGGTTCTTGGCCGGTATAGTGCGGTATGCCCCGAACTGGGTAGTTCGGGATGGTTCTGAAAACCCTGATTGCAGTGCTTTTTCAGTGAAAAACTGAAGAGGCAATCTAACAACATGTCTTCCCACAAAGATGAAACTTCTGACCTCAAATGTGTAGAACTACTTTGATGTTTTACAATTTAATAATTACATATTTTTATACAAATATGTCATTCCATCAAAACTGATAGAAGGGACTCTAGCAATAATTAGTGTATATACAACGAAGTCTAGTGTCATGTCTTTTCTGCTAATTTTATTCTTGTACTTGCATTCTAATTGAGTATCTTTTGGCAATCCCAAGTACAGACCCTAAAATTGGACTTTTTTTCTGTATGAAGTAATGAAATTTAGACTATCAACCTTTTAATGCTTTTTTCATTTGCTTTTGCATTTGTATCAACAGGGGAAGGTGCCACTTGTTTCATTGAATGCACTGCATCAGTTGCACATCTTTATATTTTTCTTGGCTGTCTTTCATGTAGCTTATAGTGCTATTACGATGGCCCTTGGAAGAGCAAAGGTGGGTGGGACCTTAAAATATTGTTACATACTATTTTCGAATGAATTCAAATTACATGGTAAGTTTCTCATTCTTGATAAATTGAACATTAACTATGTCTTGAAAGCTACTTTTATGCAGATACGCCGATGGAAGGAGTGGGAGAAAGAGACTTCATCTGCATATTATGAATTCTCTAATGGTATTTTACTTATTATAGGTCTTTTGCTATGCTATTTGATTTTCTTTTGGCTTAATGTGCCACCCCAATAGAGATTCTCTTACAATTACCAACTTGAGAAGTAACCTCACTGCTCTTATTCACTCAGCTTTAGGTATTCTGTACGTAATAAACCAAAAGTAGGCTTTTCATGTATTATCTCCATAAGACCCAGCAAGTATATGGAATTAGTTCATATGTTCAGACAGGAGATTTCATCCTTACTCCCTTTTATGTAAATAATCATTATTTTTTTTCATTTGAAATGCTGACAGAAAAGGAAGAGAAAGTTACCAAGGTTTATATAGGTTTGCAGTTATCTTGGTAGACCATGAGATTTATGCATAATCTCTGATTGCTCCCTCATTAGGTGAACTCTTTGCTATATTATTAGCCTCAAGTGAGGTAAACACATATTTGATTCTTATCAAGTGCATTTACAAGCCACCATTAGCCAGTTGTGGCATAAGCCTGAGATGGTACTCTTTGTGTCCCTTAACAAAAAACTGCAAAGCCAAAATGAGAAGGTTTCATGGCAAATACAATTTTTTTCACTTCCAGTTCACCCTGGTCTAAGACTCATGGAGAATGACTGGCAGCAAGGACATTATTAAATGGGTTTTAAAATAACTTACTGTTAGGTTTAGTTAACCTTTTCTTTGAACAGATTTAAGACTGCAATTGAGGACCTTTACCAATGATTACATCATACAAGAAAATATTCTCGTATGATGTCTAGGAACCAACAAAAACTCTAGTCAAAAGACTAGAAAATTTCCTAACCTAGAAAGTACTCAGTGAATATAGCTCATTTAAACTTCAACTAGCATAACTTAATAGAAGGTATAAAGAAATTTTGATGACAAAAAATGCGAAGAAGATAACTAAAGCAACTAGATATTAGCCACAGTTTTCTTAACAGTGTAAAAATGATCATATCTAGTTATATTAATGTAACCACCAAAGAATTGCTCAGATGGCATCACTCCCCCTCCCCCATTTGGGCAAGGGGGTGGGGTTCTGATTCTGGTCAGAGTAAACCATCAAGGGTGGGTGTGGGTATGGGGTAGAAACAAGCGGGGAGTAGCCTCTCCTAATCTCAATAAAATAAAAAAACAATGTACAAGTACCCAACCCCTGCTTTTAGTTCTCTAACAAAATGGAAGGATACGCCTGGAAACCTTTTGCTTTTATGTGATTAGTAAAGAATTTTTTTGTATTCTGCTGATAATGTGACAAGCATTGACAACTTACCTCACTGTAAACAATTTTAATTCAGAAACGTAAGGAGAACTCTGTAGAATAAAAATGTTTAATTCATAAGGAGAAAAAACTAAAATGGAAGTAAAGTGAATACAATCTGCTTTGTCTTATGCATCAACATGATCTCCCTACAGAAAATATCATGTTTTAATTTATATATTATACATGATTAGATGACCACGTGTCTCCATGCTATTCCATAGCATGTCATAAATTGACTATATTCCTTTTGTCATTCCTTCATTTTCACATTATTGAAGGATGAGATATTATGCTTCCCTTTTTCTTTCAAAACTATTTCTACTACTTTTGCACGTTGAACATAATTTTTGGTTAGACATATTTGGTGGATGTCATCTAGACTCCAAGGATATCCATAAAGATTTTAATATTCACATCCTTCTGCCCCAATCCTGTGATATCAAATTCCAACTAGACATAGATAAGCCGAAGCAAGTGATGTTTAAAGAAAATAGAAATATTTTACTATAGCAGACAAATAATCTAATGAACAAGGGAAGACATACTGGCCAAAGGGAACATCAACTGCTGAATTCTGCAGTTAAAAGCAGCAAACAGTAGGTCTGCAGATCTGTTCTGATAGGAGTCTTCCCAATCATCTTGTTGTCCAGAGACAGCAAGCTTTTTGTTCTTCGACTCCCAAATAAGATACAGTACAAACTACTGAACAATCACAAAAATTCAACATACAGCCTTCTTTTGATGGCATCATGCACTTCAATTAGGAAACTGAGTTATAAAAATCTGAATATTTTCTTGATCTCAAATTACTTGTTGAAAATAAAAAACTACCCCCATTGAATAAAATACACAAATTCAAATTCGATTAGAATGGATCAACTTTCTAGCTCAAGAACAAAAAAAGTCTTGAGAACTTGGTTTAAAAAGTGACTTTGAAATGCCAAGGGATTTTATCAGTTGTGAAAACCTCATAATTTTATGATGTCCAAAATCACTAAATCCAATACTCTAGGAAGAAGACTTATATCTTAGTTTCTAAAGTATTTTTATCTAGTGTAGCTCTAACTGGCATGCTATACTTAGCCAAAAAGAAATTGATGTTTACATTTTGTATAAATTAACACGTGTATTTCTTTTGAAGTACAAGTTGGTTCTTGTGGAGAGAAATAGGAGATGAAGGAGACGTGCGTGTGGGAGATGGGATATATTACATGGTCTTGGTTTGGGGCTGAACAACATATCTATTTCATTAAAGATTGGACAAATGAACACATATATTCCTTTTTTTGAAGTACATTATTCTGGTTCTTTTTGTGAGAAATAAGAGATAAAGGAGACACACAAGTGGCAGACAAGGGAGACATTGCACGGTCTTAGTTTGGGACTGAACAGCATTTATATTTAATTAAAGCTTGGACTACCATTTAATTAAGCAAAAAGGAACTTAGCATGGTTAATAAGTGGCTAGTAATATTGATATGCCATCTACACATTGTTGAAAACTTGATATGATCTATGCTCGAGTTAGGTGCAGCTGTGACTAAGCAACCTCTAATGGCATATAATCAAAGATCCCTCCATATGTCATTCTTGTGTCATATAAATCAATAGATATATGGGGTCATATTGATTGCATAAACCTAAAACCAAGGTTCACCATCTCGATACCAGTCCTCATATCAATACCATCCTATTACAGTTTCAGTACACAGTTTGATATGGTATAGTAGTATCGGTACGAGGCAGTACACCATGCGGGTATAGTACTGGCATGGTATAGTGGTACCGGATGGTATGGGGCGGTACAGTAAACCTTGCCTAAAAGGCTAAAACCTTTTAGGAGGGTTTGTTCCAAAACTGACTTTTGAATGATTGTTTGATGATAATCATGGCATGGTCCTATCTCTAGGTTTGTTATGCACTTCATTCTTTTCCATTTCTATTAGTTCTTTGGTATGCAATCCATATCATACTGGATTCAATGTTCTATCTAGTTGTTCACATGTGTCATTAATATACATTTGTGTTGTGCTCCTCCTAGGTCAACATAGCATGCATGAGTTATATTGTAAGCAGATGAATAACTGGTAGTGGATGACAACTATGGGGCCTCCTAAGCACATCTATCAGCGTTAATATCAATTTAGTGGGAATTAATATCTGTTTTGATGCTTTTGAGACCCAGGTTTGAGTCTATGTATGTAGATTTTTCATTTGTTTTAGGAATGTCCATAATTTATTGGAGCTTGTTTTCATATTTTTATTTTCATCATTTCCATGAGTTGGTCAACTAGTACATCATTATTGTTCTTTCCCTTTTGACTCTTCCCCTTGATCTAAGCTAGGGCTGTTTATTATACTACTATGGAATTAGTTATATATTTGCTTTGATGCCTCCATTTTACTTTAGGCTGTCCATGTATCACATCAACTGGCTTAGATTAATTTTGTTAACCAACTACAATGAGTTATATCCTTGTGGTACATCTAAGAGGTATTTGTTCTTCCTATAAATGCCATATAACCCAGCAGGTAACCAAAGATTTAGGGTGGATAGTTACCCATGTATTCCTATTTCTTGTGGCCCCACCTCCCTCCTTTGATGTCCTTTTCCATGCAACTCTTGCAATCACTTTGCCATCCCTGCTTCAGACTCTCTCTCTCTTTCATCTTTCTCGTTCCTTGATCTGTTAAAGGCACCATCACATCCCTTGCTTTTCCATTGTTGCCCTTCTTTCTCTGGCCAATTTGCGGCCTTGCACCTTCTCTCTGTTTATTCATTTGTTGCTTTGGTGTGACTGCTAAGAATGCAATCATATTAAGGTCATCAGGAAGCTTTAGTTGGTTGAATGAGTAGGTTGAAAGTAAGATGAGGAGGTTGTTAACCTCCACTGATACAAGTCCTGCAATGCATAAGTAATGAATTATTTTAATAAGTTCCCCCAACCCCCAACTCTGAAAATTATTTAGAACTCAGAAGCCTTGCAACTGTCACCTCTCTTTTTCTCACAACTGATTAATCACTCAAGTGAGTCCTTTGTTCCACAAAACTTAATAAAATTGAGCAGCAAACACTTTGTCTACGGGTGTTGGGAGGGGGTGGGTAGAGTGGTTGGAAGGAGGTCAGGGCAGGTTGGTGGTGATGGGCGAGGTGTGGAAGGGTGGTGGAGGATGAAAGTGAGTTTAGAATGTAGGAAGTGATCTTATATGGTGAAGCATGAGGAAGTTGATGAAGCAAAATGGCAGTTGGGGCAGGGTGATGGTTGGTGGTGTCATGGTGAGGTAAGAAATAGACATTTATTCTATATGTTTCTTTTTGTCTTTTTAAAGAAGAAAATAGGTTAGTTGGCAAGGATTGAGGATTCTACTGGGAAAGTGATTGTAACTGGTTGGATTGGTAAATGTCCAAAATGCCAATTCTACCTTGGCCAAATCAATGGTTAGATTAAAACTACTTGGAATTTTGAAAAATGAAAGTAGCGCTGAAGCGAAACATAATTGACATGAACATCCAGAATTAGGTTACTAGGTGGAGTAAAGAATTGAATTATTTTGTAGCTTTTCCAAATTTATAATCCTTATTCTTTCTCATGGAGTTTCTAATCCTGGTTCCTTTAGTGTTTGATTGTCTTAATGAACTCATCTTGTATACATAATGCAGATCCTTCACGATTCAGATTTACTCATGAGACATCTTTTGTGAAGCAGCATTCAAGTTTCTGGAATAGAATTCCAATCTTATTATATATCGTAAGTAGACTTTGCTAAGTTAACAAAATATGCTCCTATTTCTGTCATAGTCGATGAAATTTGCTATTTGATACATTCTGACAATTGAATATACTCTTTGACACAAAATATGATACTTGTTTGATGTTTCTGGCACGATGTATACAATTTCTTTCAACTAATATGAAAGAATGGCCATATTTAAAATTTAAAGTTAATCTTGTTTGATGGATTAAATGCATTGCTTCATTTCACATGTTACCATATAATTTTTTTGGTACTGTATGTCAAATGCTCAACCTTATGTTTATATGCATATATATGACATCCATTTTTATGCATATATATATGGCAATCTCTTTATCTATCACCTTTTGCAGGTAAGCTTCTTTCGACAATTTTTCAGGTCTGTTCGTAAGACAGATTATTTGGCAATGCGTCATGGATTTATCAATGTATGGATTTTTTTACTTCAACAGCTGTTTATTAAAAATTCTCTTATTGTTAAAGACATGTTTAACAATTTGACATTTTGTAGGTTCACTTGGCTCCAGGAAGTAAGTTTAACTTTCAAAAGTATATTAAAAGGTCTCTTGAAGATGACTTTAAGGTGGTTGTGGGAATCAGGTACTAAGATCTCTCAACTTTCTCATTTCTCATTTTGAAGGAAATCACTTGGACCGGTCCTCTATCCAGTCAAAGACTCATTATTTTCAGTTATCTAGATATCTAGAGCCATTTACTTATGTTCTACATGGTATCATAATTTGATGCACAAAATTCTGAGATTTCGTTGCAGGTCATCTAGTCATCTACTAGAGTTGCAATCCAAAATTTAAATTTTTATTACTGACAGATAACCTTGAAAAATTTGTAGTTGCATGTGAAGTTCTGGAGGATAAAAAAAGCTTCACCTGCCACTAGTTGCTAATAAATAGGCATACTCGCACATCACATATATCAATAGAATATGCATATGACCTTGTGGGGTCAAGATTGGCTTTTCCAGGTATAACTGACTCCTAAGGTTTTAAGTTTTAACTTTCATATGCCATGCCCATCTGTCAGGCCAGAAGAGGCGGAAAAAAATGCATGCAATGGTATGGGTCTTTAAAATGCTTAGGCAGTGTGGTATGCTCTGTAATATGCTTTGTGCAATTTTGAGAGAAGAAAAAAAGATAGAAGGCTAGTCATCTCAATAGGACTCCAGATTTTGTGACTAAAAGTAGTAAGAGAATAATGCCGTCATATATAAGATGACATAGCCAAATGATCATCATTGATGTAACACAGCATGAGCCATCCCATAATATTTGGGCCTAGTATAGAGGAGAAAACAATATCCTACTTCTTGCTCTTCAGGCCTGGAGCAGAGAGAATCAGCTGATGAAACAAGTCTCTCACATACTTTTCCCCTTCAAATGAGAGAGATGTACAGATGGTAAAGAGGTAGTGGCTGAATGCTCATCAATCGATCACTAGCCCAATCAGCACTCTTGAATGACCTAGTTTTAAATAATGAACAAATGGCCAACTAAACTAGGGGTACTAACAAAGTGACTCATCACAAATAGTACCGTATGCAAGCACACGCACACATGTGTTTGCATATACTCTATGACTGTTATGAGAAATTTGTGCAATGCTTACACTTGCCATTAGTAGAAATTTACATTTTGTTCAATTCAAATTACTGTTGTATATTAAGTGTGCATACTTCATATACATATAGATAGCTTTCTGTTTAAATACAAAATTATCATTATATTTACTAACATGTCAACGTGTTCTAGCAGACTAGTATTTTATGCTAAAAGGTTTCCAATTTCAACACCATAACACTATTTTAACTAAGTACGCCGTTTGGGTATCAGGCCCCATACAGTGCCACCCTATCACTATGCCAGTTGGTACGGGGCCGGGGCTGGTTCGGCATACCAAATGACTATGCCCCCTGTACCGAGTACCAGTACCAAACCAGTATGGTATGGTACTATCTTGTACTATCCGTTTTGGTACGATATGTCATATCCTGGTTATAACCTTTCTGAAAACCTGTGACAGTTTCAGCTGATGGGACATTTTCATTGTGAATGCCATATTCATATAAATATGACTAGAACTGTAGATCGCAATGCTTTTTCCCTTGATGCAGTTGTACCTTTTGCTTCCCTTTCTGAACTTTGTTTTGACTTTTTGTGATCAGTCCTCTCTTATGGGTTTCTGCTGTAATGGTTCTGCTTCTTAATGTTCATGGTAAGTCATAGCTACAGCTTTGCATTTTCACCCAGAAAAAGGAAAATATGTCCATCCACCACAAAAACTTGGGCACATTTATTTGACAGTTTCTTTTTCCCTTTAGGATGGCACGAACTGTTCTGGGCTTCAATAATTCCTCTAATTGTAAGCCTAATTGCTTACTGAAGCATGAAGTTATTCTACTTTTTTTATAGGGTTAATCTTACCATTTTCTTGATTTGTCATGTAGATAATTTTAGCAGTTGGAACAAAGCTGCAGGCTATTATCACTCAGATGGCACTTGAAATTCAAGAGAGGCATTCAGTGATTCAAGGAACTCCTCTTGTGCAACTCAGCAACCGACATTTTTGGTTTGGGCATCCCCAATTAGTTCTGTTTCTCATTCATTTTACATTGTTTCAGGTTTGAAGGGCATTCCTTTTCTGACATGTTCTACTAGCACATGAAAACCAAAAAATCATTTAGGTGTCAATTTTTTTCATTCAGTTTCAGTCCTATAAAGAGTTCTGTTTCCCATCCGTGTCATGCTATTTCAGATACATAGCAACTTTTTCTTCGCATGCCATATAAATGAAATAAAAATTTGTATAAATATTTATGACAATAAATTTGCTTCACAACCCATGTTTAACCTGTTGACATTATTTTTTTCCATCATATGTGTTACTTTCTCATGTTTTATTTTGTTGTATGGCTTAGCATATTTCATTTAGTTTGATTAAACAAAGAATTTTTTAAGTTAAATAAGCTTCTTTTTTTTCTAAATTTATGCAGAATGCATTTCAACTTACATATTTTTTCTGGATATGGGTAAGACTTCTCTTTCCAGATCTTAATATTTTCTTGAAGCTATATGTTTCTTTTTTCTTTGGATGCAATTCAAATAATTGCTTCTTTTTTTCTGTGTGAAGTATGAGTTTGGGTTAAAATCTTGCTTCCATGAGAATTTTGATCTCATCATTGCCAGAATTTGTCTTGGGTAAGCTTCGAAAACATTGCTCTTTCACCATGCTAGAATTTTATGTCATCTATGAACTTTATTTCTTTCTCCAAGGCTGTGCTGACACTGCAAAGGACGTGGTCCAGAAAAGAAATCGATTGATTTTTCTGAGGCGCCTTTGGATTTCGTAGCTTACTTTCAGAAGCAACTACTTTCTAGCTACTTTCATATTTTCAGAATAAAAAAGGAAACCTGAATATTGGATAAAATGACTCAATGACAGGCATGTTGTTTAGTAAAAAGAGATGGCAGTATGTTTGATCAGAAATTAAAATAACATAAAATATTAGAGGAATATACTCATAGTAGGACTTTCCATAAATCCTATTACAGCTTCCCACCTATTATCAATGTTATGCCTTTTAGAGCAAACAATTTAACTATTAGCCAAGGTTTGGAAAAATCAAAATGAAATTGGTATCTAGCATGGGTGGATATTGCATAGATTTGTACATGTGCACAATATTGATAAAGGATATCAACCTAATATGCTTTGACATGGCCACCAGGCTCTTGCTATGGCCTATTTTTTGGCCTGGGAAATTGTTCTTTTTTCCGTCTTTCTTATTTTTTATTATTTTAAATATTAATGCTATTTTTTGGAAGAAATATGGTATGAATATTGATTAATGTACCCTAGTGGTGGTTTTTGATGTGGATAAGGTTTTATTGTATTTTATGACATAAATCACATAACATAGAACTAAAGGTACACTTAAAATGTGTGTTAAGCAAGATTTTGTCAATTTGTACCATCGCCTGTTTTGATTTTGTACCAATCCTATGCCGTACTATATGGTACGTTGGATCTTATTAGTATGGTACTAGTTTAAGGTAAAAACCCTTTTTTTTCCCTCAGTTTTTTGGGTTTTAAGTTGTGTTAAGCTCTCAAAACTTAAATTTAGGATCTTATTTTTTTATTTTGGTATGTTTCAAAATTTTCTTCCACAGTATTACCAAAATCCCTCGTGCCATGTGCATTGTGCAAAATTAATAAATCAAAAGAGATAATTTAGGATCTCTTCTAGTTCCTCTTGGAATATCTTTGTCACTCATAGGCATTGGGATCTTGTTCATAATTAAGACCTGGGACTTGACTCCAACCTAGATCTTGCATCCTCCTCTGTCCAATGTTCTGTTTGAATTGGATAGCCATCATATGACTGATCCTTTGCCTAATAATAGGCTAGCCACCTCATCGCAGAGAAGATGACTTGGATACCTCTTATTTAGTTGAGCTTGTGAAAGGTAGTAGCCACTTGAATATGAAGCCTCAGATGAACCCTACGCTTACGAATTGTAGGGTGGCACTGCAAAATAGGATTTGGTATATGATGATGATCTAAAGTATCCACCAGATAATAACATCCAACATTCCTATTATATGTGCTGCATCATCACCCTTCTCCTATTTGCTATTATATCCTCATGGGCTTTATGTCATGTCCATTGGGCGGCATTTTACATGGCACAAGTGTGAAGAGGCTCACTGGTGAATGGCTTTATACAATGTGGCTACAAATCATACATAACCCCATCATATCCACTACCATCGTGCTGACCAAATCTATCGTTGCTTGAATTGTCACTATCATCACTATCATATCATGGGATGATCTAGGCAACCGATCATCCAAAATCTCAATTGTCTTAGAATTAGAGTGAATTGGTTCCTTATCAGCCCTTTCTAATTAATTCTATATTTTTTCCCTTTTTTTGGTCTAAGTGGATGCTCAAGGCATTGCCTTCTTTCCTTTATCAGCCAAACCTGATTGACTTTGCTGACTGGCTTGACTAGACCCACCACCCTAGCTGGCTTGTGTACCATGGTAACTCTTAGAAAATATAGTATATAATACGGTTATAACCATATTAGGTTATAATTATATATTGTTAGAAAAAATACAGTATGTAATATGGTTATAACCATATATACTAGGATCTTACCATGTTTAATAGATGTCCAAATATATTATATCTAAGTGCCTATAAAAGTCCTTTAGAAGCTAGATAAAATCAGTAATTGCACCATGTCTGACTTCTTCCAATCAGCTCCGTCCACTTACCCAAGCCCTGCTGTCGTGACCCATG
Organism: Areca catechu; assembly: GCA_021397845.1. NCBI lineage: Eukaryota > Viridiplantae > Streptophyta > Magnoliopsida > Arecales > Arecaceae > Areca > Areca catechu. The sequence goes on from CM038049.1 coordinate 132,486,937, forward strand.
CTCCTCGGATCTCTTCTGCTATTGAATCTTATCTAGTCTAAATCAAGGATTCAGGTTCCGGTGGGATATCCCACGAGACACTGGGATGGGGTATTATCCTATGTGTCGGGACAGGACATCCCACTAGCATCCAAGTGTCCCAATCGGGACATCTTGGGACATCCCCTATCCTGAGTGTCGGGACGGGACGGGATGCCGACGCATCCCGTTTTAGGAAAATACCGGGACAGTCCTGTTCCACGGAATTTAAAACCTTGGTCTAAGTTACCACCATTTGACTCACTGGTGATAACTTTTTACGCTGGTCTTAATTGGTATGTATGTACATTTGAGGAAGAGGTAAAATCGGCTACTTGACAGGAGATACACCAGCTTCGAATAGTGCAGATCCAATCTACTTAACCTAGGATGCTGAAAACTCAATGATAATGACTTGGCTTATGAATTTAATGGGAGAGGATATTAGTTCCAATTACATGTATTATCAGGATGCTAAGGAATTGTGGGATAATGTTATCCAAATGTATTTTGATTTGAGTAATCAATCTCAAACAAGGAACGCCGAACCGGCCGGTTCGGGGCATACCGAACCAGACCGGTGGCCGGCCGGCACGGTTCGGCCATATAATTTGGTTCCCACCCATTTAAAAAAAATTATGTACTGGCTCGAATCGGTCCATAACCGGATCAAACCGAACCCGAACCGGTCGATTCGGCCAGTTTGTGACCGGTTCGAACCGGTTTTCCTTTAATTCTTTTTGCCTTTCACTATTGGCTACTATAGCCATGTGGGGGGGAGGGGTCATTGTTTTGGTTTCTTAAGAGAGCAAACCTTTACTCTCTATTGTCTTTTGACATTCGACTCAACAAACGAAAAATCCTTCATTTTTTCTTCATTTCAAGGCAATCAGATATCCAGAAATTGAAGAGGAAGGTAGAATCAAGGTATGTGTAGCTTCCCTTTCCCCTCTTTCCCTCCTCTCTTCTCATATAGGCGACGGGCTCCGTGAGGTCGTTCGGAATATGATGCAGCTGCAACTCTTGCACGTGGAGTAGGATCCTTGGATGTATCAGGGTCATCCTTATATTCAGGATCCTCTTACCTGCAGCTACCGGCAGCTTCTAATCCATATGGTTCATATGGTGTATCTGAGATGTCATCTTCCAGTAATTATTCCATGCAGTCCGGAGCATCTTATGGATCTGATTTTGCTGCTGGTATATTTGGATGGGCACCTGCACAGCCATATTATTAGTCTCTGGATAGCTCTTAGAGTCGGGATCTCAGCGAGGGATCTGCGATGAGTTACAATCCATCACGCATACCTCATGGGATGACCTTACAGGATTATGATGCTCAAGATTCCCGGTACTGGTACCGGGTGCCGTACTGGTGGCCGATCGGTACCGGTACGGTACCGTACCGTGCCGACACGGTATGGCGGGGCGTACCGGTTCAAACCGGTACGCCCAAAATTTTTTTTTTTTTTGATTTTTTTTTTGTAATTTTAAGGTTTTTATTTTATTTTTTAAGGGTTTAGGGTTCAGGGAGAATTTAGTGTTTAGGCTTTAAGGTTTAGGATTTATGGTTCAAGGTTTAGGCTTTAGGATTTAGGCCTTTAGGGTTTAGGAATTAGGGTTTAGAATGGCATACCGGTTTAGGGTTTAGGACTAAATACTAATATTTAGGAGTATTTTCAATTGAAATAAAAAAATGATAATTAAACTAAGATTATCAGTAATTAATGAAAGTAAAATGTGGTATAAACATATAATTACATACCAATATCTAGAATCGGGTATAGTGACGATGTCCATAAATATAGGGATCATGTTTGTACTCTGTAGGAACTTCGGCATATCCCTCCTGCCAGGCAGCATGATACTCCTTTAAGCTCATCCCAGAAGGTATACATGATGGATCATAATTAATCGCAGATCCCTCTCTGATATCCCGACTCTGATAGCTGTCCAGAGACTGATGATATGGCAGTGTAGGGGGAATCCAAATATACCAGCAGCAAAATTAGATGCATAAGATGCTCCGGGATAATAATCATTGGATGATGATGTCTCCGATGCACTATATGGATCATATGGACCAGAAGCTGCCGGTAGCTGTGGATAAAAGGATCCTAAATATGAGGATGATCCAGATACATCCATGGATCCTACTCCACGTGTAAGAGCTGCAGCTGTATCGTGTCCCGATCGACCATGCGGAGCCCGTCGCCTATATGAAATCGTATCACCACGGGATCTATCAGATGGTACTCTATGATCTGTATCCTGCGTGGCAAGGCTAAACTGCGACTCCCCAGTGAATCGAATATGAATAGGTGGCTGCGACTCCTGTCCTCCTGCCCCTCCCTGATTACTAGATCCTCCACTATCTGAAGCACTATCATCACTGTCTCTAGTATCTGAATCATAATGGACTGAGTGCCCCGATGGAGGTGCATTTGCCTTTCCTTTTTTTCTGTCTCCAGGTCTACTAGATGGTGGGGACGGACGATGTGCTGTATCTGCTGGAGTCTTGTGAAGAATATGACTTATTACCCATTGTCCAGCATCCACCCCAGCCTTACTAGCTACAAAACTGGCTGGTCGAGAAGGCGATCCTGGCTCATCAAGCTCTGGTGTCTGTTGCTGACCCATGACCCACCTAATTATTGGATCTTCATCCTCATCAACATATGAACTTGTAGTTGGATCGGGATATTTCAATTCTACTTCTTCCTGATTACATTGTAGCCTCAACCTTAAATTATAGTGTACATACACAAGATCGTTGAGGCATTTCTGTTTCAGAGGTTCCTCTGCTTGGAGTGGATAAGACCAAATGTAGGCCAGTTGCGCTTACATCCATTGGATGACACCATCTGGGAGAGGATCTTCACTGCAAGAATCTTCAAATTTTTAGCAGATCCACCAAAATGCACCCACCATTCAGCTGCAAAAGACATTACATCATTTAAAATTTTAGATTTGGCAAAATAAGAAATTTAATCATGATATAATATTAGGCTTACTCCTTAGTAGTACCTACCAGGATTCATCTTTGATTTACTTCTGACCGCTACAGTGGATCCAAATGAATCTGTGCCCTTCCTAAAAAATTGTCTGCCAAAAAAAAAATTGTTAGCTTGTTGAAATTAATGCTCTTAAAAATTATTTAATAATTTCAACCTAACTTCTTCAAGGCACATAGCAGCGATATCTGGATTGAGCTCCATCTTATATATAACATTGTGTAGGACAGACATAAGATCCTCATCCATGGCAATGTCCGATACGGAGTACTGAAATCTCGGATTTAGATAGTAAGCTGTATATATATTTTAAGAATCAGTCAAGCATACTTGTATGAATCTAATTGATACTTAATTTTTAGGGACTTCATAAAATACTATGTACCTGCTAGATGCAAATCCGAACTCATTTGTAACTCCACCGTCCATCAATGATCCGGATATACTCATATGCATGTGATGGATCTGTCTCCTGGATCTTTTCCTTTGTCCTTTGCATCATGAAATATAAGAAGCCCATCTGAGCATACCTCTCGGAGTCCACGGCACGAAGTACCTCATATAGAGGCTTGATAGCCTCCACTACCCTCTCAGCCCGCTGCCAGAATGTCTGTCTCGTCACTAAATTCTCCATATTGCTTCCCTCAGTATTTGTCCTGGCATATCTGCTCTCCTGCCAGTCTTGACTGACAAACATCTGACGCAACTCTGCTTTCTTGCCAAGAAGACTATGAAGTGCAATGTAATTAGTAGCAAACCGTGTGACCTCCGTTCTCAATATTTCCCTCCTATAAATCTCCTCATCAATGATAAGACCCATGTATTGTTATATATAAATCTGGTGATAGACTGTGCTAGCTCAACAATCTTCTGCACCCTGCGAATTTTATCAATATCCATCAACATGAGGTCTATACAATATGCAGCACAAGGGGTCCAGAAAATACGCGGCCGCCGCTCCATCAAGATCTGCCCTGCGGCCCCATACTGTGGTCCATTATCAGTGATGACTTGCATGACATTATGCTCTCCCACCTGATCAATCACCTCTTCCATCAATCTGAGGATATAATTGGCATCGTGCACCTGATTTGAAGCATCAATAGACTTCTGAAAAAAGTCTTCCCATCACAATAAGTCAAGAAATTGATGATGCTCCATCTAGTAGGATCAATCCAACCATCACACATCACCGTCAATCCATACACGGGCCACTTGTTCTGATATGAGGATATCCATCCTTCTAGCTCCTCATTGCTGTCTAGAAGATGACCATAGATATCCCTTGATGCAGGAGGATCTACACCTGCACCAGCAGCCTGTATAGATGAAATAGCAGAGCGATAATATGGATTGTCTGCTGCATGGGTTGGGATATGACTGAAATGAAACCAGGAGGAGATGACCCGCCACATATCCTTCTTCTTATCCTTTTTCAGCATTGTGTCAATCCTCTGTTACTTGGAATCTTTACTGAAAAATGCATGTGGATCGATATCATGGATAGTCGCTCCCTCTGGAATGTCCCTAGGCCTGGAAGACTTCCTCCTACTGCCAAATGCTCCCAACATGGAAGCAATACGGCCGGTGCCTCTCTTGACAGGCTCTCTGACTAAGGAGGTCCTCCTAAACTGTCTCAGACTCTCCTGAAGCACTAGCAGAAGTGGATCCCGATCCTGACTCAAAAGCTGATGGCCCGAATCGCTGTCTATGCCTGGCTGCCTCCTCCTGTAGTCTCTGCTCATACAAGCTCGCCTGAATAGCAGCCTCCATCTGTGCCTCCTTATCAGAAGGAATAGATGCTTCCTCTGACTCCCTGGAGTGATAAGAAGGTGGTTCTGCGGCTCTGCAGTCCACCTTTGCCTTCTTCTTTGCTGCTCTTTCCTTCCTAGCTTTAAATTCAGCAAAGTATTTCTTCAACTGACGGATCTCCTGTGGACACTGTCGGTATGCAGATACATCAAGATAGCCGCCAGCCAAGTGCTGCTTCAACCTTATTACCCCCCATCTTTGAATTCGGTATTGCACCATTTACACCTCCAGTGATGCCGACCCGAGAGCATCTCTCCATGTAACCAGCCAATGTCCCGCTCCGGTGAATTCGGTATTGACCATTTCAAAGGCTCATGCAGTCAGCTACAGTAGCAACAGAGCTATTCGGCCCCGACATGGCGATAGAGCTATTCCACCCTGACATGGTGACAATTTGTTTAAACCCCGGCCATTTAATAAAAGGAGTCTAAATAATGAACAATGAACCCTTCAACTTTTTCCAATGCTAGTATCTTCAACACCTGGGGATCTTGGGATTGTCTTCCTCCCTATCTCCCTCTCCCAGCTCATCCAGCCTATCGCCAATGGCACCACCGTCCTCTCCCTCAACATCAATAGCTGTGTCTAATATATGAGGTCATTGCCAAGCTCTCGTCTCTGCCTCTGCACGAATCGGCACCCACGAGGTCACTGCCGAGCTCTTGCCTCTACCTCTGCCAAGCACATATCAATGCTCGTAGGGCAATCTCTCTGGATGGATCGGCAAGAAGCTCTTCGAGCATGCTTTGGCCTCTCCACTCTGAGTGGCGCTCTGGCTCAGCAGCCGTGAGCAGCTCCCCGGTCCTTGCCTCTCCTTTGCTCAACAAGGATCGGCGATCATAGGAGGAATGATCGGCGACCACAAGAAGCAAACCGCCCCTTGGCCTCTCCACTCTTATCAGCATCCATGAGAGATACGACCGGCATGAAGGCCGATCAGCACCCACGCGAAGAACGATCAGGGTGAAGGTTGATCGACGCCCATGAAGGCTGAACGCGCGACTCAAGCATGCAGCGACAGCGATCGGATTTCATCCCGAGTGTTGGAACCTGACTTTGTTCACATGACTCACGGCCCAAGTCCTCTGATGCCTTCTTGAAGGGACAACCTCCTAGTCCTTTGCTCAAATCGATGACCATGGTTGGCTTGACATGGTCTCCAAGGTTGATTGCTTCCAGCACGATGCCTCGGCACGTCCAGACCACTTTGACGCGTACGACCCCTCTAGCTTAGTCTCGTCGCCGACGCCTCCGGTCGGGTTGGCAACTGATGCTACCTTTTTGGCTCGGTTTGGATTTTCCAAGGAGCAAAGGGAGGTCTGGATGGGATAGAAGGAAGGAGCTGGGTGGTAGTGGGAGGAATGGCACCGCAGACATGTCAAAACCAAGGGAAAAAATGCATGGAAAGATCTTTGGTAGGGCCAAAACTAAGCAGTGATAATTGATTACCCCCTGCAACATTGCTGGCAATCCGCAACAGTTATTATCTGTGCCTGCTTCTCCCTCTCTCCTCCTTACCATTGTTTATAAATATTCCGTGCATCATGAGGCCAACCAATCCTCTTCAGGATAACCAAAGCATGCAGTCCATCCAATCCCAGCATGTAGAACAGCGGAAGTCCTCTTCATGCCTCTCCAGGCATTACATGCAGGCTAAAGCATCAAGTTATTTGATCCATGCTCTTCAGACCGACCTCTCCATGCAAAATTAGCTTAGACTGCCTGACAAGTCACGTCACATCAATCACTACTGCAGCTTTACATTTAAAAGGAGCACATGCTTAACAGCAACCCACACAACTATCATGAAAACATGACAGAACTCCACAAATGACAAAGAACATGCATCTCCCACAAGCAAAGAGCCCCTGACAACCTGCGTGACAGGCTTGTCATTTCTCACCAGATCCGTCAGGATCTTGATTATTCCGGTAGTGCCCTTGCCTTCTACTTCTACAAAAGGAGAGGGCTCCCTGAAAGCCCCTAAGGTATGCAAACTCTCTTTGCCTGTGCTTCTCAATACCATTGGCCTAAAACTGACTTGAGCATCGGAGTGCTTTCGCTGAGGCCATCCCTGGTGAGCTTTTTCGCAGGTATCGCCTCCTAAAGCCTGGCCTGCACTACCTACTTCAGCACTACCTCCAACTCTTCCTTCGGTGCTCGACTAATTTCGGCACCAACAATAAGTAAGGTTGGATATGGTCCAAGAGTGAGATCTACCACAACAAGAAGCTGAATCACATGTTAAACCTTTGGAGATCATAACTTGGTCATATAGTGCCTGATTAAGATGATTTTTTTAAAAAAAAATTGATAACTATTCAATCTCTACCAAATGGCACTACCCTTTAAATGGTGCATTGTATAGAGTGATCAAGCTCAAATTTTATTATTTGAGCCCGGAAACAGGCTAGTCAAATTGAAAACTTCATTTTCAAGAAAACTTTGACTTAGCTTATCTCCCACTTTAGGAAGAATTAGGCAAAGCAACTGAAGGTGAAGTCGATGTAGAAATAAAATCTATCACCAGTAGGATTTTTACTTTTTTTATGTTTATTTCCATACTCATGTCTATTTTGGGAAAGTTGAGTTCTATTAAGACTAAAAAAAAATCCAACCTGAATTGTCCAAAGGCAGATCTCACTTTTTTAAGTAGAGGCTATGCATCTTAGTTTATCGGGCATCAATGAAAGAAAAGGGAAATTAAACCCTACTTTCACCATCTTTATACTTTTTCCTGTATCTTTTTGAGAGATTCGAGTTGAGTGAGTTGATGAAATTCTTCCTTCTCCACCATTGGATCATTACATCCATTTAATTCAAGCTACCTAATCAATGTATTGAGCAACAATAGTTACATTAGGCTCTATCTTATAAATCACATGGAGCAGGGCAGTTAAAACTTTCTCATCCAAGCCTATTCCCTTGTGAGGGCACGCACGTGCACGCACACACGCGCGCGCGCACACACATATATATATATATGCAAACAAAAGATTAGACTAAAATACATATAATAACATTCGTGTAGGAAAGTTTGTATTTGGATTACCAGCTAGATGATATTTCTTCCTCATTTGGGTATCCCATCTCTTCTTTATGATGTTGATATAATCTTCAGCATGTCATTGTCATGGATTGACCTATCTAATCTCAGCCTTGGTTGTTGTCATCATGTAGTAAAGGAAGTCTATCTAGGCGTACCTGTTGCCATCAACAGTCCTTAGCATTCAATATGATAGTGCAAGTGCCCTAACTAGTTCCTTGGTCATTTCCAGAACTGCTAGCCTGTTACTAATTTCTCCACGTGGCTTCCCTTCATGCATGATGGGGGCATGCCGTTGTCAAAACACTGCACTCACAAACATAGGTTGCAGCCCTACCTCATGGATTTTGTCTATGTGCATTAGTATTACGTAAATTCAATGGGTGGCATGTGGGATCCAGACAATGCATTGTCTCCTGATCATCAGAATCTCTTTGGTGGCCTTATACTAGATCCATTATCTGTAACCACCTGCTGCATACTGGTACTCTATTGCATCAATAACCTCCTTCATCAAGCTTAGAATGTATTATCTTTGATGAATGTTGTTGGAAGCATAAAATGATTTCTAGGACTAGAAGAATGTGTTCTTGTCATAATATATCATAAAATTGACAATGCTTCACCTGATTGGCTTGCACCATCCTCATACATCATTGTCAACCCATATGTGTCACATTTGCTTTTCTAGGACTCTTTTCAGTTCTCTAGCTTCTCCCTGATTGCATCAAGTAGTTCATTGTATATGTCCTTCAATCCAAGAGGATCAATAATTTGATCCGCTCTCTTGATGGCTGACCATGTTTGAATAGTGGGTTTTGGAGGCTGTGCTTGGAGGGATGTGGCAGAAGTGGAACCACTTCCTGATTTATCTCTGCATGCCCCTGTTCTTATCCTTCTGTAGCATCAAATCAATTCTCTGTTACTTTTGAGTCCCTTTAGGATAGGCATGTGGATCCAAGTCATGAATGATCTCCCCTATTGCCAGCTAAATGTTCCAAACATAAATGCTGTCTAAGTACCATCTTTGCAAACTAGCTCTCCTACTATGTAGCTCTTGTAGCCTGGATCTGCCCTAGTAGCCCCAAACTGAAACCCCCTTACACTATGAGGGTCCAAATTTTCTATGCTTGGCAGCCTAGTCTCTCTATCATTGATCATTCAGACTGCCTCATTAGCAGATTGAATTTGGAACAACCTTGCTAGGGCAGGGATTAGGTTAATTGTGGCCTCACTTCACATTCCCATGCCCAAAGACCCCCCATGATGAGAAATGAGAGGAGAAAGGGTTGGGAAGACCTTTCTCCTCTCTTTTATCCTACAAAAGGTCTGAAACTTGCAATTACTGTCAAAATTGAGCCAAACCAAGAAGCACCAAGCAATTACACTTGGTTTGCATCTCTTCAGACTTCAGACCATTTTTGCACCTCTCCCAGACTGAAACCTGGAAGGCTGGAACTATTCCAATTCCATGCCGGTTCAATGTCAAGTACTTCAAACTGGGCAATTCGGGACAATGTAGCAAAACTTTCTATCAACAATCAAAATCCAATCAGGTTATTTCAAATCAATCATGAATGATATTGAAGACTATCAGGATTCAAGATGATATTACATTGTTATGTTAAAAATTAACATCAACCCTCCAATTTTTTTCAATTGAACACTCACCTATTCCTAGATTTTTCAATCAATTGAAAAATGAAAAAGTAGGGATGGTTTACCTATTAGAAAGCTGTTCTAGCATAAAAATTTGATGATCATTGCTTGAATCCATCTTGCTAAAAAATAGGTACAGGAACTTGTAGAGAATGAGTTAAAATCCCATGTAAAAGCTCATCTTGAGTATCTCCTCACTTCAAGTCTATTTCTGGTCCAGTTCAAGGGCAATATGGGCCCAATCCACCCCCCATTCACCCCTCTATATCAGTTTGGGTCCATATGGTGCATTATTTCCAACATAGTGCTAGCATACCTGGCATGTCAATCATTGCTATTACCTAAACTATAGGCTAAGACAAATTTTATTTTTTTTATGAAATTGAAAGATGTTGGAGTAATCAGCATAGGCCCATTTTTTTCATCTTTGTTTCAAGCAAAGATCACTATGCTGATACTAGGATCTATATCGATTGGCTAGTAGCATGGTTCAGTATGCCCCTGTGCTGTTCCATGCCAAGCCCGCACCAACATAGCAAATAGGGCGGCGGAGAGGGAGGAAAAAAGAGAGGTGGGAGGGAGGGAGAAGGCCAATGGAGTGCAGCCTGACATGGCAAAGAGGGCAGGTGAGAGGAAGAACAGGAGAGAGGAAAAGAGAGGGGGAGGGAGGGAGAGAGGAGGGTGGTAGACGGCTAGCAAAGGCTGCCAGAGAGCCAGGGAGGGGCGGTGGAGCCCCTCCACCCCCTCCCTGGCCCCCATCCTCCATCTCTCTCCCTCCCTCCCCCCCTCTCTCTCTTTTCCTCTCTTTCCTTCTCCCTTTTCCCTTCCTTCGCCGGTTTCTCATTTTGAATACTAGAAGGAATTTTTCTAGTTTGCCACTGATACTGCTTGATACTCCCCAAACTAGGTGATTCGGGACAATTCTGCCTTCCTTGGTTTCAAGGGATTTTGTCAATTCTTGATGTCTTTTTTATGAATGGTGGTGATTGTTTTTCTCCCATGACAGTACCTTAATAAATGGTTGGACATTAAGTGGGACAGAAGTCTTATAAAGAGTTGCAAAATAGTCATTTTTTGCATAACAAAAGAGAAAATAAGTGGATGTTGTATCTTTATTGCTTTCATAACATTATATGGCTATTATGGGGATCACATGTTCCTGTCCTGCTGATAAATATATTCCTGTCTTCAATTTATTTCAACATTGAGTTTAATTGTTTAACTATCGGCCTCTTAAAAATAGAGCTGTTAAATCAACAATTACAGATGACATCTTTGATTAATGATAATTTTTTTCCTCTTTGAATTGATTGACAAATCAAAAGTCCTTTATCATTAATGATATAATAAGGCTGATTGGCCAGTGTTATGATTTACTGTCTGGTGATTGTTTCCATTAAATTTGTGCAGAGTTGGAGTCCAATTTTTGTGCAGCTATATTACACTTCCACTATATGCACTAGTATCTCAGGTAAATATCATTTTTCATTATTTTCTAATATCTTTTGTGGCTGTAGATGTTGACAGAAGATTTAATTTTGTATGATCTATTATCACCTGCATTGGTTCTAGGAAATGATCAATGTATTTTCTGCTAATAGGATTTTAGCTCAAAATCATGTTGTTAGAATTATATCCTAATTTTAGACTTCCTAGTTCTTATTATATAATAGGCAATTATATGCCTCCTTCGATCACCCATCTTCAGATCTTCAAATTGTAAAAACAAGCTTTTCACAAGAAAGACAGATTGACCATTTCAAAGGCTCATAGGTTTTGACCATTTTGAAGGTGCATAGGAAAGCTAGTAGCATTATAAATGTCATGATGTTTAGATTGGAAATGGCCAGGTGCAAGATCTAAAAATTATTTAAATATGGTGAGCATTGTGCTTAAAGAATTGAGTCCACAGCAGTGTGAATTTACTAACTAGGTAAATCCACAAGCAAGCAATGATGATGCTAAGAAGTCATGAAGCATGATTTTTAATCATTAGCATAGCATAGAACTGTAGATGTGACACTACAACATTTAGGCTTTTCTTGGCAAAAGTCTTAAAAATTGCTACTAAAGAATTATTGCAATGGACCAGAGGCACAAAGAACAAAAGGAAAAAAAAAGATAATAGCCTCCCTAGCCACCATCACTAAAAGTTTAAAAGCAATATTTACATTTTGACTCAAGAAAATATTTATCTTGGAAAAATAAATGCCTTTACAAAATATTTTTTAAATGGTTACATTTTTTGCTGCTATAGGTCCACATATTTTGTAAAGGCAATTATTACACATGCAAACTATTTTTAAAGGCGAATATTATTTGCTATTATAAAAGCTGGCACTAAAATCCTATTTTCTTGTGGTGTGATATGAAATGCCAAAGAAAGTTTGGTACATCCAAAGAAAGCTGCAAGCACTATCTCCATTAGCCAAATGAATGGTTAAGTGGTCACATAGGATTGTATGTTGGAAAGGCTGCTACTAAAGGAAATGACCCATGAACTAATAAAGTTGATTAGCAAAGCAAATAGATGAGTACATAATTCATTATGAGCAAGGATTTCAGAACCAATACTGATATCCATATCGGTCACCAGTTAATATGGTATGGTATCGATTTGGTACCATGCTGACATAGTATGGAAAGGTGTGCTAGTCCAACTGGCATACCAATTTTTTTTGTGTTTAACAATTTTTTTTTGTTAGGTTATGTAATGATTATTTAGGATTTCTTAAATGATTTTAAATCCAAATTGATATTTGTTGATGTTAATTGATGGTTGTATCACTCTGATACATCCTTAATCGTATGTGATGCAAATTTGAGCATACCATGACATTTTTTAGAATAAAAAATAATCAATACATAGACTAGATATTATTGAATCCTAAAATACTCAAATTAATTAAAAAATATAAAAATAATCAATATATATATCAATATTTAGAATCTTGTCAAGCATTGATATCCGTAAATATTAGGACTATTTATATATTTAGGAGAAACATCATCTACGCTCATCCGATAAGGTAGGCGCGATAGATCGTAACTTGTCACAAATTTTTCATTGAAGTCCTAGCTCTAAGAGATATCATGGGGTTGATTGTATAACTATGGAGGGGTCCATCCAAATATGCCAACAGCAAAATCTAATCTAAGAGATGCTCTGGGCTACATAGAATAATAATTGTTGGAAGACGATACCTCGAACATACCATATCCATATCCGTATGGATCATAAACTACTGGTGCCTGTGAATAAGAGAATCTAGAATACAAGGATGAACCTGATACATCAATGGATTATACTCCATGTGCGAGATCATCTATAATTGCATCATGTTCTAAATGATCTCGTGGAGCTCATCACCTATATAAAATCATATCATCATGAGCTCTATCAACTAATGCACCATGGTCCCTATCCTATATAGCATGCATAAATTCGGACTCACTAGTGAATTAAAGATCACCAACTGACTACAACTCCTATCCTTCAATCTCTTTCTGATCACTAGATCCTTGATCATCAAAAGGACCACCAGCATTGCTCTTTTTAGTATCTGAATCTGAGTGAATTGAGTCCACCCTCTACCGGGGTTGCAGCTGCCTTTCCTTTTTCTGTCTCTGTGCTAAATAGCTGCCTACCCTCTCATCCTACCTCGCTGTAGTTGCCTAGGTTGCGAGGGTGGATGCTATAATGTATCAGCTTGAGCCCTGTGTAGAATATTACTGCTTGCCCATTGCTCGACATTCATCCTAGCCTCACTAGTTACAAAATTGGTTAGTTGTGAAAGCGATCCTGGCTTATTAAGCTCTAGCTCCTACTGCTGATCCATAATCCATTCGATTATCAGATCTTCATCTTCATCAACAAAATAACTCATAATTGGATTCAAGTACTTCATCTCAACTTCCTTCTAAATACATTTAATCCTTAACTCAAATTATAGTGAACATATACAAGATTGTTGAGGTGCTTCTATTTTTAAACGGTTGCTCTGCTTCTTATGGATGAGGGCAAAGGTTGACCAATTACGCTTACATCCACTCGATGAAATCATTTGGGAGAGAATATTGTTAGCAAGATTCTTCAGATTTCTTACTAATCCCACCAAAATGAATCCCACTATTTAGCTGCAAAAGTATTAATATTTTGCAAAGTCAAAATGAATATTAAATCATATATTAGACTTATTAGTGCCTATTTAGATTCATCTTTGTTTTGCTTCTAATCACTATAGTGGATCCAAATGAATCAGTATCCTTCCTAGATATTTTTATTTATAAAAAAATTATTTATTATAATGCATTACTTGTTGAAGATATAATTAAGTAAACAAAAATCACTCAACCTAACTTGTTATAGGCACATATACACGATATTTAGATCGAGCTCCATCATCTTTATTACATTTCGTATAGCAGATATAAGCTCCTCATCTATGGCAATTCCAAGTATGGAGTATTGGAACCTCGGATTCAGATAGTTACACATGGATTTAGAATTGGTTGAATTTATTTCTACAAATCAAGAGTAGTCCAAGTTTTAAAACATTTTTGATTTGCTACTTACCTGCTAGATGTAACTCCTTATCCATTTGATAGCTCCATCATTCATCGATGATGCGGATGTATTCATTAGCATATGTAGGATCTGCCACCTTGATCTATTTCTTTGCCCTCTCCATCATGTAATATAAGAAGTTTATATGGGAGTATCGTTCACCACAAGGATTACTGAACTAGTTCTGGGACCCATACCAGTCAGTGACCAGTACAGTACAGTACCATACCATACAGTACCATACCGGTACATAGTGAATTGAGAAAAAAACTATCTTTCTCTCCCCTCTCAACCAAGGATCACTGAACCGAACCTGAACCAGACCCGAACCGAGCCCAAACCGGACTGAACAAGTTCGTTTCGAACCGACCCATACCGTATCGAACCAACTTATACCACAGTCCGGTTCAGGTCAATTTTTATGGTTCAGATCCCGAATCATTTTGTAGGACTGGACTATACCGGTTCTTGGCGGTATGGTATGGTATGCCCCGAACCGGATGGTTCAGGACGGTACTGAAAATCCTGGTTCACCATCTACAATCTGAAGCACCTCATATAGAGGCTTGATAGCTTGCACTATCTTCTCGACCTGCTGTCAAAATATGTCTCATCACTAAGTTCTTTGCATCGCTCTCCTCAATATTGCAAGCTTATGTGTGGTGCTCCCAAGCCTTGGGAGGCCAGGTAAGGAGCCAAGTTATTGCCTCCAAGAGGTTAGGGCCGGCTAGGTCCTAGGGTGAAGGCGTTCTACCCTCTTCTTACTTGAGGCCCAGGGATATGGGCTTTAAGGGGCTAAGCCATAATTGGATTGGTGATGGGGACCTCACCAACATAGATCCCGGAGCAAGCACGAATCTTGGAGTCGTGCGAATCTCGGAGCATATCCAGAATAAATTTAGGATTTATCTTTTATTTGAAATTTGAATTAGGATTTTATTGGTTAGGATTGAGATATGGATAGGCTTATCTTATCCTATCTTGTATTTGAATTTGAACTATCTCTATCTTTTTATCTTGTATTCAAATTCAAATGAAGGTTGGACAGGTCTATAAATACCACCCTCAGTCCTTTGTAAAAAAAAAAAAGAGTTTAGTCAAGTTTTGGGAATGAAAATGAGTTTTAGAAAAGAGTGGTTTTATTATTTCACTCCGTAAGGAGAGGGTGTGAGGCCCAACCCCAGGACATGATGTGATATCATGCCCAGTTATCCTCCTTTCAATTCCATCTTCTCTATCCCCTCGTGGCCTTTGAGATCTATCCTAGCGCCTCCAAGTATCGAGGAGGGTGTCATGCCCTAGAGGTGAGAGGTCTCTTCGTTAGGGTGAGTCCTAAAGTCCATGAGATCCAGATTCCTATCCTACGTCCCCACTATTCCTTCGCCACCCCTAAAAAAAATACAAAAAAAAATAGTACCCTAATTTAGGTGACTTCTAGGCTCACCAACGGTCCTACCCATCTGTCCCCCATCAATTTTGGTATCAGAGCCCAGAAAAAATTAGGGTATCCCAGATTTCCTTCTATACTGCCAGCCCTCATCATCCCCGTCCTCCGCCTTTCACTCGGTCCAGCACCCCTTGGTCGCCTCCCCGTCTACCTACTTTCCTTCCCATCGGTCGCCATTGTTTCGTTGTTGTTTCGTCGGACCACGACCGGCCGCTGCAGACATCGTCTTCCCCAAACCCATGCCCGTCTGCTCGCGTCCGCCATGGCCCAAGCCTCCCGTCATCCGTAAGATCCCTCTGAAGCCTCCCCTGTTCCTCCATTCCAACCATCACACCATCTTCCTACCTCCATCCATTTAGATTAGGAATCAAGTCTCCCTTCCACATCATTCATATTTTTTTCCATGCCCTGAACCAGAGCCATTTATCTTCCTCCATCCTATCCTCCCATGCCCAGTTAAGCCTTCAGCCCATCGATCCTTCATGCCCATTCACCATACTCGCACACAACATCATCACTTCTCCACCATCCCGCGTAGCAGCCTCCCAGCTCCCCTGTTCCACGAAGCCCCTGTTCACACGTCCAAAGAAGCCCGTCCGTAAGCCTTCTCCCGGCTTCTCCGTCACCGGATCTCCTTCTCCGGTCCTTCCCCGTTGCCGGATCTCCTTCCTCCGGTTCGCCCGAAGCCGTCCACACCTCCATCAGCCTCCGCCCAGACCGAGTCCTGCCCCCTCCTCCGTGGCCTCCGACGATGATGCTTCCAGCCTCAATCGCCCCAGCCTCCCGATGGTGCCTAGCGGAGCCAGCCCAATGGCCACAGTCGCAGCGTCACCATTAGCCTCGCCTCCCGTTTGCCACAGGAGATCTGGGAGCTCCACCACAAACTCACCGCCGAGCTCGAGGAGGTCATGTTCGGCGCCCTCGATGCCCTCTTCGCGCAATCGCTGCGATGCAGATCGAGGCCCTCCCCCGTCCGTGCCGGCCACCTATCTCTGTGCCCGCTGCCGCCCGTGATGCCTCCCCATCTCCGTGCTCGATGCCCCTCCGCCCTGAGTCGTCGCCAGCCACCACCGACTTCGCCGATTCCATCCTCCGTCGGCCGTTTCCCCAAGCAACCCGGCCACCGCCTCTTCCACCTGTGGAAAGCACCGTGTCGGCCACCTTCCCCTCCGTGCCGCCGACTCCATTTTCTTTTCGGCTCCCCGTCGGCCAGCCGTCCCATCCACCGGTCATGACGATCTTCGCATCGGCCATCATTCCGTCCTTCCGCGATCTCCGCCCAGCACCTTCGCCGGAGAGCCTGCCGGTGAAGACCACCGGTACATCGGAATCACCGGTGAAGTACATCCTTGTTTTCGGTCCGTGGAGGAGGGAGATGAAGCGGACGCGCACGAACTTGAAAGCACTGCCCGGTTCCCGACTTCAGACTTGCACAGATCTCAAAGCCACATGGATTTCAAAGTAGCACAGATTTTAAAGATGCACGGCTTCCAAAGCTACACAGATTTCAAAGTACCACGGATCTTGGAGTTATATAGATTTCAGCGATGCCCAAATTTCAGAGCAAAGTCTTTAGATGTGGGTCATCAAAGCCCCCGCTCGTTTTGACTCGACGGAGTCGAGTTTTCCCCACCTCAGGGGAATGATGGGGACCTCACCAGCATAGATCCCAGAGCAAGCACGAATCTTGGAGTCGTGTGAATCTCGGAGTATATCCAGAATAAATTTAGGATTTATCTTTTATTTGAAATTTGAATTAGGATTTTATTGGTTAGGATTGAGATATGGATAGGCTTATCTTATCCTATCTTGTATTTGAATTTGAATCATCTCTATCTTTTTATCCTGTATTCAAATTCAAATGAAGGTTGGACAGGTCTATAAATACCACCCTCAGTCCTTTGTAAAAAAAAAAAGAGTTTAGTCAAGTTTTGGGAATGAAAATGAGTTTTAGAAAAGAGTGGTTTTATTATTTCACTCCGTAAGGAGAGGGTCTAAGGCCCAACCCTAGGACATGATGTGGTGTCATGCCCAGTTATCCCCCTTTCAATTCCATCTTCTCTATCCCCTCGTGGCCTTTGAGATCCATCCTAGCGCCTCCAAGTATCGAGGAGAGTGTCATGCCCTAGAGGTGAGAGGTCTCTTCATTAGGGTGAGTCCCAAAGTCCATGAGATCCAGATTCCTATCCTACGTCCCCACTATTCCTTCGCCACCCCTAAAAAAAAATACAAAAAAAAAATAGTACCCTAATTTAGGTGACTTCTAGGCTCACCAACGGTCCTACTCATCTATCCCCCATCAATTGGGTTGAGGTCCAAGGGGGTGAGAGCATGCAAGTCATGGATGTACATGGGCTTGGAGGAGTGCTTTCTAGGCTGGCTTAGCATTGAGAGTTGTTTGTGCTAGGGTTTGGGTTCATATTTTAGGTTTGAAATATGAAAGCCTTTTGTATAAATAGACGTATCATGTAATCAGATTTGGTGGAATCAATCAAATAGCTTTTTCTCCCAACTAAGCTCTCTCTCCCAAGAAGTTCAAGAAGGGTGCAGCCCAAAGGAAACCCTAGCACCTAGGGTTTCCTTGTTGCCCACAAACTCCTAGCGCTACAAGGACTAGGAGGCACTAATCCTTCTTTGGCCACCCCAAGTCTCCACACCCAGAAGGTTGGTGCTTCCTTGTTGATCTCCAAGTCTCCACCCAGAAGGCTGGTGCTTCCTTGTTGATCTCCGAGTCTCCATGCCCAGGAGAAATGCTCCAACAATTGGTATCAAATCAAGGTTCAGCATGGAAAAAGAAGGGAAGCTGCCCAAAAGAAATCTGCACACCTAGATTTTTTGTCCACCCAAAGTTCTGCATGCCCAATTTTTTCTCTCCTCTTCATGGTGATTTTCAGGAGGCCACACCCTGGTAGGAGACCCCCAACACATGGTAGGAAGTCCTAGTTCTTATGGGAAAGAAGGGGAAGTTACCTGGTTGCATGGGGAAGAAGGAAAGCTATCAAAAAAAAAAATCTGCACAACTCCCTTTCAAGGTATCTTCTCAAATCTATTTTGTTTTTGTTGTGATTGTAGTAGGCACCAACCATGAGCAACATTGTGAAAGTAGACTTTGAGAAATTTAATAGGCAGGGAAGTTTTACAATGTGGAAGGTTAGGGTGGAGGATCTCTTGGTTCAGAATGAGTTGGATCTGGTCTTGGAAGATAAGGCAAAAGGTATGATGGATAGGCAATGAATGTCTTTGGAGAAGAGGGCTTGTTCGGCCATTAGGGGGTACTTGGATGATTCGGCTTTGTATAGTGTGTTAGAGAAGACATCTAAGGGTTGTGGTTGAAGTTGCACTCCATTTATATGGAAAAAAAAATGTACAACAAGTTGATGTTGAAGGAACAATTGTACAGTTTTCGGATGCATAAAGGCAAAGATATTGTGACTCATTTTCAAAGGTTCGACCAAGTTAGCACTGATTTGCTGAATCTTGGGGTGAAGATGGATGAGGATAAGTCATTACTCTTGCCATGCTTGCTGCCCAGTTCTTATGATTCATTGGTGATGGCATTGCTATATGGAAAGGAGACACTGCACTATGAGAACATAGTTTTAATATTCAGGTCTAATGAGCAAAGGGAACGGTTGATCGGGGATGGTGTTTCTCAGGAGGGCTTAACTATAGGGGAGAGGCTTAGAAGAGGGAAGGGGCAAGCAAAGGGGGTGGTCTAAGTCCCGAAAATGCAAGGAGTCTAGGTGCTTCAAATGCAATGAAGCAGTGCACTTCAAGCAATATTGTCCACTTTGGAAGAAGCAGGGAGAAAAGAAGGGCATGGATTCCCTTAGTGCCGTGGCTGATCTTGAGGTGGAGGATGACCTCTTGATGGTTTCGGATGGACACAGGAACAACATGGATATATGGACTCTTGATTCAGCCTGCTTTAATTACTATACACCAAACCAATATTGGTTTGCTACATACACCTAAATCGAGGGGTGTGTGACATTAGGGGATGATCGTCCTTGCAAGGTTGTTAGTATTGGGACCATCAAGGTGAGGATATTTGATGAGATGGTGTGGACTCTTACAAATATAAAGCGTATCCGAGAGTTTGAAGAAGAATCTAGTATTACTGGGCTACTTGGAGAGGAATGGTTACAACTTTAGTAGCCATTTCGGGCATGGGGTTCTGAATATAACCAAGGGAGTCATAGTTGTGATGAGGGGGAGGTTGGAGAACAAATTGTATAGAATGTAAGGGTTCATGATAAGTGGAGGATCCGAAAAAGTAGCAGCAGCACAGGAATGGTAGGATTCATACCGATTGTGGCATTTTCGCCTTGGTCATATTGGAGATCGAGGTATGAAGGTGCTGAGTAAGGATGGACTGATTCTAGACCTAGAGGGAGGTGTTCCAGAGGTGTGTGAGCCATGTCAGATGGGAAAACAACATCGGATGAAGTTTGCCATTAGTACTATATGCAGTGTAGGTCCCCTGGAGCTAGTGCACACTGATGTCCCCTGTTTTGGCCAAAAATGGGGCAAGGTTCTTTCTAACCTTGATAGATGACTTTTCAAGGAGTGTGGGTGTTTTTCTTGAGAGAAAAGTCAAAGGTCTTCTTTTAAGTTTAAAGCCTTGAAGACTAAAATAAAGAAGAAGAGTTACAGTGTGAAGTGTCTATGCTCGGACAATGATGGTGAATTCACAAGGAAGGAGTTTTTGAATTTTTGCAAAGAATGTGGCATAAAGAGGCAATTTTTAATGAGAAAGACTCCCTAACAAAATGGTGTGACTGAGAGAATGAACAAGACACTCATAAAGAAAGCTAGGTGTATAAGATTGCAAGCAAGGCTTTTCAAGCTGCTTTGGGTGGATGCAGTTGATACACCTTGTTATTTAGTGAATTAATCCCCCCATACCAAGCTAGATGAGAGGATTCTAGAGGAGCTATAGCCTCAAAAGGAGTTAGGCCATTTCAGGGTGTTTGAGTGTACGGCATATGTACACATTGATGCTAGTGAACGGAGCAGGTTGGATGCCAAGTTGAAAAAGATGGTGTTCATTGGGTACCCGCGAGGAGTCAAGGGGTATAGATTGTGGGATCCCTTGAAGAAGTAGGCCACCATCAGTAGGGATGTGGTCTTTAATGAGAATTCAATCCTAAAGGTGCAAGGCGCAGTGGATGAGCAGCAAAAGGTCCAACCGGCCAGGGTTGGGCAGCTAACCTCTTATTCGGTTTTGCCTTTTGTAGGTGCACTAGGAGGACATGAAATTTAGGTGAAGCATCATTCAGAGGTTCCTCCACATGTAGAGGGAGGCATGACATAAGTTCATGGCCGAGATGTGCGAGTAAAATTCTAGCACAAAGATTAGGGTTGCACTGTATAAGCCTAAATGGAATATGAAGCAATCAAAGAGGTATGGCTTTGGAGATACTATCATATGCATTGGTTGCAGCAAATAGAGACCCTAAACCTATGAGGAGACCATGGCAAGCCAAGAGAGAGATAGGTGGGTCCAAGCCATGACAGAAGAGATACAGTTCCTTTGGAAGAACCAGACTCGGCAGTTGGTGCAGTTGCTAAGTGGAAAGAAGCCCATAAGATTCAAGTGAGTGTTCCAATATGAAGGACCTTCAAAGCAGGGAGGAATTAGATTCAAGACCAGGTTAGTGGCCAAGGGACACTCCTAGAAGGAGGGCATCAACTACAATGAGGTTTTCTTCCCAATTGTCAAACATAAATCTATTCGGGTGTTGTTGAGCATGGTTGCTATCCATGATTTGGAATTGGAGTAAATGGATGTCAAGATGACCTTTTTCCATGGGAATTTGGAGAAGATTTATATGGAGTAGCTCAAGGGTTTCGGTGAGCTAGGGTTAGAAGGAAAGGAGTGTTTGCTATAGAGATCTCTCTACTAGAGCTGTCAACGGGCCAGGTCAAGGTCCGAGACCTGCAGGTATTTATCCATACTAAGTTCGGGCCCGTTTATCCAAACCCAAACCCATTTAATTATAATATAAATAGATAGCATCTAGATATTTAATATTCAAACCAGATAAACCCGAGACTCGAATAATATAATATAATAATTATATATTTATATTTATTTATTTAATAAAATATTGTGAACCATTAGATCAAAGATCTAATGGCTCAAAAACTTCATAAGGAGGCTAAAAGAAAAGGAATTTCGCTGAGTCACTGCTTAAGTGCCCTCTCTCCCTCACCTTGGCGGCTTCCCTCCTCTCCACCCACTAGCAGACTGGCATCACCAACCGTCTCCTCCCTGTCCTCTTATTCCTCCTCCCTCGCCCTCCATCTCCTTCGTAGTCCGCTTATTGGCCCTCCTCTCATCCGAGCCCCGCCGCTGGAGAGTTCTTGTTGATGCCCCTCATCAGCCACCACTGCCTTGACGTCGTCCATTGTCGCTGCCCTCCTCACATCGAGCCCCTTGTTGCTGACCTTGCTAGCTTCCAGATTTCCATCTCTTGGTCTCCCTCTTCTTGTCCTTAGCTCTTTATAAGAAAGTTCCATTGCAGAGCAGTGGAACCACAACCATTCTTGACATCATAACGCTCTCAAAAAAACCATCCAAGCCCATCCCTTT
The DNA here is from genome assembly GCA_021397845.1 of Areca catechu. NCBI lineage: Eukaryota > Viridiplantae > Streptophyta > Magnoliopsida > Arecales > Arecaceae > Areca > Areca catechu. The sequence goes on from CM038049.1 coordinate 132,509,098, forward strand.
AATCCACATAGAGCCCATCGACGACTCCATGAAGCGAACCACCACCCTTTGCTTCGCCTCCACCGCCACCCTCTCCCTCTAGCTCTACTCTCACGACTTCCTATCCCATCCCAACTTCACCACCACCCACAAAGACTATGAATTCCTGACCCTTGCGTGCCTCCGCCGCAACTCTGGCAAGGTCCAGTCCATCGCCGCTTGGGTCGCCCTCTCCATCAATGGATCCGATTCCAATTCCATAAAGGCAGCAATGATGCTGCATGGCATCTAGGGCACGATCGTGTTCAAGAACAGCCAGGGGAGCGACAAGTACTTCATCCTATTGGGCATCGATCGGCCAGAGAAGCCCCAGTTCATGGTGCTCGCCTCTAGATTTCCTGATTTCCCTTGCCCTCCTTGCCTCCAGATTTCCAATTTTTGACCAAAAATTCTAGATTTCCATCAAGGTACGTTTTCCCTACCCTTGCATCCGGGTATGTTTCGAGTCTCGGATCTAGGTCTGGATATCCAAGATCTATTAGGATCCGAGTCTAATACTTCAAGGCTAGACCCATTGGGTATTCGGGTTCAATAACTAAGATCGGGTTCGGGTTTGGATATCTAAGTTCCAACTTGAACTCAACCAGTTGATAGCTCTACTCTACAGGTTAAAGCTATCACCAAGATAATGGTACAAGCAATTTGACACGTAAGGAGCATCAGCCTGACCAGATGTGAGTATGATCCTTGTGTTTATGTTAAATTACTCGAGGATGAGTCTAGGTTATTTTTGCTCTTGTATGTGGACAATATGTTGATAGCTTGCAAGAGTAGAAGGGTTGTGGAGGACTTGAAAGCTACATTATCTCAGGAGTTTGAGATGAAGGATTTAGGTCCGGCCACTAAGATTCTAGGCATGGAGATCTCCAGAGACAGAACCAATAGGGTGTTTCATTTATCTAGGGAGGCTACATCGAAAAAGTTTTGAAGATCTTCAAAATGGAAGGAGCAGAACTGTCAACGGTACCTTTAGCTGGTCATATGAGTCTTTCTAAAACTGTCACCCAAGAATTAAGGTGGAGGCTGAGAAGATGAAGAGGATACCATATGCTCTAGGTGTTGGAAGCCTCATATATCCGATGGTTTGTTATAGGCCAAATCGTGCCCATGCAGTGAGTTAGGTCAACAAGTTCATGGCACATCCAAGCAAGGAGCATTAGAGAGCACTGAATGGTGTTTTCTGGTACGTGATGGGCATAGTTGGAGTTGACATTTGTTATGGGCAGCAAGGTAGCAATGAGAGGAGTTCCGACATGTTTGAGGAAGCTCATGGTTGAATGATTGGGTTCGTGGATGCTGATTTTGATGGAGACATGGACATTAGGCATTCAAACATGGTATTTGTTCTACTTGAACAGGGGTCCGGTTTCATGGAAGTCAAGCTTGCAACCAATCATGGCTTTGTCTACAACTGAAGTGGAGTATATTGGCATCTCAAAGGCCACCAAGGAGGCTTTATGGCTGAAAGGTTTAGCACTAGAGATGGGTTTTGCACATGGTGTTGTCCGGGTGTATTGTGATAGTCAGAGTTCATTGTGTTTGATCTAGAATTTAGTCTATCATACAAGGACCAAATACATTGATATCAAGTACTACAAGATCGGGGAGCTAGTGAAAGGAGAGGTGGAGCTAGCCAAAGTTCACACAAAAGAGAACCAAGTGGATGCACTAACCAAGGCTCTTTCGAGGGACAACTTTCTCAAGTGTGTGGTGCAAGATCTAGCTGAGTTTGCAAAGACTTTGAGACACCAAAATGGAGATTGTAAGCTTATGTGTGGTGCTTCCAAGCCTTCGAAGACCAGGTGAGGAGCTAAGGCATTGGCTCCAAGAGGCTAAGATCGGCTAGGTGGAGGCGTTCAGCCCTTTTCTTCTTTTAAGGCCTAGGGATAGGGGCTTTGAGGGGCTAAGCTATAATTGGGTTGGGTTGAGATCCAAGGGGATGAGAGCATGCAAGTCATGAGTGTACGTGGGCCTGGGTGAGTGCTTTTCAAGTGGGCTTAGATTGGGAGTTCTTTGAGCTAGGGTTTGGGTTCATATTTTAGGTTTGAAATATAAATAGGCATACCATATAATCAAATTTGGTGGAATCAAGCAAAGAGCTTTTTCTCCCAACTAAACTCCTCTCTCTCTCTCTCATGTTGCCCAAGAACCCAAGAAGGGCGCTGCCCAAAGGAAGCCCTAGCACCAAGGGTGTCCTTACCGCCCACAAACTCCTAGTGCTACAAAGACTAGGAGGCGCTAATCTTTCTTTGGCCTCCCTAAGTCTCCATGCCTAGAAGGCTGGTGCTTCCTTGCTGATCTCTAGGTCTCCACATCCAAGAGAAGTGCTCCAACAAGTGCCTGCCCTAGTATATCTACTCTACTGCCATTCAGGATTGACAAATATTTCATATAGTTGTACTTTCTTATCAATAAGGCTCTCAAGTGCTATATAATTGGTAGCAAATTATGTGACTCCTAGTCTCAGTATTTCCTTGTATAGCTCTACATCAATGATAGGATTCATGCATGATTGTAGATGAATATGATGATGCTCTATGTTGAGTTCACTATGTTCTACACCCTATAAATATTTTCGATATATATCAATATGAGATCGATATAATGTGCAACACAAAGGATTCAGAAAATATACAATCACCACTCCATCAAGATCTTTTCTACGGCCTTATACTATGATCCATTATCAGTAATAACCTGTACGACATTCTACTCTCTTATCTGATCAATCATCTCCATTAATCTAAGAATGTAGCTGGCTGTGCACCTAATCCAAAGCATCAATAGACTTTTGAAAAATATTTTTCCATCATAATATATTAAAAAGTTAATTATGCTTCGTCTGATAGGACTAGTCCAACCATCCCATGTCACTATCAGTCTAGATATGGGCTACTTGCTTTGACATGATGCAATTCATTTTTGTAGCTCATTATTGTCAAGAAGCTTATCGTGGATATTCCTCAATCTTGAAGGATCTACACCTTGATAAGCAACTTATATGGATACAACGGCAGAGCGATGACATGGGTTGCTTGCTATGTAAGTTGAGATGTGGTTGAAGTAAAACCAGGATCCAATAGCTTGCCATATATCTTTCTTATCCTTTTTCAGTATACTATTGATCTTATGTTGCTTGGAATCCTTACTTGGGAAGGCTTTTGGATTCATGGATAGTAGCTCTTAGTGGAATGTCTTTAAAGAACTTCTACCATCAAAAATGTCCAACATAGGTGCAATATGGAATGTACCTTTACTAACGGGCTCTCTAACTGAGGTCTTCCTTAACCGAGAATCTGCTATAGTGCTTTCAGAGCCCAACCCTGACTTATAAGCTACGGTCCAAATTGAACTTTGTGTGTGGAGACCTCCAACTACCACTGATCATCCAAAGCTTATTTGAATGGTAGCCTTGATTTGGGCCTTTTCATCTAGAATGGATGCTTTTTCTGACTCCTTATAGTAATAGGAAGGTGGCTCCGTGGCTTAATAGTCCATATTTTTCTTCAAATTTTCCTTCTTCGTTGCTTTGAAATTAGCAATGTGCTTCTTCGTCAACTGATGGATCTCTTGTGGATATTGTTGGTATATAGATATATCAAGATAACCTCCAGCCAAGTATTGCTTCAACCTTATTTTTTCATTTTTCTTTAATTCTACACTACATTTGTATCTCCATTGATGCCAACTTGAGAACATCTTTCTATGGGTCTAATCAATGTCACGCTCCAACACCTTTCTCAGTAGATCCATTCCTAAAGATTGAGAAAGCACATTAATTTAATAATTATGTAAAAATAATAGATTTCATTCACCTATTTTTTTTATTTTTTAAATTTATTTTATATTTTATATTATTTTTTAAATTTAAAAAATTTAAAAAAATTTAAAAATTATGATAAATTAATTTGACATCAGATCTATTTAAAATCCTATCATGGATGCTACGTATATTTTTCTAAGATAATGGATATGCATGAAATGCTACTTTTTTATCAAGTTTAGGTGTAGGCAACTATGAATATGATGTATCAAAATTTTGATAAATGGATATCAAATTTATATCAAAAGTAGTTTGCAAGTATGTAAACAATAATATAATTTTACAACTATTCTTCGAAATTTATTTTTTATAATTTTTTTATTCTAGGAATGTATTTTTAATTTAAAAATTATTTATTTAATAAAAATTAATGATTTTAGTATCATTATGTAGATCATCCATAGATTTATAATATAGATTATAATTATGCCAAAAAAAATTGACATGGTTTTCCCTTGTTTTTTCAATTTTGATGGATTTTCAAAAAAAAGTGGGGGAAGAGGAGAAAGAGAGATAAAAATAAGATTATGCATCTATTTAGACTTGATCTTCCTGCATTTTTCTTGTAGTTTTCTCTTTTCCTCTCTGTTCTTTAGCCTGTACCAACTTCAAGTCATGGGAGACTTCTCCCATTAGATGCATTTAAAAGAAGCATTTGAGACCAAACAGGGCCGAACCTCTGGTTCAGCCTGAAACCAAGCCGAACTGTCTAGTTTGGCATTGTTCTAGCCGCTTTGGCCCCGAAACTGATTCCCATTGCCGGATCAACATGGTTTAGGTTTGGTACGGTTTGGTATAGGCTGAACTAGGCAGTTCAGCATGGTTTCAAAAACTCTGATTATGAGGATGCAAGATGATAATGCTGATATTCTTGGTAACCAGTGTGAGTGACAAGCCATCCATGATGGTGAGCATGATTAGGGAGGTAACAAGTAATGGAAAGTAGTCCAAATGATGGAACTTGTTAGGACAACGGGGAACAAAAGCTGATGCGAAGAAAGCACATGGTGTCAATGTTGTGAGATCTTACAGCAACAAGGAATAGGCTTCTGTTGTGGAAATGTAAGTCTAATATTTGACACAAGTTGTAAAGAAGTGCAGATGGTTCCATTCAAAGGAAGACCATGTTAAGGTTGGATTATAAAAACTAAAATGTTTAACAAGAAAGAATGATGAAGAAAACCACCATCACTTAGCAAAATGTACCAAGTGGATAACATTCCAAACAACTAAGCAAGAAGGTGCAATTTGAAAAACAATTAACCTCTGCCAAGATGGTCTAAATGGACAATTGAAACCCAGAGCTTAAGAAAATGAGTAAAAGCTAATTGAATAGTCAAGCAGATTTATAAGTGGAAGAAATGGAAGAGGGAATGTCCATTATCTCTTCAAAGCATGAAACATAAAGATTAGATCATGTAAGGAAAGTATGCAAACCCAATGAATTTAACAGATTGGCTAAACCAATGTACTCTGGTAAAGGTAATAATCATCCAGATACAAGTAGGGAAAAGTTAATCCTATGAAACAGGTGGTTGGATGAATAGGAATCTTAAATGAAGAGCTTGGAAGTAATTTGTCACAACTTGATCAAATTATTTGACAAAACCATGAATGATTGAGATCCCTATAACATGTAGATAAATGAGATGCTGCATGAGTTCATTTCGAAGTTTGAGACCTCTTAAACCTCGTAAAGAGATAAAGCGAGTTAAAGATTTGCCCACTTTTCCAAGTCGGGTATTAGAGGAAGTTGAACGATACTTGAAGGGACTACAGATCAATCTCTTGCTCCTCTAGTGCAATAATGAGCTGATTTAGAGGTCTTAAAAAAGTATATATTTGCCAAAAACCATTGAGGTGGACAGCAAACTAGTACTGGTGGTCAGCTAAGACCTTCTGCCATTGGTCGATTGTTCTACGACAAGTCATGTGCTTCCTTTGATTCCTGTGGTTGCATGGGATAAATTAAATCCTAAGGTGTGACTATTATAGTTGATTAAATGTAGATCCAAAGTAATATTGAAATTGAACTATTCCACAGCAAACAAATTGACTGAAACAGAGCATAACTAGAAATATAGCAAACCAACTACAAAACCCAATCATAAATTGCAGACTCTTACATGAACATTATATATTCAAATGTTGTAAAACCACATTGTGCTGAAGTACTATATAGTTGATGCTTCATCAAAATCACCACATCCCAAAAAACTCACTCAAAATTTATTCTTTTCCCTTCAATAGTTTACTCACTAATTAACAAGGAAGGTTTGAAAATAATAAAGGGGTGACCTACAAAACTCAATATGCAGCTTTACCATAATGACATGAATTCAAGTTTTGATTGAAAATAAATGGCTTTTAGGATATAACATATGAATTAAAATTATTGGAGTATTTGAGGAAGGTTCAATGGAACAATCTTATAATGAAATAGAAAACCATAGTTTTCTAATTAAGGAATCTGGCATCTTGAAAAGATCAGAACATGTAGAAAGAATTCCTAGATTAATTCACATAAGCTATATTTTCTTGTAAGAAATTTATTTTTACTCTTAACACCATATAAATGTTAGATGTATACCCTAGAAGCCAATTTGGCTAACACATTTTAATTCTAGGACATAAAATTATATTTAATATTCTAATTTGGATAATTTATCCATACATGTATATATGTTCATGTATCGTCCAAGGAATTAATGGATAGTGACATGTATTCTCAAGAGTTGAGAATTTGAGACGTGTCATCATAGATTAATTTTTAAATGCTCCCGATTGTAAGATATCATGAGGACTGTAATTGATCCGGTTTGATCGGTGCACAAATTGCTTCCCTTTTAAGATAGATGAGTCTCGAGTCTATAGTATGGAAACATTAAAGTGAGAGTGTAGGTGGTTGTTAGAGAATGACGGTACTGAGTGTGACCATCACGAGAAGTTTTATAGATGTCTACTTACATGTCAGTGACTTTCTCGATGCTGTAGTTGTGTAAGTAGTTCTTTGACTTGCGGTGCCTCGGCCACTCATAATGAGATTGCTGTAGTTTGACAACATAAAATATTGACCCTATCCATTCGGATCCTTGCAGTGTTCGTTGGCTATGGTAGGTTCATTATAGGAGTGGGAGTGCATTTATAGGGGATCTATTGATTTTTAGTAGTTAAGGTACAATATTATGCAATTTAAGAAGCTAAGTCAAAAATCCATGACCATGGTAGGTGAAGGATGGAAAAGAGTTTCCATGAGTTTCACAAAGGACTTAGGCTAATTAAATCAAGCATATGATGGATGCTTCATGCTTTAGGGTTTGGCGAGTTTCAATGACTTGTATCTTACAAGGACTCTTGATAGAAGAACTTAATTATACGGTAACTATATTTAGGGATTCTCTCTTCTATTCTGTTGGGTTGACACTATATGTTGCTAGGTATCACTGGTAGATTGTGATAACCTACTAGGATCATTTCGGATCAATGATCCTTGATAGGATGAGTTGAAATTATTCCAGTCCATCGAAAGGGTTTGATGATATTATGATGAAGATCATGGCATGTCTTACTACCAAAAGAATGGCATGTCTTACTACCAAAAGAATGGAATCCGAGGGGTCATACATAATAGAAGCTTGACCTAATCATACAGTTGAATCAAAATATGTAAGAGTTGTATATTTAGAAACTCTAAATTTGTAAATATTATAAATTTAGAACCTGCTAATTTTAGTACCTGCTAATTTTAGTAAGGATTTTATTGCAAAAGTTATAATTTAATTAGATGATTTGATTATTTAATTATGATTAGGCTTGATACAAATTGAATTGGATTCAATTTGATTGAGTTTGGGTGATGACTTAGTCTACTTAGGGTTTGGACTAACCTAATTACAATTGTTGCGAGCCAATTAGATTTTACTTAATTGGTTGCCTAATCCTAGGTGAATTAAATATGATTTAATTCAGTTAGGTTTAATCTATTCTATTTGGGTTTAGTGGTCCTAATTAGATTAGAATCTAATTCCTAATTAGTTATAGATTTAAACATAAACCTAAATTTGTTAGGAATTAGGTTAGTTAGAATTATTAGTTGGTTAAACCAATTTCTAAATAATCCTAACTAATTTCTCTCTCCACATGCCTCAATCTCTCTTTTAGCATGTAAGAAAGAAAGGTGAGTACCATTCTTCACGTGAAAAATCCCATTTGTGCGTGGAAGGAATTATGGGGCACCAAAGAGTTTGGTTGCTTCAAGTTTCTCCCTTCTTATCCTTATCCATCTAGTTTTAGGTGTTTAAATTTGATTTAAAGTCTTGTCCTAATTCTAGATGGGAAAGAAGTCTAGGGAGAAATAAATTAAGATATGGCGTGAGAAAATAAGGGGATAGATGGGGCACAAAATATGTGCGTGGGTTTTTCTTTTGGAACGTGAGATATGTTATCTCAAGTGACCGCCTCATCCTCTCTTATTATTCTATATCGCACAAATTAAAAGGAGAGAAATTCATCATCCCTTATTATCCTCCTCTCGATCTGGAATGAAAGGATTCAGTTTAAGGAGAGAAAAAATATTTTTCCTTGATTTCTTGAGAAGAGATCTATCTTCTTTCAAGATCTCTAACGTAGAGAAAAAAGAAAGAAGAAAGGGAGATTTGATCCAATAGTTGAAGCGAGGCCTACAAGGTACTAGCACTCTGGTGATCTCGGGGCTTTGATCAAGCCATGACAATGTGGATACCAGCAGAGGCCGGGTGCATGCACGGCTCCAGCGGAACCCCCGGGCTTTTTCCATATCCGATCCGATGAAGATGAAGTAGCCTAAGATTTGATCTACTTTATACTTTTGGTTTTATTTACAGATCTATATTACATGTTCATGATTGGTTCTGCTATATATACTTAGAGTGGATTTTTATTTCTACAACATATTAATTATAATTAATTAAAAAATTTTGAAAAACCTACCTGCAATCCGGGGATCATCAAACGATTCCTTCAATAAAGCCTCCTTGCTAGCACCGATGAGGCCACATATATCCTATGGGTAAACTAGACAAGGCCATGTGAATCCTTGAGGTCCACATGTAAAACATAGCCAAAGGTCAAGTCAGGCTACATATACCACTTAGGCTAAGATCCATGTACTTCCTCGTTGAACATTTGAACAAGACAAGGTACCACCAGCTAAATGTCTGCCTATATCTTTCATGTTTGGTATTTATTTTAAATTTGAAAGTAAATCTGACATGCAACATTCATTGGAAATTCTCGAAGAAAAAAACTAGCCAAAAAGAGGTTGCACTAATGCAGAATCTCAAGTTTGATATAATCTTTTTTCTTCCTTTGATGGCTAAGTTTGTTCAACTTAGAGCATTAATAAGCCTTTAGGAATCCACGATTCCACATAGAAGCCAAACATGAATTCAGGCTAGCACCATACCAAATTTCCAAAACAAATTAGTCAAAATGTTTGTCTCGAATCATATATTTTAAAATAAATAATAGCTTTAAAATGTGATAGCAATTGTAGAGTCTAAATTTCAATGGAAAGTTTGAGTTTCAAAATTGGCTAATGTTTCAGGGTCTTAAATAACATTTGATTTGGAAAGGGATCAAAATATGTGTATCTCAAAATACAGATTTAAAGAACACCTAGATCCTTGATTTCTAAAGAGTTCAAAAGATAAGTAAATCTTAGAATTTCCAAGAATATCTAAGATTGAAATTAATGTCCAAGTTCACAAAAATATAAGTTAACCTAAATTCAAAAGGCGACAGAGGAATTTGCATAAAGGAAACTGAGGATTTTGAGATTGATTTGAGAAAGAACACATCTAAATTTGAAAAGAATTTCACAAATCAAAAACACAAGTCAACTATTATAGACAAGGAATAGCCGCTTACTCTGATAACAGGAGAAAACCACTAAATCCTTGTCTTAAGCTTTCCTCCAATCTCTCCAAAACCCAACCTCCTTTCCCTGTTCCTCTCCAACCTGCCTACATTAACTCCTATTTATAGGCTCAGTATGGGTGTTTGAGAAAGTGGAGACCACCATGTTGTTTCTTCAAATCAGTTGTGATATGTCAATTCACTAGGTTGTGAGAGTGAGCAGGTTAACAGGTTAGTGACATAGCTATAGACTCTTATAGATGAATTCAGTATTAATAAAAGCAGACCTTTACATGACTATCATTGAGTGACTTCCATTTGCTTAAGACGTAATATAGAATAAGAAATAAATTCCAATTTGAACTCAATAAACTCAAAAATTTAAATTCTAAGAATAAAAGTGATTTTTCAACTCCAATGCAAAATCTAGATTTTTTGCTTTGGGTCTAAATTTCAACTTTTAAATGCTAAGGTCTTTTTCAAATCTTTAAAAGGCTCATAAATTCTATTATACCCTAATATTACCAATTCAACCTCTGCTTCTCTTGGCATCAACTGAGCTAGGGGAGCAAGGTTTAGTTAACAGCAGCATAGCTGAACATTGCCCCACACATTTGGAGCGACCTTCAAGATACTAACCATCAAACTGGTCATGGAGATCTTACCACTTGGATAGATTAAAATATCTTCATAATAAATTCTAGCTAATCGATTACATTCTCACAAAAATTTAAACAAACTGACCACTTGTTACAATGTCTATGAGGCAAAGGACATCCCAAAGTACATTATCAAGCTGGCTCAAACTAGAAGTCCAAGGTGAATCAATGAGCTGTTAGGCTTGAATAATGGAGGAAACATATTAAATTGTTCTCTAAATCAAAGGCAAATTTAATAGAAGGGTGGATAGACATCGTCAAACACTTATAGATTGATATCTCAAGAATAAAACTGCTAGAACAATTCTAAGGATTGATTGAAGACTTAAAAGCTAGGGTGATCAAACAAGAAATATTTAAACTAGGGTTTAAGTCTTTGTCGTGAAAAACATGTTGCCTTGACTAAAGAAATGTCATACAAGAAAAAAGTAGAGGATGAAAAAAATCCAAGTCACACTAATGACGAAGGAGGTCTTTTTATTATTCATTGGGTGATGAACAAAATGCAATTACGGAGCATGTGGAAGACCTCAACCCAAAATGCTAGGTGGAAGGCTATTATTTGGGGTCGTTGGCTGTTGGCACTGCTTAAGTACTAGAGACCACCCAAAGAGGCTAACTAGAAGGTTATTATCTAGGTTCCTAGGTTCTACTTAAGTATCCAAGACCACCCAATGCATATCTTCTACATGACTAAAACATGCTTGACATGAGTCATCCCACATTGCCCTGCTTAAGCCCTAGCATCAAGAAGGGTCCAATCACAATCAATCATGATAACTAGCTTATGGTTCATGCCACAAGGCTTAATGGTGTTCCCCGGTCATACATGGGCCACGTTTCAAGTCAGCTCTAATGCTATTACAACCCAAAGCATCACTCAGAAAGGCTAGCAAGAAGGTTATTGTTTGGGGTCCTTAGCCTTCCTCACCTTGTATGAAACTAAACACACTCTCACATAGGTGCTAATAGGGCATAAACTTTTGAGAGGATTCATGGGGATAAATTAATTGTCCAACCAAGGTTTGTGCTAGTTAGAGACTAGGTCAATACGGTACTGGTACATAGTATTTCAAGCTAGGTTGTACCAAACCAAGCAGAGGGAGGGGGGGAGAGGGAGGAAGAGAGGGAAGAAGAGAGAGAAGAAGAAGGGGGAGAAAGAGTTAGGGGCTTACGAAGAGGGGGAAGATGGAGAATGTGAGGGAAGTAGAGAGAAGAAGGGAAGGGGAAGGGAGAGGGAAGGGGAGAGAAAGGGGGGCTCAAGGAGAGAAGGAAGAGGGAGGAGAGGGAGGAAGAGAGAGAGGGAGGGAGGGGATAGGTAAAGAGAGATAGGGGGCTTACCTCACTGTTAGTTGGTGTTGAAGATAGGAAAGAGAGTGCGAGCTAGACAAACAAGTGAGTGCTCTCTTGAAGATTCAATTGAACATGGGGGAGGGGGTTATAAACCAAACCATCCTGATTTGGTATCATTTCGGTTTGGTATAGGTGATGCGGGACAGAGATCGGGGTTGGATCGCTGGCGAGCTGAGAAGTCATCAGGGGATTAGGGTTTGCCTGGAAGAAGAAAGAAGAGGGCAAAGGGTTTAGGAAGATAACTGGGATTCACACAGATTCTCCTAGGAGAACAAGCACATAGCAAAGGGCTCACACAGATGTCCTAGGGATCACACAGATACCCTCTCACACAGAAAATCAGGGATCACACAGATACCCTGGGCACATAGTTAATCAGGGATCACACAGATACCCTCTTACACAGAAAATCCGAGATCACACAGATACCCTGGGTACACAGCTAATCAGGGATCACACATATACCCTGGGCACACAGAACAACAGGGATCACACAGATATCCTGGAATCACACGGATCCTTCACACTGAACTCAAGAAATTTTATTCATCCATCATTATTCTTCAATACAAGAGGAGGTCCTTATATAGAAACCAATTACTTGGGAAGCAAGTAAAGAAAACATGAAAAATATGAGGCACTACAATCCTTCTTGATTTGCTGATTGAAAACATGGAAGGTGTTATACAATTCCCAAAGAAGCTCAAGAAAAATAAGGAAAGAAGGGGGGACCAAGGAGGGGACCATGTGGGGCGCCAAACACCTGCTTTCTTGGGCTCGGGGTGGACCACATCTTTACTTAGTTGCTTGGCATGAATCAAGGGATTCATGTTTATCCACTTGACCTTCCTTTCTCGCTTGATGGTGTGTGGAGTTGATTTGCCTGGAGGGTGGAAGGGGTGTGCTGGCATGTGGTCATGCATGGGCCGTCTTCATGTGATCCTCAATGTAATCCTAGGTGGTGCAATCCAGGATGTGACTGGGACTCCACGTGGCTGCTGAGATGGCTGGGCTCTCGGGTCCCCATCAATAGGCCAAACCGCCTGGTTCGTGTCAGTTTGGCAAACAGTGGGTAATACTTCTAAAGCCTTATTACCTACCAAAGCAAAATGTGTGAATTGGTTATTACTTTGGCATCATGATGGGATTGAACAACAAAATGCAAGATCATGTGCATCATGGAGGTACTTGTGCAATTGTGGAAAAAGAAAATAAAAGCATGTTTTCACTAAAGTGAAGATTATTGATGTTGGATGTTAGTTTCCTTTGATCAAGTGATAAGCTGGCATTTTAACCATATTGAATAAACAAGCATTGGCAAAAACCCCTTCAAGCCCTATACTTGGATAGGTCATAGGACAATAGTGATTCTATAACTAACTTCTATTTGTCAGGTGTTGGAGGCAAGTAGGCAATTTAAAAACTGAGATACTACTAGGGAGTGTTTCTAGCAGCTATGCCTTGCTAGCAAAAGTTCTCTTCAAGAACTAGAATCCACCAGCACCTTAAAAGATTACTAGCCACTCCTTGGAGTTTGCCTATTTGCCCATTTTCATACCTCAAAATCCACAACATTGCTTTAGAATCTACAAAAGCCTGTTCATAATCCACCAACCAATAGAGAACAAACAAGATTGCACTCAAACAAAATTATATTCCCTTCACCATGATCAAAGCTAAGTACAAAAATAAGGTATTTATAGGATCCCAAGCCCTTACATTGATAGGGGTCCCAGGGTCCTCTAGAATCTGTTGAGAAGTTGGAAAACTCACAAAGTTAAGTATTCCATAAAATAAAATTTGACTTAAGGTTGAATTTAATCAGATGGCAGCCTAACTACCAACTGTTGCAATTGGAGGGCTGAATTGGTGCCATAATATCCTGTCAATTTTTGAAGGTGCTGGAGAGCTTCTAGAAGCCTTTGGGAGCCTTGGAAAGGGCTGGTCTTCAAATCCTAGGCATGGGATTGTAGATTAACAATATATGCATACACTTATTGCTGCATTCATATATACATAAATACATACATATAATTGAATCAAAATATTCTTTAACATGTAATAGATTACGCATATCCAGTTATCCTCCCCAATGTTAATGTTTTGAGGGTTTCTCCTTCATTATGATCTTCTAAGTCTTTCACGATGCTTGCTTATTGCTCTTGAAGCAAGTGTTTTGTGCTAATTGCATTTAATGGATAATTCATAAAAGAAACATTGATTTTGGGCCAAAGAGCCAATTGAAACAATCCATGGCCTTACTTGGTCTACAGCGGAATCAAATGAAATGGATTTTTCCATAAGTTATCTCAATTTCAATTAATCACATAGACTCTTTTCTTAGGAAACTACAATTAATCTATTAAAATTATGTGAATAAAAAGACAACAAAGCTCCCAGCCTCCCACCATTTTGTCAAGAGTGTAGATTGAAGTGGGGCAAAGAAAGCATAGCCAAAAACTAGGTAATAACATAAACAAATGATGTAAGCGCCCATGCTAGTATGCATGCTACAGCATGGCAGCACACGTAGCATGTCATGCCAAAAGTTTAAAAAAAGGACTCAATATCCCTTTTTAATAAAAATATCAAAACAATTAATGTGACCTGTCAATCCATGCCACATGTCGGTACCAAATTAGCACTGTACATGCTGGACAACAAGGACTTGCAGGCCAAGACTTGAACATCAAACTGATGAACATAAACCACTCCATATAGCATGGATGTGACACTTATTCAAAAAATCAGATGAATGTACCAACTTTATTTATGATCTTTTCCACTTGAAATGTGGGCCAATTTTGTTTAAAGCTTGTTATTTTAGTGAAATTTTCATTCACTAGCAATGATTGGTAAGTAGGGTTTGGCAATCATCTAAAAAATTAATTTGTCAAAGGACATTTAAAGGAAAATGATCACCAGGTGATTCCCTCCACTGTTGAAGGTTGAATATGAGCAAATGACGTGATCCAGTTACTTGCAATAATGACAAAGTTGTCTAGGGTTTTTAGTTTTTGGATCGGTTCTCCATTCTGTTACAGCAAATAGTATCTAGGATATGTCAATCTTCTAATATTTAGATCTTCAAAGAACATGATCAAAACAGATGATGTTGAGATTCTCCAATATAATGATGAATATTGGAAAACAATCATTCTCAATCATGTGCAGTGAGATTCCAAAGTTATCTTAGAAGTTTGCAAAGATGTGTTCTGGCTCTAATTTGTAGAAGTTAAAGATTTTGCAAATGTATTATAGAAGTGACTAGTGGAGCACAATAAAATTGCGCATAGTCTTGTAATGTTGCATTATATGAAAATAGATGTCTGGGAAACTACTTCCAGCAAGATCATCTCAACACGAACTAGCTTCCAAAGTCCCTTAGGTTTGCACAAAATCCCATAAATCCTCTGAGCAAACTCCTTATTTCAATTCAGATTTTCAACCTTCCATTTTAACTGTATAACTGAACTTTCATCCGTATATGTAGACAAGGACATTGCGAGGAAGCTTTCCTATCCATGCTTGGGGAGGGCCTTCCACATGATAGGATTGTATGATTTCAAACACTATTTTGATGATAGCATCAATATTTCGTAGAATGGCTGATAACACCGTAAACATATAATTTTAAAACCATCCATGACTTGGATTTGAGGTTTAATCTGTTGTATTACTAACTACCATGGAACTTTTCTCCTTCTGATGTGGTTGCACATGAGAGGTCGACCTTTGAGTTTATGTAAATCATTTGAAACCTAATTATTGTTATGTGTTTTGTCAAGCGCAACATACATGTGCTAGTAGATAGAAATATTAGTTCACCAATGACTGATATTAGTCTAGAAACTAGCCTGTATAGCAAGCAAGAATTTCAATTTTCCTTCATAAGCAATGTAGTTCGATCCTTGATCGATCATGTCATGCCCTCTTTTTCAGATGGGATCACACATGAAAAAGTCCATATTCCATGAGCAGACAGCCAAGGCCCTCAAGAAATGGCACCAAGAAGTGAAGAAAAAGCATGGCAGAGGATCGTCGCATTCTTCTCCAAGGACCCCAGGTACAAGCCCTCGGTCGAGTCCAAACGTATCTCCAGTTCACAAACTCTACCGCTACGAGACTGTAGGACACACAGCCCTTTCTCCAAGAAGATCCTTCTCGGACCAAGAGTATTCGGATGCAGAGTTTGAGATGTCACCCTCTTCAACAACCGGTTTGATCCCCTCCACCAAGCCAAATAGCCAAGAGGCTGTACCAGCCAGACAAAAACACAAACATCCCCAAGAACAATGCCATGGAGAGGACTTCTCATTTGTGACGCTGTCTGATCAAACCCCAAAAAATCCATGATGCCACTTTCCATTTCATTCTCATGATATATAGCATGATAGCTGCCTCAGTACATTTGATGTGTTTTAATATCAAAAGTCTGGTTCAAAAGAAAAATGTATATTAAGCGGATATCACTTGATCCAGTTCAAACACTAGAAGAAAGGACCCTGTAACAGGGTTGAGTAGGAGTAATGCCTTGACCTATGTACCAGAGGCCATATGGCAAACCGTGTATCATATAAATTTTGAAAAAAAGGGTGATTTGTTGATGAAATAAGTTTAAAAAAAAAAAAATCAAAACCGGTAGTAGCTTGCAAATAAGTTCCTTGCATTATCTAAATTGTATTAGATTTTCTATCATACTATATAATGCCAACTCCAAATGTTTTGGGGTATGAGACTTGTCTCCATATTTCCCCACCCCTTTTTCTGTCCTCCGGCCCCCCTCTTATCCCAGACCGCCTCATGTTGCTCCTTTCTCCATGTGATGTAACTATTAACGGCCAAATCAAAGATTGAAGTCCTTTTAGAATTTATTATTTTTTTATATAAATTTTATTTTGAAATATAATTTTAATGAAAAATAAGTTGATAGGTGCATTGTGCACGCCACATTCTAGTCCTAATAACTCCTGGCACCTGGTGTTTTTGGATGCCTATTGACTTCATAATTACTGAATGCCATCTTCCTCCAATGATCCTTTTAAAATAAAAATTGCTCTGCACACTCAAGCATCAAGATAGAGTTTCTAAGATGGGTAATCCAACTGGATTCTATACACTCAGCTCTTGGGTGGTGCCTTTTAGATGCTTTATGGGATCTTGATGGGTTGACCGCCTTGAATTCGGTTCCTTGAAGAAGCTGACAAAATCTAGTCCAAAAAACAAGAGGAGAAACTTAGTAAGAAATCCAATCCAAGAGAGAGAGAAAAAAAAAAAAAAAAAAAGACTCGTAGGCTCGTCTCGCAAGCATCGGCCTGCATCAGCATGGCCCACGTAGTGTGGGCACACGACTGGCCTGGGGCAAAGCTCCAAAGTGTTTTTCTTTGCGGTGGTTTTTTTGCATGTTTCTTGACACAATCAGATGGTCGAGATCGATTGCACGAGGATCAGACGGTCCAGCACAATCCATGCAATTATTAGATGGCCAGAATTGTTTCCAACAATGTATAGGTTTGATCTGCATGATTTTTAGCATGATTGAAGGGATACGATAGTCAGGAGTTAATCTAGAATTGAATTCATATTGGAAGAGCTACAAGACTCCAATTTTGATGCAGTTTAGATCGTTAGACTCCTGGTAAGACACTCTTCGTAGCAAAGGCAATAAAAAATGTAGGTAAAGAAGTAGGCTAGATGTGAGAATCAAAAAGGTGATGAGGGGTTTCTAGTTGTGAGCATGTACAAAAGATTTTGGGATTTTTTATTGAAAGACTTGTATGAGGTTGAGAGTGGAAGTTTCTAATCTTGTAAGTCACTTTTTTTTATAGTGAAATCTTTGTCTGTCCATATAATTATGTTTTGTATTTCATTTTATTTTTTCTTCTTTTTCTCATGGCATTAACATGGATAATCATGATCCTGGGAACGAAAATCCGCATTCCATATGAGCGATCCTGACGTGAGTGGTATCAGTGCGAGTTAATATCCCAACAACTGGTATCAGAGCCCCAGTTATTCGTGATTGATCGAGATCAAAGAAGATGGAGATGATAGGTACGATTAAATTTGGGATCAGTTGGTTTGATGGGAAAAGCAATTTCTCTTTCTAGCAAGCGAGGGTGAAAGATGTGCTCACCCAGCAGGAGTTGATCGAT
This sequence comes from Areca catechu, assembly GCA_021397845.1. NCBI lineage: Eukaryota > Viridiplantae > Streptophyta > Magnoliopsida > Arecales > Arecaceae > Areca > Areca catechu. The sequence continues at coordinate 132,527,022 of CM038049.1, forward strand.
GCTCTCATGTACGAGAAAAGACCAACTACCATAGAGGAGAAGACTTAGAGACAACTCCAGATGCAGGCGATGAGTACGATCTGTTTGTACCTGGCAGACGAGGTGGTGATCCATATACTATAGGAGACTTCCCCAATGGTGCTATAAACAAAGCTTGATGAGCTATACATGGCGAAGTCCCTCATCAACATGCTGTTCCTTTGAAAGCAGTTCTACCAATTGTAGATGATCGAGGAACAAAGCATGTAGGATCCTCACGACCTTTTCAATGTAGGTAAGGTGGAAGAAAAGACCAAGGCATTGGTCTTGCTATCATCCTTATTGCAGTCCTTTGAGTTCTTGGTGATTGCTCTTTTAATGGAGAAGAGCATCATCAAGATGGAGGAAGTCACCTCGATGTTACTCCAGAATAAGATTCTCAAGTGAGAGAATTGAGCTTCAAGTTCAGGCGAGAATTTAGCATTGGCAATTCCTGGAAGAGCAAGTAGCAAAAAGCAAAGCGATAAAAGATCACGAGGTTGGTAGTTCAAGTCGAAGGAAGTAAGCAAAATCGAATATTTTCGATGCGATGAGTTAGGGCATCATGTCAGAAATTGCCCGCAACTCAAAAATCGGACAAGGGATGCTGCATTGGTGGTCGATGCTAGCGATGGTGAATATATCAGTGATGTACTCATGATATCCAATCAGGTATTCCTTTTTTGTGGATTTTAAATTCTGCATGTCTACATCATATATATTGTAGAGAAGAATTGTTTGACTTTATGGAGAGCAGAAAGGATATTGTCCATTTACTAGATTGATCAAGCTGTGCGATCGTGAGCGTCGAGATAGTCAGCTTGGAGATACATGATAGGACAATGAAGAAACCGGACGAGATTCAATCATACCCAATGTCACAGTAGTAAAAAATTTATTCAGCCCTGACACAGCATCCTCCTTAGTGGCTGATATGACCACATGCTTCGTATCTCCAAGTCTCCCATCAAAAGAAGACGGTGGATCCGTTTGTTATAAGAGAAGAACAGGCTCCACGACGGTCAGGTCGGCACTTCGGCCATGCTCAGAGTCCAACTTCTTGGCTGCTCAGTCTGTGCCCTGATCCAGTGTGGAGTCCTACCTCACCTCACGCTGATACACAGCAGGGGAGGAAAGGCCCCTCGCACAGTGTCTTAGCCGCTCCGCACCGCCCGCGGCACGCCCCAAGTCCGGCTCCGCCCAGCACGCGGATGGGTTGGTCTAGCTCCCTCTGCACCACGTTACCCCAGCACGGCTTCGCCTACATGGGGTATGGCTCCAGTTCCGAGGTGGATCTCTCCGGTTCCCGCGCACCTCAACCCCGCTCGCTCCGGTCCGGCACCGGGGTCCCGCTCATGGCTTCGCTCACTCCAGCCCTGCACCTACCTAGCATCTCGCTCCAGTCCGACACCAGGGTCACGACCATGCCTCTGTCCAGTCCGGCATGCCCGCTCCCGGGGGACCACGCCTCCGTCCGATCCGGCATGCCCGCGCCCGGATAACTCCACCTCCATGCCAGTCCGGCATGCCCGCGCCTAGTCTGGCACGCCCGTGTCAGTCCGACACCTCGGTCGGCTTGGCTTCGTCCACGAAGCCGGCCATGTCCGGCTCGCCTGGGTTCACCGCCCACCTCGGACATGCTTAGTACGGCCCGGCGTCGCCAGGAAATGGCACGATGGGCTATTCCGGCTTCTCCCCCATTGTCTGGCATGCTCCGAGGCCAGACTCGGCACCTCTAGCTTCACCTGTCTCTGCCGCTGGGAGCAGCGCGTGGCCAGCTCTGCTTCGCCCGGGCATGCCCGTTCCAGCCCATCTGGCTTGCCTGGGGGCAGCGCGCGCTGCAGTCACCCGGATCCGACCGAGAGCGATGCTTTCCGGCTCCGCCCTGCATCCGCTCATAGCTCCGCCCTGCGTCCGCTCGCAGCTCCACCCGGCGTCAAACTGGGATCCTAGTCTAGTTTCGCTCGGCATCCTCTGGGGGCAGCCCAGTGCCCCGCTCCATTGAGGCGCCTGGGGAGACTATGCATGATGCACCTCGATCTGCGCGCGTAAGGAGACCGCCTACCTTGGGCACCTTGATCTACGTGCATGAGGAGCCTCTCACGAAGGGCCTCTGCATGCATAGCCCTGTCCCGCGCACTTCGGTCCTTGTGCACAGAGAGCCTCGCTTGCCTCGTCCCGATCCGCATGATACGAGAAAATCTGGATGGCAGTCCAGACATATAAAATTATCATCCCTGTCAAACTTGCTACAAGTCTTGTAGCGCGCTGCCTGCAAGGAGGGCTATATTAAAGCTCCTAGATCACAGTTTATACCAATCAAGAAGGAATGCCCCACCCAAGATACTGTGCTCCTTCATCAACCTCCTGAACCACCTAGAAGAAGAAGATTCACCAACCTATCCTAGCCTCTTAGGCCTGCAGAAGCCTTACAAGCCTATGTCAAGAAGAGCACGCCTCCCTAGACGACAGGAGTCGCTTGTCTACATAAAACCAGCATAAAAAGGTAAGGGGAGGTAAGAGACGATGGACTCTCTTCAATCCTACATTATCTTTCATTCTTATCACCCTCCCTCTGGAAGCAGAGAGTTTCTCAAGCTCTCCACCTCAGAGGCCTTCTGTTCCCCTCGATCGTCCCATTGACTTGATCGTCGGAGTGTCTTCGCCAGAATCCCCGGCCCAGGTCTTCCCTATTTTGCAGGTCCGCCTGATGGAGAGAGCCGATTCACGAGGCCGGAGGCCGAGCACCTAGTGAGAGGGACTCGACATACCAGAGCTACGGGCCACGACGATCCAGGCGGTAACAGATTGGCGCACCAGGTAGGGGGACAGATCAAAGCTCCCCAGTTGGTGGATAACAGTAGCCACCTTCATCCTCTACCCTCGGGGGCAGACTGGAGGCATGAGGATGGGGGCATGGGAGCTCCCCCCTCTCTCGGGACTCTAAGGAGTGGTCTCGAGAAAAGGTTCCAAGCCTGAAGGGGCATCATCATCCCCAGCAAAAGCAGGCGGGGAATGTTCAAACCCATGCCAATGCCATGGGTGGCTTGCCGTACAGGTTCCAAGAAAAAAAAAAGAAGAAAGAAAAGAAAAAGAAAAAAAGGGGAAAAGAAAAAGGAAGAAGTAGAGAAGAAGAGAGGAAGAAAGGGTCTGACCACCGTAGTAAGGGAAGAAATTCATGTTTTCACCTCTCCCATGCAACAGAGCCTCATCCTCCCATACAACGGAGTTCCACCTTCCCATACAACGGAGTCTCATGCTCCCATGAAATGGGGTCTCACCACTTCCATGCGACGGAGTCTCATACTCCCATGCAACGGAGTCTCATACTCCCATGCAACGGGGTCTCACCACTCCCATGCAACGGGGTCTCACCACTCCGATGCAACGGGGTCTCACCTCTTCCATGCAACAGAACCTCATGCTCTCATGCAACAGAGCCTCATCCCTCCATGCAACGGAGTTCCATCTTCCCATACAACAGAGTCTTGTTCTTCCATGCAATCGAGTTCTATTCTTCCATGTAACGGAGTCCCATTCTCTCCTAAGAAGGTGGTGGCGAATTTAATTTTGGCCTTCTCAAGGAAGAAATATATTTTATTTATTTATATGACTAGAGCTCAACAAGTAACTCCTCTTTCTCGTTATATTTGCAAAACTGTGTTTCAGTTTTACAGGAAAAGCTCCTGTACTACCATCAAGGGTAAGCACTACAATCCGCCAGAGCCTGTCACTGCCCGCAAGGTTTCTTGACAATAGCCAAAGCCCGGAAACTTTCGAAGCCAGGCACCCAAGTCGTGAAACTTCCAGAGCCCCGCATATACCGCTTGACTCTCAGTTCAGCTCTTGCCTTACTCATAGTCCAAAGATGTCTATGGAGACTCCAAGAAATCCCATAATCTACCGAGAAACTCACAGTTTGGCATCCGCTGTACTCACAGTCCGGGGATGTCCATGGGAAGCTTCGGAGGTCCCACCGTCTACAGCTCATCTCATGGCATGGCGAACCAACGGGTCTGCCACCTTATCAAGGATGTAAGAACCCCTTCTCAATAAGTAAAGTTTCTCTTTAGTGCAACTTTGCTCTTCACCAGTACAGGAGCCCGTCCGTCCGACTCCAAGTCCGACGAAGTAAGCCCGAAAACTTTTGAAGCTTGGCACCTCAAGACCGTGAAACTCACAGTTCAGCATCCGCGGCACCTAAAGACCAGAAATCCTGGCACCTCAAGATTGGAAACTCCTGAAGCCCGGCACCTTAAGACCGGAAACCCCAGCACCTTAAGACCGGAAACCCCGGCACCTCAAGATCGAAAATCCCAGCACCTTAAGACCGGAAACCCCGACACCTCAAGACCAGAAACCCTAGTGCCTCGAGATGGGAAATGCCAGAAGTCCCGCACCAAAGCCAGGAAGTTTTCGAAGCTCCTTAATGAAGCTGAGCTGAAATCAAGCTCCTCATTGAGACCAAGCTCCGTACTGAGGTCAAACTCCCATTTGAAATGAAGAGTACCAACCCCCACCATTGCCGGGGAAGGCAATGACGAGGTGCAATTCCCAAAAGGTGGAAGAAGGGAAGGCCCCGTCACCTCATGCACACCATGCAAAGACTATGAGTGGGATTTCGTCCTCCACTCCATGCAAACCTGATGCAAACAGTGATCCAGTCACTCTAGGCAACGCAAGTGTTGGATGGTACAAAGCTCACAAGTGCATGCACTATACTTCTCCCCTCCTAAGGGCTTCCGCAACACCATCGTCACCAACCTTATTAAACATTCTCAACCGCTGGAATGCATAAGCCCAACCACCATGGAAGCTTGTGATGGCTGCACCTCCACCAACTGGAGTTTGCGATGGCCGTGCATGCACTGGCGGGCTGCCGCTCCTTGAGTTCCTATGCTAGGATGGCTCCCCCGAGGTCGAGCATCTGGCCAGAGTCGAACTCCCTCTCTCCTTTGAGTTCCTCCACTAGGATGGCACCCTCGAGGTCGAGCATCTGGTCGGAGTCGAACTCCTGCTCCTTGAGTTCCTCCACCAGGATGGCTCCGCCGAGGTTGAGCATCTGGCCGGAGTCGAATTCCCTCTCTCCTTGAGTTCTTCAGCCAGTGTGGCTCCCATCTTCCAGCAACTTCAATGCCTTCATCAAAGGTTCCGAGGGATACTTTTGAGCTCGGCCGTATCAACTATATGCCCGGTCATATATGTGTGCACCCAAGTTGCGCACGTCACCAACCTCTTCCTCCATAGCACCGCCTTCTATCCGGTCAAAGAGGAGTCAGACTGAAGTGCTAGCACCATCACAATGCAACTAACCTTCGATCGAAGTACCTACAGACAAGTGAGTTTCAACAACACTACCTTCTACTTTGTTTTGCAGGCCACTCCCTGTTCATGAAGAGGACAGCCAGACTCGATGCCTTCATTTAGGCTCATAAAGACCAACGACTGACCTCCGGCAAGTTCAATTCTATCTAGCAACTGATTTCTTGTAACCAGTATAAAGCCCGCTACAGCGCAGAGCTGAATAGATAATAGTACTCCATTTATCCAAAACGTTGACATTTTGGACTCAGGAAGTGAGGGCATCTATTACAATAGTAAAAAATTCATTCAGTGTCAGCCCGCTACGGCACAGAGCTGAATAGATAATAGTACTTCCTTTATCCAAAACGTTGACATTTTGGACTCAGGGAGTGAGTGCATCTATTACCGTAGTAAAAAATTCATTCAGCCCTGATACAGTATCCTCCTTGATGGTTGACGTGGACATATACCTCATGGGTATCTCCAAGTCTTTCATCAAAAAAAGATGTTGGGTCTCTTTGTTTTAAAAAAAGATCGATCCATGTGACGATCAGGTCGGCACCTGGACCAGCACACCTCGGCCAGCCTGCTTCGGCCATGCACGGAGTCCAACTTCTTGGCTGCTCAGTCCGTGCCCTCATCCGGCGTGGAGTCCTACCTCACCTCGCGCGTCAGCACAGCAAGGGAGGAAAGGCCCCTCGCATGGCGTCTCAACCAGCTTCGCACCGCCCGTGGCACGTCCTAAGTCCGGCTCCGCCCAGAGCACCCTCTGCGCCGCGATACCCTAGCACGGCTCCGCCCGCATGGGGTCTGGCTCCAGTCCCGAGGTGGAGCTCTCTAGTTCCTGCGCACCTCAGCCCCGCTCGCTACGATCCGGCACCGGGGTCCCACTCGCGGCTCCCAGCCCTGCGCCTACCTAGCATCTCGCTGCAGTCCGGCACCAGGGTCACGCCCATGGCACGACCGCGCCTCATCCGGTCCAGCATGCCCGCGCCCGGGTGACCGCGCCTCCGTCCGGTCTGGCATGCCCGTGCCTGGTCGACTCCGCCTCCATATAGTTCGGCATGCCCGCGCCCAGTTTGGCATGCCCGCGCCCAGTCCGGCACGCCCACGTCAGTCCGGCACCTCGGTCGGCTTGGCTTCGCCCACGAGGCCGGCCATGTCCGGCTCGCCTGGGTTCACTGCCCACCTCGAACACGCTCGGTACGGCCCGCGCGTTGCCAGGAAGCAACACGCTGGGCTATTCCGGCTTCTCCCCCATCGTCCGGCATGCTCCGAGGCCGGACTTGGCACCTCTGGCTTTGCCCATCTCTGCTGCTAGGAGCAGTGCGTGGCCAGCTCTGCTCCGCCCGGGCATGCCCGTTCCAGCCCATTCGGCTAGCCTGGGGGCAGTGCATGCTGCAGTTGCCTGGATCCGGCCGAGAGCGATGCTTTCTGGCTCTGCCCTGCATCCGCTCGCATCTCCGCCCGGCGTCAAACTGGGGTCCGAGTCCTGTTCCACCCGGCGTCCTCTGGGGGCAGCCCAGTGCCCCGCTCCAGTGAGGCGCATGGGGAAACCTACATGACGCGCCTCGGTCCGCACGCATAAGGAGATTGCCTGCCCCGTGCACTTCCATCCACGTGCATGAGAAGCCTCTCACGGGTGGCCTTTGCATGCCTAGCCCCATCCCATGCATCTCGATCCATATGCACGGAGACCATCCACCTACCTCGTCTCCATCCGGATGCCATGATCCTTTTGACTCCATCCCAATGATCCGTTTGACTCCATCCCAAATACATTTTTCAAAGCATAGGTACTAGAAAGCTTGAATGGTAGTCCTGTCATGTAAAATTACCATCCCTGCCAGATTTACTACAGCACCGTCTGCAAGAAGGGCTATATTAAAGCTCCCAAATCACAGTTTACACCGATCAAGAAGGAGTGCCCCACTCAAGACACTGTGCTTCTTCACCAACCTCCTGAACCACCCAGAAGAAAAAGATTCACCAACCTATCCTAGCCTTCCATGCTTGCAGAAGCCTCACAGGCTTATGTCAAGAAGAGCATGCCTCCCTAGACGACAGGAGTCGCTTATCTACATAAAACCAGCATGAAAAGGTAAGGGAAGGTAAGAGATGACAGACTCTCTTCAATCCTACATTATCTTCCATTCTTATCATCCTTTTGAAGTAGAGAGTTCCCCAAGCTCTCCACCTCAGAGGTCTTCTGTTTCTCTCGATCGTCTCACTGACTTGATCGTAAGAGTGTCTTCGCCAGAATCCCCGGCCTAGGTCTCCCCTGTTTTGCAGGTCTGCCCGACGGAGAGAGCCAATTCATGAGGCCGGAGGCCGAGCGCCCGGTGGGAGGGACCCGATGCACCAGCGCTACGGGCCACGACGATCCAGGCAGTAATACCCAGTTTTTGTAAAAATATAATTTTTCTCAATAAACTGGACTCCAATGGCTGTACGCAGAGAGCCAGTGATAGAGTCCTAAAGGTCTAGCACGATATTAGGGTCGTTTTATAGAGAGAAGCATGGAGGTCATTACATTTTGATAGGGAGTCCAATTTGAGGTGAAGTCTCTGATGCATACGGGAGTCCAATACAAGGTGGAGCTCCAACAGTAAGTAAATCGGGTACAAGACAATAGCCTTGGAAGGACAACAAGTGACGTTGCAAGGTGAAGTTCCTATTATTGTAGGAGGCTTTCTTAAGCAGGTCTTAGGTCGAGATGATCACGACACATAACAAAGATAGGATCGAGCAGCCTAGCTCGACTTTCATATTCGTCCATCCATGATCAAGCATTTGTCCCAAGACATGAGGGTATGAAATCCTTCAAAAATGATGGGGACATCAAAACCCATCCGGTTTTTTCTTTTTTTATCCCATATTTTATTATTTTTATTTTTCCTTATTCCACCTATTACAGTAGTAAACAAGATCCATTCGGCCTTGACACGCATCCTCCTTGGAGGCTGGCACGGCAGCGTACTTCTCCACCTCGGCCCCAGCTCGGCCACATACTCCGCCACCTAGGCCAGGTACTTCAGCACCTCGGCCTCACCTCGGTCCCACTTCGACCACGTGGCGGTTCAGCTCGGCTCGGCAAAGCCCCACCTCGGCGGGGAACCTCAGTACCTCGGCCTCACTTCGGCCATGAGAAGTCCCACTTCGGCCATTCAGTTCAGCTCGGCAGCTCTGCACGTGCCGGTCCAGCTCGGCAAGCCCGCACGGAGCTCTTCCACCCATGAGCTCCGCCCGTGGTAGCCTGGATCCAGCTTGGCTCGGCTCCACCTCGGCGATGAACCTCAGCACCTCGACCCCAGCTTGTCCACATACTCCGCCACCTCGGCCAGGTACTTCTCCACCTCGGCCTCACCTCGGCCATTCACCTCGGCACCTCAGCCCGTGCCGGTCCGGCTCAGCAAGCCCGTGCAGAGCTCTTCCGTCCATGAGCTCCGCCCATGGCAGCCTGGATCTAGCTCAGCTCGGCCCCACCTCGGCGATGAACCTCAGCACCTCGGCCCCAACTCGGCCACATACTCCGCCACCTCGGCCAGGTACTTCTCCACCTCGGCCTCACCTCGGCCGTTCACCTCGGCACCTCAGCCCGTGCCGATCCAGCTCAGCAAGCCCGCACAGAGCTCTTCCGCCCATGAGCTCCGCCCATGGTAGCCTGGATCCAGCTCGGCTCGGCCCCACCTCAGCGATGAACCTCAGCACCTCGGCCCCAGCTCGGCCACATACTCTGCCACCTCGATCTCACCTTGGCCGTTCACCTCGGCACTTCAACCCGTGCCGGTCCAACTCAGCAAGCCCGCGCGGAGCTCTTCTGCCCGTGAGCTGCGCCCGTGGCAGCCTGGATCCAGTTCAGCTCGGTACGTCGGCACATGCTCAAGTCCGGCTCGGCACGTATGCGCACTCCACTCGCGGTTCCGCCCGAGGGACGTCCGCGTGCTCCGCCAAGTCCGGCTTCACCAACAATTTCCAATCCAGCTCGGCACGTCCCCGCGGGTGTTGGTTCGGTGCAACCCCGGCTTAGCCCGCCTGGTACACACCCACTGTCAACCTGGGCCCCGCTACAATCCAGCTCTGCTCGGCGTCCGCTGCGGGCAACCCAGTGCTATGCTCCAGCAGGTTCCGCGTGCAAAGAGATGCCGTGCCTCGATCTGTGCGCGGGGCCTCTAATTGTTCCATGCGTGCAGGGACTTTGCATGCCTCGCACCGCACACCTCGAATCATGCATTGGAGGACCTTCACCTGCATCGTCTCAATCTGCATGCCACATGCCATATAACGTCTTTTCAGGTACGCTCCTCAAAGTGCAAGTACGATGGCGGTACGATACATAAAATCACCGTCCCTAGAGTGCCTCCTACAAGGAGGTTTATATCAAAGCCCCTAGGACACAGTTTACATCAATTAGGAAGGCGTGCCCCATCCAAGGCACTATACCCCTTCACCAACCTCTTGAACTACTTGGAAGGAGAAGGTTGATCAACCTATCTAAGCCTCCTAGGCCTGCAGAAGCCTCACAGGCCTACGCCAAGAAGAACGCGCCTCCCTGAACACCAAGAGCCGCTTGTCTATATAAGAGCAGGAGAAAGAGGTGAGGGGGGGTAAGAGACAACACACTCTCTTCATTCTTACATTATCTATCACCCTCTGGCAGCAGAGAGTCCCCCAAGCTCTCTGCCTCAGTGGTCCCTTATTTCCTTCGATCGTCCCACTGACTTGATCATCGGAGTATCTTTGCAGGAATCCCCGATGCAGGTCTTCCCTGTTTTGCAGGTATCGCCCAACGGAGGGACAATAAGGAGGAAGATTACTCCTTACTGGAGAGGCCCACAGGAGGACCACCACAGTACCAAGCCCCTTTCATCCCAACTACAACTATGTTTTCCTTGATCGTTTCCGACCAACGAGCCCGGTGATGCTGGCACAGAGCCCACTCACCTAGGCCACGTAAGAGCTACCGGCCACGGCGATCTAAGCGGCAACAGATTGGCGCGCCAGGTAGGGGGGCAGATCCATGCTCCTTAATAAGGTGGGATGATGGTTTCCACCTTTGTCCTTAGTCCCTGGGGGGCAGACCGGGGGCATGGGGATTGGGGCACGATAACTTCTCCCTCTCTCTCGAGGCTCCAAGGAGCGGCCTCAACCAAAAAATCTTGGGCTGTGAAGGTGCATCGCCACCCTTGCCGGGGCAATGGGCATCAAGCCAAGGATGGAGCCACCTCCCGGCATTGCCTCCATCCAACAGACCCACTAAAAGAAAAAAGAAAAAGAAAAAAAAAAGAGAAGAAGAGAAAAAGAAGAAAGGAAGAATGGGTCTAACCATCGTGAAGAAGGAAGAGATCCATGCAATGGGCTCTCTCCCATGTAGCAGAGCCTCATTCTCCCATGCAATGGAGCTTACTCCTATGCAACGGGGCTTGTTCCCATCTGACGAAGCTTGCCCCCATCCAACGGAGTATACTCCTATGCAACGGGAGTCCCTTCTCCTCCCAAGCAATGCAGCCATTTTTCTCATGCAATGGAGTATGCTCCCATGCAACGGAAGCTTCCTCCCATGCGGTGGAGTACCATGCTCCCGTGCAACGATCCTCCTCCACCATGCGACGGAGATCTATTCTCCCATTCAACGGAGTCCTCTTCCCCCAAATGGAGGTATATCCTCCCATGTAGAGGAGTTCTATTCTTTCTTGAGGTAACTCCTTCCTCCGCTATCTTTGCAGTACAAGAAACTATGTTTTAGTTCTGCAGGAAGACCTCCTATGACGTCATCAACGGAGTCTCAAGCTCCCATACAAAGGGGTTCCATGCTCCCATGCAACGGGCTCTCTCACAGAGTCTCATTCTCCCATGCAACGGAAGCTTCCTCCCATGCAACGGAAGTTTTCTCCCATGCAACAAGGTTTTCTCCTCCCATGTAACGGAAGCTTCTTCCTCCCATGCGGTGGAGTACCATGCTCCCGTGCAGCGATCCTCCTCCACCATGCGACGGAGATCTATTCTCCCGTTCAACAGAGTCCTCTTCCCCCAAATGGAGGTCTATCCTCCCATGTAAAGGAGTTATATTCTTTCTTGAGGTAACTCCTCCCTCCGCTATCTTTGCAGTACAAGAAACTATGTTTTAGTTCTGCACGAAGACCTCCTATGACGTCATCAATGGAGCCTCAAGCTCCCATACAAAGGGGTTCCATGCTCCCATGCAACAGGCTCTCTCACAGAGCCTCGTTCTCCCATGCAACGGAAGCTTCCTCCCATGCAACGGAAGCTTCCTCCCATGCAACAAGGTTTTCTCCTCCCATGTAACGGAAGATTCTTCCTCCCATGCGGTGGAGTACCATGCTCCCGTGCAGCGATCCTCCTCCACCATGCGACAGAGATCTATTCTTCCGTTCAACAGAGTCCTCTTCTCCCAAATGGAGGTTTATCCTCCCATGTAGAGGAGTTCTATTATTTCTTGAGGAATACCTCCTATGACGTCATCAACGGAGCCTCAAGCTCCCATACAAAGGGGTTCCATGCTCCCATGCAACGGGCTCTCTCACAAAGCCTCGTTCCCCATGCAACGGAAGCTTCCTCCCATGCAACGGAAGCTTCCTCCCATGCAACGGGCTCTCTCCCAGGTAACAGAACCTTGTTCTCCCATGCAACGGAGCTCCCTCCCATGCGACGGAGCCACCTCTCATGTGACGGAGCCTCCTCCCATGCAATGGAGCCTTCCTTCCCCATGCAACCAAGTTTTATTCTTCCGTGCAAGGGAGTCTCATTCTCTCCTCAGAGGGCGGCCGGCAAATTTGATCCCAACCCGCTCAAGGAAAGAACATATCTTTATCTATTCATATAACCGGAGCTCAACAAGTAACTCCTTCTCCGCTACACTTACACAATGAAAAATTGTGTCACAGTTCTACAGGAAAAGCTCCAGCAAGCTCAAAATGCCTAGGCCGGAGCCCTGTCCTCCTGCCCTCCAAAGCGAGACCCTCGGAGGTTAATGCCCTGTGGTCGAGGTCGAGCTCAGTGCTCACTCGCCAATGTGGAGCCTCTCCGAGCGTGCACCCTCTGGACCGGGTCTATCTTCTGCCCTCCAGAGCGAGACCCTCGGAGGTTAGTGCCCTGTGGTCGAGGTCGAGCTCAGCGCTCACCCACCAATGTGGAGCCTCTCCGAGCGCGCGCCCTCTGGACCGGGTCCATCTTCTGTCCTCCAGAGCGAGACCCTCGGAGGTTAGTGCCCTGTGGTCGAGGTCGAGCTCAGCGCTCACCCGCCAATGTGGAGCCTCTCCGAGCGCGCGCCCTCTGGACCGGGTCCGTCTTCTGCCCTCCAGAGCGAGACCCTCGGAGGTTAGCGCGCGCCCTCTGGACCGGGTCCATCTTCTGTCCTCCAGAGCGAGACCCTCGGAGGTTAGTGCCCTGTGGTCGAGGTCGAGCTCAGCGCTCACCCGCCAATGTGGAGCCTCTCCGAGCGCGCGCCCTCTGGACCGGGTCTGTCTTCTGCCCTCCAGAGTGAGACCCTCGGAGGTTAGTGCCCTGTGATCGAGGTCGAGCTCAGCACTCACCCGCCAATATGGAGCCTCTCCGAGCGTGCACCCTCTGGACCGGGTCCGTCTTCTGCCCTCCAGAGCGAGACCCTCGGAGGTTAGTGCACTATGATCGAGGTTAAGCTCAGTGCTCACCTGCTAATGTGGAGCCTCTCCGAGCATGTGCCCTCTAGACTGGGTCCATTTTCTGCCCTCCAGAGCGAGACCCTCGGAGGTTAGTGCCCTGTGGTCGAGGTCGAGCTCGAGCTCAGCGCTCACCCATCAATATGGAGCCTCTCCGAGCGCGCGCCCTCTAGACCGGGTCCGTCTTCTGCCCTCCAGATCGAGACCCTCGGAGGTTAGTGCCCTGTGGTCGAGGTCGAGCTCAGCGCTCCCCCGCCAATGTGGAGCCTCTCCGAGCGCGCACCCTCTAGGCCGGGTCCGTCTTCTGCCCTCCAGAGCGAGACCCTCGAAGGTTAGTGCCCTGTGGTCGAGGTCGAGCTTAGCGCTCACCCGCCAATATGGAGCCTCTCCGAGCACACGCCCTCTGGGCCGGGTCCATCTTCTGCCCTCCAGAGCGAGACCCTCAGAGGTTAGTGCCCTATGGTCGAGGTCGAGCTCGGCGCTCACCCGCCAATGTGGAGCCTCTCTAAGCGCGCACCCTCTGGACCGGGTCCATCTTCTGCTTTCCAGAGCGAGACCCTCGGAGGTTAGTGCCCTGTGGTCGAGGTCGAGCTCAGCGCTCACCCTCCAATATGGAGCCTCTCCGAGCGCGCGCCCTCTGGACCGGGTCTGTCTTCTGCCATCTAGAGCGAGACCCTCGAAAGTTAGTGCCCTGTGGTCGAGGTCGAGCTCAGCACTCACCCGCCAATGTGGAGCCTCTCCGAGCGTGCGCCCTCTGGACCGGGTCCATCTTCTGCCCTCCAGAGCGAGACCCTCGGAGGTTAGTGCACTATGATCGAGGTTGAGCTCAGTGCTCACCTGCTAATGTAGAGCCTCTCCGAGCGTGTGCCCTCTGGACCGGGTCCATTTTCTGCCCTCCAGAGCGAGACCCTCAGAGGTTAGTGCCCTGTGGTCGAGATCGAGCTCAGCACTCACCCATCAATATGGAGCCTCTCCGAGTGCGCGCCCTCTAGACCGGGTCCGTCTTCTGCCCTCCAGAGTGAGACCCTCGAAGGTTAGTGCCCTGTGGTCGAGGTCGAGCTCAGCGCTCACCCGCCAATGTGGAGCCTCTCCGAGCACGCGCCCTCTGGACCGGGTCCGTCTTCTGCCCTCCAGAGCGAGACCCTCGAAGGTTAGTGCCCTGTGGTCGAGGTCGAGCTTAGCGCTCACCCGTCAATGTGGAGCCTCTCCGAGCACGCGCCCTCTGGGCCGGGTCCGTCTTCTACCCTCCAGAGCGAGACCCTCAGAGTTTAGTGCCCTGTGGTCGAGATCTAGCTCAGCGCTCACCCGCCAATGTGGAGCCTCTCTAAGCGCGCGCCCTCTGGACCGGGTCCATCTTCTGCTTTCCAGAGCGAGACCCTCGGAGGTTAGTGCCCTGTGGTCGAGATCGAGCTCAGCGCTCACCCTCCAATATGGAGCCTCTCCGAGCGCGCGCCCTCTGGACCGGGTCCGTCTTCTGCCCTCCAGAGCGAGACCCTCGAAGGTTAGTGCCATGTGGTCGAGGTCGAGCTCAGCGCTCACCCGCCAATGTGGAGCCTCTCCGAGCGTGCGCCCTCTGGACCGGGTCCGTCTTCTGCCCTCCAGAGCGAGACCCTCGGAGGTTAGTGCCTTGTTGTCGGAGTCAAGCTCAATGCTCACCCGCCAATGTGGAGCCTCTCCGAGCGCGCACCCTTTGGACCGGGCCCGCACTTTGCCTCCCTCCACCAAGATGAAGCTTCCGAGGCTCTGTATTCAAGCCAGAAGTCAGTCAATCTTCTTCATAAAACAAAGCTGAGGCCAAACTTCCTAATGAAGCCGAGCTTCTCACCTAGGTCAAGCCCTTTGATGAGACCTAGCTCCCTGCTAAGATCACACTCCTGTTAGAGATGAGGAAGACTAATCCCCACTATGGCTGGGGAAGGCAACAAACGAATCACGATTCCCGAAAGGAAGAAGCAGTAAAGGCTCAGTCACTTCACCCACATCATGCAAAACTTTGGAGTAGGATTTTGCCCTCCACACCATGTGAACATGATGCAAAGGGAGGTCCTGTTCCTCCATGCAACATGGGCGATACAAAACTAATAAAAGCATGAACGTCACCAACATCATTAAACATTCTCGGTCGTTGGGATGTGCAAGGCCAACCACCATGGAAAGCTTTGGAGGCCCAACCATTCACGACCCTCCTAGCATGGCGAACCAGCAACTCTGCCACCTCACGAAGGATGTAAGAATCCCTCCTCAATAATTAAAGTTCCTCTCTGGTGCAACTTTGTTCTTCACCAACACAGGAACTCACTCGTCCGACTCCAAGTCTGGCGAAGTTAAGAGCTGAAGTCAAGCTCCTCAGCTCAGCCAAGATGAAATCAAATAGAGCCGAGCTGAAGTCATGCCTCTTGATTCAGCCGAGCTGAAGCCAAGCTCTTCATTGAACCCCGCATCTACCTCTTGACCATAGTCCGGAGATGTCCATAGGTAGCTCTGAAGGTCCAACCATTTGCAGCTCGTCTCCTAGCATGCCAAACAGCTCTGCCACCTCACGAAGGATGTAAGAATCCCTCCTCAAAAATTAAAGTTCATCTTTAGTGCAACTTTGCTCTTCATCATTACAGGAGCTCATATGTCTGACTTCGAGTATGACGAAGGAAGCCCGGATCCCAGTTCCGGCATAACGGAACCCAATTCCGATACAAAATCCCGGAGAACAACTCGGTAGGTCATGCAAGGCTCAACTCTAGCCTGCAGCCCCGGGGTTTAGTCCGGAAGTTCGCGTGGAACCTGGTTCCGAAGCGAAGTCCCGGACTTCGGTCTGGAAGGTGGTGCGGAACCCAGTTCTCCCATGTGATCCTGGACTTCAGTCTGGAAGGTAGCGCGGAACCTGATCCCCCACGTGATCCTGGACTTCAGTCTGGAAGGTGGCGCGGAACCCGATTCCCCCACGTGATCCTAGACTTCAATCTGTAAAGTGGCGCAGAACCCGATTCCCTCACGTGATCCCGGACTTCAGTCTAGAAGGTGGCACGGAACCCGATTCCCCCACGTGATCCTGGACTTCAGTCTGGAAGATGCCTCGGAACCCAGTTCCAGCATGAAGGCCCGGACTTCAGTCCGCATGTTATCTCTTGAGTTCCTCCGCCAAGATGGATCCCTTGAGGTCGAGCATCTCGCCTGAGTCGAACTCCTGCTCTTTGGGTTCCTCCGCCAGGATGGCTCCCCCAAGGTCGAGCGTGGCTCCCCCGAGGTCGAGCGTGGCTCCCCCGAGGTCGAGCGTGGCTCCCCTGAGGTCGAGCATTTGGATGGAGCAGATTTCTTTCTCCTACTTCTTGGGATTCTTCAACAACTTCCATGCCTTCAGCAAAGGTTCCCGCAGATACTTTGAGCTCGGCCATGATGACCATATACCCAGTCATGTATGTGTGTACCCAAGTTGTGCACCTTTCAACCTTTTCCTCCAAGGCACCACCTTCTATCTGGTCAAAGAGGAGTCCGATTGAAGTACTTGCACCATCATAATGCAACTAACTCAAGGTAAAAACACTTACAGGCAAGTAAGCTCCAAAAACAACACCTTCTAAGTTGTGTTGCAAGACGTCCCTTGTTCGTGAAAAGGACAGCCAGACTTGATGCCTTCACCTAGGCCTTCAAAGACCAAAAGCTAACCTCTAGTAAGTTCAGTTTTATTTAGCGACTAACTTCTTGTAGTCGGTACAGAGTCCGCTAAGGTGCATAGCCGAATGGATGATAATACTCCCTTTATCCAAAACGAAGACGTTTTGGACTCAGGGAGTGGGGGCATCTATTACAGTAGTAAACAAGATCCATTCAGCCCTGACACGCATCCTCCTTGGAGGCTAGCATGGCAGTGTACTTCTCCACCTCAGCCCCAGCTCGGCCACATACTCCACCACCTCGGCCAAGTACTTCAGCACCTCGGCCTCACCTGGTCCCACTTCGACCACATGGCGGTTCAGCTCGACTCGGCAAAGCCCCATCTCGGTGGGGAACCTCAGTACCTCGGCCTCACTTCGGCCATGAGAAGTCCCACTTCGACCGTTCAGTTCAGCTCGGCAGCTCTGCATGTACCGGTCCAGCTCGGCAAGCCCGCACGGAGCTCTTCCGCCCATGAGCTCCGACCATGGCAGCCTGGATCCAGCTCGGCTCGGCCCCACCTCGGCGATGAACCTCAGCACCTCGGCCCCAGCTCGGCCACATACTCCGCCACCTCAGCCAGGTACTTCTCCACCTTGGCCTCATCTTGGCCGTTCACCTCAGCACCTCAGCCCATGCCGGTCCAGCTCAGCAAGCCCGCGCGGAGCTCTTCCGCCCGTGAGCTCCGCCCGTGGTAGCCTGGATCCAGTTCAGCTCAGTACGTCGGCACATGCTCCAGTCCGGCTCAGCACGTATGCGCACTCCACCCGCGGCTCCGCCCGTGTGGAGCCCCTCCTCTTGAGGGACGTCCGCGTGCTCCGCCAAGTCCGGCTCCTCCAGCAATTTCCAGTCCAGCTCGACACGTCCCTGCAGGCGTTGGTCCGGCGCGATCCCGGCTCAGCTCGCCTGGTGCACACCCACCGTCAACCTAGACCCCGCTACAATCCGGCTCCACCCGGCGTCCGCTGCGGGCAACCCAGTGCTATGCTCCAGCAGGTTCCGCGCGCAAAGAGATGCCATGCCTCGATCTGTGTGCGGGGCCTCTAATCATTCCATGCGCGTAGGGACTTTGCATGCCTCGCGCCGCGCACCTCGAATCATGCATTGGAGGACCTTCACCTGCATCATCTTGATCTACATGCCACATGCCAGCTAACATCTTTTCAGGTACGCTTCTCAAAGTACAGGTACGATGGCGGTACGATACATAAAATCACCGTCCCTAGAGTGCCTCCTACAAGGAGGGCTATATCAAAGCCCCTAGGACACAGTTTACATCAATTAGGAAGGTGTGCCCCATCCAAGGCACTGTACCCCTTCAGCAACCTCTTGAACTACCTGGAAGGAGAAGGTTGACCAACCTATCTAAGCCTCCTAGGCCTGCAGAAGCCTCACAAGCCTATGCCAAGAAGAACGTGCCTCCCTGAACACCAAGAGCCGCTCGTCTACATAAGAGCAGGAGGAAGAGGTGAGGAGGGGTAAGAGACAACACACTCTCTTCATTCTTACATTATCTATCACCCTCTGGCAACAGAGAGTCCCCCAAGCTCTCCGCCTAAGAGGTCCCTTATTTCCTTCGATCGTCCCACTGACTTGATCGTCGGAGTGTCTTTGCCGGAATCCCCGGCGCAGGTCTCCCCTGTTTTGCAGGTATCGCCCAACGGAGGGACAATAAGGAGGAAGATTACTCCTCACCGGAGAGGCCCACAGGAGGACCACCACAGTACCAAGCCCCTTTCATCCTAACAACGACTATGTTCCCCTTGATCGTTTCCGACCAACGAGCCCGGTGACGCTGGCACGAAGCCCACTCACCTAGGCCATGTAAGAGCTACCGGCCATGATGATCTAGGCGGCAACACCACCTATTATAGTTATCCCCACTATTCCCACTTTATCCCTCTTTTATTTCTAACTTATTCCTCCTTATTCCCGTCATCTTCAACCTCAAGTCTAAGTTACCAGAACTTCCAATTTTCACCACCGTTCCTGAATCCGCCACGCCCGACCACCGACGACCCCTGACGGCCGTCCACCTCCCCCTCGACGATGATCTTCTCATGGGAACACTGGCGAATCCCATCAGAACCGCCCACAGTCATCTGCTCCTGCTACTCTGCCCATGGAGTGCTGCGCCGCCGTCCACCCCTGCTGCTCCACCGTGCCATGCCGCGCCCCTCTTCCCCGCACCGCCGTCTGCCCCTGCTGCTCCGTCGTGCCATGCCGCTCCCCTCTTCCCCACGCCGCCATCCGCCCCCATCAAGTGCCGTCGTCGATTGTGCCACGCGTGTTCCCTGTGCCACCGCCCGCCTCCCATCACCGGTGCCGATGAAGACCACTGGTTCCATCGAGGTTGTCGGTGAAGTCCGCCCCCTAGTTTCCGTCCATGGAGAAGAAGCCATCGCACGAACGTGAAAGCTGCACGTTCCTCAAAGCACACACTCCTTAAAGCACATGACTTTCAAAGCAATCCAAAGATGGTGAAGCACAAATTCCAAAGCTGCACGATTTTCAAAGTCATAAAATTTCAGAGCTGGCACTGATTTTGGTGAATTCAGAGTATGCCTAATTTATTTATTTTAAATCTAGATGTATGGATCAGTTGGAAAGTTATTTAAATTAGTTTTAGATTAGGATTAGTTTGATTTTTCCACCATATGGGGAGGATTGTGTTTAATTTTTTACCATGTTTTCAGGCTACAAACAAAGTAGGTTTGGGCTGTCACCTTTTATGAGCTGCATGCCTTGTATTCTTTACTTGGACCCCAAGTTTGTAAGCCTATATAAAGGCACCTCCTCTCTTGAATAATATATGAAGAATTATGAATTTTTAAGAAAAGAGTGTTCTTGGTTCTGCCTCCGTTAGGAGTGGGCATGAGGCCCGTCTTTCCTTCACCTACGGGTATCGAGGGGTGTGAGACCACTATCTTTGCTTTCGAGTGTCAAGGGACGTGTGGCCCTAGTTATCTTCTCCCTCGCTGAGTCCCCTCTATGATCTTGGAGCTTCTCCTTCACGGCCCCAGGTAACGACATGGGTGGGACGCCCTAGGCTCCGCATGTAGTGAGATGGGTGGGACACCCTAGACTACATGTAGTGGGATGGGTGAGATGCCTTAAAGGTGCGACGTCTCTCCATGAAGGTAAGTCCCAAGTCTACAGAGTATCCATCTTTCTTTCCCCTACATTTTTTTTCCGCCTTCTTGACCATTATCACAGGAGACTTCTCAGCTCTTCAACGATCCTCCTAGCCCCCCTTTATCCCACATCAATTTAATGATGGGGATCCAAGAGTCTATTAAAGTCCATTAGTACTGCATCACTTGAGTCAAAGTGAGCCAATTGAGTCCTGTAATAAAGTGGAACATGTGAGTCCAGTTGAGTCCTGTAAGTTTAAGTTAGTCCAGTTTTGTACAAGAGGAGAGTTCACAGCCAGGAGATTCACCGGGCCCCCCCAACCAGAGCTGGCCTTCATGCACCTGGGCCCTTTCATGCCGCCAAGCCCGTAAGAGAGAGCTCCAGTCCAAGACAAAGGCTCACTATTGATCAGGTCCACCAGGCTTTCTTGGCCCACAAGTCAGGGTTTCTTAGCCCTCAAGTCATGTACCCTGGGGTGAATCTATAAATATCCACCCCTTTCCTCTTGTATGAAACATCTTTTTTCTCATGAATACAAATTAAAAGTTATTTTGTCTAAGTTTTTTTCTCCAGATTGGAGTGGGTGTGAGACCCGTGTTCCATGTTCTTGAGTGCAAACCCTAATCCCCTAGTGACTTCTACGCTCACCAGCGATCCCTGTTTCCCCATCCCGCATCAACTTGGTAACAGAGCCCAGAGGATTAGGGTTTTCTTCTTCCTCCCCGGCTCCATATCGTTCCTCCTATTCAGATTTTCCTGTGCAAGACTCCTTCTCAAACCTCGATCAGCCGCCGAGGTCCTGCATCTGCCTCCCTCCTGTGACCCCCAACGCCCCATTGTCATCTTTCGCCCAAACCCACAACAGCCGACGCCCACGCACTGTCCACCCAGATCCATGCCCCATCACCGCATGCGACGCCTCACCAACCAGAGGACACCGCTATTGTCATTGTCCACCGCTGCCCAAGCCGTCTCCACCAGACCTTCGCCGGTGAAGCCTGATCACATCCCACGGTCGCCGCATACCCACCACCGCTGCCCTATGCCGCAGATTTGTGCGACGCCGCCTTGCCGATCTCCTCCTCCAAAGACCTCTTCCCAGTCGATCGATGCCCTTGCTGCCATCGCCCAGATCCGATCAGCTTCTCCACTGGATTGCCTCCCTTCCCCGTCGACCGCCCGTGCCGCCCACGCCCGTGATGCCTCACCATCCCTACTTCCTTGCCTGAAGCCGGCCACTCCGAACTAGCGAGAAGCCGTTCCCCCCCTTCTGGCCACCCGTCTCCTCCTTCAAAGCCCCTCTAGCCGCTTGAGATTTGGTCTTCCACGTGGCACCTTTCCACCGTCTCCACAACTGTCGGAGACCTACCTCCTGTCCGTGCTGCCACCGTCGTTCTTAGCGCTATTGCTGACGAAGCCCACCGGAATCCCACCTTGTAAGTCCCTCTGTTACCTGGTCTCGACCCGTGAGGAAGGAGGAAGGGGACAGCACGAACGTGAAAGCAATGCCATCCCTTGTTGCCAATTTCAGTGCTACATGATTTATGGAGCAGCATGATTTCTAGAGCACACGATTCTCAGAGCAGCAGGAATTTTATAGTTGCACATATTTCAAAGCAGAGCCTTCTCTTTGTTTCAAGCCTAATTGGTTATATTTTGGGTTTAATTGATCTAGTTTAGTTTATGGATTTATCTCTTTTGATATACTTGGATTTAGTCCCATCAAAACCTCCGCTGAGCCTGAATCGATAGAGTCGAGTTCTTCCCACTGCAGGGGAATGATGGGGATCCAAGAGTCTATTAGAGTCCATTAGTACTGCGTCACTTGAGTCAAAGAGAGCCAATTGAGTCCTGTAATAAAGTGGAACATGTGAGTCCAGTTGAGTCCTGTAAGTTTGAGTTAGTCAAGTTTTGTACAAGAGGAGAGTTCGCGGCCAAGAGATTCACCAAGCCCCCCAACCAGAGCTGGCCTTCATGCACCTGGGCCCTTTCATGCCACCAAGCCCACAAGAGAGAGCTCCAGTCCAAGACGAAGGCCCACTGTTGATCAGGCCTAACAGGGTTTCTTGGACCACAAGTCAGGATTTCTTAGCCCTCAAGTCATGTACCCTGGGGTGAATCTATAAATACCCACCCCTTCCCTCTTGTATGAAACATCTTTTTTCTCATGAATACAAATTAAAAGTTATTTTGTCTAAGTTTTTTTCTCCAGATTAGAGTGGGTGTGAGACCTGTGTTTCCTGTTCTTGAGTGCAAACCCTAATCCCCTGGTGACTTCTACGCTCACCAGCGATTCCCGTTTCTCCGTCCCGCATCAAAAAAGCTTTCAAAGTCAGGTGAATGCCAAACGTTGAGTCGAGGTAGCGGTCGTTGGATTGATCATCTCATATTTGGCTCCTTGAAGAAGCATGTGATAAAATCCAATCCAAGATACAGGTGGAGAAACTCAATGAGAAGCCTAGTCCAAGAGAGAAAAAAAAAAAAAAAGGACCTGCAAGTGCTGGCCCGCACAAGCGCGACCCACATAGTGCACATGCAGGCATGCAGCTCAGTGAGGTGCACGGCTGGCCCAAGTCCATGCCCCGAAGCGTTTTCCTCTATAATGGTTTTTCACTCATTTTTTGATATGATCGGACAGCCAAGCACCGATCACACGAGGATCAGATGGTCTATTGCAATCCACACAATGATCAGATAGCTAGAATCATTTGCGATGTGGTGTAGGTTTGATCTGTGCGATTTTCGGCACGATCGAAGGGATCTGATAGCCAGGAGTTAGTCTAGAATCAGATTCGTATTGGGAGAGCTGCATGACTCTGATTTGAACGCGGTTTAGACTATTGGACTCCTGGTAAGACATTCTTCGCAGTAAAGGCTATAGAAAACATAAGCAAAGAAGCAGATTGGGTATGATGATCAAAAGAGTAGTGAGGAGTCTCTAGTTGAGAACTTGTACAAGAAATTTTGAGATTTCTTATTGAGAGATTTGTACATGTTGAGAGTGGAAGTTTCCAATCTTATAAATTATTTTTTTCATAGTAAAATATTTGCATGCTTATCTAATTGTATCTTTCTTTGTTTTTTTCTTTTTTTTTTATTGTAGTATTGACATCGATAATCATGATCCTGAAAATGAGGATCCGTATTCCGTATGAGTGATCCTGACGTGAATGATATCAGTACGAGTTAATATCCCAAGAGGATTAGGATCCTCTCCATTATCCAGTTGAATTAGAGAGGAGTTGTCTTTGAATTACAGCCATCGATGATTGGCATGATGGTCATGATTGAATAAAACCTACCAACATGTCGCCCTAATGCTATGGTTAGATCCATCCAATCACGACCATCATGCCAATCACGAATGACCATAACTAAAAAGACAAAGCCTCTCTAGTTCGAGTCCGGACTGAAGAGGATCCAAATCCTACGTCATGGCCATCACACAAAACACGGATGATGCCGTAATCGAGGTATTTGACTCTCAATTGTGCTCATGGATTCGAGGGAATCAGAACTTTCTCTAAGGGGCTCTATGTGTTTTTTATCTAATTATAATTATTTTTAAAGAAGAATAAAATGTCCAGGGTCGAGGATGGAATCTCCTTCAAATGAAACTCCTTCAAGCTATGGCCTTATTTGCTGGACTCGGGTATGTAAAATTCTAAAGTTTCCATGCTCCAAATCACTAGATTTAGAATTCCATAAATTTGGATTTGCATGTGATCAGGCTAAAAAGCTGGATGGCTACCGCCCTTGATGATGTATAATTTATTTGAATGAGATGTGGTTGTATAAAAGAAAGCCATTTAAGCAAACTGCCTCTCTAAGATTTGGGATATAATCACTTAAATCACTCCCTGCTAAAAATGCTGCTGTTCAGTAAAATAAGTATACCTTATAGGACTTCTTAGCACCGAATTGGACTTGATAATGTAAAGAATGGGTTATGTGATATGGTGATTTGATTACCCCGAGGAGAAAAAATAATAATAATGAGCTCATGAAATGTGACTAGTAATTTAATTGTTGATTAATCAAACAAAAGTTTCAGATGATCCAACTAGAACCTTTAATGGCCAGGCAGAGTGTGGGGAAAAAGCAAAAAAAATCAATTCCAACTTAATTAACTGCCCACTTAAAAGTAATAAATCTATCAAGTTATGCAACAGAAACGCAGGGGAGGGGGGAGAAAATATATATATAGCAAGACAATATGATGTTAACCAATCAAATCCTTTTTCCTCTCCTTTTCTTCACAAAGGTTTGTTGACATTTTGGGATGTTGCAGTTTGCTTTAATCCTCCCAGTATTCCAAACCTCCCAAACACTCACAAAGGCGAAATTACATCCCAAGTCCCTGGTACACCTACCAAGAGACTATATCAATAGACTAGCTGCCAGCTTGAATTCATTTAAATTCGAGATATCCATGAATGCGAGACATTAAGCACCTTCATTCGAGGTTTCTGAAACCATTTTAAAGCTGCAAGTGGACAGGAAAACAGTTGGCTACACAAGTGCTCGGACAGGCCAGTGCTATGTTTCTACATTTGTCCATTCGAGATTGGTGACATGGAGCTTTTAAAGATATGCCGCCATCATTATTGCCCTTGACACAAACTCTTTTATGCTGGAAGACATTACCAACCATTAAGCGGTAGCCCGAATGATAGAGATCTTGCCTTACCATCAATCAGGTCGGGGGTTCAAGGCACGATCCCGTGGATGACTCGATTAAATCCAAGAATTTTTCTGGAATCCACGACAGTTGATGTAAATAAGAGATCAGGATTTCTTTCTTTGTCCCCGTTCTATTAGCCAGCGCCTTGGTGGTGTCAGGTTGACCTACTCACCTTTAGAAGGGAAAAGATTACAAAAATCTAAGCTTACCTCTTAAAATCTGGAGCTTTTAAATTATTTTTTGAAAGCTGAACACATGTTAAGTTGTCCTTGAAGCAAAAGAAACATCAGGTAAGTAGCCAGATTTGCGATCAATTTGAGTTTAACCTAATATATAGGTCCATTCTTTTATGAAAAAATATTTACCAAGAAAACTATATTTTTTTATGTAAATATTTTTTAAACAATATTTAGACAAGAAAATAATTTATCTTTTTTTTTACATATGAAAAAAATGATTTCAAAATTTGTTACCTATATTCTTTTGCATTACCACTTTTATGGATAGTTGCTAAAATTTATACATATTTTTCATAATGTCATTTATACTTTTTAGATATAGAAAGTAGTGGACAATTGAGTTATTAAACATTGAATGATGAAAATATTAAAATAAAAAAAATATTTTTAAAATAAAATTAAATATTTACTTTACTTACCGGTAAGAAAATGATTTAGCCATCCCTTATATGGATAGATTTTTTTCTATTTCATGAATAAGTGCTATCTATAAAAAATAATTTATCCATCTTAAAAATGCAAGAACATAAATAAGTTCATCAATAAAAAATTTGATCAACTTTTCTATAATATTTATCCATAGAAGAATGGTCCCATAATGCTAGTTAATTCACTAATAATTTCAGCTTTTGGGACCAGCTAGTTAATTACCATGAAGGTATCAAAATCAGGTTACCAAAGATCATGAATAAAAACCATATAGATCGATTTTTTATTTAATTAACCTGGTCAGTTTGTTATCTTGCTCCTTTGAAACTCCATATGCTTGAGCCCAACTGCACGAGAGAGATGTCATGTCTGACATATATCAAAACCTTAAACTTTAATTAACAGCTTTTCACATAATCAAACACAACAGTTTTACCTCCTCTTGCTTGAACAATTTCAGTGCCCATCGATCTTTCCCTTCACATAATTGTAATTTTGACAAGAGACCGATTACAAGAGGTGGGAATCTTCTCTTTTTGCCAGAATGGATTGGTAGGTTGGCAAAACGTTATGGTTATGGTAATCATCAAACTGCAGTCCCAAGATTTATCAGCTATGGTTATTATATATATTTAATGATCAGGAAAGGTTAAAAGGCACAATTATGAATTATGCTTTATCTTCCTTAAGCAAATAAAGAAAGTAATAAGTTATATACCATCAGCTCATCAGAAATGGAGAATCATGTAGATAAATTTTAGAACAAAATAATGTACTCACTTCAGAGGGGACAATCAAGTGAATTTTAAGTTAAAATCAAAACTGATAACGCCGCATGGTCAAACCCTCACATAATGGCACAGGTACTAACAAACCATACATCCTGACATCAAAAAGCTGATGATGATTACAATAGATCATGGCCATCAACTCGAAAATAAGTCCCTTTGTGATCTGGAAGCTAGTCAACTTTGACAGGATCCTGTCTTCTGAGAACTAGAATGAACACCAAGGAAGCCAACATCCCGACTAAATATCCAGCAACAGAACCATAGGTGACACAAATAGGCCATTCCTACATACATGATAAATTTCATATTAGAACCTAACAAAATGAAAAGAAAAGACAAAATCAAGATTTCAAGATTGAAAAGAAAAAAAAAGGCCTTGCTGGATAAGTAGCTGGTGAAATTGGGAGGCATGCTACATGATTTTCCATGGCTGCGTCATAATTAGGAGCCATTAGAAATTATAGAGAGCTCCCTTCAACAATTCAGGAGATTGCCAAGTTTTAGATCATCAATACATTTAAGTAAATTGTTAAAGGCTTAAAGCAATACTGTAGTGCCACCAAAATAGTGAGAAGATGTTGCTCGCTATGCTGTATGGATGTAGATTGCTTGAACTGCATCAACAAATGCTCTAGTTATATGATAATCTCAAAATGTCACCAGAAACAGGACCACATTCCTGCAACTCCGAAGCAGGGTGAGACGTGGTACAATAAATTCTTTTACAATGACCTTCACTAGTACCCCCTTATTCAATTTTTTTATTTCATGCAATTAGAATTGTTGTCGGACAATATTTCAGGAACGAAAAAAGAAAATTGGGACAGATCATGAATTACATGGGCTTCAGAGGCATTGACAAATTTAATTTCCTTTAAGGCAATGTCTTGTGCTGGAGTTTGCTCGAAGCAGATATACCGTGGTACCTTCATGCAGTTGCTTAGCAAAAGCTATACCGAGCTACACTCGACTCCGCATAGATCAAGTCAACTCTAGATTGGATGATGGAAGTCCCATATCGATGATCTAAGCCACTGAATATGATCTACTATCTTTAAATTACTTACAAAAAAATTATGTAATTTCAGAATGCCTAGACTATGTATCAAGTGATCTAAAAATTGATAATTTAAACAATACTAAAATATATATATATTTTATTACTTGACGCATAGAGTAGGAATTTCCAAATCCCATGATTTTTTATATACAAGTAATTTAGAAGTAGTAGATCACATCCAATGGCTCAAATTATCGAAACGATACCCTCATTATCCAATATAGACCTAACCATATCTGAGCGGAGATCCATCCGAGTGTAGCCAAATCTAACTCTGCTCAGCAATACTAAAGATACAATATCAGGTAATGGATATGAGACAAATGAGTGTCCTACTTATGCTTTTAAATTAAAATCAACCATAAGACCATTACATCTGGATCTCCAACTGGCAGTTGGGAATTTTGTTTCATCTAGTTTTCTCCTGTATCTCCATTAACACCCAGCAAAATCCAACATAAATTTAGACAGCAGTGATCTTAAATAATGAAAGACAACTTAGGGTTGGAATATGTAAGGTAGCAAAAGCCTACAGGAGATAAGAAATATATAACATGCAATTGATAAACCCTTCGGATAACAATGAATAACAAAGGAACTATTACCTGCCATGGCCTTTCCCAATCAAGAGGCATTGGCCAAGCACCAAGCCATGCACCAACAACAGCTCCATGTGCTGGTAAAGAAATCATATAGTCAACACCATCCATCGGCCTGTAAAAGACAAAACACTTCATAATGCAAAAGCATAGCAGACACTACCAATTCGTAAGCAAATGCAACATACTAAAACAAAGTAAGAAGAATAACAACCAACAAACTAGTGATGAGCAATACTTTAGAATTAAAGCAAAAGGCCTAGTAGCTACATGGAATAGTAACCTGTGAATGTGAATTGGCACACAGAAGCGTGGGAATACCTACTTGGAATAAGCTAAAATACGTTGCCAATCCATCCTTGATTTGCCAAAAACACAAGCTGCAGGAACAAACTGCCAGGAAACCAAGAGCATTGTCACTAGCAATTTGATTGA
This sequence comes from Areca catechu, assembly GCA_021397845.1. Classification (NCBI taxonomy): domain Eukaryota; kingdom Viridiplantae; phylum Streptophyta; class Magnoliopsida; order Arecales; family Arecaceae; genus Areca; species Areca catechu. The sequence continues at coordinate 132,555,022 of CM038049.1, forward strand.
TTCTGCACACTTGTCTCATGTCTATACAAATGCTTGTAGAGTATGAATCTTTCTTCACAGCAGAAATTAGCAACACTTTGAATAAAAACAGGAAACACAGCAAAAGTAAGTTGTACATCTGCTTAACTAGGTTAATTTATTAACCCAAATTCAGCTAAGTGCTATTTCTTTCTCAAAATACCCAAAGTCATGAGTTGCTGACTTTTCCATCCTTTCTCAAACTAATTTACTTCAAGGTCATAGTTACGCATATTGTTAGGTAGTATCTAAATTCAATAATGTTGATTTGATCTGATTATGTAGAGATGAAAATGAATGTATCAGCCATGTGCCATAAAGTAATGTCCATTAGTATTTTGGTGGCTGGGGCAAGCTACCTTCTGGTCTTCTCCTCCTTTAACTTGAAAGGAGGACCACTAACTGTCCAGTCAAGTCCCTGGTCTTTGCCAATTTAATCAAGGCCTATGTTACCCAGATTCTTCCTTTGAGCCTAAAATATCCACACCTCACACTTAAACATAGGCACTGGTATGACCCTTGGATATGGATATGTAATAAGAAATTCTTAGACATTGAAAGGCTCTCATGCTCAGACATGCAGCCACACCTGAAATTCAAGTCCATGTAACATAGATTATTAAGGCCACTATTTTGTCAGTAACAAACTTTCATTTAGATGTCCTCCCCTTAAAGCTACTCTAGTCATCACCATGGCTACTTGCCAATATTTGGCTCACTACAAAGATGACAAAACAAAATCCAAAATTTCTCATATTTACAATCAATAATCAGGCCTGCAACTAACGGCACTGCCACTTTAACAGATAAATAGACCATCATCATCATTAAGAAGAGAATGAGGACTAGATGAGTGAAATTAATGTCCACTTCAAGTGAAAGGAGATTTTCTAACAATGCCTTAGAAATATCCCTAAAATTGAAGGATAGGGTTCAAAGTTCCATGTTGCTTGGAGCAAAATAGGATGTTGAAGCTAGAATTGATGGATTAGATGCTGGCTAAGTTAAGAACTAACCTTTGATGTAAGATAAGATGACCAAGGTGGAAAAGTGTTAGGATTACAGCAAAGTTCAAAACTTTGCTAAATAGGAGATCTCTTTAAAAAATATTCAGCAGAAGCAAAGTGTTCAATCATGAAAGCTGGTATAAGGGATAAAAGTGAGATTTTTAAAAAAAATGAAAATAAAGGAAAGTATGAGCTTTCTAGATTGATCATGATAATGACAGCATGAAAAGACATAAGGATCAGGGAGGAAAAAAACTAAGAAAAGTAAAGCAATGTGGCTAGCTTAGGTATTCTGTGATAGGAGAAAAAGCACATCTATCAGCAAACTTATGTATTTATTATGTGTTCGATGGGAGCAAAATGAAGTAAAATAGGTAAGCAATGGATGATGAAAGTGGTGAAAGTTAATGAAAGCAAAGTAAGGGAAAATATAATAAATAGTAAAGGAAAGTAGCAAGGTGACAATAATGGTGACTCAAAGTAAGTGTATGGATTTGAACTTTGCTTATTAAGGCAAAGACAGTGATGGGAATTCAGTATATAATTAAAAGCTTTCATTCTAGATACAGTAAGAAAGCTTCTTAATTATTTAAGCAGGAGATATAGAACTTTATGATCAGAAAAAGGGTGCATAACATATGCATAATAGGCATTATAAAACTTTATAATCAGACAATGTTTTACTTCTCCAAAAGGTAGTGATTTAGGTTTGAAATACCATAGAAATGGGAATGGTAAAACCAATATACATCATTTAGATTAGAAACCAGTACCAACACCAAGTTTGGGGAGCCAAAACTGACAGAAATTAATATATCCTGCATATATGCATTAGCATCGGCTAGTTCTGGCCAGTGTCATGGCCAACTCGGCCATTACGAAGTCTGAACCAGTTGGTTCAGGTTTAATTCCAAAAAGGTGTGAGAGAGGCCAGCTCTCTCTCTCTCTCTCTCTCTCTCTCTCTCTCTCTCTCTCACACACACACACACACACATTTATGCTATCCTATGACTCTGTGGGATGGCTTTTGACTAAGAAAATTCCTTCTTTTTTTTTTTTGGCTGCCCCAGGGGGTGGGGAGCGGGGGTGTTGCACCAAAGACAGAGAGAGAATCAAAGAGAATGACAGGTAAGGAGAGGAGGTGATAAGGAGCGATTTCATGCGTTTCCTCCCATTACCGGGCCTCCTTGATCCCTGGGTACCACTAGATATGGTTTCCATCCCCAGACATTTTTTTTGCCACTAATTGGATAAAAAAGGAAAATAAAAGGTAATTCACACTATATTTTCTATTTGAGATGAAACTCAAATATATTGTAAAACGGATATCACCCTAAAACATAATAATTTTATTTTTCAACATATATATTAGTTTTACAAAATAACATGAATCTTAAATTAAGTTAATTATTTAAAAAAATTGGGCAGGGAAGATCTGTAGCATGTTTTCATTAGAAGTGTATGCATGCTGTTATCTTGTTGCACAATTTAGATGAGTTTCTAGGGAGTTCAAGAGAACTCAAACCAATGCTCAAAATTGGATCAATTTGAAATTACTCCACCAAAAAGGCTTCCATTGATAAACAACGGGGCCTATAAAAACACTGAAAAAAATAAATTTCAGCATTTCTGTAAATTTTAAACTATATTTTTATTAAAAAATTAAAAGTATAAGATTAGATTAAATATATAAAGCGATCAAAGGTAGATAATTTGGAACTATTTTTAAGGTACTTATCATGTATTTTAGTAATTATAAAATAATACAATTTTCCTTAACTTTCAGAAAAAATATGACATGACAATAATTTAAAAATCATAAAAAAAGGATTAAATGTGAAAAAAAATCTGGAACATGTGTAGATAATTTAGAAGCTCATTGTTCAAGATAAGTATGATGTGTTTTAGTAATTATCTGAATTACTTATTTTCAATCATCATCAATAATAAATAACTTTTTAAGGTGAAAATTGTCAATAAATAACGTTGAATTTTAGGAAAGTTTAGCACATTCCCTGCATAACTATGGGGCATGGATGAAGTGCATGTAACAGACAAGTGCTTTATACTTGCCTTCTTAATGGAAAAATTAGTTCTTCTAAAAAATCATATAAAATTTAAAATTAACAACAAATAAATATTTGATTATTTATGGGTACTTAGTCCACATTGGCAAGGCAAAATTCACACATTCCATGCAGGATAAGGATCACAGGGCCAAAGCAAAAAAGAGATAAGAGGAAGAGCTATTACCCTACAGAAGAGGATCTAGATCTAGTGCAAGATGTGCCACACAAGATCAGAACTTGGATCCAATAGAAAGAAAGATATATGAGGAAGAGGTAGAAACAAAGGGGAAGGGGGAATGAAGAATTGTTGCAAGACGTGGCATGCTAGATAGTCAAATCATGGAAAAAAAATTATGAAATGAGACAAGCTCAAAATCAACAGCATCAAAGAGATAGAGAATGTCAAGAGATTTTCTAGTGATTGCAAGGAGTAGATATTGGAGCTCCAATAGACTCACATGAACAAGCATCTGGCCAATAGTCATCATTGTCACGAAGAGGAGGTGGATCTATTGGTGTATGGAGTAGCTAGAATGGGCAACAGTCATCATCATATACTGGAGCCATATCTGTAAGTGCACTGGATAACAAAGTTGATGGTATAGTCAATCCACATATGATCCATATGTATACCCCTAATCATCATTTCGCAAGGAATACAATCCTACATGATATGACCCCTTCTATAGATATAGCTATAATCAGGAGTCACATTATGGCCCTATTACCTTAAGCAGCGAAGGCCGGGCTTCAACTACCAAACATACATGCAGCCACAAGAGCAGGAGGCTTATCCAAGTCAAGATTAGATACCATATGAACAGTAGGGATGGGGACAACATCCAAGCTAGTATCAGATCCAAGGTTCTGATTATGAACAAGACTCAGATGTACACAAACACCACAGACACTCCACCTGGAATTGAAAGAGAATCTGATGATTTACTCAAACTTATTATTTTATTTCAATACTATGAATGATTTGCATTGTTTATCTTCTATTTGTTTCTAGTTTCTTAAACCCTTTTAAGTCACAAGCACCGGTTCCATACCGGCACTCCCACATCACACACCCATGAAAAACCACTTAAGCATGGATAAAAGAGTGCAGCCCAGTGCATCAGGCTTCCGCCATTGTCCTGGAGAGGGTCAGATGTACATTGCCATTCCTTTGGACTTTGGAGATTGTTTCCATGTTTCAAATCCATGACCTCCAAGGTCACAATGGAGTAACCTAACCATTGCACAAGGCTCACACCCTTAAACATGGTCAAAGCACAATAAACTTAATATTTATTTTAGACAACAAAAAGGTAAAAAAAATGAAAAATAAAAAAAAGACATTAAGTACAGTACAAATATGCAACACCATACCATGAGTTGGAATGGTAGTGATTAGGACCATATCGATCAACAGAAAACAAATGCCATAGTCAGTATCGGTATTTTAAACCTTGGTAGTCGGGATTTTGGAACCAGACCGAACCGGGTGGTTCGGGACATTCCGAGCCATACAGGTGGCAAACCGGGATAGTTCCAATGCACAAATCGGAACATCGACAACAAATCGCAAAGGCAAAGGGAAAGAGAGAAAGAGAGAGGAGAGAAAAAGAGAAGACGACACTGCTAGAGGCCGGCGGAGGCCCGCTAAGACCGCCATAAGGCTGCTAAGGCCTCCGAGACTCTACATCCTCCGCTAGGGCCTCCAATCGAGAGAGAGAGAAAGGAAGGGAAAATACCGGAGGGCGGGGAAGGTGAAGGAGCGGGCGCCGAAGGGCTACTGGGTGGCCATCAAGCGGTGGAAAAGGCTCCCGCAAAGTTGCTGCTGTAGAACAAGGACGACAGTCCTGTTCATTGAATTTTTTTAAAAAACCTTGACCACGATAAAGCCGACACACCCATTGTTGGCTTCATTGTAATCGGGGTTTTTAAAAAAATCCCCTGAAACAAGGGTGATCATCCCTGTTTCATGCTCACGAAATGGAACTACGAGAGTGATGTTTGTGCCGGTTGACAACCACAGTGGCCAACCAAATGCCCTCTGACGGCCTCCCAAATGTCCTCCGACAGCCTCTATCTTCCCCTTCCTCCTTTTCTTTTCCTCCACCCTCTCTCTATCTCTCTCACTTTTTCTCTTACAAATGAGACATCGAGCTGCGATATCCCCCACAGCTCTCCAGTGGCCACCACTAGCATCTTTGCCACCTCCACTGCCTTCCCTCCCCTCCTCTCTCTTTCTTTCCCTCTCTCTCTTTCCTCCTAGGTTCATTCCTTCATTTTTGTCTTGGTTTGCACCAATTGTGTACAGTACAGGCCATATCAACTTATACCACTGGCCAGTGGTTCTAAAAACCTATTAGTAGTGATTCTAAGAAGTTACAAGTAGACAAAAGATTAAAGAAAGCTTAATCATATATTAACCACTTTCTCCACAACTCTACAATTTTCTTACTTCAAACAAACATAAGGAAATATGTAATTTCATCTCCTTGCCTTTTCCTTTCATCTCTTTTAGTGTTTATCTTTTTTTTCCATTCATTTTCTTGGAACCAAACAAACCTAAGGCTCTATTTGGTTGCCAAAAAAAGTGAAAGAAAAGAAAGTTTGTAAGGGAATAATCTTGTTTTCTGTAGTAAAAAGAAAATTCAGGAAGATAAAATTAAAGAGAAAATATGGGACCAAAATCTTCTCTAACAACTCTAGAATTTTTCTTCTTCAAAAACATAGTGACTTTGAGGGAAAATGGAATGTGAACTATTGGTTTAAGATAACTTATCATACATTAACTACCTCCTCAAACAACTTTATTTGAAATTTTCTTTGTATAACCAAACATGAGAAAATAAACAATTTTCTCTTCTTTGCTTTTGTTTCCTTTCCTCTTGCTGAATTTTTTATATTCTAAGTTTCTTGGCAACCAAATAGAGGCTATGTGATAAATGCATATGTTAAAAGTCAGAAATTTGTTTTAGTTGCCAAGATAAGACCACTTGAGAGAGAGAGAGAGAGAGAGGGAGTGAGGGAGAGAGCAGAAGGTATTGTTAGTTCATTAACCTACATCTGAAGGATCAAGTAAAAAAGTAAAAATTGTTTGGAAGTAGTCCGGTTCAAATAGCAAGTCAATTATATTATTTCTGAATTGAATATCGTTTTGTATGAAGAGATGATAATATTTTAAGAGTCATACTTTGAGCATCTGCTCTGCACAGCATACACTGCCACACTCTTTCAGTAGCAGGTCCCTGCAGCCCCTGCCTCACGGGGCTGCAAGCAATGGTATTGCTTTCATAGTTTCTACCAATTTTTCCTTCATGTAGACTCACTCATATCAAAATCTTTTGGCATAATAACCAGTCAACATTCACAAGGAGGAAGTAGAAAAGCCCCCACAAAAGTTATGGGGCTTTAACAAGCAACAAGAATTTTGCCAATTTTGCTAATTTTGAATGCTTAAAAACACAATACATAAGTTGGTAAAATAAATGGTCTGCATAATAGCAAACCACAAATCTATCTATGCAAGTTTTGCATTGTCCTTTATATTTGCTAAGCTCAAACAGAGGTAATTACAAACAACAAACAATCAGTTACTTACAGTGAATAATGACATGAGAAATGACCAGTAGATTGTCTTTGTCAAATACCTGCATCCAATACAAAAATATGAAAGCCTTAATAGTGATGAATAATGTACCTATTTTAAATTTATCCATAACATATTCAAGAAATAGTTTTCAATTGAATGCTCAGAAAAGGGGCTTTAAATTGAGTGTATTTTGTCATATGCCACTAATGCTTATAATAATAAAAATTTGAAGCATAATATTAGGGAAAAAAACTGCCAGCATTGGTAAAGTATGCATCACTATACTTACTTAATGCCAACAGGTGCACCCAAAACAATTGCCCCAAAAGCATTTATTGAAGCCCCTAAAAGGTAAAAGCCACATTAAATTATACCATATTCTCAAGTAATATCATGTATAGAATAAAAGAAAACAAAGACCACCAATGTATAGAATAAAACAAAGTTGAATGACCCAAACTATCATGGATAATATAAGAGAGGATAAAGGATGTTATTGAATATATTAAAAATTAGAGAGTATACATGCAACAAAAAACCCTATATTAAACATTAAATACATGCAGGTTTAATAAGGTTTAAAGTCAACAAATAAGTTACTTTTCTCTCAAGATAAGAGAACCCTAACTTCCATAGCAAATGTAATACACCGGCCCAATGGACCCAAAATTTGAACTAGACCTGGTTCATTTGACCGGCCAGCCACTAGGGAAAAGGCCCAAAAGAGAAGCCACATGAATCTTAAAGCAAGGCCAAAAATAAAAGGAGTTAGCTTGTGGGCAATAAACCAGACTCCCGAAGGGAGTCCACTCCTTCTCTAACTCCATAAGGGAGTCCGACTTCCATTCAAAATCAAACACCAGAGGAACCACTAAATCCCTATTTGCTCCTCTATTTAAATCAATCCAGGATTCCTCTAGTCACCACAACCAATTCTTGGCCCTTAGTGCCAATCATCCTGATGTTTTCTTCCTTATTCTTGCCTCAAACATAGTCTGACATCATCATTATTTTTGCCAGAATCAACTATCAAAGCATTGTCGGAAATTGGTAATAACCCTCCCATCTTTTAATATATTTTTCTCCTCATCTGCGTAGCCTAAGATCTTGGAATCCAGCTAGATGAATCACCGGATTTTGAGAAGAAAATGGATGCTCTGTTCTTTCCCTATTTTTCTTGATTTTCTCCAGATTTCCTTTCCTCTTCTCCAGCCATCTTCACCATCGACCATCAGTTGTGGAGCACTCGATTGTATCCCCGTGGGCCCAACCATCACTGATGGCGACTCTCCCCTATTATGGTAAAGAAAGGGTGACCAAGGTTCCCTTGTTTCACCAAGGAAAGAAGGGAGAAAAGGAAAAGAAGAAAGAAAAGAAGAAAAAGAAGAAAGAAAAGAAAACGAAAGTGGTAAGTAGACACAATGGCTCGGAATTTGTTCAGGGCCGGCCGCTCCAAAATGGCGTTGTAGGCTGATGTCGTGCGGACGATCACAAATTGATAAGGAGGGTTTTTGATAAGGCTCTGATCCGATGGTTACGGGCAGAGTTATTTCTTCCTCTATGCCAACGAATTTCCCTCCGAACCCAGTTAACGGTATTGGGGATTCTTGCAGCCTAGTTCTAAGCAGGTTCATTCTAACAAAGGCATCATACAGCAAAACTTCAATGGAGCTTCCATTATCAATGAGAATCCTCCTTACATCATAATTGGCAATTACTGCCGACACAACAACGAGATCATTCCCAGAGACCTGGGTCTCGAGAAGGCCTTCGTCAGAGAAACTAATTACATTAGAACCCCGAGACCTCTTTGAGATGTCCTGACCTCCCTCATCCCTCCAGTCGGACCGGTGGTGGAGCATGCCAACGTTTCCATCGGTGGGACGTTGATTAGGCAGCTCTGTTTCCTCCGGGGGGTTTCTGGCAATGGAAGTTTCAGCCCGGCTCCTCTGGGGTCGGATGTACTTGTGCAGGCACCCCCGCCTGATCAAATCTTCGATCACGTCCTTTAACTAGAGGCAATATTCTGTGCTGTACTCGTTGTCACGGTGAAACTGGCAGTACTTGTCCTTGCTCCTCGACGTGGAGGGACTTATCATCGAGTGAGGCCTTTGCAGGAAGGTTTCCTTCTCTATCTCCATAAGGATTTTCTCCCTCGGGAGGGAGAGGTGTGTAAGTCTCAAACCTCCCGGAAAAGTCCTTCAACTTAGGGCTATGGCGTCGGGCCAAGTTGGTGCCATCGCTGAGAGGTCGAACTTCAGAAGCCCTATCACTCCTCTTGGAAGCCGACCTCCCTTCAGCTTGGCATCGGCTTGCCGCTTTTCTTTTGCCAAGACATATTTTTGAGCCCAGGCCAGTAGTTCGGAGTAGCTTGTCAGGAATTTTTTGTCCAGCGAGAAAGTGAGCCTGGACGATCGCAGCCCCTTTTTGAAGGCCGACATAGCTACATGCTCATTGAGATCCGGGATCTCAATGGTTGCCGAATTAAATCGAGCCATGTACTCCCGGAGGGTTTCTCCTTCCTTCTACTGCACGAGGAAGAGGCAATCCGTGTTTCTCGATACCCGACTACAGGTTGTGAAATGGGACAAAAAGAGTTTTTTCAGCTGGAAGAAGGAATGGATCGTACCTAGTCGGATGGCAGAGAACCATATCCGAGCCGCCTTCTTGAGTGTTGCGGGGAAGGCGATGCAGTTGAGGGCGTCGGAGGCGTCCTATACCATCATATGGACCTTATAAGTGCCCAGATGATCCAAAGGATGGTGATGCCATCGTAGACATCCACCTGGGGTATCTTGAAGTGATGGGAGATAGCTTCCCCCATAATTCTAGCAGAGAATGGCTGGCGAGAGTCGTACGCCAGCGCTTCTTCTCCTTTTTGCCGGTTAACCAGTTCGGCAATTTGCTCCTCCATGCATTGGAGCTTACTGGTGTAATCCCTCGGATCTTCATCGCGTCGCTGGTCGTCGTCGGAGACCGAGTTCGCGAAAGAGTGAGGCGGACCTCACTCTCTTTCCATTGGCATGAGTCCTCTGCAACCTTTGGGGCTCCGGGATCACATGGGAGCGAAGTCGAGGGACTCCTTGCTGTCGACTTCTTTCGGCAGCAGGTGGATGATTGGTTTTGGACGCCGCAAGTGGCTGCTGTCTGTCGTTGACCGCGTCTTGGAGGTTCTAAATCGTGGTGGCAAGAGTGTCGATGCGGTTCAGAAGGGTCTGGAACTGATGTTGTCCTAGAGTGATGATAGGCTAGGCGACGTCGTTCTCCCTGAGAGGTTCTCCCAAGCTTGCCTAGGAGTGGCCTCTCCTGTTGAAGGTATTCTGAACTCTTCCTTTTACCATCATCTTGTCTAGCGGTGGATCCCTCCTTTCGAAGAAGGAATACAAGGGCGGAGGTTCAGCCGGCCCCTCTTTCTAGTGCCAATCTGTTGCCGCTAAATCTCCCGGACCGGGCTCTCTCGACCGGGCTTGCTGGAGTGCGCGTCTCTAGGTTCCTGCAAAAAGGATCTCACAAGCCGGTCATGTTCCAGTGGGGAACACTTCGATGGCTAAGTCGGCGAAAGACTTGGAGCAACAGAATGAAAGAATCGCAAAGAAGATAGCTCGTGGGGAAGGAAGAGCCTGCTTATATCGAGATCCCCTTTTACCTTATATAGGAGCGGAACTTTACCAGAATCTGTTAGAAACTAGACTGGAAATGACCGATTTGCTCTTAGAGGAATCTTGGTAGTGGCCAGGTAGCATCAGGAGGGAGTGATGTCGTAAGACCTATAGAGTAATGGCGCTGAGATATCAGGAATCTGTTTTAATAGAATTTTGATACCAGCTGGAAGGAACTTCTGGGACCTTCGAGCCGTTCTTGAAGTAGCCCGCCGTGGACCAATATGAAAATAGCTGAAGTGGGCCGGTCAGACCTAGCCGGTGGGTCGGTCGGACCCGGACTGGGGAGGCCGGTTGTGTATAACAACTCCTAAATATACAAAATTAAAAATCATGGAAAGCACCAGGAAAATAAATTTACCGATGGGAATCCCGAGCAATCCTCGTCCAACAGCCTTCAAATACTGCCGAAGACTCACATACACATCATTTATTAACAGAGTAAAAAAAGACCAAAATTCAATTAGGAGCAATAAAACAAATAGAAGGCGGGTTACCGAGCAACGGTCAGGGTCACGACGAACCGAACTGTAGATTCCAATAACTACGGGCCCTTCGAAGAGCTGCAACGAAGAATAATGAGGGCGGGGAGGAATTCGAAATATAGGAAGGAAGCGGGGTTCGATTTTACCAGGAAAAGACGGAGGGTTTGGGCCGGGTCGGAGACGAGGTTGAGCGCGTGGACATCTCGGGCGAGGCAGTAGCCGGCCGCCAAGGCCGCGGCGCAGAGAAAATGCAGCGCAAAGGCCTTCGAAACGGTTATCTGAATTTTCCCCATCGTCGAGAACCTCCCCCTCGTGCCGTCGATCTCCTCGCCTCCGAGCTCAACTCGTTTCCCCTCCTCGTGCCAAGTTCCACCTTGACTAGGGCGAGTCCTTTTCCAGCTTGAGAAATTCTTTGTACACGGTGGACAAAAAATACAACGCACATCTTCGATTGCGCACGTTAACTCCCATTTTGCGCATGTAGGGTTATCTCTTTCATTAAAAATTTTAAATAATAAAAATATTTTTTTTATAAAAAAATTATGATACCCTATATTTAATTTATGATATTTAATAAATATAATTATGATATTTCATGATCAAGTTATGAATATGATATCATAACCCTCTTTACATGATGTTAGAAGGTTGAAAAAATCTTTAATAAAATATTTTCATCATTGAAGATTTTTCAATGAAAAAAATTCTCAATCTCATGACATCCGGGATTATGATATCATGTTCCCAGCTTGACTACGGGATGTCATAAAAGTAAAAAATATTTTTATCATTCAAATACATATTTTTAATGTCTGCAGTTTATTTTTTTATTAAAAATTTTGAATGATGAAAATAGTATTCGTTTTATGACATCTCGTGGCCAAGTTTGTAAACAGGATATCATAACTGATGTGGTGAGATCGCTGACGTGGAGGAACCGGCAGGCGCCATAACAAGAAAAGATGCCGCGTCAGATGCCGCTCAACTCTCCAGCCCGGACTCCACTACCGAGCCGAGCTGAGCTTTGTCCTCCACCAGGTCAGGCCCGCATGCTCGGGATGCCTAGGTCGGAGCCGCATCCTGCCCTCCAGAGCGAGACCCTCGGAGGTTAGTGTCCTGTGGTCGAGGTCGAGCTTAGCGCTCACCCGCCAACGTGGAGCCTCTCCGAGCGCGCGCCCTCTGGACCGGGTCCGCCTCCTGCCCTCCAGAGCGAGACCCTCGGAGGTTAGTGCCCTGTGGTCGAGATCAAGCTCAGCGCTCAACCGCCAACGTGGAGCCTCTTCGAGCGCGCGCCCTCTAGACCGGGTCCGCCTCCTGCCCTCTAAAGCGAGACCCTCGGAGGTTAGCGCCTTGTGGTCGAGGTCGAGCTCATCGCTCATCTGCTAACGTGGAGCCTCTCCGAGCGCGCGCCCTCTGGACCGGGTCCGCCTCCTGCCCTCCAGAGCGAGACCCTCGAAGGTTAGTGCCCTGTGGTCGAGGTCGAGCTTAGCGCTCACCCACCAACGTGGAGCCTCTCCGAGCGCGCGCCCTCTAGACCGGGTCCGCCTTCTACCCTCCGGAGCGAGACCCTTGGAGGCTAGAGCCCTGTGGTCGAGGACAAGCTCAGCAATCACCCGCCAACATGGAGCCTCTCCGAGCGCGCGCCCTCTGGACCGGGCCCGCACTCTACCCTCGTCCACCAGGACTTCCTTGCAAGCTCGGTGCATCTAGGTCGGAGCGAGCCCTGCCATTCCAGCTCAGCCCCAGCTCGGATGAGGTCCTCACTAGCCTAGAACGCCGGTGAGCCGCCCGAGGATTGCACTGGAGCGCCTTCCAGGCCGTACTGACCACCTACAACCATCAGTTACACTAGAAAGGAAAGAAGCGCGCTGATCGAGGCGCCACACTCCTCACCAACCACCCGGATCACCCAAGAGAGGGAGCCAACCGGGAGATTCGAATCCTGTGGGCGGCGGCCCATCATTCAAGGCACTACCAGGTTTTCTGGAATGAGATGACCAAGAGGAGTATCGGAGTGCCTAACAACTCCCCTTATCATGAATCAGGAAAGACTCCTCGAGGCACCACCGCATGCGCCTGGCAGCCCGACGGAGATCCCGAGGCAAGCACCCAACGGTAACCTAGTTGCAACAAACTCGGAGGTAACACAACAACCCCGACACACAAAAAAAAAATACAAGCCAAAACAAAAAAAAAAGAGGAGAGAATGCACACCCCACCAGGAAGAGGGGCATGGCACCACCAACACAAGCGCAAGCTCGACCAAGAGGGCGAAGCGCCACCACCACCACCATAGTTGACGGGAAACGAGGGAAACAAGGAGAGGCGGAAGAACAGGGAACCCCTCTGTCCTCGCTATTATTCTCCCCCTGCAACGTTTCCATCTTCACATACATCTTTTACTCCTCTTAGCACGGAGTCCATCAAGAGGGGCCTGACTAGGAGGATCTATTCCCCTGGATCGTCACTGACTTGATCGTCGGAGTGCCCCCGCCAGAATCCCCGGTCCGGGTCACTAACCCCTGTTTCGCAGGTCCGGGAGCAGAGGACCGCCAGGCAGCGAAGGGAGCGCACTCCGGCACCGGCAGGAGCTATGGGCCACGGCGATCTTAGTGGAAACAATAATCCTATTAATAAGATGTCATAATGTTGAAGAATATTTTCATCATTAAAAAATTTTTAAATTTTTTTAATAATAAAAAATTCCTCAGCCTTATAGTTATGATGCCTGTTCACAATTTGGCCATCATAATCCAAGCCGTCAGATATCATAAATTTTTTATAAGGAATAGATATTTTTGTCATTTAAAATTTTCAATGAAAAGATAAAATTGCGAGTATTAAATATGTATTAGAAAACGGAAGTTACGTGGCCCAATCATATTTGGTAGTATATTTTTCTACACCACCCCGATATATCTCTTTGCTGCTTTAGTTTATGGACCAGTAGAAATTTCTAGAATGCGATACATGATTTTGTTTTCTTCTTCTTTACCGACCGTAAGAGCATGATATATTATTTCATAACACAAGAGGTACATGTCAACCATATCATACATATCATGTAAAGGATGTACTAAATATCTTATACTGACCTCCATGCTAGATATACCAATATAATTGCATGATTGTATTAGTATTGATATATCCAAAAATGGACTATCCAGCATGACAGACAATCCAATAGCAACTTGATACACATCCACAATGGGAGACCATAAGATAATCATCTGTCACCTAGCCTTTGACAACTATGCTAGAGGAGTTTGCAAGTCTTCCATCCATAAGATGACATGGAGCCTAGCACCGCACCCCTTTGACATACGATATTCGTTTCTCAACAACCTTGGGATGTGCATTCTATTGGGATGTGCTTGGTACTCACCTATGAAATATTTTCTCGTGCCCTTTTAAGTAAGTGAAGACTATCTTGCATGTCATCTTTAAAGATGGGCTATTACATGCACCGGAACCCAGCTCCTCTCTCCTCCTCTCTCCTTAAAGCTTTGAATTCTTACTCCCATCTTCCACACTCCATTTAATGCGAGACGAGATGAGACGAAGGACCGTCGACGAGCTGAGAAGTCACCAAAGATTAGGGTACCACTAGATTTTTATTTTTTATTTTTTTCTTTTCTTTTCTAAGGAGGTGGTGAAGGAAATAATAGAGATGGAAGACATAAGTTTGGACTCTCATGGATTTTGGACTCACACTCACAGAGAGACCTCTCACCTCCAGGGCATCTCATCCATCTCGCTACATGAAGCCATTAGGGTGAATCTCAAAGATCATGAAGGCGGTAAAGAAGATGAAATCAAAAGGAAAGGGGATAACTAGACATGATGTGAAGCAACATGTCAGGAATGCACCTCTCGTGCTCTCCTTACAGAGCGATTGATTTGCACCTCTCATGCTCTCCTTGCGGAGCGATTGATTTGCACCTCTCGTGCTCTCCTTGTGGAGTGATTAGTGGGCCTCTCACCCTCTCCATACTTGGAGCGAAAATAATGGCACATCCAAGGGGAAGAAGAAAACTTCAAGCTTTTATTTCATTCATCAAGTACTTTCTTACAAGGGATTGGGAGGTATTTATAGGCCTTCAAAGAATTCGGTTATAAGGGATAAGGCTAACATAACCAACATTAGTTGTAACTAATTTGGTTATAACAGATAGGTAGGTTATAACAAGATTAGGTAATTAGTTGTAACAACAAGAGGTTAGTAGTTGTAACTATAGTTGGTTGCAACCAATTAGTACATGTGGCGGGATGATGCAGCCTTCCTTGCTGATGTGGCATCCTTGTTGAAGGGTGAAGTGGAAATGAAGTGGCATTCCATATGGCAAGGTGGTTGGAAAGTTGTTCCAAGTAGTTGAAGGGTGGCTGTAAGTAGATGAATTAGTTGGTGCCCAAGAAGGAAGTTGATGATGTGGTGCCCAAGGAGATAGTTGGCTTCATGTGGTGCCCCCTTGCTGATGCTCCAATCCAAATCTAATCATCGGATGGCTCTTGGATCATCGATAGCTCTCGGATCCCCATCACCATTTCCATCAACCATCGACCTTCCACATTCCACACCCTCTACCACCTTCTCATTTCCGTATCCTTTAGCTCAAACCTCAATTGTTTGCTTCTATGGGAGATTAACTTAGAAATCAAAATTATCTATCTTTGATGGTTTTACAAGACCAAACTATGGGATCTATCATAAGCTTGGCTTCAATCCCTAGCTATGAGGATCTTCAACTAGACAAGCCGTAGCCATCTCCTTCTCTAAATCTCGCTGAGCAGCCTAAGTTAGCTTAGCTCCCGATGGTAGCAAATTGGTCCTAGTGGAAGGATCCTAACCCACTTATGAGGTCTAAAGCTTTCTCTCTTGTGCCCATCTAAGCATAAAAAAAAAAAAGGCCCCAGCAGCACTGTCTACCACTTTCTCATAGGTCCCCATGGAGCTAGCCAATCCTAGCTAAGATCACTTAGACCTAAATGTCATGGAAGTATCGACTACTCTGACTATCATCATCTAGCAATTCTAGCATCTCATGTAGCAAGTCCAAGCACTTCCTGCCATAGTGCAAGGCTTGTAATAGCAATAGCACTGAGTTACCAACTGAATTACTACCTGGCTATGTCCGAACCTTCCTCCACCTTCGAGGAGCATGAGGCGAAGTAGCCAATCCTACCTTGCTAGTATGAAAGTTGCTCTTAGGCCTCCCAATATGCCCATTAGAGCTTGAAGAGAGCTTATCTCTACCATCCTCCTCAACAGCAAAGTTCTAGGAGGGCAACCCATAGCCACCACTCTCAAGGTAGCAAGCAAGGTAAGGTGCACAAATGTACACCGCCTACCTCTATCTCATCATCTCCTTCTTCGCAAGACTCCTTAGTAAGCGGATCCTGAGTCATTGGCCTCGAAAGGAGTCCGAGCAATGGGATAAGCTGGACTAGAATCTTTAAAAGGTAAACTACTACCTTGAGGCCCTTTGTCAACACTAGCAAGCTCTAAAGGGTAAGCCTCTATTCACCACTCGCCCCCTATTCTCGTAGCAGATCATGAAAGAACCAATCCCCCACTACTTTAAAACATCACCAATGGAGACTATGATAGCACCACCAACACCTATGATCACCAAAGAGCAACAAAGCCCTCAAGATACTACAAGGGACCTCAAACACCTTGATGTACAAATCTTTCCCTGCCACTCTCTAAGATGCTGCTCAAGCCTAGTACACGAGGCTCTAGCCAGACTCCATTTGTTCCTTCTAGGAGTTTGACCACCTTTTTGTTACATAGTTTCAAAGTAGTAGAAAGCCAAGGAAGGGCTCTGATACCCTTTTCTCTTGGCATAATGGTTTCGACCTTACTTCCAGGTGCACTTCATCACTGTGATGACTGACCAATACCTAAGGCAAGTCCTCTAGAAGATGAATATCTCGAGAGGCTAGCAAAGTGGGCTATGGAGCTCGTGAAATTCGACATTGACTACCAACCCGGACTCTTCATCAAGACTTAGGCATTGGCAGACTTGCTTATAGAGTGTGTTGGGTTTAGGTGTTTTTATACATGTAGATTTTAATTTCCAAGAAACCATAGTGGAAAATTGATTAAAATATATTTTAATCAAGAACATGCATAGATCATATCTTAAAATACCTTATTGATAGTTCATATGATGAAAATAAAACATATAAATCTAATTTCTGAAAAAGAAGACTTAATTGGTAATTGAATTACCTACCTATTGTACTAAAATCCTTCTTCAAAATTGGATCAAGGATACTTCTAAATTTCAATGTAGTCATACACATGTCTAACCTTTACAGGTATTTATATAGAGTTGATGTAGATCAGAAGCTTTCGAGATCACCAAAGTGCTTGCCTTTTTCAGATCTCGCTCCTTGGACTAAGATATGTTCTTCTTCCTCTTCTTCTTCTCTTCATAAGATCAAAGGAAGAAGACAATTTAATGAAGACTAGAGGAAGCTACGCGAACATCTTCATGCTGGATGAAGGGAGAAGGGAGGGAGCAGGGCAAAGGAAGAGAGAAATACCTTTCTTTCTTCCTTTTCATTCTCTCTAGATCTCTCTTTCTTGGCATGTGGAAGGGGGGGCATGGAGAGGGAGGGACGTACAAAAGAGGATGGACGGAAGAGAGGAATAGTGCCTTTTTTATTTCGATATGAGGAATATTGTGCACCACCCATCTCATGCCCCTTCTTAAATAAATCCCACATCTAATCTAGAACAAATCCCATCCCAAATCAAGATAAGCTCTGCCATCAAATTCAAATTCCAAATAAGGATAAAACTTATCTAAAAGGAGAGAGAAGACCAGAAAAGAGGGGTGCCAATTTTGGCATGGCTCCTTCTCATCATGCATGCAAGAAGAGAGGGGTGTGCTCTCACGCATGCCCTCTCTCTCTTGGCATGAATATGGAGAGAGAATCCCAATTTGATTGAAACTCTGGCTTCCTAATTGAATTGGGTCTACTTTATATTCAATTCGAATCCAATTCTAACCCAATTTGAGCTCAATTTGAGCTAAACTCAGTCCAAATCTGATTAGGACTTAAATCCAAGTCCTACTTGAATTGGAAAACCTAATTCGATTCAAATTAGGTTAAGTCCAATCAAATTAAATCTAATTTAATTCAATTAGGACTTGAACCCTTATTTGATTAACTCAAATTATATTGCAATAATTGTAATTAAGTCTTCCTTGTTAACTTTTAACAGTTCCTCTACATGTAACTTTTATTGATACAAATCATCAATCATATTGATAATTTTATCATGATCCAACTGATTAATCAGATCAAACCCCTATTATATATAATCCCATAGGTTCTATTATATCTGATAGTGAGACATATCATGATCTCTATCATAGTATCATTGAAATACCTTTCAATGATACTATTTTATGCCAAGTTATATTAACAAGGATCATTAATCTAAAATGATCTTAGTGAGTTCTCATGATCTACTAGTGATGCCTAGCTGCATATAGTGGTAATCTAGCAAAACAGAATATAGAGAACCCTAGGTATAGTTATCTGTGATTTAGTTCTTCTATCATGATTCCTGATAAGATGCAAGTCATGAAAAACTTATCAAATCCTAACATCTATCATATACAAGACTTAATTAACTTGAGTCCAAATCATGAAACTCATGAAAACTCCTTTTCGTCCATCACATTACTATGGCTACGGTCTTAAGGACTTAGCCTTTTACATCACATAGGACTATTCCTCAATTACTAAGATCGATAGATTCCATGCAGGTGCACATCCTATTCCTATAATGAACATATTATAGCCAATATACACAGTAAGATTCAAATGACTAAAAATTCAAATTTATGCACAATCAAACTATAGCAACCCCACTATAAATAGCTGAGGCATCGTAAGTTAAAAAACTATTCATTCAATTATAGTATCAAAAAAATCACTAATAAATAAGTAGACATCCAAGTAACTTCTTGTTTTGGTCATGCTCAATTATCATTATCTTACAACCATTTGCACCATCGCTGAGTATCCCCATACTATAGACTCAAGACTCATTTATCCTAAAGAAAGTGATCAGTGCATCAATCTAGCCGGATCGATCATCGTTTCCATAATGATCCATTAATCATGAGTAGTTTAGGAATTAATTACACATCTCAAATTCTCAACTCTTGAGAATTTGTCTTAAGTCATTAATTTCTTAAATGATTCAAGAATACATTATACAAGAATGGAATAAAAACTATCCATTTTATTAATACTGAATAAATCAAGTACAAATTTATATCTTAGAAAGATATAATGTGTCTACTATATTGGCTTTTACAATATACATCTATCAATCTCCTATTTGCACTAAAGTCAATTGGCCATAAACCTAAGTCTCATCTTCTCAAGGGGTCTTCAATCTACTAGCTCAACTACTTTGTCAATGGATTTGTCACATTATCCACGGAGTCTACTCTTCACATCTCGACATATTTCTTCTTGAGATTGTCATGCATGATATGAAACTGTCACTCGATATGCTTGATTCTGATGAGACCTGGGTTCCTTAGTAAGGGTTATGGTACTGTTGTTGTCACAATACAAGGTGATGGCATGATGTCAAGTTCTATAATGAACTTCTTATACTAAAAGATTTTATTTGCAACTTCCGATGTAGCAATGTACTAAGCTTCCATTGTTGAGTCAACAATGATCAGTTGCTTGGAACTCTTCCAACTTATAGAACCACCATTATATAAAAATACACATACTAATGTAGACATTCTATCATTAGGATTAGACATAAAGTTTGAATGGTGTATCCTTCAACCCACAACTTAGATCCTTCCTCAAAGATTATGATCAAATCCTTAGTTCTTCTCAAGTACTTAAAGATGTTCTTTATAGCAATCTAGTGCTCTTCACCTGGATTTAATTGATATTGACTCATGACACTCATAGCAAGGGCTATATTAGATGTGTACATAATGTGGCATATATGAGGCTCCCTATAACTAAAGTATAAGGGATATTGCTCATGTGTGAATCTCCTTAAATATGCTACGACATATATTCTTGGAGAGGTACATGTCATGCCTAAGGGATCGAAGTCCCTTAGAGTTTTCCATATTGAACATTTTCAACAGTTGCTCTATGCACATTTTCTATAAAAGGCCAAGTATCCTCTTAGATCTATCTTTATAAACCTTTATTCTTAGAATATAGGATGCTTCCCCTAGGTATGTTATGGAGAATTCCTTTAATAACCATCTTTTGATTGAGATCAACATGAAAATATCATTTTCAATAAGAAGGATATCATCCATATATAATACAAGGAATGTGACGGTACTCCCACTGACCTTATTATATATAAAAGGCTCCTCCTTATTCTTAATGAAATCAAATGATTTGATCGCATCATTGAAATGAGCATTTCAATTCTGAGAAACTTGCTTTAATATAAGTAAAAACTAAAGACTACTTTATATAAGTATCTTCATCAAGATATCCATTTAAGAATGCAATTTTTATATTCATCTATCATGTTTCATAAACATAATCAACTGCAATGGCAAGCAGTATACAGGTGGATTTAAGCATAGCCATAGATGAAAAGGTATCCTGATAGCTAATGCCTTAATGCTAACTATAACCCTTTGCCACTAGCCTAGCTTTAAAGGTCTCTACTGTACTATCTGCACCTATCTTCCTTTTGTAAATCTATTTATATCTAATGATACAATACTCTTCAGTGGATCCACTAAGGTCCAGACTTGGTTTGAATGCAATGAGTCAATTTCTAACTTTATAGCATTCAACTATTTCTTGGAGTCGATATCTGGCATCACCTCATCATAGGTTTTAGGATCATCTCAATGATCCTTATCTTCTATGAGGAACACTTTCATTATATCCTTTGTAAGCATACTCATGTATCTTTCAGGAGGATATAAGATCCTACTAGACTTACGAGATAAAGGAGGTACTATATCTACTGGCTTAATGGATTCGACCTGATCTACAACTCATTGCTTTTCAAAGACTTTCTCTTCAAGCTTAATTAACCTTCCATTATCACTATACTGGATAAACTATTTCTCCAAGAATGTGGCATGCCAACTCATTATCACATATATTATGATCCTCTGAGAAGTAAAAATAGTGTCCTATTGATTTTCTACGATACCCTATGATGTGGCTAGAACGCTGACGTGGCACGAGGTAGCGGACGTGGAGTCCCCATCAGGCGCCACGATAAGCTTTCAACAGGAGTGCCTTTGCCAAGCTGAGCTTCCCTAAGGCAACACCTCTGCCCGTCAAAGGCAAGCTCCGTCCTCCGCCAGGTCCGTTCCCGCAAGCCCGGAACACCTAGGCCGGAGCCGAGTCTGAGTTCCCACCTAAGATGGACCCCTTGAGATCGGGCCCCATGGTCAGGAGTCGAGCTCAGCCTCCTCTGCCACAAGGCGCCCCTCTGAGCTCAGGTCCCCTGGGCTGGGTGGCACCCTAGCACCGAGCTCGTCTAAGGTCGAGCCCCGTGGTCAGGAGTCGAGCTCAGCCTCCTCCGCCACGAGGTGCCCCTCCGCGACCGAGCTTGGTCCATCTTTGTCCTGCCGAGCAGCACCCAGGCAAGTCTACCACAGACAGGCCCTGCCTCTCAAGTTCGGCCCTCTGTTCAAGCCAATACGCTGGCCGCCAAGGGAGCCATACCTCTCCTCCGAGGACAGTGACGATGCTCCCAAGAGCCGTACGACACCAACCATGCCGCAATCAAGGCGCCATACCCTCCACCGATCTGCTATACAACCAGAGAAAAGACCCTACCTCAGAGCACGGATCCCAAGACCATCGGCCCACCGATCGAGATCCTGACAGACTTCCAGGAGAGGGATAAGTAGAAGGGATGTCAGAAATCTATGGAGGCTTCCCTGACTGTCACAACAGGAGAGACGTCCCGTCCACGTCAAGGTACCTCGCCGTACACGACAGCAGGGAGAGATCCCGAAGCAAACCAAGGTAGAAACTCCCGCCAAAAAATAAGCAAAGAAAGGTATCGGCATCTAACCCCAAAGGGAGAGATCCCCAGAGCATGCTTTTCAATTCAAGAGAGGAACCAGAGCGACACAAGGGAAGAAGGCCAGAGAGGAGGGCAAGACCACCTCGGCCAACACCATTCCCAGCTCGTCCTCATCTTCCACTCACACTATATTCACTCCTCCTAGCGTGGAGCTCATCCAGAGGGGCTCGACCAGAAGGATCTGTACCCCTGGATCACCACTAACTTGATCGTCGGAGTGCCCCCACCAGAATCCCCGGCCCGGGTCACTGACATTGCTTCCTTGCAGGTCCCGAGGCACCGGAGGCGTTCCCAGGCGGGCGGACATGACACACCCGATGCCATCAGCATCTACGAGCCACGACGATCCGGGCGGCAACAGATTGGCACGCCAGGTATGAGGGCACAGAATGACATTCGATCCAGTTCAAGCCCCGCTCAGCCAGACCACCGGGGGCACGATGACCACCTGGGCCGAGGGAGCTTCTCCCAGCCATGCGGAGGCATCCCCTTCTCACGGGAACCCACAAGAACTGGAGACAGAAGTGGAGCCACCTACTCCGGTCCAACCATCCCCACCAGAGGCCCAGCTGGCCGCACTTGCCCGGCAGATGCAAGTTCTTGCCACGGCAGTGCGCCAGCTCCAGTACTAGCACCGGTCCGTGGCTACCCACCAATAGCCAAGGACCCTGGCAGCCCATGCCGCAACTTTTCGCGACAGCCTGCGCTCCTTCCAAGGAGGGCTGTCGCAGCCGTGGACCACCATTGACAACCGAGGCAGCCATCAAGCTCCGACGAAAAGACAACGAGCCGGCTCTACTGACGGAGAGAGCCGCTCACTAAACCTCGGGTGGGAGGTGCCCAGACCCCACCGAGGCAGGACAAGTAAGACCCCCCGCCACAGGTGCCATGCATCCATGTCACCTTCTCCGTCTCCTTCAGCGGAGGGGTTCCCTGATGAAGCCGCCAGGCGCACGACGGGTAGGTGCTTGGAGGAGCATGAACGTAAGCTGGCGAAGTTTGATTGCTAGTTAGCCAACATGCCGGGCTCTGCTAGTGAGCCTGCGGGCTACGATGCCCATCTCCCATTTTTCCAAGAAATCCAAGCGGAGCTAATCCCGCACCTGTTCCGGATGCTACAGGTGGATCCTTACAACGGGACCACAGATCCCCTAGACCACCTAGAAAGCTACCGGACCCTCACGAGGGTCCAGGGGGCCACCGACGCTTTGCTGTGCATCGCCTTCCCCGCCACTCTCTGGAAGGCGGCTCGAGTATGGTTCTCCCACCTCGAGATGAAGAGCATTAACTCCTTCGCCCAGTTGGGGCAGAAGTTCGTGGCTCACTTCGATGTTTGCCGGAGGATACCACGCGAGGCGGGCAGTCTCTTTTCCATTAGGCAACAGGATCAGGAGCCGCTACAGGATTACGTGGCTCGTTTCAAGGCTACCGCCTTGGAGATCTTCTGTTTGGAGGAATCGGTCACCATGCTGGCCCTGAAGCGAGGGCTCAAGACCTCCCACTTGACGTACTCGCTCGACAAAAAGCCTCCGAAGTCTTACTCTGAGCTCCTCATCCGTGCCCAGAAGTACATCCGTGCTGAGGAGGCAGATCGTACCCGATGAGAGCTTGACGGGAAGTCACCAAAGAGGCCCATGCCAGCCGAAGCGCCTGGGGTGCGGAAGCCAGCGCCGTTGGCTCAGAGCTTCCACCCTGGGCCGGGGCCAAGGACCACTCCTGTCCCTGAAAGGAATCTCACTCCCCTTCTCGCCCCGAGGACGAAGATCCTCATGGAGGTCGAGGGCCAGACCTACTTGAGGCGCCCACCGCCATTGAAGCCGTCTGCCACCCGTGACAAGTCAAAGTACTGTCGCTTCCATCGCGACCACGATCACGATACCGAGGAATGCTGCGACCTCAAGTGGGAGATTGAGGAACTCATCGAGAGAGGCTACCTCGGGAGGTATGTGGGGGGCAGATCCCAGTTGGAATCCCAGGCACTTGTCGCCCTTCCACCAGTCCCAGCGGTCGACAATCGCCCTACTGAGAAGCCGGTGGGGATGATACACTAGGGGACTGGGAGCGCCTCTAAGAAGGCCTAGGGGGGCAAGGAGCAGAAAAGCTCCCAAGTGACCTGAGAGCCTGCCACACAATGCCCATAGCGGCAACGTGCAAAGCGCCATTCAACCTCATCTTCGGTACGGAGATAGTGATTCCAGTTGAGCTCGGCACGCTCCCTCCTCGACCTGGACACCCTCGAAGAAATGGGGGTCAGAGCCTCACTTTGGGTGGCGGCGCACCGGTAATAGGTCGCCTGACGTCATAACGCTTGGGTGAAGTTGAAGATCTTCTGACCTGGCGACCTGAGGCATCTCAACCCAGAGAGCGCAGCAAATTCTTGCCGAATTGAGAAGAACCCTACGAAGTGGCCGAGGCTCTCCTACGGAGAGCCCACTATCTCGAGGACCTAGATGGAACCAGATTCCCCCCGGACATGGAATGCTTATAATCTGAGGAGTTACTGCTAATAGTGTAAGTTCCCCCTCCTTTTGAAATGAAGATCCTTTTCTTGTGCAACGGTTTATTTACCTTGCAGGAACATCAAAGACCGGACGACCTCCGGCACCGGTGAGCCTAGCTCCCCGGCATCAAAGACCGGACGACCTCCGGCACCGGTGAGCCTAGCTCCCCGGCATCAAAGATCGGACGACCTCCGGCACCGGCGAGCCCAGCTCCCCGGCAACAAAGACCGGACGACCTTCGGCACCGGCGAGCCCAGCTCCCCGGTAACAAAGACCGGACGACCTCCGGCACCGGCGAGCCCAGCTCCTCGATGACAAAGACCAGACGACCTCTGGCACCGGCGAGCCCAGCTCCCCTGTATCAAAGACCAGACGACCTCCAGCACCGACGAGCCCAGCTCCCCGGTAATAAAGACCGGACGACCTCCGACACCGGCGAGCCCAACTCCCTGGCATCAAAGACCAGACGACCTTCGGCACCGGCGAGCCTAGCTCCTCAGCAATAAAGACTGGATGACCTCTGGCACCGGTGAGCCCAGCTCCCCGGCAACAAAGACTGGACGACCTCTGGCACCGGTGAGCCCAGCTCCCCGGCATCAAAGACCGGACGACCTCCGGCAACGATGACCCTAGCTCCCCGGCGAAGGACCTGGGAAGCCCTCAGGCACTTGACACCTTCGAGCCCAGCTCCGAGACGCCTTCTCAAATCATCGACATCCCCAAGCCCAGCTCCAGGATGACTGCCCAACACCGGAGCTCATATCTCCGATCAAGGGAACTCTCTCAACCACTGCGCCCACGAGCCCAACTCCAAGGTGCTATCTCAAGTTCTCATCATCTTCGGGCCCAGCTCCAAGATGCTCGCTCGAGACCGGAGCTCAAATCTCCGGCCAGGGGCACCCCCGAGCCACACAACTCGTCATCGACAACGCCCCCGGGCTTGGCCTCATGATGATAGCTGAAACCGGGCCCTGTCCTCCGCCAGGTCCGCTCCTGAAAGCCCGGGACGCCTAGGCCGGAGCCGAGCACGAGCCTCCACCCAAGGTGGACCCCTCGAGATCGAGACTCGTGGCCAGGAGTTGAGCCCAGCCTCCTCCATCGCGAGGCACCCCTCCGAGCTCAGGTCTCCTAGGCAGGATAGCATCATCGCCAACCAAAGCCCAGAGAAGAGTGCTCTGGCACAAAGACCTGGGAAGCCCCCAGGCACCGGCGAGCCTAGCCCCCGGCATCAAAGACTGGATGATCCTCCGGTACCAAAGACCAGACGACCCTCCGGCACCGACGAGCCCAGCACCCCGGCAAAGGACCTGGGAGACCCCCAGGCACTTAGTGCCTCCAAGCCCAACTCCAGGATGCCAAGGCCTAGAACACTAGGGCTCAAGACTCAGACTTCCAACACCAAGGATCCCAGCCATCGATGTCTCCGAGCCTGACTCCAAGACAGCGACCACTGAATTATGCTCCTCAGCAGTTGAGTCCAAGGTTGACATCCTTCACCGGCATGACCTCGAGCTCAGTGCCAGGCCCGTGCCAGTCGAAGTCCTTGGCTCCCCTCCCGGACCTCCCTGTACCGAGAAGAAAGAAGTAACAAAGAAAGGGAGAAGGAGAGAGAGGGGGGACATTCCACATTGCAAACAATGGAGACATCATGATTACAAAAGTGCATTTCATTACTGGGAGAACCAATTACATTCTCTTCCGGGCCTCGATAGGCCGGGTGGCTAGGTCAAGAAAAGAGAAAATGTACAAGTACAAAAAGAAGAAAAATCCTATCCTAAGGGGATGGCTCCTTCCCCGGGCGGTGCACTATTGGGACCTCTCCCTCCTCCACCTCCGCAAGAGGAGTAGGTTTAGCTACTGAGGCCACTGGGG
Source organism: Areca catechu (assembly GCA_021397845.1). Taxonomy (NCBI): domain Eukaryota; kingdom Viridiplantae; phylum Streptophyta; class Magnoliopsida; order Arecales; family Arecaceae; genus Areca; species Areca catechu. Next base: position 132,581,302 of record CM038049.1, read on the forward strand.
TCGGACCGGCTGCCTCCGACCGTGGTGCAAGTGCCACCCTCACCACCGTCGGTGCCGTATCCTCGGGGCCAGGCACTTCCGAGGTCGCTGGAGCCCGAGCCTCGGTTGGAGCAGCTCCCTGCTTTGCTGCCACCGTCGTCATTGCGGAGGAAGCCTTCTTCCCCGGGACTCGAAGTGCAGCCAGCTGCTCCTCGGACAAAACTCCCCGTAGCTGGGACCGGTAGTATGCGAACCTCTTGGCGAAGGAGTCTGTTGCCGCTTCCCAGAAGTCCTTGAAATACTCCGGGGTCGCCTTGAAGGCAGCCACAGCATTAGCGGCTACCTTCTCTGCAGCCTTGGCCCGGCGCCGGACCTCTTCCAGCTTCGCCTTCAGGTGCTCGGACAGACGGACGGCCATCGCCAGCACCTTCTCGATAGTTTCGATGGAGGGTGGGAAAGAGCGGCCTTCTCCTCTGCATCGTCAGCTCTCTTCTCGACCGCAGCCACCTTCTTCTCGATAGAGGTGGCCCTCTCTCTGGCCACCTCCGAATCGGCCCGAAGCTCCTTCAGCCAGGCCCGCTTGGACTCGAGCTCGTTATCGAGCTCCTTCCTTATTTTGGCTACTTCAGCAGCTTCGGTCTAGAGGCTCTTCACCTTCTGGCTAGCATCCCGAACCTCCGCATCCTTGCGGCCTACTTCAGCTTTGAGGGACGCGAGCTCTGGTCCCTACTCTCTGTCCCTCCTTGCCCAGTTGCAGCAGTAATCTCTTATGAGGATTAGCTCCTGCCCTTGCCGTAGTCGAAAGAGTTAGGTCAGCAACAGACTAATAGAGAAGGAGACAGAAAGATGTCAAAGTCAAGGGGAACTACTTACGGCATACAGCTGGGCAAACAATTCCGTGATGATGTCACCGAGGAGTCGTCCACTCCCCTCGTGCCTGTCGCATGACTGGATCGAGAAGTCCATCATGCGCTCTACCAGGCTCGCGTCCTTCATTAAGGACACGTTCGAGCCTAGCCAAAAAGGGACTCGGCGGTAGTCCCTCTCCCATGTTCCCGCCGGTTTGACTCCTTCGGCGGTAGAAGGCTCCCTTGGTGCCAACTGGGAGATTGGCACCACATCGGATCGGACTTGGGGTGCCGGCATGACTTCTTGCCCCCCCCCGTCCTCCTCGGCACTGGCGACCTCCGAGGAGGGGGGCACCGACCTGGCAGCAGTGGCGACTGACCTCGCGCGGACAACCACCTCTGGCTCGGACGCCGCTATGGGAGGCTCTGAGACAGGCTCAGCCGCCCTCTTCCATCTGCGCTCCTGTACCGGTGCATTCATCTCCACCTACTAAACTCGAACCTCGCCGCCTCCATCTCCTCATCGAAGGAAGAGGGAATCCTCGGCCGGGAGGGTCCGGCTTCGGCTTGGCGAGAAGGATGGAACTCCGGACCAAAGCGATCCATGGAGGGAAGAGACGAGAAGGAAGAAGAAAAAGGACAAGAGGGACCCTAAAATGACTCCCATGAGACAAGAAGAGGAGGCTAACCTGCAAAAACTCTAGGAGGACGCCTGCAGCCGAGGGGGAAGAGGGAGACGGAGAAGCTCCTGCAAGGTACTGGGCACGCGGAGTTTGAACGAGGGTAAGCTTCGAAAAAACTTGCCCCTCCTTCCCGAACTACTTGCGCCCGACCGTACCTTTGCGGCCCCCCAGAAGGCGCCCGCCGCGTGTCGACCATCCATTGGGCCCATGCGCCCATCCAGCCGCGGTCACTACGACTTCCGTGCCTGCTTCGACGGCCCCCCTCCTGCGTGGCCACGTGGCATCCTCCTACAAGCTCATAAGACCGCAGAGCGAGGCGCCGCCGATTTTAGCCGTTATTGTGCCCAATTTCTTTGCCTTTCCATGTCAGTGCCATAATTACGCCCTTCGCCCCAAGCATCGCGCGTCAATGGGCCTCGGCCGTGGGGGGCAAATGATGTGGCTAGAACGCTGACGTGGCACGAGGCAGCGGATGTGGAGTCCCCATCAGGCTCCACGACAAGCTTTCAACATGAGCGCCTTTGCCGAGCTGAGCTTCTCTGAGGCAACACCTCTACCCGCCAAAGGCAAGCTCCATCCTGTACCAGGTCCATTCTCGCAAGCCCAGAACACCTAGGCCGGAGCCGAGTCCGAGTTCGCACCTAAGGCGGACCCCTCGAGATCGGGCCTCATGGTCGGAGTCGAGCTCAGCCTCCTCCTCCATGAGGCACCCCTCCGAGCTCAGGTCCCCTGGGATGGGTGGCACCCGGGCACCGAGCTTGTCTGAGGTTGGGCCCCGTGGTCAGGAGTCGAGCTCAACCTCCTCCACCACGAGGTGCCCCTTCGCGATTGAGCTTGGTCCACCTCCATCCTGCCGAGCAGCACCCAGGCGAGTCTACCGCAGACAAGCCCTGCCTCTCCAGCTTGGCCCTCTGTTCAAGCCAATACACTGGCCACCAAGGAAGCCATACCTCTCCTCCGAGGATAATGGCGATGCTCCCGAGGGCCGTACGACACCAACCATGCCGCAATCAAGGCACCATACCCTCCGCAGATCTACCGTACAACCGGAGAAAAGACCCTACCAGAGAGCATGGATCCCAAGACCGGTGGCCCGTCGATCGAGACCCTAACAGACTCCCAGGAAAGGGATAAGCAGAAGGGATATCAGAAATCTACGGAGGCTTCCCCGATTGTCACAACAGGAGAGACGTCCCGTCCATGTCACATACCTCGCCATACACGATAGCAGGGGGAGATCCCGAAGCAAACCAAGGTAGAAACTCCCGCCAAAAAATAAGCAAAGAAAGGTATCGGCATCTAACCCCAAAGGGAGAGATCCCCAAAGTATGCTTTTCAATTCAAGAGAGGAACTAGAGCGACACAAGGGAAGAAGGCCAGAGAGGAGGGCAAGACCACCTCGGCCAACACCATTCCCAGCTCATCCTCATCTTCCACTCACACTATATTCACTCCTTCTAGCATGGAGCTCATCTAGAGGGGCTCGACCAGGAGGATCTGTTCCTTTGGATCGCCACTGACTTGATCGTCGGAGTGCCCTCGCTGGAATTCCCGGCCCGGGTCACTGACGTTGCTTCCTTGCAGGTCCCGAGGCACCGGAGGCATTCCCAGGTGAGTGGACACGACACACCCGATGCCATTAGCAGCTACGGGCTACGATGATCCGGGCGGCAACACCCTATAAAGCAATCTTTCACAGACCTATCCTCTTAGTTGTCTATCATTTATCTTTTGATATAGACCGGATATTTCCAAATATTGAGATGATCAAGACTCGATTTCTTATCATGTCATATCTCATATGATGTGATAGAAACATATTTAAAGGGAACCTTATTTAATATGTAAATTACAGTAAAGCATGTCCCCAAGGAAATAAGGGTAAGTTAGTGAAGCTCATCATAGACCGGATCATATTTAATAGGGACCTATTTCTCTTTTCCAATATCCTATTGAGTTGAGGTATACCAGAAGGAGTCCATTATCAGACTATGTTGTTCTCTTTAAGATAACTCAAAAATGTTTCACTAACATATTCCCCTTATGAATTAGATCGAAGAACCTTGAGGGATTTTCCTTTTTATTTTTTTATCTCATGTCTAAATTTCTTGAATTTTTTCAAGGCTTCAAACTTGTATCTCATAAAAAACACATACCCATACCATAAGTAATCATCGATAAAGATAATGAAGTAGTAGTAACCATCCCTGCTTTGTACATCAAATGGGCCACATATATTAGTATGTACTAGGGCAAGTACCTCAATGGTCCTCTCTCCATGTCCTACAAAGGATAACTTAGTCATTTACTTGAAGGCATGATTCATAAACTGGATATGACTCATAATTCATTGAATCAAGGATGCTATCATTTTTCAGTTTGTTTATCCTGTCCTCCCCAATATGGCTAAGTCTAATGTGCCGCATAAACTTACAATTAATATTATCTCTAGGTCTTTTATGTCCTATGTTACTCACTATTTTCTTGTTAATATTAATAGATATATCAATATATAAATGATAAAGACTGTCAATTAAAACACCATATGTACTCAATTTATTTCAAAAATAAACTAAACAATAGTCTTTATTAAAATTAAAATTAAACTCATCCTATTCTAGCATAGATACAAAAATCAAATTTCTACTAGTTGCAGGTATATAATAATAATCCTTTAACACTAATCTAAATCCTAACGATAGTCGAAGAAAATAGGTTCCAACCGTGACTACAATAACCCTTTCTCCATTACCAACACGAAAGATGATTTTACTTTCCCTCAGCCCTCTACTTTCTACCATACCCTACATAGAAGTATATATATAAGCATTCGAACCAAAGTCTAATACCTAACTAAAAGTAGAGAAAACTGTAAAATTAGATTCAATAACGAGCAAACAAGCTATAACTTCTGAAGGTGTGTCCACTTTCATTTTCTTCAAGCCCTCTAGGTAAGCAGATAATTTCTCTTCCACTGACCGTTAGTGTTGTAGTGAAAATACATTTCCTTGTCTGCAGCCTTCTTTGGAGTGTCCTTCTTTGGCTTATTCTCTTTTTTTTGCTTCTTCATAGGTTTTTTTCTTCTTCCAAGTAGACTTTCTCTTAGAGAAAGATGTCTGCTCCATAGCTAGAACAGTGTCCCTTGAACTCTTCAAGGTCCCCTCAATTATTACCAACATATTAAGCAATTCAAAAAAAGTATAATCTATCTTGTCTATATGGTAGTTTACAATAAATTGACTATATGAACTAGTGAGGGATTGCAAGATCAAATTCACTTGCAATTCCTTCTTCGTGGTCATGTCTAGCTAGCTTCTCAAGCTATTCAAGGTCCTTAATCATTGCCAAATAATGATCATGGACTAATTGCCCATCACACATTTTTGTATTGAAGATTCTTTTGGATACTTCATGGTGTGCAATATGGCTCTGCTCACCGTACAACTCTTGTAAGTGAGTTATTATTATCCTGGTAATAGGTATATCCTCATGCTGGCTTTATAATTCATTAGTCATTGAAGCCTGTATATAACACTTCACATTATTGTCATCATCCATCCACTTATCCAGTGCCACCCTTTGTTCTGCACTTGGATGGCTTGGCAAGGTGATGGGTTCCTGGTCGAGTACGTAGTCTATTTTCTCTAAAGTCAAGATTATTTTGAGGTTTCTAAGCCAGTCCTTGTAGTTTAAACTAGTCAAACGGTTATACTTTAGGATACATGCTAAAGGATTTGAAACTAACATGGTTAACTATGAAAGTAGAGATTCTAATTAGACATTTACACATAATTTTATATTTGTTCTAGGGACTTTAAAAAATAAATAAGCTTCTACTATTTTCTAGGATCTTTCTACTTCTCAAGTAGAGAAACAAAAATCCTTACAAGTCTTGGATTTCTAGTAGATATCCAGTCCCACCAATGTACACGCACTTTACTTGACAGATTTGGTAACATGCGTATCGATGAGTAGATAATTCTTGTCCAATATTTCTCAAGCATATTGTAGTGATTTGGTCTCTAACTCATGTGGACTCACTTGACAGATATTGGCCACACTCCTTAATTAAGTCAAACACACCATTCAAATGCAAGTGTGATACCATCATTAGATCCCTCACCTAACAGATATTGGGCCCAACTTCATCTTCATCCTATAACAACTCTTTGCTAAGATAGTGGTTGCATCTTTTCGGTATAATTAAACAACTATATCTAGTTGATAATAATCAATACCAGTAAGACACTCGCACATTTATAATGGTGGAAGACCGCTAGACTTAATATGTGCAAGGAGCTTTTGATTTAGATCTCATTTGATTAGTCACTAGACTCACTACAATCTTATGTAAATGACTAACCTAAATGGTATGGGTGAACTTAAATCACCAAGCAACTTTATTCATGACTTAATTGATCAAATTGACTAGGTAAGTAAAGATTGATAATAGCCCTCCTTACTGGTACAAAGGTCCAAATTAAATAACCACCTTTCAAGCACTAGCCTTAGATACTAATTAGTTAATCAACTTCAAATAGATTAGCTTAAGCAATTTAGGCTCGAGCCACTGAGCCAAATAATGTATTAGATTAATCAATTTAACATTTAGATATCAATCGATTTGATCAGCTATAACTACTAGCTTGATCTTGAGCACTCTTGATCTAATCCTAATCAACTCTTGATTTAGTTCGATTAATCACTCATCTCGATTGGGTTCCATCATGTTCTAATTGAAAATCTTAGGTGAAATCAAATTACAAGACCTAATTGATCTATTGATGACCATTCCCTCAAGCTTGAACTTAAAATTTCATATCTTAAATTTAATTTTTAGATCTAAATTAAGTGCATGAAATAACAAAATTAGACCTCGAAACAACTTTCAAATCTATAATTAACAAGCATATATCTCATATATGAACATTAAATTTCAAATCTAAAACTATTGATTAAATGAACTTGAAAATAATTTTTAAAATTGTTCAAGATCATACTAAGATAACAATTACAATATAAGGGGAAAACCTTATGCCAAGACAACTTTAGACCAGTCCGATGTTGAACTTTAATCAAGTTTATTTCAGATTTGAAAAAGAAATTAGATCACATCTTATTTTAATGCATATGAACTTATGGCTTTGATATCACTATTGGATTTAGATGTTTTTATGCATGCAGATTTAAATTTTCAAAAAATCATAGCAAAAAATTGATTAAAACAAATTTTAATCAAGAACATGTGATGAGGGATGGGATTCTAACATGATGCATGCAGATGAATGACATGAGAAGGATGAATAAATAAAAATTCCAGATTAAAGCTAACAATGATTTTTTTAGGTTTTCTTATGGTTTTGATTCCCGAAACTAGTCAGGTTAGGATTTTCTAGTAATGGTTAGAATCCTACCCACATGCTAGAACTATCAATGAGACAAAGTAAATAAAGGATCCTAGGACTAAGAAGGCCTATTAGGGGCATGCTCTACTTCAACAAAATAGAAAAAGTGAGAAGGAAAATGTTCTACATACCTAGCAATAACAATCTTGAAGTCATAGAAAGGTTCGTTCTACTCGAATCGATGCCTGGACGAAGAAGTCGCTTTCCCGTGGATCCGCCAACTTTTTATCAGATCGATTCGGAGGCAAAGAAGACCTCATCCAGGGGGCGTGGCATTGAAGGGATCCTGCAAACGTCAAAGGTTAGGCTCATAGATGATGAGAAAAATAATAAACTGGAAGAAAGAAGGGTGGAGGGGTGGAAGGGATCTCTGGGGCAGTTGGCGACCAGTTGAAGAAGGAGGACACCTAGATTGGAGGAAGTTGGGGTGTCCAAGGCTTCAGCTAGGATGGATGATGGCCAGGGTTTGCACTCAAGAAAATAAAAAAAAAACGGGTCTCACACCCACTCAAATCTGGAGGAAACAATTTGACAAAATAACTTCAAGTTGTATTCATGAAAAGAGATTATTATAAGAGGGAGAGGGGTGGGGTATTTATAGCCTCACTCAGGACCCTCTCCTTATCAAAGATGGAGTACAAGTCTTTAACAAAGTGAAATACAAAATAAACTTGAACTAGAAGACTGGTCTCCTTATAGAAGTGGGCTGGCTGACTCCTCCTTGGACTGTGAGGCTCCTCTTGGGCTTGGGCTAGATGAGGCACCAGCTCTGGATGGGGCTTGGGCTGGGGTGCCAGGTCATGAAGGGGGCCTGGGAGGGTGCTAGCTCTAGATGGGCCAGGGGCAGGGGTGCCAAAGCCTGGGGTGCCAATGCTGAATATGGGCTGGTGAAGGCCTAGGGCACCAAAGTTGAATTTGGACTGGTGAAGGCCTGGGGTGCCAAAGATCTTGGACTGGGTGGGGGCGCCATCTTGAAGTATGACAGGGCCCTGGCATTTGGGCTTGTGAAGAGGCCCAGATGCATAAACAGCAGGGGCCTGGATGGGTACTGGTGATTCTCCTCTCTTGTACTGGGCTTGAACCAAAATACAGGACTCGTAGGCTTGAGACAAGGGACTCACTAGACTTTCTTGCCTCAATTTATTACAGAACTCAATTGATGGACTAACTTTATTACAATACTTGGCTCACTTTAATACAAGTGACTCAGGACAAATAGACTACCGGACTTACAAGAAGATTTAAGAAAACCACATTGAGACCATAATCGCTTCTTGATCCTGGTGCCCGCACCAATTCTCCCGGGATGGGAGGAACTCGACCTTATTGAATAAGGGTCATCTCAGCTCTCGTACTGCTCTAGAAGGTCTGGATTGAGGCACTACAGATCCTTTCAGGTGATCCACAAATCCTCGAATTCTGGTCGACCTTGCCATCGGACCAAATACCGTTGGTAGCCTTTGTTCCGAGTACTGATGACTTGATCGTCCAAGATGCGCTCAATCCTTTCATCTCTCACAGGCCAGTTTGTTGGTGGACATTCTGGGAGGGGCTCACTCTCAAAGGAAGGGATAGGTCCAAAGGGCTCGCTGGGTATCAGTGCTGGTTCCCTATACTCAACAAGGTCTGAAATGTTAAAGGTTGAATTAATACCTAATTCAGGTGATAAATCGAGCACATAGGCATTGGGTCCAACTCTCTTTATTACCTTGAAGGGTCCAGCTCCACGAGCATGTAGTTTCTTCACGGTCCCTGGTGGGAATCGCTCAGGCCTAAGCCTAATCATTACATAATGCCCTGTAGAAAATTCTTTAAACCTTTTTCGGGAATTAGCCAAATTTTTATAGATTTCGTTGCTTATGTTAATCTTTCAACTAATTTTTTTATGCAAATCCCTAACATGCTGTGCAAATGACTCAGCTGACTCAGAGACTCGTGCATGCAAGGGTAAGGGGATTAAGTCAAGGGGTTTATTGGGTTTGTAACCATGAACAATTTCGAATGGGCTCTTATCTATAGACCTATTGACTGAACTGTTATAGGCAAATTTGGCTATGGATAAGAGAAGGTCCCAATTCTCGGTATTCTCACCTACAAGGCATCTCAGCAGGTTGCCTAAACTTTGATTTACTATCTCAGTCTGGCCATCGATTTGAGGGTGGTAGGATGTGAAAAACTTAAGCTTAGTTCTTAATAAGTGCCAAAGGATCATCCAGAAGTAACTAGTGAAATGAGCATCCCTATCGGATACTATGGTCTTAGGAAGGCTATGTAACCTAACCACATGATCAAGAAAGAGCTTGGCTAATTTGGAGGCATCAAAGGTCTGAGAGCAGGATATAAAATGAGCCATTTTCGAGAACCTATCGACCACTACACAGATTGAGTCATGTTTTCTTAGGGTCTTAGGTAGTCCTAATACAAAGTCCATGCTAAGGTCTTGCCATGGATGATCTGGTACAGGTAGAGGGGTGTATAAATCAGTGTTTTGCTTCTGCTATTTGGCAACAGTACAAGTTCGACATCTGGACACGATGTGGGCAACATCCCTCCTTAAGGTTGGCCAAAAGAACTGGTCTTCTATAGCTAAGATAGTCTTGTCTCTCCCAAAATGACCAGCTAGACCTCCTGTATGGGTTTTCCAAATTAAGAATTCTCTAAGTGAGGTCCTGAGAATATACAGTCTATTATTTCTAAAAAGATAACCATCCTGGAGGGTGCACTCATTATGGGAACTAGATGGTCCTTAGCTGATGGTTTGAAAATTTTCACTGAAGTCTGGAAAGGTTTCATATTCTTCCTTGAATCGATCAAATCCAATGACTTCAGTTCTAACAGTGTTCAAAAGCAAGGCATGTCGACTAAGGGCATCAGCTACGTTATTTTCAGTTCCAGCATGATATTTTAGTACAAAGGTATAAGCTTGGATATACTCTACCCATTTGGCATGCCTAGGGTTCAACATTTTTTGGAAGTTTAGGAATCGGAGTGCTTCATAGTCAGAGTAAAGGATAAACTCCTGGGATAGTAGAAAATGTTTCCAGTATCAAAGGGCATGTACTACTACGTAGAATTCCTTGTCATAGGTTGAGTATTTAAGTTTAGCCTCATTGAGTTTTTCACGGAAGATGACTACTAGGTGATTCTCTTGGCTCAAAACTCCTCCTATGCCTACTCTCGAAGCATCACAAGCTACCTCAAAGACTTTAGAAAAATCAGGTAACCTCAGAATGGGTGATTGTATCATCTTATCTTTAATCTCTAGGAAGGCTTTATCAGCAGCGTTGGTCCATTCAAAATTGCCCTTCCTAATACAGTCAGTTATGGGTGCTACTATGGTACTAAATCCCCGGATAAATCTTCGATAGAAGGTGGCTAAACCATGGAAACTACGTACATCATGAATGCTAGTGGGTACTGGCCACTCTATTATGGACTTAACTTTCTCGGGGTCAGCTGAAACTCCCTCGGGGGTGACTATGAATCCTAGGAAGATGACTCTATTGGTCATGAAATCACACTTCTTCAAGTTGGCATAGAGGTTCTCCATCCTAAGGGTTTGGCAAACTTGCCTAAGGTGGTTCGGGTGGTCATCCTTAGTCCTACTATAGATCAAGATGTCATCAAAGTAAACCACAACAAATTTTTCTATGAACATCCTTAGGACTTGGGTCATGATCCTCATAAAAGTGCTAGGGACATTGGACAAATCGAAAGGCATCACTACCCATTCATACAGACCATCCTTGGTTTTAAATGCAGTCTTCCACTCATCCCCAGGTCTGATCCTAACTTGATGATAGCCGCTCTTAAGGTCAATCTTTGAAAAGATGGTTGCACTGGCCATCATATCTAACATATCATCCAGTCAGGAGATGGAAAACCTATATTTCATAGTAATTTTGTTTATGGCATGACTGTCTATGCACATTCTCCACGTGCCATCTTTCTTAGAGCTGAGCAGGATAGGTACAGCACATGGGCTCAGGCTCTCCCTAATGAATCCTTTCCTGAGTTCTCCTACCTGCTTCTATAGCTCTAAATGTTATGAAGGATTCATCCTATAATGGGGCAGGTTTGGTAGGGTGGCTCCTATAATGGGGTAGGTTTTTTGAAGTGATTGGAAGACGTGCTCTTATTGAAAATTTGGTTTGAAGAAGTTCTGCTTGAGCCGACTCACAGACCTCAAGCTGACTCAAGGACCAAGAGCTGACTTATGATCTAGCACGACACGAAGAGTCTCAATGTTTCAGAAGTTCGAGCTGACTCGAGGATAATGAGCCGACTTGCATAGAGTTTACATTTCTCAAGTTTCAGGAACTCAAAGCTACGAGCCGACTCAACCAGAGTTTATGTTTATCCTAACTGAGACTTCGAACTGACTCAACCCAGAAGTGCCGACTCGTCCAGGGTTTGTTTTTTGTCTGTTTGCAACTTCAAGCCGACTCAAGGTTCTCAAGCCGACTCGGGTGACATCTTTTGGCATTCTAACGGCTAGTTGCTGAATCAAAATTTTGAATTCCAAAAGCCCTCCAATGACTCTATTTCGATTTCCTGGGTCTTACAATGGCTAGTTTTGATTGAAGACTATAAAAGGGATTATTTATGATGGATTAAATAGAGGGATATCGATTATTTAAGAGCATTTAAGTAAATTTCAAGTATTTCACCAAATTACTTCAAGTAAACATTCAAGAAAGGATTCAAAGCTTCTCCAACCAATCTTCATTCATTGAATCCAACTTTTGAGGAAGTCAAGAAGCAGCTTTAAAAGCATTCAAGAGCATCTAAAGCAAGGCTTCAAGTTGATCTTCATCGGCAACTACCAAACAAATTGGGTTTGTTATAAAGTTGCTATTTTCATTTGATATTTTTTGTTTGTCTTTCCAAGAGCAGCAAGGGGCTGTGTCTTGTGAGTGTTAAAAGTTTTTAGGTGAGCCTATTAAAACCTAAGTTTGGATTTCTTTAGTGAGCCTGGTTATAAAAACCAAAGGGAGTTGGGTTCTTGGTAAACCGGGTGTAAAACCAAGTGTGGGTTTTTTTGGTGAGCCCGGTTTAAAAACCAAAGTATAGAGGTTTGGATTGTGAGCCTGTTAAAACAATCCGACTATATTCCAGTGGGGGATATAGTAAAAATCCTAAGTGGTGCTTGGATAGTGGATGTAGGAGTGGGTTGCTCCGAACCGCTCTATTTCTTTATGTTTGTGATTGTGTTGATTGACTTCTTTGTGTTGTTGATTTATTTGCTTCCGCATTGCATTATCTATCACAACACCAACACTAAAAGATTTTCAAAGTGCACATATTTGCAAGAAAGTTTTAAATCCCAATTCACCCCCCTCTTGGGAAGCCACCTGGGCAATAAGTGGTATCAGAGTAGAGTCTCTGAAATTTCTTGGAGTAAAAATTGATGGCACATCCCTAAAGATTGATGGCACATCCCATAAGCACCTCTTTGGTCGAAGGTCAATCTACAAACCGACCTCCACTTTTCACTGGAATTAATTACACATATTGGAAGGCTATGATGAAGATTTACATTCAAGCCATAGACTTTCAATTATGGAAGATAATTCAAAAAGGACCTCACACACTCACTATCAGAATTAATGATATTGAGGTTCTCAAACCTGAAGAGAAATGGGACAAAAATGATATAAAAAAGGCCGAATTAAATGCCAAAGCCATGAATTTACTTTATTGTGCTTTGGATCCAAATGAGTTTAACAGAATTTTCATATGTAATTATGCTAAAGAAATTTGGGATAAGCTCGAAATCACACACGAGGGCACCAAGTTAAATGCCAAAGCCATGAATTTACTTTACTGTGCTTTGGATCCAAATGAGTTTAACAGAATTTTCACATGTAATTCTGCTAAAGAAATTTGGGATAAGCTCAAAATCATACACGAGGGCACATCACAAGTAAAGACTTCTAAGATTAACCTTCTTGTGCATAATTATGAGTTATTCAAAATGGAGCCTAATGAAAATATATCTGCTATATTTTCATGCTTTATTGATATTATAAATAGTCTTAAAAGTCTTGGTAGGACTTATACTAGTGCTGACCTAGTGCAAAAAGTTTTGAGATCTTTGCCAGAAAAATGGGAAGCAAAAGTTACAGCTATTCAAGAGGCAAAGGACTTAAACACACTACCATTGGATGAGCTGGTTGGGTCATTGATCACTCATGAGCTGGCCATGCAGCAAAGAATAGAAGAAGACTCAAAGAAGAAAAAGGTCTTTGCATTTAAAGCAACTGAAGAGGATAAAGATTTAGATTCAGATATATCTGATGATGATGATCCGGAGAATGATGAAGTTGCCCAAATAATGAGAAAGTTCAAAAAATTCATGGACAGAAGAAAAATAAATAGATGGAGAAAATAATTTAGAAAAGGAGAATATGGAAAGGAAAGAGAAAAAAACAAAGAAAAGGATAAAGACAAAGATCAAATTCTAATTTGTTATGAGTGTAAGAAATCGGGACACATACGTCCTGATCATCCAGAAGCTAAGAAAAAATTATTTAAGAGAAAGAAAAAAAAAGCAATGCTAGCGGCATGGAGCGACAATGATGAATCTATATCAACAGAAGAAGAAGAAGATACAACGAAGACTGCTCAAATTTGCCTTATGGGTTTGGATGATGAGGTAACAACTTCTGAACCTAATTTAGATTTTACTTATAATGAGCTTCATAATGCTTTTTGTGAATTATTGATTGAATACAAAAAGGCTAGTTTGAAAATGAAGAATTTAAAAAATAATTGTGATACTTTTGAAAAAGATAAAAATGAAGTTGATGAAAGAAACAAGATTTTACAAAGAGAATTAAGTATGGCTTATGAAAGACTTAAAATTATCCAATTTGAAAAGGAAGAACTTCTTGAAAAGAATAAAATTTTGCAAAATGAAAATATTGACTTGCAAAAGGAAGTTCAAAAGCTTAAACCATTGATTGAAAAATTAACTTTAAGCTCTAACAAACTTGAATTGATTTTGAAAAATCAAAAAGATTCAAGTAACAAGTTTGGAATTGGTTATGAAAATATAAATACAAATAAGTTTTCTGCATCTACTTCTTATACTCCTAAGTTCATTACATCAAAGTAATATAGATCTAAGTTTGCATCATATGCTTCTTATTCAAAGTCAAAAATTGTTTGCTGTGCATGCAATAACATTGATTACAAAGCATTTGAATATCATTTGAAATATAATGGCAAAAAAAAAATCAAGAAAATTTGGGTTCCAAAAGGAACAAATCCTATTAACTTGCAAGGATCCAAGAGAGCTTGGATACCTAAATCTATTACTTGATTGTTTTGCAGGGATGTCTTGCAGCCATGAATGCAAAGAAAAGATGGTATATTGATAGCGGCTGTTCAAGACATATGACGGGTGATATAGATCAATTCTTCATCCTGGAACAAAAAGATGGTGGCATGGTAACCTTTGGCGACAATCGTAAAGGAAGGATAATTGGTATTGGTAAAATTAAAATTACTCCTTCTACCTTTATTGAGAATGTACTACTAGTAGAAAAACTAAAGCATAATCTATTAAGTATCAGTCAATTATGTGATATTGGCTTTAATATTTTTTTCAAGTTTTCAATGTGTATAGTAGTTGATCCTTTTGACTCTAGTACAAAGTTCATTGGACATAGACTTGGGAATATATATGTAGTAGATCTTAATGATCTAGCTAGGTCAAGCAATACAAGTCTTGTGGCAGTAAATGATAAGGGCAAAGAATCAAGTCTACTATGGCATAGACGACTCGGACATGTTAGTATGGATACTATTGCAAAACTTATTTCAAAAGATTTAGTTAAAGGTTTGCCAAAGCTTTAAGTAGATTTTGATTACATCTGTGATGCTTGCCAATTAGGAAAAAAAGTGAGAAGGAGTTTTAAATCCAAAAATATTGTTTTTACCACTAGAACTTTAGAGCTACTTCACATGGATCTATTTGGACCCACCAGGACAACAAGCCTAGGTGGTATGAAGTATGGTCTTATGATTGTAGATGATTTTTCAAGATATACTTGGATTTTATTTATTGCACATAAAGATAAAACTTTTAAAGCATTCAAAAAGTTTTACAAAAGAGTTTCAAACTAAAAAAATCTTTCTGTTATTTCTATTCGTAATGATCATGGTACTGAATTCGAAAATCAATATTTTGATCATTTTTGCGCAAAACATGATATTGATCACAACTTCTTCACTCCTAGAACACCACAGTAAAATGGTGTTGTAGAAAGAGAATATAACCTTGGAAGAAATATCCAGAACAATGCTTTATCAAGAAAATCTTCTAAGATACTTTTGGATGGAAGTTGTTAATACCGCTTGTTATATTTTGAACAGAGTTTTAATCATACCTATTATAAGAAAAACCCCTTATGAATTGTGGAACAACATAAAGCCTAACATCAATTACTTTCATGTTTTTTGTTGCAAATGTTTTGTTCTTAATAATGGTAAAGATAATCTTGGTAAGTTTGATGCAAAATCCAACGAGACTATCTTTCTTGGTTATTCTACAAATAGTAAAGCCTATCGAGTTTTCAATAAAAGAACTTTAACTGTAGAAGAATTGATTTATGTTATTTTCAATGAAACTAACATGACATCTTCTAGAAAAGAAGATTGTGTCGATGATGATACAGGTACACTTGAACATGGATTAAAATACATGACTATCAAAGATAAGCAAGCAAGTGAACCACAAGAAGACATAGTAAGTAAGAATCATGAAGATATATCCAAAGAATGGAGGTATGTACATTCACATCTCAAAGAACTTATTATAGGAGATTCATCACAAGGTGTTAGAACTAGAGATTCACAAAGAGATGCACATGATCTAATTACTTTTATATCTCATGTAGAACCACATACCATAGAAGAAGCTAAAACCGACCCAAACTGGATATTAGCTATGCATGATGAGTTGAACCAATTTATGAGAAATAATGTTTGGACACTTGTAGAAAGACTAGTTGACTACCTGTTATAGGTACCAGATGGGTTTACAGAAACAAGCTAGATGAGCAAGGTAATGTAATTAGAAATAAGGCTAGACTGGTAGCTCAAGGTTACAATCAAGAAGAAGGAATAGATTTTGATGAGACCTATGCACCAGTAGCTAGGCTAGAGGCTATTAGATTACTCTTGGCATATGCATGTTTCATGAACTTTAAATTATTTCAAATGAATGTAAAGAGTGCTTTTCTAAATGGTTTTATATCCGAAAAAATTTTATTGAACAACCGTCTGGTTTTATCGATCATACTTTTTCAAATCATGTTTTTAAGTTAAATAAATATTTATATGGTCTTAAACAGGCACCTAGAGCCTGGTATGATAGATTAAGCAAGTTTTTGCTTGGAAATGATTTTGTAAGAGGTAGCGTTGATACTACCTTGTAAATTCAAAAGAAAAATAATGATATTTTGTTTGTTCAAATTTATGTTGATGATATAATATTTGGATCTACTGATGAATCCTTGTGTCAAGATTTTGCTAAGTTAATGTAGGGAGAATTCGAAATGAGTTTAATGGGTGAGCTAAGCTACTTCTTCGAGCTTCAAATCAAATAATCAAAAGAAGGGATCCTAATCAATCAAGCCAAATATATTAAATAAATGATCAAAAAGTTTGGCATGGAATCAAGCAAAGAAGTTGGAACACCCATGAATCCTGCATGCAGATTAAATAAAGATGAAAATGGCACAAGTGTTGATCAAAAATTGTATAAAGGTATGATCGGATCCCTACTCTATTTAACTGCCAATATACCTGACATTCTATTTAGTGTTTGTATGTGTGTACGTTTTCAATCAAATCCAAAGGAATCACACATTATTGATGTTAAAAGAATTTTCAAATATCTTAAAGGCACAAGTAATATAGGATTATGGTATTCCAAGCTTTCATCTTTGAAGTTAATTAGTTATTCTGATGCTGATTATGGTGGCTATAAGATTGATAGAAAGAGCAACAGTGGCACATATCATTTTCTAGGTGTTAACTTGATTTCATGGCACTGCCGTAAACAAAACTCTGTAACATTGTCCACTGCTGAGGCAAAGTATGTGACTACAGGGAGCTATCTGCACAAGTATTGTGGATCAAGCAACAACTAGAAAATTATGGTGTTATCTAGTCTAAGATTTCTATCAAATGTGATAACACTAGTGCTATTAATTTATATAAAAATTCAATTCAGCATTCTAGAAAAGGCATAAACAAATTAGACATCATTTCATTAGAGATCATGTCTTAAATAATGTTGTAGAATTATAATTTGTGCCTACAGAAAATCAACTTGCTGATATTTTCACCAAACCTCTTAGTCAAGATAGATTTGAAAAGATTAGAGGTGAATTAGGTCTATATGACCCTAAGAATGTTGGCCTAATTTTTCAAAAATAAGAAAAAATTATCTAGACTTTTCAAAAATCAATTTAGAGCTTTTGACCACCTGACCTAATATTGATTTACCTTTGGAAACAAGTAGTTTGGTAGTTTGACCTTTTTCCTGAGTTTTTGCTCGAGCCGACTTGAGCAATCCTCTGTCCTATCGAGCCGACTCGAAGGACGGACTGAAACTTTTTTAAATAGGGTTTCATTAGTTTTTAAACCCATTTTCTTTCTGTTTTCACTATTGTACTCCAACCGTTCCCTCTCCCAAACCTTATAAAAACCTTTGGAACCCCTCCAAACCTCAAATCCGAGCAAGATGGGTCCTAGGAAGGCTGTTAGGAAGAGAGCAAAAAGGGTTGTTCGTTTGGTTGTGGAGGAACGGAGGACGAAGAGACGGCTAGATGCTCCGGCTTCACTTTCTACAGAAGAGTAGCATGAAGAGCAACAATCCGAAGCTCTGGAAGCCCCCAGACAGATTGTTCTTATAGGAAATAGACATGTAACATCCGGAAGATTTATGGATTTCAATTTTTGTGAGCAAGAAAACCAAAGGATAGGAGATTGGCTAAATGCTTAGGGGTGGAAGTCATTTTGCATGCTTGATCTACCAACATATCCAACCCTAGTGAGACAATTCTTTGAGAATCTATCCATAGGCACTTTTCATTCGTAATCTACCATGAAAGGGAAGAACATTGTGGTAAATGAACAAAAACTGAGCACTATTCTTCAAGTTTCCAAAGAAGGGGAAAGTTTCTTGGTATTAAAAGAAAAACAGAGGATCTTGAAGAAAGTATTAGAAAGAAATGATGTTTCTGGAATTGTTCATGTTAGGGCAAATTTGTTATCTTTGGAGATGAGGCTTACTCAAAACATTATTAGCAGAGTGTTTTTACCCAGAACAGGGAGATTTGACTGGGTAAGTGAAAGGGATTTAATGTTTATAAGATGTTTGATTGAGGGGAAGGCCCTTGACTTGCACTACATTATGATTTCTCAGATGAGGGAAGCAGCTCGCAGGGCATGAGCATGCCTTCCCTATGGTATGGTGTTTACCCTCTTTTTCCAGGATGTCGAGATTGACTTATCAAGTGAGAACAGTAGGCCCCTGCTACACACTGACAGGTATAATATAAAATCTTTGAGCAGAATGGGATTTCTGAAGGTAGATGGATATTGGATTCAGAAGACCTCCAGGCAGAGAGTTACACATTCTGATGAGGAGTCCAATAAGGATGACTAGGCAAGTTAGCCACAAGGCATTGAGGCAGAGAGACTTACAGATGAGGCTAGACCCTCTGAGCCTACACCCACTCTACCTCAGACACCTATGAGAGAGACAGATACTGGTGGTTCCAGAGATGGTCATAGATGGTAGGTTATCTTGGATGAGATCTCTACTTTGTAGCGAGGTAGGGTAGAGACTGATGCTAAGATAGTTGCCTTGCAGACCAAGATGCGAGATGGTTTTCAGCAGATCTTGACACTTCTCAGTAGATCAGTACAGCTGGCCCATCAGCACCTCCTCCACCTCCAGCAGGACTAGATGTTGATGCTGACATTGCAGAGGGAGAGATTGAGCTTGTAGTGGCACACCTATTGCAGATACTCCTACAGTTGGGGATGGTACTAGTGCACAGGTCACTGAGGGACAGAGCACTAGTGTATCTGACACTCCAGCGACTCAGATTCTTTTGAGCACCAGCACTTTAGTCTTGTCTGATCCTCCTTCTATGCGGTCGACTCCCATCCAGATCTCTTCAGAACCTCCTTCCAAGTCTAAACCTAGAGTGCCTAAACCCACTGCTCCTATTAGGACTAGACTGAGGGACCTTGGGCCTAGGTTTCCTAAATTCAAACCTCAACCAGGCATTTTAGAAGTTGGCTCTTCTTCTAGTGAAGATGTGTCTAGTGCTTCTTTTTGAGCCTTAGGTCTTTATTTTTCTGCATTTTTCTCTCTTATGTTTATGATACTATTTTATTATGCTTAGCACTTTTGTACTGTATCATATCTTGTACTGATTCTATATATATATATATATATATATGTGTGTGTGTTTTGAAAATGTTGTGTTTTGATTGATACATATGAATGATGATTGTAAATGGATGTTTTCACTAAATGGTATATATCTTGTTGATGATAAAAAGGGGGAGAAGTGCATGAAAATGAGAAATGAGTAATGAGTAATGATACATGATACATTATATGAAAAAGGGGAGCCATTATTGAAATTTCTATTATATGAGAAAGGGGGAGCAATTATTGCAATTACTGAAAATTCTTTCAAATTTAAAGTAAAAAGTTCTTCTAATTAAGTTGAAAATTAGTATATTTATAACTTGTACATAATCTGATACTTGCTTACATGAATAGTATAGTAACCTTATTGACCTGATACATGTTGATATGTTGCTTTGATTCTAATTCATCTCAACATTTTGATACCTCATTTGTTCTGATACATACTACCTTGAATACGCACTGATGCATTTGAATATTGATACATAGTATGTCATTACATGTAATTGTAAAGTGTTCTGAAGCTTTTCATGCCCAGTATTTTGTCATCATCAAAAAGAGGGAGATTGTTGACCCCTGGAATGATTTTGATGATTACAAAATATTGGAGTATGCATGTATTACTAATTCTTTCAATTACTCAAGTTTTTACATGAAGTATTTATCATTGTATCATTTGGTTTTCTATTCAGTTAAATTATTGTATGAACTTATACACATATCAAGTTATAAAGCCCTAATTTTATCTTTGTAATCTTGTAAAAAGGGCTAAACGTTAGTAAAAAGTGAGAATAAATAGGTTGGACATTTTGTGGTAAGTTTTTTGAAGTGATTGGAAGACGTGCTCTTGTCAAAAATTTGGTTTGAAGAAGTTCTGTTTGAGCCGACTCATAGACCTCGAGCCGACTCATTGACCAAGAGCTGACTCATGATCTGGCATGGCATGGAGAGTCTCAATGTTTCAGAAGTTCGAGCCAACTCGAGGATAATGAGCCAACTTGCATAGAGTTTGCATTTCTCAGGTTCCAAGAACTCAGAGCCACGAGCCGACTCGACCTAGAAGAACCGACTTAACCAAAGTTTATGTTTATCCTAACTGAGACTTCAAGCCGACTCAACCCAG
This sequence comes from Areca catechu, assembly GCA_021397845.1. Lineage (NCBI taxonomy): Eukaryota > Viridiplantae > Streptophyta > Magnoliopsida > Arecales > Arecaceae > Areca > Areca catechu. The sequence goes on from CM038049.1 coordinate 132,601,806, forward strand.
AAGAGTCGACTTGTCCAGGATTTATTTTTGGTCTGTCTGCAACTTCGAGCCGACTCGAGTGACGAGTTCTGGCATTCTAACGGCTAGTTGCTGAATCAAAATTTTGAATTCCAAAAGCCCTCCAACGGCTCTATTTCGATTTCCTAGGCCCTACAACGGCTAGTTTTGATTGAAGACTACAAAAGGAATTATTTATGATGGATTAAATAGAGGGGTATTGATTATTCAAGAGTATTCAAGTAAATTTCAAGTATTTTACCAACCTACTTCAAGTGAGCATTCAAGAAAAGATTCAAAGCTTCTCCAACCAATCTTTATTCATTGAATCCAACTTTTGGGGAAGTCAAGAAGCAGCTTTAAGTACATTCAAGAGCATCTAAAGCAAGGCTTTAAGTTGATCTTCATCGGCAACTACCAAACAAATTGGGTTTGTTGTAAAGTTGCTATTTTTATTTAATATTTTTTGTTTGTCTCTCCAAGAGCAACAAGGGGGTGTGTCTTGTGAGTGTTAAAGGTTTTTAGGTGAGCCTAATAAAATCTAAGTTTGGATTTTTTGGTGAGCCTGGTTATAAAAACCAAAGGGAGTTGGATTCTTGGTAAACCCGGTATAAAACCAAGTGTGGGTTTCTTTGGTGAGCCCGGTTTAAAAATCAAAATGTAGAGGTTTGGATTGTGAGCCTATTAAAACAATCCGACTGTATTCCAGTAGGGGATATAGTGAAAATTCCAAGTTGTGCTTGGGTAGTAGACGTAGGAGCGGGTTGCTCTGAACCACTCTATTTCTTTGTATTTGTGATTGTGTTGATTGACTTCTTTGTGTTGTTGATTTATTTGCTTCTGCATTGCATTATCTATCACAACACCAATACTAAAGGATTTTCAAAGTACACATATTTGCAAAAAAGTTTTAAATCCCAATTTACCCCCCTCTTGGGAAGCCAGCTGGGCAACAACTGTCCTAAAGGAGATTTAGTCACTTTCTCGTGTGAAGAACGGTTGAGCTATACGCTCTCCTCCAAGGTACAACCCGGAAGTCAAAAACTTCAATACCCGTTAATGGCACGATTTCAAACAAATGCCGATCAGTCTATTTTTAGTCCAAAAATTTCAAAGCGAGAAAAGATAAGGGGGAAAAAATTTTAAAAAAATTTTAGGGTAAAAAAATAGAAGAGAGGAAGATCTTGGGATTTTTTTTGGATACCTTGAAGGACTAGGGTAGAGGTCTATTTATAGGCTCAAAATCCTAGAGAAAATCTCCAAAATATTCTCAAACTAGTCATTATAGCCATTACAAAATTAATTAAATAATTAAAATAAAATGGTTATAAAAAAATAAATAAATAAAATAGATGGAAATGCATGGACCTGCACGCGTTACGTGCGGGAAAGGGGGAGGAGGTTGCCATTTTCTTTATTTTATTTTTACAAATATAACGACACAATTTCCCTTAAAATAAAATAAAAATAATAATAATAAAAGTTTAATATTATTAAACTCAGTAAATAATTTAAACTTTTGAACTTTTACTGTGTTTAGTGCAAGTACTTTCTAGGTTTAAACTTGTATTTAGTATAAAATATATACGGTATAAAGATGAGCTGATCATAATATATAGTAGCGCTATCGAGACCATGTGTTTGCCTTGATTTTCATGAGAGTTACTAGGAATTTGTCCAGGTCCCATAATAGCGGTCTCACGACTACTCTTATTAAGATAGATCTTCCAAGGATACGTACGATGGAATTGTACATCGCTGAACTCATAGCCTTGGATCTATTAAAATCTATGCTTAACCTAACCATCACAATAGAGTACTATACCATAGGGATGGGATGGAAACAAACTCCTAAAAATGGTGCTTCCAGACGTCATCTCAGATATCGTTTTCTTTTGAACCTTGACGGAAGGCATCCACTATGGCGACTAATATATGGGCTTAAGCCCCATCCCCCTCGATGTCTCAGATACTGTAGCAGTCAAAAGGTCTTTGGTCAAAAGATCTATCCAACAATATGTTGGACAAGATAAATTCCTTGTATTTTTTCAGAAGATGAATACACTATAATTTGTTATAATTTTGTGGTTATTGATATTGGGTTCTTCCCTGATTCAGATTTATATCAGCCATACCTTAGTCTAAAGAGCATGTCTAATGGTAACTTATTGTTCTCTGGCTATCATATGGCTTATTACCTCTGCAAGTGATTACAAGGTATTCTTCATTTATATAATGCCTCCACTTCTAAATATTACTAGTTTACACAAATATGTAATGAGTGATTTATCCAATACTTTGTACCTATCATGTATAAATAATTTTAACATTCGATGTTACAATGTAGATGTGAAGCGGCTCCTAACATAACTATTTGTGGATGTAGGTTTGCTGTTACAATCTAATGGAGTATTTTTTTTATTTTTTTTTGAGAATAAGTTTTTAAATAGTCAATAATTTAGCCATTGGCGCGTGGCGCAGCTGGTTGTGAGAGCTGGCAGAGGTTCGAGTCTTGATTGGACAATTTTCGACGAAAGCCCGGGGTAAAATAAAAATAAAAAAATTTAATAAAATAAAATAAGAAAAAAAGAAAAAAATTAATAAAATAATCCTTGAGCCCATGTTGGCTGATGGTAGTGAAAAAGTTAGGGATATATAAAATAAATCACGTTCACTCGGCTGACGCCAGTAGTAGTCAGGTTAATATACTCACCTTCGAGTGTGGAACGGCTGCGGAAAAATTTATATGCACCGTGTATCGAACATTTCCTGGCTGGGATTGGGGGACCGTCTAGGGATGGCCACGCCCAGGGTCTAACTCCTTCCCCTTTTTGTTTTACCCAAAAAAAAAAATTATAACTAAATATAGTGCATGTTGGAATTTAATGAAAAATCTGAGATTTGACCAAGGATTCAAGACTTGATATCGGCACCCAACCCATTCTGGTTCAGGTTGGAACAATGCCTCGAAACACGCATCCGATCTTAACGCTTAAAATGGTCTAGCATCCAAATACTTCACCAGAAAGTCTCCTCCACCCACCTTTCCCCGAAGGTTTTTGTTTGAGCTGATATACAAGATCTTTCAGAAATCCATTATTACAGAGGCTTATGGCACCTCAAGTTTGAGTATCTCATTACACTAAAAGAAAACTCAATGCTTGTAAGTCAAAAGAAAATGATCAAAGATTACTAATGTTAGCAGTTAGAACATACACTTGATGATAAATATTATATGAGGTCAAGAAACATTGATTTCTTAAAACTAAAATAATAATTATTATATCATTAAAATTAAACCTGCCAGTTGAAAATTTTTAGAGCATCAATATAAGCACGAGGAATGTTAGATTGATACAAATCTAGACCAAAACTACTTATAAAATGCATCACTCTCACATGTGTGAAGCTCACATCATGTGCTGGATGGGGCTCGTAGCATACCAAAGTACCTAATATATTAATCTTGTAGACATATTGCACTTGCACATCCATTTCAATCTAGTGCTACTCAAGCCACACCCAAAAAACAAGATGTCCAAGAGGCAAATCCTTAACTAAGCCACACCATTAAAATATAGTCTGTTTCATGCTTCGTCATCACAAAAGATTAAAAAAAAGGGAATTAGATGGATGCTATTTCCATAGAAGTTCATACACACATAGCAAGTTTTCTACAACTGGACAAACAAAAAAGTGCTTATACTAAATAAGGGAATGACAAATAATGACATTAGCAAACAAAATTCAATCTCTAAGACCTAAAGGGCTGAAAGCCTGAAACTTGTTGTGCCTATTAATCTAAATAACCAGTATTTCAAAACAATTAAATAGAAGGCCAAATCATAAATTTCTAGAAGCATGACCGACGAGAGTGGTGTAGTTCAGTTTACTTAACTCCTCCATAAACGATTGTCACATACAAATTACTTTTGTTTTATTATATTATATAATGAAGAGAGATGAAAATATTCATGATAGATTAAAATAAAATTATTTTTTGTGGTGTATGTGGCAAAACAAATTTGGTGAGTAACAAAATAATTTCAAATATAATAGAATAAAATTAGAAAATCTGGCCTGGGAGGCGGATAGATTCATTGTCCTAAAGGAGATTTGGCCTCTTTCTCGTGCGAAAAATAGTTGGGCTACACGCTCTCCTCTAAGATACAACTTGAAAGCCAAAAACTTCAACGCCTGTCGGTGGCACGATCTTGAACGGACGCCGATCAGCCTGTCTTCAGTCCAAAAATTTCAAAGCGAAAAAAGATAGGAGAAAAAGAAATTTTAAAAATTTTTAGGATAGAAAAATAAAGGAGAGAGATCTTGAAAATTTTTTTGGATACCTTGAAGGGGTGGGGTAGAGGCCTATTTATAAGCTCAAAATCCTAGAGAAAATCTCCAAAATACTCTCAAACTAGTTGTTATGGCCGATACAAAATTAAATACGAAATTAATTAAGTATTTAAAATGAAAACAGTTAAAAATAAATAAATAAATAAATAAAATCAATGAAAATGCGCGGACCAGTGTGTGGCATGCACGTGGATCGCATGTGTTGCATGCGGGGAAGGGGGGAGGAGGTTGCCATTTTTTTTTGTTTTGTTTTTACAAACATAATGACAACAATAAACTTTTTGTTTATTATTATTGGGTATTGAAAGAATCTCCATCAACATCCATCACGGTCGTGTTCATGGGTAGAGAATGTCGATTATATCTTGAGAAATGTTTTAAGATTTTCTTGGATAAGAGATAAAAATATGCTTTAAGATAGTACCTCGAATGCTTTCAAATTTGATTATTTTTATTTTCTAATATTTAGTAGGTCATTTATAATTTTTTATACTTGGCGTGCCAGGAAGGGGGGTGTCCCCATGAACAGTCCTTGATCTAGTTCAAGCCCCCCTTTTTTCTCTTCTACAAGCAAGTTCCACGGAAGGATGGTGACGACACAAGCACGAGAGGCCTCCGCCAGCCATGTAGGGGACTCCCCCTCCCGGGGGAACCCACACAACCCAGAGGCGGGGCCATCCGCTCCAGTTCAACTACCTTCGGCGGTGTCTCAGCTGGCCGCACTTGCCCAGCAAATGCAGATCCTTGCCACAATAGTGCGCCAGCTCCAACACCAGCACCGATCCTTGGCCACCCACCAGCAGCCAAGGACTCCCGCGGCTCATGCCGCGGCTCCCCGCGACAGCTTGCGTTCCTTCCAAGGAAGGCCTTCGCAGCCGCGGGCCGTCACTGACAACCGGGGTAGCCATCAAACTCTGGCGAAAAGACAACGGGCTGGGTCTGCCGACAGGATGAGCCGCTCACCAAACCTCGGGTGGGCAGCATCCAAGCCCCACCGAGGTAGGAAAAGTAAGACCCCCCGCCACGGGTGCCATGCACCTGTGTCACCTTCTCTGTTTCCTTCGGTGGAGGGATCCACTGATGAAGCCGTCAGGAGCACGACGAAGAAGCACCTGGAGGAGCATGATCGCAATTTGGCAGAGTTATCCCGTCGATTTGCCAATCTACCGGGCTCAGCTGGCGAGCTAGCGGGCTACGACGCCCATCCCCCTTTCTTCCAAGAAATCCAAGGGGAGCCGATCCCAAGTCGGTTCCGTATGCCGCAAGTGGATCCTTACGATGAGACCACTGACCCCCTGGACCACCTGGAAAGCTACCGGGCCCTCATGAGGGTCCAGGGGGCCACCGACGCCCTCCTCTGCATCGCCTTCCCTGCCACTCTCTGGAAAGCAGCCCGGGTGTGGTTCACCCGTTTGGAGCCGGAGAGCATCAACTCTTTCGCCCAGCTAGGACAGAAGTTCGTGGCCCACTTCGACGCCTGTCGAAAGTTGCCACGAGAGGCAGATAGCCTCTTCTCCATCCGGAAGCAGGACCGCGAGCCCCTGTGGAACTACGTAGCCCGCTTCAAGGCTGCCACATTGGAGATTTACAACCTTGATGAGCCAGTTGCCATGCTGGCACTGAAGCGAGGGCTCAGGACCTCCCGCCTGACCTACTCGCTCGACAAGAAGCCCCCCAAGATTTATTCCGAGCTCCTCCTCCGAGCCCAAAAGTACATCCGCATCGAGGAGGCGGATCGTACAAGGCGGGAGCTCGATGGGAAGCCACTGAAGAAGCTAACCCCCACCAAGACACCCAGGACCTAGAAGCCAGGACCTCAAGTTCCGAACTCCCGAAGGGGGCCAAGACCGAAAGGTGCTCCCGTTCCCGAGGAGAGTTACACCCCTCTCCTCGCCCCAAGGACAAAAATCCTCATGGAGATCGAAGGCAAGGACTACCTGAGACGCCCACCTCCGATGAAGTCCTCCACCGGCCGCGATAAAATGAAGTACTATCGCTTTCACCGCGATCACGGCCACGACACCGAGGAATGCAGCAACCTCAAGTGGGAAATCGAAGAACTCATCAAGAGGGGCTACCTCAAAAGGTTCATGGGGGGCAGACCTCAGGTGGAATCCCAGGTGCTCGTCGCTCTCCCGCCAGCTCTAGCTATCGACAACCACCCTACCGAGAAGCCGGTGGGCATGATCTCCTGGGGACTGTGCGCGCGCCCAAAAAGGCCTGGGGAGCAGGGGATCCTAAGAATGTACTCCCCTTTATGAGGGAAGGGGAAGACGGGGGGAAAAATGTAAATAATGATGCTGTGATCATCGAGATGACGATCACGAAGCATCCTATAAAATGCATCATGGTTGATAGTAGAAGCTCCATAGATATGCTTTTTTATGATACCTTCTCCAGGATGAACCTTTCCCCCGATCAACTCAAACCTGTGCAAACACCCCTTGTTGGTTTCACAGGTGACTCCGTAAGGGTAGAGGGAGAGACCACTCTCCCGGTCACCGCCGAGACCCCTCCTTGGTAGAGCACCGTTATGATGACTTTCACAGTTGTCAAGCTTCCTTCCGCCTACAACGTGATCTTGGGCCGACCCGGGCTCAACTTGCTCGACGCCGTTGTCTCCACTAAGAGGCTACTTGTACAGTTCCCCACTCTACGGTGTTGGGGAAATGAGGGGAGCACCCCAGCCGGTGCAGCACTGCTTCCAAACCCTTCTTAGGGCCAAGGTCCTCGAGGATGACCCTAAGGCAGATGATCTTGACCAAAGGGCCCAAGACCCCAGGGGAGGCCCAGTCGAGTGCCTACTCTCTTACCCGCTCGGAGATGATCCCGTGAAGATGGTACAAATTGGAGCCTAGCTACTCGAGGAGGAGAGGGCCCAACTACTGGAGTTCTGCGGGCAAGCGCAGATGTATTTGCCTGGACAGCGACGGACATGCCAGGTATCCCTCCTGACATCATTACTCATAAATTGAGTGTTGATCCAAAGCACAGGCCAGTTCGGCAGAAGAAGAGAAGCTTCGCCCCAGAGAGGCAGGCAACTATCAAAGAGGAAGTTGACAAACTCCTAGTTACCGATTTCATTCGAGAGGTCCAGTATCCGAGCTGGCTGGCAAATATGGTGATGGTAAGGAAGAGCAATGGCAAGTTGAGGATTTGTGTAGACTACACCGACCTCAATAAAGCATGCTCGAAGGACAGCTTCCCTTTACCGAAGATTGACCAGCTGGTGGATGCCACCTCTGGCCACAGGTTGCTCTCCTTCATGGATGCATTCTCAGGATACAACCAGATCCGTATGCATCCAGAGGACGAGGAGCACACCGCCTTCATTACCGACCAAGGGACATACTGCTATAGGATGATGCCCTTTGGTCTGAAGAATGCAGGAGCTACATACCAGCATCTGGTCAATAAGGTCTTCGAGGACCAAATTTGCCGGAACATGCAAGTGTATGTGGATGACATGCTCGTCATGAGCAAGCCGAGCTCGAGCCATATCGCTGACCTTACCGAATCCTTCTACAACCTGTGGCAACATCAGATGAAGCTAAATCTAGTGAAGTGTGCTTTCAGAGTAGCGGTAGGGAAGTTCCTCGGCTTTATGGTCACCCAGAGAGGCATTGAAGCAAACCCGAAAAAGGTTCAGGTAATCATCGACATAGAGCACCCGACCTCTAAGAAGCAGGTCCAGCTCCTAATGGGGCACATTATCGCCCTGAACCAGTTCATCTCGAGGTCGGCCGACCGTTGCCTTCCATTCTTCAAGGCATTGTGCAAGATGCACGACTTCACCTGGATGGAGGAGTACAGAATAGCCTTCGAGGAGCTGAAGAAATTCCTCGCCTCTCTCCCGTTGCTCTCCAGGATGGAGGAGGGGGAGGAGCTCCTGCTCTATCTGGGGTTACACCAGGAGCCGTTAGCTCGGTTCTCGTCCACGCAGACGAGGACAAATCTCAAAAGCCGGTATACTACACCAGCAAAATCCTCTGCGATGCAGAGATCAGGTATACTCGCTTCGAGAAACTCATTTTTGCACTAATAATGTCTGCTAAGCGCCTCAGGCCCTACTTCCAAGCACACCCAATAGTGGTCGTGACAGACCAGCCACTGAGAACCATACTCAGCCGACCCGAGACTTCTGGGAGATTGGCCAAGTGGTCCTTACTGCTCAGTGAGTTTGACATAGTGTACGACCGAGGTCCTCACAAAAGGCCCAAGTCTTAGCTGACTTTGTGGTCGAGTGCACCGGGCTCGCCAAGGAGCCAGAGCAGATAATAACGGAGCCTAGACCAGGAGAGGAACCTTGGATCCTCCACGTGGATGGCACATCCAATTCTGGCGGGTGCGGAGCGGGCCTCATCCTCACCAACAGCGATGGGGTTGTGACGGAATGTGCCCTCCGCTTCAAATTCGCCACAACAAACAACCAAGCAGAGTACGAGGCACTCCTCATGGGTCTAAGAGTCTTCCACAAGTTGGGTGTGCAGAATCTAAAAGTTTTCACCGACTCCCAGCTAGTTGCCGAACAAGTCTCCGGAGAGTATGAAGCCAGGGACACCCAGATGATGAAGTACCTAGAGCGGGTCTGCTCGAGCACGGCAGGCTTCCGGCACTTCAGCATCTTCCACATTCCCCGTGGGGAGAATGCACACGCGGATGCACTATCTAGACTCGCGACCTTGCCGGACTCGTCACTGGGATGCGCCTACATCGAGTACCTCGAAAGTCCCAGCTACGAAAGCTTAGAGGAGGTGCATCAAGTCACCCCCAAGCCGAGCTGGATGGACAAGTACATCAGGTACATAACTGATGGCTCCCTACCCGAGGACCTCGTAGAAGCGGCCCTCATCAAGAAGAAGGCCTCCCGGTTCGTTCTGATGGAGGACCAGCTCTATCACCGATCCTACTCCTATCCACTCCTGAGGTGCCTCAGGCCCGCCGAGGCAACCTTTATGCTCCAAGAAATACACGAAGGCCTTTGCGGGAACCATGTGAGAGGGAGAACACTGGCTTATAAAGCTCTTCGCCAGGAATACTTCTGGGAGACCATGAGGGAGGATGCCGCCGACTTCGTTAAAAGGTGCGACAAGTGCCAGCACCACACAAACATACAATGCCAGTCGGCGGTGCCGATCTCCCAACTCTCAGTCCCTTGGCCTTTTGCCTAGTGGGGAATGGACATCTTGGGGCCATTTCCTACTGCACCAGGGCAGCAAAGATTCCTGCTGGTGGCGATCGACTACTTCACCAAGTGGATCAAAGCAGAGCCACTAGCCCGGATCACGGAAGCCAATATCCGGCAGTTCTTTTGGAAGTCAATTATTTGCCGCTTCGGACTCCCCCGTTGTATCATCACTGACAACGGGCGACAGTTCGACAACCGGGAGTTCGAAGGGTTCTACGCCAAGCACGGCATCCAACATCGATTCACCTCGGTAGCTCACCCTCAAACAAACGGGGAAGCCGAGGTGACTAACCGGACCATCCTCCAAGGACTCAGGACCAGGCTGGACCAACCCAAAGGCAAGTGGGCGGAAGAACTCCCAAGCATTCTATGGGCCTACCACACAACGCCCAGAATGGCGACCGACAAGATGCCCTTCAACCTTATTTTCAGTGCCGAGGCGGTCATCCTGGTCGAGCTCGGCGTGCCCACACTACGAGTGCAGTAGTATGACAAGGCACGGAACTCAACACACCTCCTGCTCAACCTAGATCTCCTCGAAGAAGCAAGGGATAAGGTCCGGCTACGAATGGTGGCATACCGGCAACGAGTAGCCCGGTACTACAATGCCCGGGTCAGGCCAAAAGCCTTCAAACCCGGAGACTTGGTGCTACGCCGGGCAGAAGCATCTCAACCCCGGGAGTGCAGCAAGCTCTCACCAAACTGGGAAGGCCCCTACAAAGTGGCTGAGGCCCTCTCGCAAGGAAACTATTACCTCGAGGATCTCGACGGTGTCAGGTTCCCTCGAACATGGAATGCCTGCAATCTACGAAGATACTATCAATAATGTATGGTTTCCCATCAATAATAATAATAATGGTTTTTTCTTTGCACGAGTATCTGTCTACCTTCCAGGAAAACCTCCAAAACTCCTTCGAGCCTATCTCCAAGGCACCGAGACCTGAGCCCAGCTCTCAAGCAACTCAAGACCGGAGCCCAGCTCTCCGGCCAAGGGATCTTCGAGCCAAGCTACTCTCAATCTCAACATCTTCGAGCCCAGCTCCGAGACGCCAAGACCTGAGCCCAACTCTCAAGCAACCCAAGACCAGAGCCCAGCTCTCTGGCCAAGGAATCTTTGAGCCAAGCTGCTCTCAATCATCAACATCTTTGAGCCCAGCTCTGAGATGCCAAGACCTGAGCCCAGCTCTCAGGCAACCCAAGACCGGAGCCCAGTCCTCTGGCCAAGGGACCTTCGAGCTAAGCTACTCTCAATCATCAACATCTTCGAGCCCTGCTCCGAGATGCCAAGACCTGAGTCGGGCAACCCAAGATCGGAGTCCAGTCCTCCGGCCAAGGGATCTTCGAGCCAAGTTGCTCTCAATCATCAATGCCTTCGAGCCCAGCTCCGAGGCGCCAAGACCTAAGCCCAGCTCTCAGGCAACCCAAGACCGGAGTCCAGTCCTCCAGCCAAGGGACCTTTGAGCCAAGCTGCTCTCAATCATCAATGCCTTCGAGCCCAGCTTCAAGGTGCCAAGACCCGAGCCCAGCTCTCAAGTAACCCAAGACCAAAGTCCAGCTCTCCGGCCAAGGGATCTTCGAGTCAAGCTGCTCTCAATCATCAACGTCTTCGAGCCTAGCTTCGAGACACCAAGGCATGAGCCCAGCTTTCAGGCATCCCAAGACCGGGACTCAGCTCTCCGGTCAAGGAACCTTCGAGCCAAGCCACTCTCGATAATCAACATCTTCGAGCCCAGCTCCGAGATGCCAAGACCTGAGCTCAACTCTCAGGTGACCAAGAACCGGAGCCCAGCTCTCCGTAAGAAAAAGCCTCGAGCCTAACTCCAAGGTGCCAAAGACCTGAGCCCAGCTCTCAGGCAATCCTTGGACCGGGGCCCAGCTCTCCGGCCAAGAAGGCCTCGAGCCTAGCTCCAAGGCATTCAAGCCCTAAGACCCTGCTCTCTGATCTCCCCACTCATCTAAAAAAAAAAAAGAAAGAAAGAAAGAAGAAGAAGGAAAGAGAGAAGGGAAATAAAGAGAGGGAAGGAAAGAAAGAGAATAGATGGAAATGTCAGGCAATAAACAAGTAGCAACAAAACTTTCATTTCATTAACAAAAGTCAGTTACAAATATCTTTTTGGGTCCCCGACATGCCAGGTGACCCCAATCAAGTACAAAAAGAAAACAAGAAGGAAAAACTACTACATCTTGGCTGGCTTCCCGGCTGGACCTTGAAGCTGTGAGGTCCCATCCCCAGGAACCTCGGTTGAATGGCCTCAGCCCCGGGTGGCCCAGTCTCAGCCTCGGCCGGCAACGAAGTCTCAGAGGCCACAACTTCTTCAACGACTGCCTCCTCATCAGGCTCCATGTCCGAAGCCAAGGGATACTTAAGGCGATGGTGGTCCTTATCAGGAATGAACACCTCGACTCGGCCATGCAGGAACATGAAGCCTTTAAAGAAGGAGTCTGACATCGTTTGATATATCTCGATGATGAACTCCTCCGAGGCCTTGTACCTGGTGATGGCCTCTTCAGCATCCTTTCTGGCCCTCACGGCCTTCTTCCTTGCCCCAGCGGCCTCCACCGACTTGGCTGCCACCTCTGTCGCCTTCTCAGCCGCGGTCAACTTCTCTCTCCCTGCCGCTAGCTCGGCCTGGGCAGACTGGGCAGCCTCCTTGTGCCGATCAGCCTCGGCACTGTACCACCCCAGCCTCTTCTTAACGAGGGAGAGCTCATCAGAGCTCTTCCTCGAGCGGCTCCGCTCCAGGTTAAGACATTCCAGGAGCTTCCTCGCTCGCCCGTCAGAGTCGGCGAGCTGCTTTTCCAGGTCCTTGACCTTCTGCTCGAGCACTCCGCTCGCCCTGGCCTTCTCCTTCAGATCAGCCTTCAGTGACTCAATCTCGATCGCCTGCTGCTGTTCAATGCGCTCCCAATTTTGACAGCAACCCTTGATGAAGAGGGCCTCGGCACCGATCTGCACCATGAAAAAAGGTCAGCCCAACAAAAAAAAATGGAATCACTCATCGAGTAAAGCTGGGGGAAGATGGCGCTAAGGACGTCGCCCAACTGTAGCCCGGCCATCTCCTGTCGGTCGCAGGTCTGGATCAAAAAATCTATCATGCGCTCAGCCAGTGCGGGGCTCCGGAGGAAAGAGCTCTCCGGCCCCATCTTGAAAGGGAGTCGGCATCGCGCCTCCTCCCTCCTACTCTCTCCTGGAGTAGGCGGCCTTGCCCCACTAGTCGCGGGGCCCCCAAGGACAGGCTGAGGAACTGGTACCCGTGCAGGCGGTGCCTCAGTCGCAGTCTCAGTCCCGGCTCGAACCTCCTCATCCCCAACCTCGATCACAGACATACTTGGAGGACTAGGGGACGCAGCGATAGTAGCTGCCGCCCTTGCCCGGGCTACTACCTCGAGCTCTGCAGCGGGAGCCGCTCCCTGATGACCGAGCTGCTCCGGGATCTTCTGGGCCACTCGCTGGACTGGCCCCGATGCCATAGATGCCACCCTCTCCATTGGTGTAGGGGCAGCTCGGGCCGCCCCTGAATTTTGGCCAGCCGGTGTGGCAGAAACAATTCTGGTCACCCCCGAGCTCTGACCAACCGATGTAGTAGAAGCAGTCTCAGTCGTCGATTGACTCAAGTCGGCCGCCGTGGCAGGAGCGGCCGTAGATGTGCTCTCGCCCCTAACTCACCTCGATGGAGGCTCCTCAACCAGCCTAGTTGGCAGCCTCTTTCGGGTGATCACCAGAAGGTCACTCTCCATAAAGATCATACCTGCATGCAAGCCATATAACAGTCAAGATTCACAGAAAACAATGCAAGGAGCATAAATAAAAAAGGAGAAGAAATGTTCAGGTCGAACTCACCCAACCCATTCGTTGGGTCGATCCCGGCATCGTAGAGGTTCTGCTCTGATAACAGAATCTTGAGAGAAGGGACCTGGGCGGTGCAAAGCTTCTCGTAGTCATCCTGGTCAGTCGTATCGACCAAAGAGTTTCGGTTGGGGGACTGGTCTCGATCACTCCAGACCCAATCGACCCCCTCAACTGTAGCGAAGAAGAACTTACTTTCCATCCCTTGATAGAAGAGGGGAGCTCAAACTTAATGCCCTTCGAGCGGGAAGACAATGACCACCACTCATCCTCGGTCGGGTGGTGCTTCAAAGTAAAGAAAGGCCTAAACAGAGAGAAGTGGGCAACAAACCCGTGTCGGTGACAAAGTACAACAAGGAAAAAATGATCCTAATGGCGTTTGGTACTAACTGAGCAGGGACCAAATGGTAGTTATTCAGGACGGACATGAAAAATGGATGGAAGGAAAAGCGGAGACCCCCATAAAAGGTCTCCTCATAGAAGGCTGTGTGGCCAGGCCACTGGAAGTGACCCGTTCCCTCGGACGAGGGATCAAAAGCCGAACAGAATACAGGATGCCATAGACATCCCGGATGGTCCCCAGCTCCTCAGCGGTGATCGTCGAAGTGATCCCGCCAGGACCTGTGGACCGGATGGACTCCATAGCAGGTTCAGAAGAAGGAGGAAGAGAAGAACCGGACCCTAGTTCCCTGATGAGCACCGGACCGGGAGGATACCTCCTATTGAACTCAAAGTGAGTCGCATCCTCCTCCTCACCGAAAGAAGAAGGAGATGCCGGCCTCCACTCGAAGGACCGGCTTCACCCTGATCAGTGGAGGGGCGGAAGCTCGAACCAAAGCGGGACATCCTCAAGAACAAGAGAAGCAAAGGACTCGAAGAAGAGGATGAAAGAATGGACTCGACCCGAAGGAAGGACCCTACTCTGGCGAAGGAGGAAGAAAGAGGGGACTAACCTAGTTCCTTAGAAGATTTGAGGCAACCGGGAAGAAAGAGAAGACTCAGATGTTGCAGCGGGCATAGAGAATTCAAAAGAACAAATGTTTTGGGTAAAAACCTCTTTTCATTTCGAAGTGACCCGGTGCATCCGTATCATTACGACCCCTTCACCAACGAATTTATGCCACGTGCTATCCATCGATGAAAAGGGCATCCCGGTCGCTTTGAATTATGTGCCAACATTAACTGCTTATCGGATGTGGCCACGTGGCACCCCTACACTGGCCTGCAGGACCATCTCACGGAGTGCCAGCAATCATGGCCATCATTGCACTAGATCTCCGCCTTTCCATATCAGCATCACAATTACTCCATTCAGTCCGAACGCCGCGCACTAACGAGCCTCGAGAGTGGGGGAAAATGATGTGGCAAGATCGCTGATATGGGGCAGCTGACAGGCACCACGTCAAAGGAAACCGCCGTGTCAGATGCCACATCAATTCTCCTGCTCATACTCCTTTGCTGAGCTGAGCTCCCCGAAGACAATGGGGTCGCTTGTCAAAGTCGAGCTCCGTCCTCCGCCAGATTGGACCCGCGAGCTCGGGATGCCTAGGCCAGGCCCGCACTCTACCCTCCAAAGCGAGACCCTCGAAGATCGAGCCCCATGGTCGGAGTCGAGCTCAGCCCTCCTTCGCCACGTGGAGCCTCTTCGAGGCTGAGCCCTCTAGATCGAGCCCGCACTCTACCCTCCAGAGCGAGATCCTCGGAGATCGAGCCCCATGGTCGGAGTCAAGCTCAGCCCTCCTTCGCCACGTGGAGCCTCTTCGAGGCTGAGCCCTCTGGACCGGGCCCGTACTCTGCCCTCCTAAGCGAGACCCTCGGAGATCGAGCCCCGTGGTCGGAGTCGAGCTCAGCCCTCCTCCGTCATGTGGAGCCTCTTTGAGGCTGAGCCCTCTAGACCAGGCCCGTACTCTACCCTCCAGAGCGAGACCCTTGAAGATCGAGCCCCTTGGTCGGAGTCGAGCTCAGCCCTCCTTCACCACGTGGAGCCTTTCAAGGCTGAGCCCTCTAGACCGGGCCCGCACTCTGCCCTCCAGAGTGAGACCCTTGGAGATCGAGCCTCATGATCGGAGTCGAGCTCAGCCCTTCTTCACCACGTGGAGCCTCTTCGAGGCTGAGCCCTCTGGACCGGGCTCGTACTCTACCCTCCAGAGCGAGATCCTAGGAGATCGAGCCCCGTGGTCAGAGTCGAGCTCAGTCCTCCTCCGCCACATGGAGCCTCTTCGAGGCTGAGCCCTCTGGACTGGGCCCGCACTCTGCTCTCCTCCATCGAGGCGACCCTGCGAGCTCGGGGTGTTTAGGTCAGAGCGAGCCCTGCCATTCCAGCTCAGCCTCCAGCTCAGGCGTAAGCACCGCCATCCCAATACACCGGCGAGCTACCCAGTGACTGCATTGAGACACCTGCTAGACCGCAATGACCACCTACAGCCCTCGGTTACACCAGAAAGGGGAGAGGCCCACTAATCGAGGCACCACGCTCCTCACCAATTGCCTGAATCACCTGAAAGAGGAAGTCAACCAGGAGATTCGAATCCCAGTGGCGGCGGCCCACCAATCGAGGTACTGCCAAGTTTCCCAGAATGAGGTGACCAGAGGAAATGTCAGAATACATGACAGCTTTCCTTATTACAGATCGAGAAAGGCCTCTCGAGACACCACCGCACGTGCTTGACAGCCCGATGGAGACCCCAAGATGAACGCCCAACGGTAACCTAGCCTACAAAACTCGAAGGTAACAACAACTACTACAAGCAAGACATAAGTCATACCACTCTAACACAAGTGCAAGCTCAACCGGAGAGCACAGCACTACAAGAAAATCCAAGCAAGAGCGGGCAGAAAGGCCACACAGAGACTCCTTCTAGCCAGGCCACTCTTCCCCCGATACACTTGCATCCCACTCTCACACTACTCACTCCTCCTAGTGTGGAGTCCATCAAGAGGGGCTCGACCAAGAGGATCTGTTCCCCTAGATCGTCACTGACTTGATCATCGGAGTGCCCCCACCGAAAACCCCGGCCGGGTCACTAACCCCTGTTTTGCAGGTCCAGGACCACCAGATGGTGAGACAGCGAAGGGGGCGCGCTCCGACGCCAACAGCAGCTACAGGCCACGACGATCTTGGCGGCAATAATACTAAAATATTGTTAGTTTATTTAATTACATCTAGAATTATAAAATATTGTTATAACAATCTAAGATGTATCTCCTGAATAGTGTTTCAACAACTAAAATATATTAATCCAAGATTAGAATAGAATTTGAGCTATAACAATGATCGGTAATTAACTAATTTATCGCCTTAACTATTATTCACAATTGTTGTTGTTCTTTTATATTTATTGATTATGGTTTTACATATACTCTTAGCTGGTATCTTTTATTCTACAAGTATTGTTTCTTTCTCGTAACTTGTCCTTATGTTTGTGACCTTATTTTCAACATTGCATTCATGGTAGTCACGAATTCATGGGTGCATTCTTGATCCATGATAAGCATAGAAAATTAAATACTTCACATGCTTCGTACTGCCATTGATTACAATCATGTATTTTTGATTTATGAAATAATTCTATGCATCAACATGCCAGAATACAGTTATATTATAATATAAAATTATAAATATAATAATTATATAATATTTATGATATAATATTATTATATTATATTATATATTTGTTGTGATAATTTGGTTTGATACAAAATAATTGCCAGTTCATCGATTAGATCGATTTTATCTGGACCCGTCAATCAAGTCAGTGTGCCTGAAGTCTTCAGTTTGGCCCGAAGAGAATACTTATGAAGCATAAAGTTTGTCCACTTCAGTTTCATGATTAACAGTTCTTTATCTTCTGATCCATTCTGAAGGGAATAATTCCAAAGTATATAAGCTGACACTTCTTCGGCCTACTCCGAAGAGGATAGTCCAAAGATAATAGTTAAATTTATTTAGAATTTTCTCTAAGCAGAATGCGTCTGAAGCATATAAATGGTCCCTCGACCATAAGTAGTTAGAAGTTTTTCTGATCGTTATAACCATCCACATGGTCGATAGCCTCGGCTTCGATAACAAGATTTTCAATAGCCACTATTTACGGTTATGAGGAAGTTATGCTAACTCCCATAATAATAATCAGTTACACTCATGCCTATAAATACTGGTAAGAGGGGATACCTAGGAAGATTTTTTCCGACAAGTTAGAGCCAGTCCACAACTAGCTCTCTCGATGCCATCTAAACTTACTCCATTCTTTTCTATCCTTGTCCATTCTATTGTCGAAGTTCTCCATTCTATGGCCTTGACCCTTATTGACTTTAGCATCGGAGTGTCCCCTACCAAAGAAATTCCGGTCAGGAAATTTGTTTTGTAGGATTTCGTCAAGATTTCATCAAAGACGAATCGACAAGGAGATCACTTCAACCGGACCGTAAGGATTTAGTGTCAACAATATTTATAAATTTAATTTACTTAATATATTACATTAAATAATTATAATTTATTTAATTTTGTATTGATAAATATATTATATTATATTATTAATAATATAATATAATATAAATATAATATATTATTTTATATTTTATAATATAAAATATATTAAATTATATTTTATAATATAATACATAAATTTAACATTATTTAATATATTTATCTAATATATTAAATATATGATTTATTTAAATATAATTTTTTATATTAAATTTATTTATTATAATAATTTTTTTATTTTCATATAAAAATATAAAATATAATATATATATATATATAATAAATTGATAAAATATATATTTAATTTAAAATAATTTAAAATTTTAATTTTATATTTATAATATTATTATATTAAATATTATAATTATATTGTTGTCGCTCGATCGTCGTGGCCTGTAGTTGAAGACAGCCTCGGACCATGCCCTTGTCGCTCAGGATCCTGCTAGGACTCCCGGGCCTGCAAAATAGAGTTAGAGACCCGGGCCGGTGATCCCGGCGGGGGCACTCCAATGCTCAAGTCAGTGGCGATCCAGGAAAATAGATCCTCCTGGTTGAGCCCCGAAAGTGGACTCCATGCTAGGAGGAGAACTTTGTAAAATGAGAGAGTGAGTGGATCGAGAGCAGAGCCAGGGAGTGGCAGCGGAGGAGAGCCTAAGCTGGGTGGCTGTGTATGTCGAGGCCCTTTCCATGGGTTCCGGTAGCTTGGAGTGGTGGCTCTCCTGTTTACTGTCCCCTCTTGCCCGTTTGCTTGCTCGCCCCTTTGATTGACTTACCTTCTTCGAATCTTGGAGGACCCCTTTTAGCTAGGGTCATTGCGCACCGCTTACATCGGGATCTTCCCCTCACTTGCAGGCATGTGCGATGATGCCCGATGCCATGCACGAGGTGCCTTTCCCCATCCGTTCTAGGGAACAGTACCACGCGTGCTGACATTCCTTCTAGTCGCTCCATTTTGGGAAGCAAAGTAGAGCTTCGATCGGCAGGTGGACGCCCCGTGGATCTGAAGCCAGTTGACTTCCTTTTCTGAGGGGTGCAGATGGTTGGTAGGGAGTGCAGTGCCTCGATCAGGGAACTCTTTCCTTCTTGGCATAACTGGTAGCTAGGACTATCATTGTGGCCTGGCAGGCGCTTCCTTTATGGTCCTCGGGCAGCTCGCCACCCCCCAGTGAGGCGTTGACATCCTTCTACTACTGGTCTCTTTGTCTGAGGTGGAGCCGATCTGGAGAGGCGGAGCTAGACTTCGGCCACGGCGTCTCGACCCGAAGGGAGTGCAGCCGGGCGAAGGAGAGGCAGAGCTCGACTTTGGCCATGGCATCTCGACCCGAAGGGAGCGCAGCCAGGCGAAGGAGAGGCGAAGCTCGACTTTGGCCATGGCATCTCGACCTGAAGGGAGCACAACCGGGCGAAGGAGAGGCAGAGCTCAACTTCGGCCACGGCGTCTCGACCCGAAGGGAGCGCAGCTGGGCAAAGGAGACCAAAAAGAAAAAATCTAATGCGGCAGCTTCATCCGACATGGCGCCTGACTGGGTTTGACATGGGTTCCACGTCAGTGATCCTGCCACATCACTTTCCCCCCACTCCCGAGTCCCGTTGGCACACGGCACTCGGGGCGAACGGAGTAAATGCGATGCTGACGTAGAAAGGTAGAAATCCGGTGCAATAATGGCCATGACCGTCGGTGCTTCATGAGGCGATTCTCCAAACCAATGCGAGGGAGCCACGTGGGCATGTCCGAGGAGCACTTATTGTTGGCACAGAATTCAGAGCAGTCACGGTCGAAGCGAGGCATCTTATTCGCCAATTGCTGACACGTGGCGCAAATCCGACGGTGGCGATGCTGTAACGGTATAGTTAGGCATCTGGTTACTTCGAAAAGAAAGGCAGTTTTTCCCAAAACATATCTCCTTTCAAATATTGTGTGCCTACCTTCATACCAGAGCTCCTTCTCCCCCAACCATCCTTGTCCCCCATAGTTAGCCAGGTTCATCTCCTTTCGCTTCTTTCGGCTGGGTAGAGTTTTCTGTTAGGGCTAGGACCTTCCCGGACCTTGTCCATTTTCTCCCTCTTCTTTTCCACCCTTCGACTTCGTCTTCATCCTCCAAATGTCTCGCTTCGGCCCAAATTTTTGTCCTTTGACCAACCAAGCTAAGGCTGGGCCTTCTCAGCTGAGGCCGCCTTCTTCCTCCAATGAGGAGGAGGAAGAGAGACGCTTCGAGTTCAGTAGGAGGCCCACCCCATTGGGATTGTGAATAGAGAGCCTAGGGCATGTCCTCCATCTTCTCGTCCACCTGAACCCGCCCCCCAACCTTCTCGGTCGACAGGTCCCGGTGGGATCACTTTGTCGATCACTGCCGAGGAGCTCATGACCATCTGGGAGACCTATGGTGTCCTGGAGTCCATCCGGCTCTTACTCCCTCGACCAGGGAAATGGGTCACCTCCAGTGGCCCGTGCCGGATCGCCCTCTATGAAGAGATTCTCGAAGGGGGCCTTCAATTTCCTTTTCACCATTTCTTTCTCTCCGTGCAGAGCAACTATCGCCTTGTTCTTGCCCAGCTACTTCCCAATGCCATCAAGATGATTTTCTGTTTCATTGTTCTTCGCCATTTCCATGGGATTGTTGCTCGCTTCTCTCTGTTCAGGGCCTTTTTTATCTTGAAATGCCACCCTTCCGAGAAGGGGTGGTGGTCTATCTCCTCCCGCCTTAAGGGCATCAAATTCGAGCTCCCCTCTTCCATCAAAGGATGGAAGAGTAAATATTTCTTTGCCTCGGTCGAGGAGGTCGACTGGGTTTGGAGCGACCCAGATCGGTCCCCTAATCGAAATTCAGCGATCGAAGTGGCTGATTGGGAGATCTACGACCAGCTCCATGCTGACCAGGTTCCTTCCCTTGAGGTTCTGTTATCAGAGTAGAACCTCTTCGATGCCGGGGTCAGCCCAATACGAGAGTTGGATGAGTTCGACTCAAGCTTTATCTCCTCGTGCTTTTTTTTTGGTTTCCCGAGCTTGGAGTTAACATATTCCTTCTGTGTGCAGGCATGAAGTTCTCCTTTGATGACCTCCTTGCACTCACCCGAAAGAGGGGTCCACCGGTAGGGATAATTGAGTCCCCCTCAAAGAGAGCCCGCGAAGAGAGCGGCGCGGGGACTGCTCCTACTACGCCAGCCGAGTCGAGCATGAGGAGGGCAGAACCCAACCTCGAGCAGGGCAGAAGGGAGGTTGGGCCTACTCCCGAGCTGAGTAGGAGGGCCGTTGAGCCCACTCCCGAGCCACCACGGCGATGCGATCCGCTCCCGGCCCAAGAGCCCGAGGTGGTCGTCCGGGCCAGGTCTGCTGTCGCTGTTGCTGCGGTGGCATCTCTTCCCCTAGAGATAGTCGAGGTCGAGGGGGATGAAGAGCCGGGGAGAGCAGAGCCGGCATCGACTACGCCGTCTAGAGTGGCGTCGAGCTCCCACCGTGCCCCAAAGCTTCCTCAACAGGAGGAGCGGATGACTCCTCATCGATGGCAAACAAGAGGGAGAAGGACTACCGCCGGGTGCCTTTCAAGCTAGCGCCAAATGTTTCCCTGGTTCGGGATCAAAATCTTGTCGAGCACATGATGGATTTTGCCATCCAGTCATGCGATCGGCAGGAGAAGGCGGGGAAGCTCCTGGGCAACGCCATCAGCAGCACCTTCCCCCAACTCTTCTCGGTAAGTGCTCCTTTCCTTCACTTTGCTTCATTTCTTCCTTCACGTCTGTGGCTGACGTTTTCTTTAGTGCAGCTCGGCGCTGAACTCCTTTATCCGAGACTGCTGCAAAAACTGGGCCAAGAAGGACATGCAGCAGGGAGGAGAGCTCAAGTCCCTAAGGGCCGAAGTGAGGCAGAAAAATGATGAGGCATGAAAGGCACATAAAGTAGCTCGAGGAGAGCTTGGACCGGGAGAGGAGCCGGTCCAAGAGCAGAGCGAAAGAGCTCAAGGCCAAGGAGGCCAGGCTGAAAGAGCTCAGCACCGAAGCTGCCCAGGAGAAGGAACATGCCCGGTCTCTTTTGGCAGAACTGAGGGCGGAGAAGGAGAGGGCAACCGTCGCCAAGAAGAAAGTCGTCGCTACTGAGAAGAAGGCCGCGAGCGTAGAAGAGAAGGCCACTGCGATAGTCAGCTCGACAGAGGTTGCAAGGAAAAACGCCGCCGAGGCGGTCCACCAGGCTAAGGTCGTTGGGAAGGGGGCCGATGAGGTGGTGGCAAGATACAAAGCCTTCGAGGAGTTCGCCGCCGAGTTTCGCGAAGTGGCGACAGACTCCTTTCTTAAGGGGTTCATGTACCTCCGATCCAAGGTGAAGGGTGTTATCCCGGACAAGAGCCGGAGCCTGCTTGGATACCCTGGTGCTCCGGGTGCAAGCCCAACACCTGACTCGGGTAAGGCAGAGGAGCAAGCTACTGCTGCCGAGCCAGCATTGCCGATGGGTGGTCGCCGAAGAGGAAGCCCTGCTGCCGGAGGCCCTAGAAGGTGATGCCCCACCCATGCGCCATCCCGAGAAGGAGCCGGCCGAATAGTTTAGGAGCACAACGTAACTTTTCTCCTCTTTGTTTATGATCTGGGCTGCCCGGCATGTTGGGGCCCAGTGACATTGTACTAATTTACCCAATATCAATGAAACTCTTGTTTAATCATCTTGACTTGTGTTTTTTCTTTCTCTTTTTATTTTTGTGTCAATATTCCCTTCACTTCTCGACTGCCTGGGTGCACGTACTTGTGCAGGCACCTAGCCTTGAAGTACCAAGCATCCAGGTCCTCCTCTACCAAGTCCCGAATGCACGAGGAGGTTAGGAAGAAGTTCTCAGCTTGTGAAGTCATTCCCACCTCACGGGCAAAGTGGTTGTAGGGCTCTGATCACTTTGCTTTAGGAGGTCTATTCGATCTTGGCTGGGAACAGCTCTAGGTGTGCAAGGCAAAGCCGATCCCTGGTGTTGCACTTGTTGGACCTGCCAGGTGACTGCCATGTGCCGGGCTTCAAGAGATTCCGGGCTTAAGAGCCGTATTATGAGTCAGGCGATAGATGGCAAACTTCTTAGGAGTTCTGCTGACATCTCCAGACTGTGAGCACGGTGCCGGGCTTCAGGAGTTTCCAGTCTTGAGAGCCATACTGTGAGTCAAGCGGTAGATGGCAGACTTCTTGGGAGTTTTACTAACATCTCCGCTGTGAGCATGGTGATGGGCTTCAGGAGTTTCCAGTCTTGAGAGCCGTACTGTGAGTCAGGCGATAGATGGCGGACTTCTTGGGAGTTCTGCTGACATCTTCGGACTATGAGCACGGTGTCGAGCTTTAGGAGTTTCCAGTCTTGAGAGCCGTAGTATGAGTTAGGTGGTGATGGCAGACTTCTTGGGAGTTCCACTGATATCTTTGGACTGTGAGCACGATACCGATTTTTAGGAGTTTCCGGTCTTGAGAGCCATACCGTGAGTCAAGCAGTAGATGGTGGACTTCTTGGGAGTTCTGCTCACATCTCCGGACTGTGAGCATGGTGCCAGGCTTTAGGAGTTTTCGGTCTTGAGAGCCGTATTGTGAGTCAGGCGATAGATAGTGGACTTCTTGGGAGTTCCGCTAACATCTCCGGACTGTGAGCACAGTGCCGAGCTTCAGGAGTTTCCAGTCTTGAGAGCCATACTGTGAGTCAGGTGGTAGATGGCGGACTTCTTGGGAGTTCCGTTGACATTTTTGGACTGTGAGCATGGTACCGGGCTTCAGGAGTTTCCGGTCTTTAGAGCTGTACTGTGAGTCAGGTGGTAGATGGCAGACTTCTTGGGAGTTCCGCTGACATCTCCGGACTGTGAGCATGATGCCGGGCTTCAGGAGTTTCCAGTCTTGAGAGATGTACTGTGAGTCAGACGGTAGATGGCGGACTTCTTGGGAGTTTCGCTGACATCTCCGGACTATGAGCACGGTGCCGGGCTTCAGGAGTTTTCGATCTTGAGTGCCAGAGGGCTGGGCCCCGGGTTTTCATGCCAGAGGTTTGGACTCTGGGCTTTCATGCCGAAGGTCTGGACTCCGGGCTTTCATGCCAGAGGGCTAGACTTCGAGCTTGAGCATGCCAGACCTAGGCCATGCAACGATGTCCCTGCAAGGCAAGAGTGATTTGCACAAAGAGGATCTTTATTATTAGTGGGGGAAAGCCTTACATCACTGATAGTACATTCTCAGGTTACAAGCATTCCATGTCCGCGGGAATCTGGCACCGTCCAGCTCCGTTAGGTAGTAGGCTCCATGAGGAAGAGCTTTGACCACCTTATAGGGGCCCTCCCAGTTAGGTGGAAGCTTGCTGCACTCTCGGGGTTGGGAGGCCTTAGCTCGATGCAGCACCAGGTCGCCAGGGCAGAAGACCTTCGGCTTCACCCGTGCATTGTAGTATCGAGCCACTCACTACCGGTAAGCCACCATCTAGAGTCGACCCTTGTCTCTGGTTTCTTCGAGGAGGTCCAAGTTGAGAAAAAGGCGGGCCAGATTCTCTGCTTCATCGTACTGTTGTACCAGCAATGTGGGCACATCGAGTTCAACCGGGATAACGGCCTCTGCACTGAAGACAAGGCTGAAAGGCATCTCATCCGTGGCCATCCTGGGTGTTGTGTGGTAGGCCCAAAGTAATAGGGAACAGATGGGTAGGATCGTTGGTGAGCCTAGAAGTCACCTAAATTAGGGTACTATTTTTTTTTGATATTTTTTTTTCTAGGGATGGCGAAGGAATAGTGGTGATGGAGGACAGGGATCTGAATCTCATGGACTTTGGGACTCACCCTGATGAAGAGACCTCTCATCTCTAAGGCATTACACCCTCCTCGATACTTGGAGGTGCTAGGTTAAATTTCAAAGGTCATGAGGGGTTAAAGAAAATGGGTTGGGAAGGAGGATAACTAGGGCCTCATGCCCATGCCCGAAGGCAAGAAGAATCACTCTTCTAAAAACTCAATTTTTTTCTCCAAAAACTTTTTTTTACAAAGGACTGAGGGTGGTATTTATAGACCTGTCCAACCCTCGTTTGAATTTGAATACAGGATAAAAAGATAGAGATGACTCAAATTCAAATACAAGATAGGATAAGATAAGCCTATCCAAATCTCAATCCTAACCAACCAAATCCTAATTCAAATTCAAATAAAAGATAAATCCTAAATTTATTCGGGATATGCTTCGAGATTCACATGCACTAAGATTCGTGCTTGCTCTGAGATCCATGATGGTGAAGTTCCCATCATTCCCCTGAGATGGGGAGAACTCGACTCTGTCGAGTCAGGATCAACGGGGAGCTTTGATGAACCCATCCAAAGGCTCTGCTTTGAGATCCATGTAGCTCTGAAATCGTGCAGCTCTGGAAACTATCCGAAATTATTTTTTTCTCCATTTTTTTTTCATCATTTTTTTCTCTCCTTTTTAATATTTTTTTCTTTATTTCCAGCCTAATCCTGAAGTTGGTGAAATCGACCAGAGGAAACGACTTCACTTTGAGGAATGTGCGCCCTTGAAGTCGGCAGAGAAAGCCAATTTACCTTTCACGTTCGTGCACACGCGACTCCTTCTCTGTGGACCGACGGACCATGGAACAGAGGAGGGACTTCGGCGGGCTCTCACCGGTGATGGTGCTGGACTGATGGCGGTGGCACATGGAGACGGTGGTGCGATAACAAGGGGCATCGGTCATTGATTGCTGGCAATGGGAAGATGTTAACGCTGATCGGACGAGCTCTTCTTGGAAGGGATGACCCTATTGATGGTGGCACGGAGGTTGTGGGCTGGTAGCAGGGAGGCACGCTCGGTTCGGGCATGACTTCCGTGGAGAGGAGATCGGGAGCTGTTGATGGTGTCGCGGCGGACCGGAGAAGGAGATCCAGCGATGGGAGGACCGGAGGGGTAAAGTTGATGACGGTGGCAGAGCAGCAGCAGAATGGGCGTCTGGACGTGACTGAGGGGCGTAGCAGGGAGGAAAGGCTCTGCATCAGGTGGAATCCCGATGGGCAGTAGCGGAGAGGGCGGTGGCGTGGCGGATGAAGTCGACGGGGCGGAGTAGTGCAGGTGGCTGGGCGATCGATGCCGATGGCGGTGGCTGTGAGTGCGGGGAGAGGTGGGTGGGGATGACAGGAGGTGTTGGCTGTGGCGGAGGGTTGGGTGGGCGGGGTGGGGGGATGAGTTGAGAGCGGGGGGTGGGGGTGGGAGGGTTGAGGGGGGTGAGGCGGGGGGGTGTGAAGGGAGCTGGGCTGGCTCGTGGTGGCGCGTGGGTGGTGAGGTTGGGAGGAGATGGATGAGGAGGCGGGACGATGGCGCACTGGGCAGACTCTGGCGATCGGTGGGGCGGATGACTGGGCAGCGATGCTCACCGACGGCGATGATGAGGATGGCGACGTGCGATGAGGGAGCGGCTGACGGCGATGGCGAAGACTCCGGATCTCTGAACGTGGAGGCGGATGATGAGCGGCGATGCTCACCGACCGATGCTGGCTGGGGCGACGAGGACCGTCAGTGCTGGTGCTCAGCGGAGATCTCCTCCATGGCACGAAGCGCAGGCTCTCTGGTGATCGGTCCCTCTCTTTCATCGTGCTCCTTCTTGGTTCCTTCTTTCTGATATGGAGGCGAGGAGGCGGGTGGGGCAGGTGATGCAGAACGAAAGCTCTGATACCAAAATTGATGCAGAACAAAAAAGATGATGCGATGCGGAAGTAAATTAAAATTAATGTATTTATTTATTTATTTATTTTTATATATATTTTCAGAAGTCGGCTTTGACTCAAAGGAAAGTTAAACTAAATTGAAAGAAACTATATAATAATTGAAAGCACAATTCAAAGAAACTAGATTATCAGAGTAGTTCAGAAGTAAAGGATCGCTGGGGGTTGAGAAACTCCCAGACCTAGGGTTTCGCTCTGATCTTTCAACATGATAGAAATAAAGAGAAGGGAAGGGATGTTATGCAGGCAGTGATCTTCACAGAGTTTGGTGGAAGGACTCTCTCGAGCAGATTGTTGGATCCTCGGATTCGGATATCTTCGCAATGGATCCTCCAATACTGGTCCTTTGGCAGGGTTAGCTTCTCCTGAACTCATGATCTTGGAAGAAGAAGAACAAGTAAAGGAACCGAATACTCAAAGAAAGGATTTACCATATAAGAAGAACTTGAAAATTGATGTTGCTGAAATCCTGATTCTCCTGGATGCTGATCTGACTTCCTCTGGGATTTGCTCTATATTCGAAGTAGCTGATCTGGACCCAGATGCTGGTGGTCGGCCTCTACTTGGAAGAGAGGGGCCGTGAGATGATGAGGTAGATTAGGGTTTGGATGATTGGTGGAATGAAGAAGATGATGGGCGGCTAGGGTTTGGAATTGAAGTGGCTAACCTAGGGTTTTAGTAGGGTTTGGAGATCTCACACCTCCTCAAGGTTCCTGTGGAACCCGGAATCACTCCCTCATGGAGCTCAACACTTGCATACAAGTGCGGAAGAGAGAAACACAAAGTTGCTCACAAAGAAATTGATTTCATTCATCATTAAATTCAAGAGTTACATAGAGTTGAATATATAGACATAACAAAGAAATAAAATTTTATACATTTCCCATGTGGGACTAATAGGACTAACCCACACTTTAGGCATCAAATTCTCTTCCCAAGACTCCTTCCATGAGTGGGCAGCCCAAAAACTCCAAGAAAACTTGAAAATCAGCTCCAAATGGCAGGTTATGGGGGTGTCTCCTAGTATCTCTCCATGAATCAAAGATTTTCCCTTCATGGTTTGGCTCATTTGGACACCTCCTAGTCTTGCTCCACAAGTTTAGGCTTCTTCCTTTCATGGCTTTGGCACTTTTGGAAACACTGAGGAAACTGAATTTGGGAATCCTCCTTCAAGAATTCCTCCCCTTTTAAGACTTGCTCTCTTCCCTTTTATAACATGGATTTTTATGGAACATTGTGGGGCACCTCCTTGATCCTCTCTTCAAGAAAAATTCTTGCCATCCTGGCTTGGGGTTATCTGGAAAGAAAAATGGCTCCACCTTGGATGGAGGTATCTTGATGGATTTCTCTCAAGTGGTGCAAGAAAAAAAAGGAACTTACTTCTTGTGGTGTAGGGACCAAAGACACGGATGGAAATGTGGCGCCTCCTGGACTCTGGAGTGTGATGGGAGTGTGGCGCCCACTTGCTTTGGCTTGGGAGAATAAAATGTGGCACCTGGACCTTGACTTGATTGAAAAAAAGTGGCACCAACCTGGAGAAGACTAGACCACTACTAGGACTTGTACTGAGTCAATATGATCAACAATTTAAATTGCAGGGAAATACAGACTCAAGACTAAAATTGAGTTGACCAATGTCAACCCTTATTACAAAACCAGAAAAATCCTAATTCTTCGGGCAAGGTCAATAAGAGATCCAGATGGAGCCCCTGAAGTCTTCTTTGAGTCTGGTGCCCGCACCAGCAGGGAATGGAAGATACCAGGACGTGGCCGATGGCGCCGTGGGGAAAAAAGAAGAGGAAAGGTGGGGAACTGATTGGAACTTAGAGTTAGAGAGGCAGAGGGGGGGGGGAGGGGGGCTCGATCTTGGCGATTGGCTATTTCTGGTTGCAGGCAGGATGGGGGATGGTGGCCGATAAGGAGCAGGGAGGATTCGCGGGGAGGCGACCAAGGGGCGCTGGACCGGATGGAGATGGAGGACGGGATGATGAGGGCTGGGAGAGGAAGGGAATCTGGGTATCCTAACTTTTCTGGGCTTTGATACCAAAAAATTGATGGGGGATAGATGGAGGATCGTTGGTGAGCCTAGAAGTCACCTAAATTAGGGTACTATTTTTTTTGGTATTTTTTTTTCTAGGGATGGCGAAGGAATAGTGGGGATGGAGGACAGGGATCTGGATCTCATGGGACTTTGGGACACCCTAACGAAAAGGGACCTCTCATCTCTAAGGCATTACACCTCCTCGATACTTGGAGGCGCTAGGTTGAATTTCAAAGGTCATGAGGGGTAAAGAAAATGGGTTGGAAGGGGATAACTAGGGCCTCATGCCCATGCCCGAAGGCAAGAAGAATCACTCTTCTAAAATGTAATTTTTTTCTCAAAAAAAATTTTTTTTATAAAGGACTGAGGGTGATATTAGACCTATCCAACCCTCGTTTGAATTTGAATATAGGATAAAAAGATAGAGATGATTTTAAATTCAAATACAAGATAGGATAAGATAAGCCTATCCATATCTCAATCATAAAAACCAAATTTAATTCAAATTTTAAATAAAAGATAAATCCTAAATTTATTCGGATATGCCCGAGATTCGTGCGCTCCAAGATTCGTGCTTGCTCCAAGATCCGTGCTGGTGAAAGTCCCCATCACAAAGAACACTGGAGAGTTCTTCTGTACACCTATCCTTGGCCCGGTCTAGCCTGGTTCTGAGTCCTTGAAGGATAGTCTGGTTAGCCATCTCGGCATCTCCGTTGGTCTGGGGTGAGCCACCGAGGTGAATCGATGTAGAATGCCAAGCTCGGCACAGAATTATTCAAACTCCTGGTTGTCGAACTGCCGCCCATTGTCAGTGATGATGCTGTGGGGGAGCTCGAAGCGACAGATGATCAACTTCCAGAAGAAGTGGCGGACCTTGGCTTCAGTGATCCGTGCTAGTGGCTCCGCTTCTACCAATTGGTGAAGTAGTCAATAGCCACTATCAAGAAATTCCGTTGCTCTGATGCTGGAGGGAATGGACCTAGGATGTCCATTCCCTACCAGATAAATGGCCAAGGCACGGAGAGTTGGGACAGCGGTGATAGTGATGCTGTATGTGGGCGTGGCGCTGTAGTGGTCGCATTTCCTTACGAAGTCGACGGTGTCCTCCTTCATGGTCTCCTAGTAGTATCCTTGGCAGAGGGCCTTGTACGCAAGCATCCTCCCTTCGACTTGATTCCCGTAGAGGCCTTCGTGTATCTCTTGGAGTACGGAAGGCGCCTTCGCAGGCCTCAGGCACTTTAGGAGTGGATAGGAGTAGGATCGACGCGTTAGAGCTGTCCTTTCATTAGGACGATCCCCGAGGCCTTCTTCTCGACAAGGCTGACCTCTGTGTGGTCTTCTGGTAAGGTATCGTTGATATTGTATCTGACATACTTGTTCATCCAGCTCGGCTCCGGGGTGACTTGCTGCACCTCTCCGGGAGCTTCGTAGCTCGAACTTTCAAGGTACTCGATGTGGGCATGCCCCAGTGACGAATTCAATAAGGTCGCTAGTCTTGACAGCGTGTCGGCGCGAGCATTCTCTCTACAAGGGATGTGGGAGATG
The DNA here is from genome assembly GCA_021397845.1 of Areca catechu. Taxonomy (NCBI): domain Eukaryota; kingdom Viridiplantae; phylum Streptophyta; class Magnoliopsida; order Arecales; family Arecaceae; genus Areca; species Areca catechu. Next base: position 132,631,957 of record CM038049.1, read on the forward strand.
ATGAAGTGCCAGAAACTCGTCATGCTCGAGTGGACCCATTCCAAGTACTTCATCATATGGGGATCTCTGGCTCCATAGTCCTCGGAGACCTGTCCGGCCACCAGCTGAGAGTTGGTGAAGACTTTCAAGCTTTGTACACCCTGCTCGCAAGAGACCTTTAAGCCCACGAGGAGTGCCTCGTACTCTGCCTGGTTATTTGTAGCGGCGAACTTGAAGCAGAGTGCACATTCAGCTACAACCTCGTCACTATTGGTGAGGATGAGGCTTGCTTCACTCTTGCCTGCGTTGGACGCACCGTCGACGTGGAGGATCCAAGACTCCTTCTCAACCTGATGCGTCGGGTTGGTTTGTCTGCTCTGGCTCTTTGGCAAGTCCCATGCACTCGACTAGGAAGTCGGGCAGCACTTGGGCCTTCTAAAATGACCTTGGTTGGTATACAATGTCAAACTCGCTGAGCTTCAATGCCTTACGTGGCAAAACATCAACAATGTGGTCGGGACGATTGAGCACTGCCCTCAGGGGTTGGTCAGTTAGGACCACGATCGGATGTGCTTGGAAGTATAGCCTGAGATGTTGGGCAGACATGATAAAGCAAAAATTAGCATTTCAGATATGGTGTACTTGATCTTCACATCCCGGAGGATTTTGCTGGCATAGTACACCGGCTTCTAGGAACCGTCTTGATCCATGCAGACAAGAACTGAACTGACGACCCCTGGGGTGACCACCAGGTAAGTAGGAGTTCTTCTCCCTCAGCCGGCCTAGAGAGCAGTGGTGGTGACGCCATGTTGCCCAGAGATGATGCAACCCAAGAGGGGGGGTGAATTGGGTTTTATAAAACTTTCAAACTATTTGCAATAAACTAAAGTAAGTATGTGCTCGATCAATTCAATGTTTGTGTTTTGGCAATATATTTGTGTGCTTCAAAATAATATGCAATAGAATTAATAAAGTAAATGCACAAGAGTAAATAAGCACTAAAGAAGCAAGCACAAAACAAAATATATAGTGGTTCGGTGCACTCCAAGGCACCTACATCCACTCCCCAAGATCCCCTTGGAAATTCACTATAATCTCAACCGATTACAGCCGATTAGTTTATTGGGCTCACTAATCAAAAGTTGACTTGTTTTCACAAGGCTCACAAGTCAAAACCTCACTTGGTTTTACGGGCTAACCAAGAACCTAAATAGTTTTAAGGCTCACCACCAACATCCCTTGGTTTTGCAGGTTAACCAAGAACCTAATTGGTTTTCTAAGGCTAACCAATAACCTCCCTTGGTTTTCTGGGCTAACCAAGAGCCTAATTAGTTTTCAAGGCTAACCAACAACCTCCTTGGTTTTCCAATAGGCTAACCAAAAACCTTTACAACAAGAATAAGAATGAAAGTAACGAATACAATAAAGCTTTCTAAAATAAAGCAAATATCTCTTTGAAGATCTTAGATGATGTTGAAGAAGCTTGTCTTCAATTTGTTGAAGCCTTTGAATGAAGCTTGATGTTGTAGACTTGGAAGCTCTCTTTGAAATTGGATGCTTGAAGGCTCAACTCTCTCAAAATATGAATCCTTAAGATGTATGGAACTTTTCTTTTCAAAGCATTATCTTCCCATTTGATTTATGTTGATTTATAGCTCTCCAAACCTTAAATGACCGTTAGAGACCGTTGGAGAAGAAAAACTAGCCATTACAAATATTTTGGAAAAGTTCTGTTCTTCAAAAAACTAGCCATTGCAGAGTTGTCGTCCGTTCAGGTGTCGACACTTCAGGTCATGTATCGATACATAGGGTCAACACTTGGAGTAGTGAGTCGATACTTGATTAAAAATATATTTTGAAGTCTTCTGTTCTGCACTGGTGAGTTGACACTTTATTGGTGAGTGACACATTGAGTCCGTGAGTCGACACTTGACCAAACCCTGAAATTATCTCGTTGTCTTCTGTTTGGTCTTAGGCCTTGAGTCAACACTTCACTGTTCATGTGTCGACACTTTGAGTCGACACTTAATTTCCATGTATCGACACTTCAGCATGCCGGATGAAAAAATTTTCTGCATATCAGTCCATGTGTTGACACTTCCATGTGTCGACACTTTTATGTGTCGATACATTTATGTGTCAACCATGACTTGACCAGTGTCAAAACTTGTCCAAATTTAATATTTGAGTCCTTCAAGATCTTCAATATATGTTCCAAGGTCCATAACTTGAAATTTCATAGCTTCTTCAACTGAATGACAGTCTTTTCAATCTTTCAAATTTAATGAGCACCTAAAACTGATAAACACTTTTAACATGCATTATTACTCATATATATTTAAATGCTTTGTCAATCATCAAAATCAATACCATAGTCAACATGCCAAGAAGTCTTTAAGCTCCTCAAAGGTTGCTTTGCATTCCTCGGTCCAGGTGAAGTCGTGCGTCTTGTGCGGCGCCTTGAAGAAAGGGAGACAGCGGTCCACCAACCTCAAGATGAACCGGCTCAGTGCTGCGATCCGACTCATCAGGGCTGGACTTGCTTCTTTGAGATGGGATGCTCCATGTCGACAATTGCCTGTACCTTCTCTGGGTTCGCCTCGATTCCTCTCTAGGTCACCATGAAGCCAAGGAACTTTCCTACTGCTACATCGAAGGCGCACTTCGCTGGGTTCAGCTTCATCTTATACTGTTGCCCAGAAATGGAGCCCAAGAGGGGGGGGGGTGAATGGGGTCTTTAAAAATTTAACACAATAAAGTGAAGGTCTAGTGGTGCTTGTGAGCAATAATAAATTAGATGCAAGATGATAGCAATTAATAAAGAATACAAGAGGAAAAGAGCAATCACACACAAACACAAGGTTTATAGTGGTTCGGTGCAAACCTAGCACCTACATCCACTCCCCAAGCCACCCTTGGGAATTCCACTATAATCCACACCAGATTACAGTTGACTTGTTTTTCACAAGGCTCACAAGTCAAAACCTAAGTGGTTTTATCACCTAGGCTCACCAACAAACCTAAATACTTGTTTTGTCTTCGGGCTCACAAGTTAACCCTAGTTGGTTTTAACACTTTGGCTCACCAACAAACCACAATAACCTTCTTTCAAGACACCTTGAAAGCAAGGTTAAAGCACAATAAAACAGATATAAAATTTAAAAGCTACAACAAACTCTCTTCAAGAGTAGATTGGAATCTTGAAGCCCAAAGGATGCTTTGACTTCACTCTTCTTCAAGTTGCCTCCTTTTGGAATGTAGTAAAGTTGAGCTAGTAGGCCTTTTCAGTGGAATCAAGCTAGAAGAGGCTTTTGATTTGAAGTTTGGAGAGAATTTTGGCTTTTTTTTTGGCTTTTGAGTGGACTTGAATGCTCTTGAATAGACTTCTCTCTTTTTCTTTTTTATTCTTCACTTCTCTTCACATCTCTTTATTTAAAATGAGGTTGGTGGAGATTTAATACACAAAAAACCTTCTAAAAATGGTTTGTGACCGTTGGAGCATTGGAAATAGCCGTTTGAAGCTAGAAAACCAGTTTCTGCAAGCCAGAAAAATATATCCGTTAGAGCTGTCATGCTGCAAGTGTCGACACTTGCTTCAGGTGTCTTGACTGGGAGTCGATACTTGAACATTCAAGTGTTGACACTGATGCACAGGTGTCGACACTTGACACAAAATCCTTGAACCAACAAAGTTCTGTATTTTCAAAAATCTCATGCATTGAGTCGACACGTGGAACATAAGTGTCGACAGAGTCGACACTTGAACATTCAAGTGTGTGTTCAAGTGTCGACACTTGATGCACATGTGTCGACACTTGACACAAAAATCCTTGAACCAACAAAGTTCTGTATTTTCAAAAATCTCAGGCATTGAGTCGACACTTGGAACATAAGTGTCGATACTTGGTGTCGACACTTGAATATAGGTGTCGACACTTGGCGTGCTAAGGATTTTTGTCCGTGCCAAATGCTGAAGTGTCGACACTTGACTGTCCAGGTGTCGACACTTGAGACTGAAAACATCCAGATTCAAGTGTAAAAGCCTCAAAATCAAAAATAAAGTTCATAAATGCATAAACACATAATAGTTAAGCAATTATAAGCCCTTTTCAATGAAGTGGATGCCCGAATATGTGAAAATTGCTCCGTGCCATTGCGTGCCATACACCATAAGTTTTGGAATTTTGAGGTGCTTTCTTCCTGAAAACTTACAACTTGAAATCCTCATTAGAATACAATATGTACTCAATGTTTTGTTATTCATCAAAATCACTGGGTGGAGCCAACAATCTTCCCCTTTTTGATGATGACAAAACCTTGAGAAAAAGAGAAAATATAGTTCAAACTTTAACCATAGAATTTATATACATGAATTTAATCCCAGTAGAGGCAACAACTTTATAGATAGGAGAAAACAATCTCCCCCTTAATTAGATACTTCTTATTAAGGTAAATTAAGGTAAACTTCAAAGATTCTCTTGCAAGGTGAAATCAATATAATCAATATAATACACCTTTTTTCATAAAATCAAATACTTGTTCTCCATAAAATTAAAATCATTACTTGTTCTCAATAAGATAAAATCATTACTTGTTCTCCCCTTTTTGTCAATCATAAGAAAAGGGAATAACCTCCCCCTCACAATTAGCATGGATACAAAAAGAGTATATAAAGAGTATCAGAGCTAAAGAATGATAAACTGAAGCACAAAATTTTCAAGATAACAAGGTACTGAACAAAAACACATATATATATGAGATAAATTTTTAGTACAAAAGAGCTGAAACATACATATATAAATAGAGTCAGTCAAGTATCAAACATACAAAACAAGATCTGAAATAGACATCTGTGAGGCTAATCCTCATCAGATGGAACATCAAGACTGAAAGGAGCACTAATCCTAGATCTGGTGGCTAAAACCCTAGGAGGTGCTAAAGCTCTAAGACTCCTGGTACGGCCGACAGGGCCAAAAGCGGGTACAACCCTAGAAGATCTGGTAGAAGGAGGTGAAAGACGATCAGCTGGCTCAATAGGATCCGGAACGAAGTCAACTAGTGCAGTAGAAGGAGTAGGTGTGGTAGGAGGATCTCGACTGACCACCTCATAAGCATCAGCTCCGCCTATACTGTCGCTGTCAGTGCCCACTACCTCAGTGGCTCGGTCAATATCCTGATCACCTCTGTCAGCAAAATCAGCATGGTCGCTCTGGTGATCGCCGCCGTCATCATCATCATCATCATCATCATCATCATCATCAGACCGAGCAAGTGCAGGTGCAGCAGGAGGTATAAGTGATCTCAGTAGACTCTCAAGGCGTGTAAATCCCTCCTCCATGGATCTGCGAATCTCAGCATGCTCCGAGGTAGTCTGTGCTCGTAGAAGCTCGACCTCGCTACGCAGCTGAGTCACCTCACCTCTGATCTGTGTGAACTGTGCTCTGGCATGCTCCTCAAAAGATAATCCGGTAGATGGAGGTGGAGGAGCTGAAGCGTCAGGCGACAGGTGCTCTGCCTGTGTCGATGGCATATCTACTGGAGGAAGAACTGCTGGCTCAGATGGTCCAGCCTCAGCCTCTCGAATCACATCCTCCTCATCTGGCTCCTGGCCAGACTCTCTCTGAACCCATCGACCTCCAACCATCCTGAATCCCATTCGGTGCAGTGACCTCTCATCATATACATCCGTGTGTAGTATCTCTTTGGGGATCTCCCTCTCCAATGATACTCCACAAGCTCTGAAAAGATGGGTCAGTGCCATCCCGTATGGCAAACAGTGTCGGCGCTGAGTGGCAGCATCATGCATCTGTGAAAGCATCAAGGCGGGTATATCAATATGTCTCATCTCGATCAGACTGGTCATCAACATGAGCTCTCTCTCGGTGATGAAATCGAATCTGCCGGTCTTTGGTAAAAGGATCCGTGCGGTAATGTGGTGCAGCAGTCGCATCTCTAAAGATAACTGGTTCACCGGTAACCACTGAGATACCGCAGGAACACTCCTCTCGCTCAAGGATGCATCTGAAAGCCCGCACAGACCTCCTCTCCGGTATCTCCCATACTCGGCTCAGTAGCTCATCAGTCAAAGAAATCTGTGTACCCCTGACGGATGTCGTCCATAAAAGTCATCGACAGTCCAGTGCACCGTAGAACTCCCTCACCAGGTAAGGATAGTATCTCTCCTGCATGGTGCAGAAGGGTACTAGCCTGCATCTGTTAGTATCTCCCTAATGCCAAAGTGGTGCCTGTCGAAACACTGAAGATCAACTCTCCTCCCTGAAGCTACAGACTTCCCTGCCATCCTCTCTGCAGGGGGGAGCTCGGAGTGGCTGTACTGCTCTGCTGTGCGGGATCAAATCTGGCCTTCGACCTCCTCTCAGTATCCTGACTAGGCCTCGCCCTAACTGCAAGTCTGTTCCTAGGACCCATATCAGCCAACTGACCAGGAAGAATGAAGAAGGGTTTTGAACAAAGGACTGGCTATAGGTTGAGATTAGAGTTCAGATAGGTTTCGAAAACCATAATCAAAAAGTTTTGATCAAATGACAAGATTTTTGAGCAAAATTTGTAGGAAAAATTTGTGTTAGGTGGAACACATTTGAATCCCAAAAAGAATTATTTTTGTAAGGTCTAAAAATCAAAAACCAAGGGATTGGGTTTTAATCACTTAGGGTTTTTGCAAATAGGCGAAAATGTTGCAAATGTGTTACTAAAAACCCTTCTAAATCATCAATAAAAGGATTTAGTACGCTTAAATTAGATGAAAACCCATTTTTTTTGTCAAAATTGATGAAACAGTGATTTTTGTGAAAAAGGGTTGAAAAACGCCCAAAAGATGAGGGAAATCCGAGAAAAAACAAATCTAAAACATGATTCCCTCAAATGGAGTTTTAGAAATTCACTAAAACACGCAAAAATCCGGTTAGATTCAAGAAAAATGTTCGAAAAACCTAAAACATGATTGTTTGTTTGAAAACAATAAAATAAAAAACATAGAAAAATAAAAATGAAATTAGAGAGGGAAAATACCTGATTTGTGAATGATTGAGGGGTGAAAGGACGGATTTGGACAGGGGGACCACTGTTCCAAGAAATTTGGGAAAAGAAAATTTTCAAAAAACCCTTTGTTCAGTCCGTTTAAAACAGTTCAGATTCACAAGTGTCGATACTTCGGATTTGTCAAGTGTCGACACTTGGTCAGGTGTCGACACTTGATACTTTCCAAGTGTCGACACTTGGCCAAGAAAATTCGAGAAATTCCGAAAAAAATAAGAAAAATTTTGACAAAATTCTTGGGTTTTAAACAATAGGTTTTGAGCTTTAGGACTTAGGTAAAATGATACTAAGAGAGTCCTAGGAGAATGGATCAATGTTACCTAATTATCTTCTAATCAAACAGAACCTATCCTCACTCAAAGGCTTTGTAAACACATCAGCTAACTGATCATTAGTACAGACAAAATCAAGAATTACATTAGAGTTTTGTACATGATCTCTTATAAAATGATGTTTTATTTCAATGTATTTACTTCTTGAATGTTGCACAGGATTTTAGATAGGTTGATTGCACTAGTATTGTCACATCTTATGGGTGTCTTAGTTAGTTTAATGCCAAAATCTTCGAGTTGTTGTTTGATCCAGAGGATTTGAGCACAACAGCTCCCAGCTGCTATATATTCGGCTTCTGCCGTAGATAGAGCAACTGAGTTCTGTTTCTTGCTACTCCAGGAGATCAAATTTACTCCAAGAAACTGACAGGTTCCACTAGTACTTTTACGATCAAGTTTACACCCAGTAAAATCAGCATCAGAATAAGCAATTAAATCAAATGAAGATTCTCTAGAGTACCATAAACCACTTCCAATTGTGCCAGATAGATATCTAAGTATGCGTTTAATAGCCAAAAGATGAGACTCTTTAGGATTGGACTGATATCTAGCACACATACAGACACTAAACATAATATCTGGCCTACTGGCAGTAAGATATAATAATGAACCAATCATGCCACGATATAATTTTTGGTCTATTGACTTACCTGATTCATCCTTGTCAAATCTACATGTGGAGCTCATAGAGGTACCTAATGGCTTAGTGTTCTCCATCCCAAGCTTCTTGAGTATATCTCTTGTGTATTTTGTTTGGTTGATGAAGATCCCCTCTTTGGTTTGCCTTATCTAGAGTCCGAGGAAGAAATTCAGTTCTCCCATCATGCTCATCTCGAACTCACCCTGCATTAGACTTGCAAAATCTTGACAAAGTGGTGCGGGCACCAGACTCAGAAAAGACTTCAGAGCTCCATCTGGATCACTGATTAACCTTGCCCGAAGAATTAGGGTTTTTGGTTTGTAATAAGAGTTGACTCGATCAACTCAATTTAGCTTGAGTCTACATTACCTGCATTTTATTTTGTTGAGTCATGTTGACTCAGTAGTGGACTAGGGTTTCAACCTGGATGTTACATTTTCTCCCAAGACCAAGCAAGTGGACACCACACTCCCAACCACACTCCCAGTCCAGGGGGCGCCATATCTACATCCAGCAGCCTTTGGTCCCACTCCACAGATAACAACTTCCTTCTCTCATGCACCAGATAAGGAGAAGTCCACCAAGAGACCACAAATCAAGGGGGCGGCCAAGACTTTCCCAAGAATTCCAAAGCAAAGGAGGGAAGAAATTCTCTTGGAAGAGAACTTCAAGGGGGCGCCCACTACCTGCCAAAAACATTCAAAACAAAGATGGGAAGGACCTTGACTTAGGGAGGAAGAAAAGGAGGAGTCCAAAAGAGTTGATCCAGGGAAGGAAAAAAGTTTTTCTTGAAGATCCAAGCAAGGTGGCGCCATCTACCTGCCTTTTATAACCCAAATCCAATTTTTTTGGTACTTTGGCCGACCATATGTGAATGATTTGCCCTAAATTTGTAGATCCCCTCCTTTAGTCCTACATGGGAAGATGTGAAACCCTCCTCCCTTGTAATGCCTTATAAATTAAACCCCTCTTGTAAGTTTAAATTAATGAGATGAATGAAAGAAATTTTTCTTGTGAGCAAAAAAAAAAAAAAAAAAAAAAAAGAATTAATCTTATTTTTACTTCCGCATACGCTTCTTTGTTCTTTGTGCTGCATCACAAAAAGATTCATTAGTAGCACCAAATATTATATCATCAACATAGATTTGTACTACTAAGATATCATCATTCTTTTCTTTAAAAATAATGTTTTATCTACATTACCTCTAGTAAAACTATTTTTCAGCAAAAAGGAGCTTAAACATTCATACCAAGCTCTTGGAGCTTATTTTAATCCATATAAGGCTTTATGAAGTTTATAAACATAATTTGGAAATTCAGAAACTTCAAAACCAGGGGGTTGTTCAATATAAACTTCTTCTTCAATTAATCCATTTAAAAAAGCACTTTTAACATCCATCTGATACAGTTTAAAGTTCATGAAACAGGAAACAGCCAACAATAGCCTAATTGCCTCAAGTCTAGCTACAGGTGCAAAGGTTTCATCAAAATCTATCCCTTCCTCCTGATTATATCCTTTGGCAACTAGTCTAGCTTTATTTCTAATTACTATTCCATTTTCATCAAGTTTATTTTGAAAAACCCATTTTGTGCCAATAATTGATGTGTTTGAAGGCCTATCTACCAGTGTCCAAACATTGTTCCTTTTAATTGATTAAGTTCATCTTGCATAGCAGTTATCCAATTACTATCACATTCAGCTTCCTCAATAGTTTTAGGTTCAATTTGAGACACAAAAGCTAAGTAATCACAGATATTTCTAAGAGATGATCGAGTACTTACACCTTTAGATGGATTACCTATAATTAGTTCTTTTGGGTGTCCATGAGCATACCTCCATTCTTTTGGTAAAGGATCAACAGTTGATGTATCTTCATCACCTTGTGCTTGATCTCCGTCAGTGTTTTGATCATCATTCTGTTCCTTGATAAGTCCTTCATTGTTGTTTATTTCTTCAGTTTTCTTGTTACCTGATTCATCAAAAAGTACATCTTCTTTTCTTGAAGATTTTGGTTAGTTTCATCAAATACTACATGAATGGATTCTTCAACAACAAGTGTCCTTCTGTTGAAGACCCTGTATGCCTTACTAGATGTGGAGTAGCCTAGAAAGACTCCCTCATCTGATTTGGCATCAAATTTACTTAGATTATCTTTACCATTGTTTAAGATGAAACAACGGCATCCAAAAACATTAAAAATGGATTGAAGGTTTTCTGCCCTTCCAAAGCTCATAAGGGGTTTTCTTTAAAATCGGTCAAATTAAAACATAATTTAAAATATAGCATGCAGTATTTATGGCTTCTGCTCAAAAGTATCTAGGTAAATCATTTTCACAAAGCATGGTGCGTGCCATTTCTTCAAGAGTTCTATTTTTTCTTTCTACTACCCCATTTTATTGAGGTGTCCTAGGTGCAGAAAAATTGTGATTAATTCCATTTTCAATACAGAATTTATTAAAATCAGCATTTTCAAATTCAGTTCCATAATCACTTCTTAAAGAAATTACTGAAACACTTTTTCATTTAAAACTCTTTTGTGAAATCTTATAAATTCAGAAAATGTTTCATCTTTATGTGCTAAAAACATGACCCAAGTAAAACGTGAGAAATCATCTACAATGACTAGACCAAACTTCTTACCTCCCAAACTAGATGTTCTAGTAGGCCCAATGAGGTCCATATGAAGCAATTCCAAGGTCTAGATGTAGAGATTACTCCTTTAGGTTTGAAAGAAGATTTTGTTTGTTTTCCAAGTTGACATGCACTGCAAATCTTATCTTTATCAAAATTGAGTTTAGGCAAATCTTTTACTAAATTCTTTTTGCTAAGTTTTGAAATTAAATGCATGCTTGCATGTCCTAGTCTACGATGCCAAAGCCAACTAGTTTCATCGATCTTGGCTTCCATTGCCACTAGACATTGACCTTTCTGAATAGGGAGATCATCAAGATCAACCATATAAATATTGCCATGCCTATGATCGATGAACTTAATGCCATTGTCATCTAGACTAGAAACAATGCACAAAGAAGATTCAAAAACAACTTTAAAATTTTTGTCACAAATTGACTAATACTAAGCAAGTTATGTTTTAATCCATCAACATATAAAACATTATCAATATAAGAGATAGGGGTGATATGGATTTTACTAATACCGATGATTTTGCCTTTTCATTATCACCAAAAGTTACATTGCCACCATTTTGATATGTAAGTGATGAGAACTGCTCCACATCTCCTGTCATATGCCTTGAGCAACCGCTATCAAGGTACCACATTCTTTTCTTGTTGGTTGCAAGGCATACCTGCAATAAAGATCAAGTGGAGACTTTAGGTACCCAAGCCATCTTGTGTCCTTTTTGGTTAGTGGCATTGATTCCTTTTGGAACCCAAATTTTCTTAGTGTTCCTTAATTTTCTTTTATTGCACATATAAGATTTATGTCCTTTAACACCACAAGTATAGCGTGTAATTGATGAAGATGCAGGCACAAAGAAATTTGTAAAGAGTTTCTGTTTCTTATGAGTTCTGAATCCTAATCCAGCTTTGTCAAATACTGCTCTTTGGTTATTTAACAGTAAATTTAACTTTTCAGAACTGTAAGTAAATTTTTCAACAAAGGCTTTAGTTTATCGATTTCCTCCTTATATCTTTTGTTTTTCATTAAAATTTCTTCGTTTTGTCTTGACAATTTTTTATTTGAAAGTAAGTTACTTTTCTTTTCAAATATATTCTTTTCATTTTCAAGAGCCATAATCTTATCATTTAAATTTTTGTTTTATATTAGAAGGTGTTCATTTTCATTTGTAAGGTGTTGTTTGTTTTAGCTAGTTCCAAATTTTGCTTCTTTAAGTCTTTATGTTTTGACTTTAATTTTTGAAATTATATGACTAGTTCATCAAAATTTCATGAAGCTCATTAAAAGATATTTCATTTTCAGTTTCAGAGCATACCTCTTCTTGATCGGCCATTAGACAGAAATTTGCTACTTCCTGTTGTTCTTCCTCAGAGCTGGAGTCTTCACTTTCACTCCAGGTTGCCATCATGGCCTTCTTTCTTAGCTTTCTTCTACTTTTCTTTAGTCAGGGGTTTCAGAATTTCTTTTTCTCATAAACCTTCTGAATTTTCTTGCTAACATAGTGTTTTTCATCTTCTTCGTCATCCTCTTCAGAGTCTTCGCTCGAGTCTTCTCTAGTAGTAGATTTGAATGCTATTGTCTTTTTCTTTTTATCCACCTCTCCGTTCTGCTGTTTGAGGATAGTTCATATGTCATCAGGGAACCCAACAGTTGTTCCAGCGGGAGAGTGTTGACATCTTTTGCTTCTTCAATTGCAGTGACCTTTGCATCCCATGAAGCTGGTAGAGACCTGAGAAGTTTATTCACAAGTTCACCGTTAGAAATTATTTTTCCTAAACTTCTCATGACATTCACAATGTTTGTGAACCTAGTATACATTTCACTGATAGACTCAGTATGTTCCATTTTAAACATTTCATATGTGTGAATTAGCATGGTAACCTTGGTGGTCTTCACTTGGTATGTACCCTCATGGGTAACCTCAAGTGTATCCCAAATCTTCTTTGCGGAGAGACAGTTTGATATTTTATTAAACTCACTAGGATCAAGAGAGCAAAATAAAAGGTTCATTGCCTTAGCATTCAGCTCAATTTGCTTAATGTCATTCTCATCCCAATCATCTTCCATTTTAGGGGTGAGAATGCCATTAATCATCATTGTAGGCTGATGAGGACCTTTTACTATTGTTCTCCACAAATTATAATCAAGAGCTTGTATAAATATGCGCATGCGTGTCTTCCAGTAAGTGTAATTTATGCCATTAAAAAGTGGGGGTCGGTTTGAAGCTTGACCTTCAACAATACCCATGCCTATTGGGGTTGCCATGATCTTTTACTCAAGATCCTTGGACCTACAAGAGAGTACCGGTGCCCTGATACCACTTGTTGCCCAGAAATGGAGCCCAAGAGGGGGGTGAATTGGGTCTTTAAAAATTTAACACAATAAAGTGAAGGTCTAGTGGTACTTGTGAGCAAAATAAATTAGATGCAAGATGATAGCAAATAATTAAAGAATACAAGAGGAAAAGAGCAATCACACACAAACACAAGGTTTATAGTGGTTCGGTGCAAACCTAGCACCTACATCCACTCCCCAAGTCACCCTTGGGAATTTCACTATAATCCACACCAGATTATAGTTGACTTGTTTTTCACAAGGCTCACAAGTCAAAACCTAAGTTGGTTTTATTACCTAGGCTCACCAACAACCTAAATACTTGTTTGTCTTCGGGCTCACAAGTTAACCCTAGTTGGTTTTAACACTTTGGCTCACCAACAAACCACAATAACCTTCTTTTAAGACACCCTTGAAAGCAAGGTTAAAGCATAATAAAACAGATATAAAATTTAAAAGCTACAACAAACTCTCTTCAAGAGTAGATTGGAATCTTTGAAGCCCAAAGGATTATTTGACTTCACTCTTCTTCAAGTTGCCTCCTTTTGGAATGTAGTAAAGTTAAGCTAGTAGGCTTTTTCAGTAGAATCAAGCTAGAAGAGGCTTTTGATTTGAAGTTTGGAGAGAATATTGGCTTTTTTTTTGGCTTTTGAGTGGATTTGAATGCTCTTAAATAGACTTCTCTCTTCTTTTCTTTTCTTTTCTTCACTTCTCTTCACATCTCTTTATTTAAAATGAGGTTGGTGGAGATTAAATACACCAAAAACCTTCTAAAAATGGTTTGCGACCGTTGGAGCATTGGAAATAGCCGTTTGAAGCTTGAAAACCAGTTTCTGCAAGCCAGAAAAATAGATCCGTTAGAGCTGTCAGGCTGCAAGTGTCGACACTTAGCTGTCAGGTGTCGATACTTGGCTGTCAGGTGTCGACACTTGATTTCTGGGAGTCGACACTTGAACATTCAAGTGTCGACACTTGATGCACAGGTGTCGACACTTGACACAAAAATCCTTGAACCAACAAAGTTCTGTATTTTCAAAAATCTCAGGCCTTGAGTCGATACTTGGAACATAAGTGTCGACACTTGGTGTCGACACTTGAATATAGGTGTCGACACTTGGCATGCCAAGGATTTTTGTCCGTGCCAAATGCTGAAGTGTCGACACTTGACTGTCCAGGTGTCGACACTTGAGACTGAAAACATCCAGATTCAAGTGTAAAAGCCTCGAAATCAAAAATAAAGTTCATGAATGCATAAACACATAATAGTTAAGTAATTATAAGCCCTTTTTCAATGAAGAGGATGCTCGGATATGTGAAAATTGCTCCGTGCCATTGCATGCCATACACCATAAGTTTTTGGAATTTTGAGGTGCTTTCTTCCTGAAAACTTACAACTTGAAATCCTCATTAGAATACAATATGTACTCAATGTTTTGTTATTCATCAAAATCCCTGGGTGGAGCCAACATATACTCTCGAAGGTTGTAGAAGGCTTTCGCGAGATCGACGACATGGTCTGACCTCAGCTTGCTTATGACGAGCATATTGTCCACATACACTTGCATGTTTCTTGTGTCTTCATGTGTTGGGTGCCACTTGGCATTCATGTGGAGACCTTCTAATGTGGAGGATGAAATGATCTTCAAATCTAAATTTAGTTGCATCAAAATTTATACTGCATTGTGATTCATGCTGCTCCGAAATTCATGCTGCTACGAGATTCGTGCTTGTTTCAGGATCCGTGCTTGCTTCAGGATTTGTGCTGGTGATGTCCCCATCATTTCCTTGAGGTGGGAAGAACTCAACTCCGTCGAGTTAGGGTCAGCAAGGACTTTGGTGGAACCAGATCCATTCAAAAAGTAGCTCTGCTTTGAGATCTGTGCAACTCTGAAATCCATGCGACTTTGCTTCTGGTGTCAAAATCTATGCAGCTCTAAGATCGATGCTTCATCCTCTTGGGACTGCTTTGAGATCCATGCAGGTCTATCCAGGCAAAACAAGAAGACTACTGCTACCCGAAATGAACCTTCATTAGCTTCAACAAACTATCCTGCTTCATATGATCAGCAATCTTCTCAGCAGCATATGTTAACTACAGTTCAAACGGAGCATCCTGCAGTGGTTAGAGTGGTGGTGGTTGGAGGAGATGTAGCTTTTGCTAGGTACATTGGGAACCAAGTGACCAGATACGCTTCTCATCCGCAACATGTGGATTCAAATGTCCATATGCATTACGAAAGCAATTCATTTGCCCCTCAAAGTCAGTTGAACGGATCTACTCAGCAAGCTCAACTTACAAGAAATGATAGCGCTGGGCTAGCCCTGGGCCCACCTCAACAGGCAAACCTTAGATTTCAATCATTGGACCAGTCAATATTGTCAACCAACCACAATTCTTATGATGACTGGTGTTGCTGATCTTACCGCTGTGGCCTGTAGCTTGTGAGCTGGCGGCGGTTCTCGAACTCTCTCGTCTCGAGATCTCCAAGCCTCCGGTCCTGCAAAACAAAGTCAGAGACCCAGGACGGGGATTCCAACGGGGGCACTCCGACGGTCAAGTTAGAGAGCGGCAAGATGGAACAAGCCTTCTAAGGCAGGTTCCCGAAGGACTCCCATGCTTAGAGAAGATGTAGATGAAAGAAGTGTGGGGAAGAGAAGGGTCAAAGCCCGGCTTCCTGTGCTGGGTTCACCGAGCTCACGCCTGAGGACTTCTTCGGGGGTCCCAGGATCGTTATCTCGGTGTTCTTCCCTCTTTTTCACTTACCTTTC
This sequence comes from Areca catechu, assembly GCA_021397845.1. NCBI lineage: Eukaryota > Viridiplantae > Streptophyta > Magnoliopsida > Arecales > Arecaceae > Areca > Areca catechu. The sequence continues at coordinate 132,647,708 of CM038049.1, forward strand.
TGTCCGCTTTTACCATCCCTTTTATACTACCGGACCGTCTTCAGCCCCCCTTCCCCCGTGGAGGCTCTCGGAGATCCCTGAATCTTCTCCTCACCCTTCTCCTTCAAGTCCAGGAGTTAAGTGGCCGGCACGCCTCGTCCGTCGTGTGTCACGAAAGGGGGAAGACTGGTGGGACCTTGGGCCAAGTGCGGGAGCTCTCCTTTCGGGGTATTGACGGTGGGCTTCTAGCCATTTCAGGCTCCTGCCCGTAAGGATTTCATTCCTCGATTGCGGGACCCTGTGTAACCGATGTAAATGAGGTTTCGCGTATCGCTGCGGACCGTACTAGCGCCCTGTACAGGACGCGACGCATGCTGGTTCTAGTGGAGACCTCATGGCTCGTGTCTTTGCCTCCTCAAGGCTTTGCAGAGTATGGCTGACCTCGACCGAGGTGGACCCATCAGGGGATGCCACCTGGCGAAGGAGCATGAGGGCCCGGCTCGACCTTGGCAAAGGTGGACCCATCCTGGGGTGCCACTTGGTGAGGGACCAGGGGGCTACCAGCTTCGATCGAGGTGGACCCCTCCTGGGTGGACACCTGGTGAAGTGGCAAAGAGAGGCTCGACTTCGGTCGAGGTGGACCCGTCTTGGGGTGCCACCTGGCGAAGGAGCAGGAGAGCTCGGCTCGACCTCGGCAAAGGTGGACCCGTATTGGGGAGCCACCTGGCAAGGGAGCGGGGGCTGCCAGCTCCGATCGAGGTGGACCCCTCCTGGGTGGACACCAGCGAAGTGGCAGAGAGAGGTTCGACTTCGACCGAGGTGAACTCGTCTTAGGATGCCACCTAGCGAAGGAGCAGGAGGGCCCGGCTCGACCTCGACAGAGGTGGACTGGTGTGGACACCAGAAATCAAAAGAAACATCACTCCAACAAGGTTAGCCTTATCCCAATTTGGATCGAAGATAATTAGGTTACCTTGTATCCTTTAGATCAAAAATATTTTATTTCCTTTTCAGGAGTCATTTCCATTTTAAGAGTCCTGTAATTAATTTTGAGTTTCAAATCAAGAGTGTTTATTGAGTCCTATAATTACTTTTAAAATTTCATTTCCTGTAAGTCCATTTCAAGTTTTAAAGTCTAGGTCAGTTAAGTTTAATTCAGTTGAGTTAAGTCTATTCAAGTCTTAAAGCCATGAAAGCCAACAACAAGACTCAAATTCTGGACCCCAGAATTTGACCCCATGAAGAAGAGAAGACACACCACCAATCAAGAGAAAAGGTCCATCAACTAGGACCACGTGGCGCCACATGTCATCTTGAAATTAGAAGACCACCTCACCATGCCACGTCATCAGCCAGAGATGCCACCTCACCAGCCACTTCATCACCCTTTGGGTGCCAACAAGGAAGATTCAAATTCAAGGAGGTCGGCCACATCCCTCCAAGCCCTCCACCAAATCCTCCAACTTCCCCCACATCCCTCCAAACCCTCCATCAAATCCTCCAACACCCCTTGTAATCCTCCTCAATTTGGAGAGTTTTTAAATTTCAAAAGCTAGCTTTGTGAGGCTATTAAAAGCCTTGGACGCCTATTGTAAAAAGGGATTGAAGATGAATGAAATGCAAGTGAAGTTTTGAAGCAAATTGTCTTGTATGCTTGTGTGAAAGTTTCTTCCTCCACGCCAAAGCCATTTTTTTTTCTCCAAGCAACTCACCATTCCAGTACAAGACGAAGGCATTGGAGTCGGTCAGATCTTCTGCAATTTCTTCTTTGGTCCTTCGAAGTCTTTGAGTTGAGAACCGGGTTCCCCCTTGATAATGAACCGACAGACTGAAGTCCAAGTCCAGAGTTCTGATCTTTGTTATCCAAGTCTCCAGTCCAGAGCGTTGGTAGTTTCAAGGTATGAATCAAAAGAAGGTTGGAAAGCACATCAAGGTAAGTCCATAATCATTAGCCCCTATTATCTAGATCTTCTTCCTTCTTAGTTTAGGATTGTGTCTAATCAAGTAAAAGTTCCATTTCTTGTAATCCTTAAGTCTTATTATGATGAGTACAATGCTAGTGTAATTAGGTTTCATTACTCTACAAATCATAATCTGAATATTAATCATATGCTTGCCGCATCATCTTGGTATCAGAGCATGGTTGCATTAGGGTAGAATAGTTCTCTTTAAATCCAAGCAAGATCTAAAATTCACGCCTCCTGAGTAGGTATACTCCAGTACACTGTCATGACCCATGGGAATAATGAGCCCCTGGCCGGACGTGAATTTTTTTAGATTGAAGTTTGGGTAAGCCATTGCACTTGTTTGATTAGGTTCTATTTTTTTTTTCTAAAAATTTGCATCTATTTACTGTAATCCGACTGCAGCTCCAAAGGAAAGTCACTAATTTTTGTTGAAATATTTTTTTTATTGTTCCTTTTTAAGTTATTTATCACCATATTAAATTTCTTCATCAGAAAAAAAATTATAAAAAAATGAAAATTTCTGCAGTTCGACACTGTCATTAGGGTTCTGTTCTGTTTTTTTTATTTATCTTCATTTGTAGGATCTGCTTAGAGTAGTACATATTTTAGTTTTAAAATTCCTTTCATCTGCATTGAAATATAAAAGTTAGGAATCCTCTGTGAATTTTTCAGAATTTTTGGATATTTTTTTCATCATGTTTTCCACACCACTTTCAAACTGCAACACACTTCTGCAGCACCTTTGCATTTCATTCATCTCATGAGAAATCAAATTAAGGACATCAATTTGACATAGGGTCAGGGTTTCATCACCTGTCCCTAGCCCAAAAATCACCAACCAGCATATCGATCCCAGCTCGTCAATTAAAATTAAGTAGAACGTTAATTGCCCTAGTGGGTTAGGGACACCAACAAGTTGGGTTCAGGTTAGGGTCAAGTTAATTGTGTCAGTTAATTGGTGTGTGCTTACTGGCTTGGTGTCTAGGATTGGTGCATCAGGGCTTGTGATTTGGTCCGTCTACCTGGCCAATCTCAGATTGGTGTCCAAGGTTGGCAATCAAGGACCTTCACTCCCCTCCACCTACCTGGCTAAGTCCCATAAGTACTACTAGCTAGTTGGTTCACTTAATTAGACTTTTAATTTGTGCTCTAGATCTAGGAAACCTTAGCTCAAACTTGAGTCCATTTGCATGCATGACAACTAGAGCAGGGACACCATATTCACCAATCCAAGCCCAGTCAAGTGTAGCCATGGACCAAAACTTAGGGAATTTGATCAAAGGCCTAAATGATCAAGTGGCCCAACTGACTAAGAGTTTAACTGAGCAATTGGTCCAAACAAATCAGAATGTGGCACAAACCAACCAAGACATGAATGAGCAGTTAGCCCATATCACTACTAGGTTGGATCAGTTAGAGGCTAGAACCCCTGAAAGCAATCATGAAGCCCAGATTGAGCCTGAGCCTAGTCTTGCACCTGAACTCAAGACCCCATTGAACCCTAGAAGGATTCCATATCAAAACCCTCTCTACGAAACAAACCCTAGGAGAGCTCCCCAAGATCAGTTTTATGATCCAATTCCTAGAGGACCCCACCCTGATCAAACCATCGATCCCAACCCAAGGAGATTCCATCATGAGCCTAACTATGAACCCAATGTCAGGAGACCCACCCCAATTCACTTTGATCAAGATGACCGAACCATGAAGAACATTAGGCTGGAAGCTCCCACCTTTGATGGAATTTTAGATCCTAAGATCTACATTGATTGGGAAGGTGAGATGGACCAGTATTTTGACTAGTTTGAGATGAGTGAAGAGCGCAAGTGTAAGTTTGCAAAGCTTAAACTTGTGCGCCAAGCTAGGTTATATTGGGGAAACGTTGAGAGACTCACTAGACAGAGAGGTGATGTGCCCATAGTGACCTGGCGAGCTATGAAACTTAGGCTTAGGAAGAAATACCTTCCTATGTCCTACCACCAAAGACTCCTAGATCAATGGCAAAGACTTACTCAAGGAAATAGGAGTGTCGTAGAGTACATAGCGAAGTTTGACGAATTCGTTATGAGGTGTAATGTTGATGAATATGAGTCGGTGACCTTGTCTAGATTTAGAGCCAGACTAAGGGAAGAAATTCAAAGAAAATTGTTCATGCGAGAGGTACATGACCTAGAATTGGCCTATCAGATAGCTAGGGATGCTGAGAGATTCCATAGAGGTCCAGTCTATCGTAGGCCCGAAGCCCCTAGGACTAGTGCACCTTACCAGCAGTTAGGATCCAATCAGCCTAGATTCAACTGACCCAATCCTAATATGCCTATGACCCGAAGAGATGACAAGGGAAAAACACCTGAGACCCAAAGAACTCCAAATGCCTGTTTTAAGTGTAACAAAGTGGGTCACTATTCTAAAAGCTGTCCCGATAGAGCCCTACACATAGGGAAAGTAGAAGAGGAAGCCGTAGAATCCCAAGGTGAATTTGAGGAGGAAGTATACCGGGCAGATGAGAACTTGGCTGAAGAGTATGAGGAAGAGGAAGTCCTGGTAGATCAAGATCTGATAGGAGTGGTTAGGTGTATTCTCACCCAGGCTAAAACCCAAGAAGATTGGCATAGGACTAGCATCCTACAGACATTCATTAAGATAGGTGAGAAAGTATGCAAAGTCATTTTAGATAGCGGTAGCTGTGTCAATGCCATATCTACCAACACAGTAAAAACCCTAGGATTGCCCACCGTACCCCACCCCAATCCCTATAAGGTATCCTGGATAGACTCAACCATGATTTTCATTAAGTCTAGGTGCCTAGTAACCATTCAGTTCCAATCTTACCTAGAGAAAGTATGGTGTGATGTACTTCCAATGGGAGTAAGTAGCATAATCCTAGGCCGACCATGGTTGTACGATCTTGATGTAACACTCTATGGTCGTTCTAATTCGTGCTCGTTTACTCATAATGGAAAGAAGATCGTAATCCATTCTTCTTCACCTAAGAACCCCATTAAGAGAGGATCAAGCCAATTAAGTGATAAGAAAAAAGGGATAAACGTGATCACTGCTAAAGAAATGGAGCAAGAAATTAGTAATGGATCACCTGTTTGGATTTTGACCATTAAGGATCATCAAGAACCTCTTTCAAAAGAACAACCTCCAGAAGTCAGTGAAGTGCTAGAGGAGTTCAAAGACGTGTTCCCCGACGACTTACCCGACCAACTCCCACCTCTTAGGGATATACAACATGCGATAGATTTAGTCCCCGGAGCAACCCTACCGAACCTTCCCCATTATAGAATGAACCCTACCAAGCACCAAGAATTACAACTACAAGTAGGAGAACTCCTAAAGAAAGGATTCATTAGAGAAAGTTTGAGTCCATGCGCAGTCCCAACCTTACTTACCCCTAAGAAAGATGGCACATGGAGAATGTGTGTTGATAGTCGTGCCATAAATAAAATAACGGTGAAGTATAGGTTCCATCCCCCGCTTGGATGATATGTTAGATATGATGGCCGGTGCCACTATGTTTTCTAAGATTGACCTGAAGAGCGGCTATCACCAAGTTAGGATCAGACCAGGGGATGAATGGAAGACTACCTTTAAAACTAAGGACGGGTTATTTGAATGGGTAGTCATGCCTTTTGGATTATCAAACGCCCCTAGCACTTTTATGCGAATCATGAATCAAGTCCTACGGGCCTTTATTGGAAAATTTGTTGTCGTTTACTTTGACGACATACTTATCTATAGTAGGACTAGAGAAGATCATCAACATCATCTGAGGCAGGTTTGTTTAGCACTTAGGAAAGATAACCTCTATGCCAACCTAAAGAAATGTGCTCTCATGACTACTAGAGTTATCTTCCTAGGATTTGTTGTGACCCCTGAAGGAGTATCCGCTGACCTTGAGAAGGTTAAGGCAATTGTAGAGTGGCCAACACCCAATAATATTCATGAAGTAAGAAGTTTTCATGGCCTCGCTACGTTTTATCGAAGATTTATTAGAGGGTTTAGCACCATAGTTGCTCCTATCACGGATTGTATTAGGAAGGGCCACTTTGAATGGACGAAGTCAGCTGATAAGGCCTTCCTTCACATCAAGGATAAGATGACCCAAGCACCAGTCTTAAGACTACCCGATTTTTCTAAGGTCTTTGAAGTAGCATGCGATGCTTCGGGAGTAGGGATTGGTGGAGTTCTGAGTCAAGAGAACCATCCCGTAGTATTCTTTAGTGAGAAATTGGATGAAGCCAGGAAGAAATACTCCACATATGATCGAGAGCTTTATGCGGTAGTGCAAGCATTAAGGTATTGGAGGCATTATCTCCTACCGCAAGAATTTGTTTTATTTTTAGACCATGAAGCCCTTAGGTTTTTGATTTCCCAAAAGAAACTAAACCCTATGCATGCCAAATGGGTAAAATACATCCAATCCTATACTTTTGTCCTAAAATATCAATCGGGAACTGACAAAAAGGTAGCTGATGCCCTAAGTCGTAGAACGTTACTTTTATCTTCAGTCAGTACTAAAGTCATAGGTTTTGAAAGACTTAAGGAGCAGTACGAAACTTATCCAGATTTTGGTGAAATTTATCAGGTTTTGCGTCAAGGACCATCTGGTGATCATAGTGACTATACCCTTCTAGATGGTTATCTTTTTAGAGAGAATATGCTTTGCATCCCAAGAACCTCCTTAAGAGATTTTTTAGTTTGGGAGATACATGCGGGAGGTTTAGCTGGCCACTTCGGACGAAACAAGACTATCTTGGCTGTTGAGGAACAATTTTACTGGCCATGCCTTAAGAAACAAGTAGCAAACCTTGTAGCCCGATGTAAGACATGTGCTATTGTAAAGCAGCAAAAGAAGAATACCGGGCTATACACTCCATTACCTGTACCTGAGTGTCCATGGCAGGATCTAAGCATGGACTTTGTTCTAGGATTACCCAAGACCATTCGAAAACATGATTCAATCTTTATGGTGGTCGACCGGTTTTCAAAAATGGCCCATTTCATACCTTGCTCCCAAACTTCCGATGCCTCTAGGATAGCCAAACTCTTTCTTGATCAAGTAGTCAGACTCCACGGGTTACCAAAAACCATAGTTTCTGATAGGGATGTCCGCTTCACAAGTTACTTATGGAAAACCCTTTGGCACCTATTAGGAACCAGACTGAAATTCTCCACAGCCTACCATCCCCAGACTGATGGACAAACCGAGGTTGTAAATAGAAGTCTAGGGAACTTGCTGAGATGCCTAGTGGGAGAAAGTCTAGGGAACTGGGATTTGTTATTGCCACGTGCTGAGTTCGCTTACAACAGTTCGGTCAATAGATCTACGGGCAAAAGTCCCTTTGAGATAGTCCATGGTTACAAGCCTAGGAAGCCTTTAGATCTAATCCCACTACCTATTCACACACGAGTCTCTGAGTCTGCTGAGTCTTTGGCATAGCATGTCACAAATCTGCATAAAGAAATCAGTAATAAGATCAACCTGAGCAATAAAACTTACAAACACTTAGCTGACTCACATAAGAGGGCTAAAGAATTCTGTGAAGGGGATTATGCGATGATTAGGCTCAACCCTGAACGGTTCCCCTCTGGAACCATAAAGAAGCTGCATGCCCGCGGAGTGGGACCTTTCAAGATCTTAAAGAAAATAGGGCCTAATGAATATGTTTTGGAACTTCCACCTGATATGGGTATCAGTACAACCTTTAATGTTTCAGACCTAGTAGAATACAAAGAACCAGTACTAATACCTAGTGAGCTTTTTGGGCCAGAAACTTTCATTGAGAGTGAACATATTTTCGAGTGTCCACCACCAACCCTACCTGAGCGGAGAGAGAGGATTGAGAGAATCCTGGATGACAAGACCATTACTACTAGGAATAAGGACTATCAGCGATACCTGGTTCAATGGCAAGGTCGACCTGAGTCCGACAACTCTTGGATTACTCGAGAGGACCTGCAAAGATTTAACCCAGACTTGTTCGAGCATTACCAGGGCAAAATTGAACCATACTCGACTGGGTCAAGTTCTGCCCATCCCAGGAGAATTGGTGTGGACGCCGGAAACCGAAAGAAACTTCACTCCAACAAGGTTAGCTTTATCGCAATTTGGATCGAAGATAATTAGGTTACCTTGTATCCTTTAGATCAAAAATGTTTTATTTCTTTTTTAGGAGTCATTTCCATTTTAAGAGTCCTGTAATTAATTTTGAGTTTCAAATCAAGAGTGTTTATTGAGTCCTGTAATTACTTTTAAAATTTCATTTCCTGTAAGTCCATTTCAAATTTTAAAGTCTAGGTCAGTTGAGCTTAATTCAGTTGAGTTAAGTCTAATTCAGTTGAGTTAAGTCTATTCAAGTCTTAAAGCCATGAAAGCCAACAACAAGACTCAAATTCTGGATCCCAGAATTTGACCCCATGAAAAAGAGAAGACACTCCACCAAGCAAGAAAAAAGGACCATCAACTAGGACCACGTGGCGCCACATGTCATCTTGAAATTAGAAGACCACCTCACCATGCCACGTCATCAGCCAGAGGTGCCACCTCACCATGCCACGTCATCAGCCAGAGGTGCCAACAAGGGAGATTCAAATTCAAGGAGGTCGGCCACATCCCTCCAAGCCCTCCACCAAATCCTCCAACTTCCCCCACATCCCTCCAAACCCTCCATCAAATCCTCCAACCCCCCTTGTAATTCTCCTCAATTTGGGGAGTTTTTAAATTTCAAAAGCTAGCTTTGTGAGGTTATTAAAAGCCTTGGATGCCTATTGTAAAAAGGGATTGAAGATGAATGAAATGCAAGTGAAGTTTTGAAGCAAATTGTCTTGTGTGCTTGTGTGAAAGTTTCTTCCTCCACGCCAAAGCTTTTTTTTTTTTTTTTCTCCAAGCAACTCACCATTCCAGTACAGGACGAAGGCATTGGAGTCGGCCAGATCTTCTGCAATTTCTTCTTTGGTCCTTCGAAGTCTTTGAGTTGAGAACCGGGTTCCCCCTTGACAATGAACCGACGGACTGAAGTCCAAGTCCAGAGTTCTGATCTTTGTTATCCAAGTCCTCCAGTCTAGTGGTAGTTTCAAGGTATGAATCAAAAGAAGGTTGGAAAGCTCATCAAGGTAAGTCCATAATCATTAGCCCCTATTATCTAGATCTTCTTCCTTCTTAGTTTAGGATTGTGTCTAATCAAGTAAAAGTTCCATTTCTTGTAATCCTTAAGTCTTATTATGATGAGTACAATGCTAGTGTAATTAGGTTTCATTGCTCTACAAATCATAATCTAAACATTAATCATATGCTTGCCGCATCATGGACCCGTCTTGGGGTTCCACCTAGCGAGGGAGCGGGGGCTGCTAGCTCTGGCCAAGGTGGACCCCTCCTGGGTGGATACCTGGTGAAGTGATAAAGAGAGGCTCGACTTCGACTGAGGTGGGCCCGTCTTGGGGTGCCACCTGGTGAAGGAGCAGGAGGGCCCTGTTTGACCTCGTTAGAGGTGGAACCGTCTTGGGGGTTGCACTTGGCGAGGGGGCGGGGGCTGCCAGCTCCGACCGAGGTGGACCCCTCCTTGGTGGACACTTGGTGAAGTGGCAGAGAGAGGCTTGACTTCGGTCGAGGTGGACCCGTCTTGGGGTGCCACCTGGCGAAGCGGCAGGAGTGCCCAGCTCGACCTCGGTAGAGGTGGACCCGTCTTGGGGTGCCACCTGGCAAGGGAGCGGGGGAGCCCGGCTCGACCTCTATAGAGGTGGACCCATCTTGGGGTGCCACCTAGTGAGGGAGCGGGGGTTGCCAGCTTCGGTCGAGGTGGACCCCTCTTGGGTGGACACTTGGCGAAGTGGCAGAGAAAGGCTTGACTTTGGTCGAGGTGGACCCGTCTTGGGGTGTCACCTGGCGAAGGAGCAGGAGAGCCCGCTTGACCTCAGCAGAGATGGACCTGTCTTGGGGTACCACCTGGCGAGGGAGCGGGGGAGCTGGCTCGACCTCGGTAGAGGTGGACCCATCTTGGGGTGCCACCTGGTGAAGGGGCAGGAAAGCCCAGCTCGACATCGACAAAGGTGGACCCGTCTTGGGGTGCCACTTGGCGAGGGAGCAGGGGAGCCCGGCTCGACCTCGGCAGAGGTGGACCCATCTTGGGGTGCCACCTGGCGAGGGAGTGGGTGCTGCCAGCTTCGGTCGAGGTGGACCCCTCTTAAGTGGACAATTGGCGAAGTAGCAGACAGAGGCTCGACTTCGGTCGAGATGGACCCGTATTGGGGTGCCACCTAGCGAAGGAGCAGGAGAGCTCGGCTTGACCTCAGCAGAGGTGGACCCATCTTGGGGTGCCACCCGGCGAGAGAGCGGGGGAGCCTGGCTCGACCTCGACTGAGGTGGACCCGTCTTGGGGTGCCACCTGGCGAGGGAGCGGGGGCTGCCAACTTCGATCGAGGTGGACCCCTCCTGGGTGGACACCTGGCGAAGTGGCAGAGAGAGGCTCGACTTCAGCCGAGGTGGACCCATCTTGGGGTGCCACCTGGCGAAGGAGCAGGAGAGCCCGGCTCGACCTTGGCAGAGGTGGACCCATCTTGGGGTGCCACCTGGCGAGGGAGCGAGGACTGCCAGCTTTGACCGAGGTGGACCCCTCCTGGGTGGACACCTGGCGAAGTGGCAGAGAGAGGCTCGACTTCGGTCGAGATGGACCCATCTTGGGGTTCCACCTGGCGAAGGAGCAGGAGAGCTCGGCTCAACCTTGGTAGAGGTGGACTCGTCTTGGGGTGCCACCTGGCGAGGGAGCGAGGGCTGCCAGCTTCGGCCAAGGTGGACCCCTCTTGGGTGGACACCTGGCAAAGTGGCAGAGAGAGGCTCGACTTCGATCGAGGTGGACCCATCTTGGGTGGACACTCGACAAAGGAGCAGGAATTTTGAAAGAAAAAATCTATGTGGCACCGGTGGCATCCAGCTGGATCTGACACACGTTCCACTTCAGCGATATAGCCATATCAATTGCCCCCCATCTCCAGGTCCCATCAAAGCATTGCGGCTTTGGACATGGGGAGTTAATGCGGAGATAACATGGAAAAAACGAAAATCCCGTGCCATAATTGCCTTGATCGCTGCCACCACTTCTGCTGCGCCCGAGACCCTGTGGGAGGCTATCACGTGCACGCGTCTGACGGGCCATTAATATGCCGTTTCGAAAATGAGACAGTTTCCATCAGACCGAAGCATCGATGTCGAGCGTGCCTCCACGTGGCGGTCATCTGATAGCTCAGGACAGAAGGAGGCATACGGCTGCTATTGATTTAGTTTGAAAAGGAGGGGGACTTTTAAGAAACGAGGTCTCTCGGCTTTCTCACACCTCGCCGGCAGTTGCAGCGATCTCCCTTCATCTTCCAAGGTTTGCCAATCTTTTGGTACAAAACATCTTGGTGAGTGCCTGCAACTCCTTCCCTTCTTCTTCTACCTCCGGACTCTGTATCACCACGAATCTCATTTTCTTCTTGCTTCTTCTTCCTTGATGGCGCGTCGTCGTCATATTTCTTCAAACCCGAATGAGGCCGGTCCTTCTCGGTTGAGGACTCCATCGTCTTCCTCCTCAGAGGGGGAAGAGATTCCGGTCGAGGTCCGGAGGCAACTTCGGCCGGGGACTTTGACCATAGGCGTCCCTAGGGGTCCTAGGTCTCCTCCCATAATTCCTGCATGTCCCATTTCTTCTCTCCCTCCTCCGGTGGCAGAGGTTTCTTCTTCTGGTCCCTCCGGTTATACCTCGACGATGACCGAAAATGACCTTTCCTGGATCCGGGATACCTATGGGGTTCCAGATTCAATCCGTCTTTCCCTCCCAGGACCTAGGGATCGAGTGACCTCGAGTGGCCCTGGGAGGGTCACCTTCTACGAAGACTTCCTTGTTAGGGGTCTTTGTTTCCCCCTTCATCCCTTCTTTCTTTCCTTCCTCAGTCACTATCATCTTGTACCGGCCCAGTTGGCTCCCAATGCCATCTGGGTCATCTTCGCTTTCACTGTCTTCTGTCACTTTCACAGGTTCGTTGCCTGTTTCTCCCTCTTCAGGGCCCTCTTCACCCTGAAGCGCTACTCTGCCGATGATGGCTGGTGGTATATCTCACCCCGGCCTAAGTTCCTCAGGTTTGACCTCCCTTCATCAATCAAGGGTTGGAAGAGCCGATTCTTCTTTGCCTCGGTCGAGGACGTCGATTGGGCCTAGAGCGAGCCAGACCGGTCATCGAACCGGAACTCCCAGGTTGAGCCGGCGGACCAAGAAGTCTATACTCAGATGCTGGGCGACATGGTCTAGGCCCTCAATGTCCTGCTTTCAGAGCAGAACTTATTCGAGGCAGGGGTCAGTCCCATCCAGGAGTTGGGTGAGACTCCGGATCTCCTTCTTTCACTTTAACTTTTTGCTCTGCACTTCTTTTCCTTTAAGCTGGCCTAACTGACCTTTTCCTTCAGGTATGAAGTTCTCCGTCGAGAGCATGATGGAGGGTTCCCTGAAGAGGGACACTGCTGAAGGAATCGAGGAGGCCCCAGTGAAGAGGGCTCGCACTGAGGCGAGCCGGGGGCCCGCGCCCCCTCCTGCTGCTACCGGACTCGGGGCAACGGGTGTTGTTCCCAGGCCGCGCCAATCTCGTGTGCCCAATGTCCTTGTCGTCGAGCTCGACAGGGCCAGGAAGAGAGGATGTCGGAACCTCCTCGGACATTGCCTGCTCCAGTTGCCACGCCGATCATCTCCATGGTGGCCACCAGGGCGACAGCGGCCCCACCGACGGCCACATCGCTCGGCGAAGGGGCAGCCACCCAGCCTACTGCCGATGCCCACATTCCACCTCCGAGTCTCGCCGCTAACTCCTCCATCATCCATGACCAAGGGCTCGTGGAGAGAGTGATGGAGTTCACGAGCACCTCCCGGGATCGCCGTCTGAGGGGCAACCGGGACTATGTTGACGCGCTGCTAAGGATCCTCCCTCTACTCTTCATGGTAAGTCCCGAGCTCTCTTCTTTTAAAGTTCCAATTGGATCTTATTGACATCTCGTGTCTTCCTTGACCCAGATCGGGACCGACGTTCTGCTGTTGCGGAACTTCCTCTTAAGCTATGCCAAGAAGGATGCCGAGAAGGAGAAGAGACTCGCCAAGCTCGTAGCCGATGTGAAGGACCTCATGGAGAAGGGGGTCGAGCTGCGAGAAAACAACCAGGCCTTACGAGCGGACCTGGGTCGCTCCGAGGGGTGCGTAAGAGAGCTCGAGATCTCTCTGTCTGAGGAGAGGATCTCAAACCAGCATCGTGCCGAGGACGACACGATGGAGATGTCGCGCCTCAGGGCCCAGTCCCGGTCGCTGGAGCACCGGGTCGAGGAGGTCCTCAAGAAGCTGAGCGCTGCCAAGGATCAGACCCCCTACGTTAACAGGCTGCTGGAGGCTTCTAGGAGGGAGGCACAGGAGGCCGTGCCGAAGTTTTGGGCCTCCAAAGAATTCAGGGTGGAGGTGCACGAGGCGGTCGTTGACTCCTTCCTGAAGGGCTTCTAGGTGTGCCGGGAGAAGGTAAGCTCCTTCTTTCCCGAGCTCGACCTCAGTGGAGTCATTCTGGGAGGCTGGAGGGAGGAGCCCACAGAAGGAGCTTCGACTGTGGTGGTAGCTGAAGTGGCGACTCCCGAGCAGCCTCCAGACGATGCCGCCGGCGGAGAGGGTGCCCCCCAGCCAGAGCAGGACGCGGTTGCAGCGAAGTAGCCCCAGCGACCCCATTTCTTTTTCTTTATTTCTGCATGACTTTGTATTCCTTTTCTTTCTTTGGGGTCTCCCGGCCTGTTGGGGCCCCCCTTTTTGTAAGGAACTTTTATCTGAAATGAAAATTCCTTTTCCATCAACTTGTTCCTTCTCTCTTTTTTTTTTTGGGCATCTTTCGGACTGAACCCCGGTGCTAGCCACTGGGACTAAGTCTCGTGGTGCGTTCCGAGCTGAACTCCGGGATTGCGTGGATGAACTAGGTTCTGCTCCACCTTCCAGACCGAGATCCGGGACTTCGCTTTGGAACCAGGTTCCTTGCAAACTTCCGGACTGAACCCCGGGACCGCAGGCCGGAACTGAGCCTTGTGCGACCTACCGAGCTGTTCTCCGGGATTTTGTAGGATCGGGACCTAAGTCTTCGGGACCTCTTCCGGACTGAACTCCGGGGCCGCATGTCGGAATTTAATTCCGTGCGACACTCTGGACTGAACTCCGGAATTTCTGTGAGAGAGGACTTCGCGCCTTCGCGGATCTTTCGCCGTGCCCATGCTCGCCGAACCTAGAGCTAGATAGCTTTTGTCCTACGAGACGAGAGTGAGCATTTGGTGAAAAAGATTTTATTATTGAAGTTTGAGGGGCCTTACACTATTGGTTGTACATCATCAGGTTTGAGGCATTCCAGGTCCGAGGGAACCGGGATCCGCCTAGCTCCTCTAGGTAGTACACCCCGTGGGGAAGTGCCTCCGCCATCCTATAAGGGCCTTCCCAATTTAGGGAGAGCTTTCCGCACTCCCGTGGCTGGGAAGCTTCAGCACGACGGAGCACTAAGTCTCCTTAGCGGAAGGACTTCGGTTATACCCTGGAGTTGTAGTATCTGGCCACTCGTTCCCGGTAAGCTGCCATCCGAACTCGGGCCCTATCCCTCGTTTCTTCAGGAGGTCTAGGTTCAGTAGTAGCCGGGCCAGATTTTTTGCCTCGTCATACTGCTCCACGCACAAGGTCGATAGGCTGAGATCAATTGGGATAACCGCTTCTACCCTGAAGACGAGGTTGAATGGGATCTCGTCCGTAGCCATCCTTGGGGTAGTGTGGTACGCCCAAAGGATGCTCGGGAGCTCTTCTGCCCACCTCCCCTTGGCCTGGTCTAGTCTTGTCCGGAGGCTTTGCAAGATGGTCCTGTTCGTTACCTCGACTTCTCCATTTGTCTGAGGATGCGCCACCGAGGTGAAACGGTGATAGATTCTGAGGTCATCACAAAACTCCTCGAACTTCCGATAATCAAACTGGCATCCTTGTCTATAATGATGGTGTGGGATAAGCCGAAGCGGCAGATGATCGACTTCCAAAGGAACTTGGTGACATTTGCCTCCATGATCCGGGCCAAGGGCTTGGCCTCGACCCACTTCGTGAAGTAGTTGATAGCCACGATCAGGAACTTTCATTGCCCGGATGCCGGAGGAAAAGGTCCTAGGAGATCAATGCCCCACTGGGCGAATGGCCATGGGGTGGAGAGCTAGGAGAGTGGAGCAGCGGGCTGACGTTGCACCACAGCGTGCCGTTGACATCGGTCACACCTTTTTACAAAGTCAGCTGCATCTTCTCTCATGGTCTCCCAGAAATAACCTTGACGGAGGGCCTTATATGCTAGCATCCTGCCCCCCACATGGTTCCCACAAATGCCCTCGTGGATCTCCTGGAGCATGAGTGCGGCTTCGGCGGGTCTCAAACACTCGAGGAGTGGGTAGTAGTAGGACCTCTGGTACAGTAGCCCATCCATCAACATGAACTGTGCGGCCTTCCTCTTAATGAGGCCAGCCACCACACGATCCTCAGGCAAGGTGCCGTTGGCAATGTACTCGATGTACTTATCCATCCAACTGGGCTCTAGGTTGACCTGCTAGACCTCCATGGGTGTCTCGTAGCTCAGGACTTTGAGATGCTCGATGTAAGCGTAGCCCAGTGATGAGTCCAGCAGGGTTGCAAGGCGGGAGAGGGCGTCTGTGCGAGCGTTTTTCCCACGAGGGATATGGGAGACACTGAAGCGCCTAAAACTTGCCGCGCTCGTTCGTACGAGCTCCAGGTACTTTGCCATTTGGGGGTCCCGTGCCTCGTACTCCCCCGAGACCTACCCGGCCACCAGCTATGAGTCGGTAAAGACCCTGAGGCAGGCCACGCACAGCTCACGGGAAACTCTTAGCCCTTCGAGGAGTGCTTCATACTCTGCCTGGTTATTGGTGACGGCAAACTGGAAGCGGAGCGCATACTCGGTGACGACCCCTTCACCATTGGCAAGGATGAGTTCGGCTTCGCTCCCACCGGAGTTCGAGGCTCCGTCTACGTGAAGGATCCAGACGTCCTCCTCTGGTCCTAGCTCTGGCTACCAGAATCTGGGGCTCTCCTCTGGCTCCTCGCTCAGGCCTGCACACAACCAAGAAATCAGCGAGTACCTATGCCTTCATGGTCGACCTCGGCCTGTAGGTGATATCGAACTCGCTGAGCTTGAGCGCCCATTTTGCCAGGTGCCCTGACATGTCCGGCCGGCTGAGAATCGCTTTCAATGGCTGATCCGTTAGGACCGTAATGGAGTGCGCTTGGAAATAAGGCCTGAGACAATGAGCGGACATGATTAGCGCAAAAATCAGTTTCTCAGATTGAGAATACCTTAGCTCCGTATCGCGGAGGAGTTTGCTAATGTAGTACACCGGCCTCTGCGTTCCTTTGTCATCCGTCCGAACCAGGATCGAACTGACGGGTGTGATCGCCAGGTACAGGAGGAGCTCCTTTCCTTCCTCCGGTCGGGAAAGCAATGGCAGCGACGCCAATGTCCTCTTCAGCTCTTCAAATGCCTCCTGGCTTTCCTTGATCCAGGCGAAGTCGTTCATCTTCCTCAATGCCTTGAAGAAGGGATGGCAGCGGTCAGTGGACCTTGAGATAAATCGACTCAAGGCGACTATCCGGCCGGTGAGCCGCTGCACTTGCTTCTTGGAGGTGGGTTGCTCCATGTCCAGGATCGCCTGGACCTTCTCCGGGTTGGCCTCTATCCCCCTTTGGGTTACCATGAAGCCCAGGAACTTTCCTGTGGATATGCCAAAAGTGCACTTCGTAGGGTTCAATTTCATTTGGTGAAGACGGAGGTTGCTGAAGGTCTCCGCCAAGTCACCGATATGGTCTAAAGTCGGCTTGCTCATCACCAGCATGTCATCCATGTATACCTGCATGTTGCGGCCAATTTGGTCTTTGAAGACCTTGTTGACCAAATGTTGATACGTGTCGTCTACGCTCTTGAGGCCGAACGGCATCATCTTATAGTAGTTGGTCCCGTGGTCGGTGACGAAGGCAGTGTGCTCCTCGTCTCCCGGATGCATTCGGATCTGGTTGTACCCGGAGAAGGTGTCCATAAAAGAGAGGAGGCGATGCCCTGAAGTAGTATCAAAGAGCTGGTCGATCTTTGGAAGAGGGAAACTGCCTTTGGGCAAGCTCAGTTGAGGTCGGTGTAGTCCATACATATCCTCCACTTGCCGTTACTTTTCTTCACCATGATCATGTTCACCAGCTAGCTAGGATACTGTACTTTTCGTACAAAACCGGTGGCGAGAAGCTTTTCCACTTCTTTATTGATGGCCTTCTACCTTTCTGCAGTGAAACTTCTCTTCTTCTAGCAGACTGGGCGGCACCTTGGATCAATCTTCAATTAGTGGGTGATGACTTCCAGGGGGATACCTGGCATGTTTGCAGCAGACCAGGCGAACACATCAGCATTCATCCAGAGGAAGTCCAGTAAGCGAGCCCGCTCTTCTTCCGGGAGTTGGGCTCCTATCTGCATGATTTTCTGAGGGTTCGAGCCGAGGGGGTACGTCAATAAGCATTCCACGGGACCTCTCCTGGGATCCTGCGATCTCAGATCGAAGTCGTCAATGTCGGAACCGACCTCGGCATTCCGGGCCCCTGGGACCATCTGCAGGCAATGCGGGATAGATTGGGCCATCCCCCTCATCACCCCCGTCCCAGAGGTGGTAGGGAACTGCACCAGCAACCTCTTGGTGGAGATGACCACGTCCAGCTAGTTGAGCCTGGATGGCCTAGGATAGCATTATAAGGTTATGGGAGTCTGACGATGGTAAACGTCATCATAATCGTGCTCTGTCGAGGTGGGGATCCGATGGTAACAGGGAGAGTGATCTCTCCTTCGACCCCCATGGAATTTTCGGTGAAGCCCACAAGAGGGGTGTGCACCAGCTTCAGCTAATCATGAGACAATTTCATCCGGGAGAAAGCATCGTAAAAAAGTACATCGGTAGAGCTCCCACTATCTACCATAATGCGATGTACATGATGCTTTGTGATGGTCATCTCGACCACCACTGCATCATTGTTTACATTTTCATTTTCATTCTCATTTTCAAAAGGGAGTACATTCTCCAGGTCTCCCGCCTCCTAGGCTCTCTTCGACGCACGCCCTATCCTCCAAGAGATCATGCCCACCGGCTTCTCCATTGGACGGTTGTCGATTGCAGGGACGGGGGGAAGGGCCGCGAGCGGCTGACCCTCCGCTGGGGCCTCGTTCCTCATGAACTTCCAGAGATAGCCCCTCTTGATCAGCTTCTCAATCTCTCACTTTAGATTATGGCACTCCTCTATATCGTGGCCGTGCTCGCGATGGAACTGGCAATACTTCGTCTTGTCACGGATGTTCCTTGAGTTTTGAGGAGAAGGTCGGCGGAGGTAGTTCTCACCCTCAATTTCCATGAGGATCTTCGTTCTGGGAGTGAGGAGAGGGGTGAAGGTCTGCTCTGGGGCAGAACCATTCTTTTGCTTCGGACCTGGACGGAAGTCCGCAGGTGGTCTAGGCCTCTGGGTCCCAGGGACATCCCTTGGGGCAGGCTTTTTCGAAGGCTTTCCGTCTAGCTCTCGCTTGATACGGTCAGCCTCCTTAGCTCTAATGTACTTATGGACGCGGAGGAGGAGCTCAGAATACGTCTTGGGGGCTTCTTGTTCAGGGAATACGTCATGTGGGAGATCTTGAGCCCGTGCTTCAATGCCAGCATGGCGACGGGCTCATCCAGACTGTAAATCTCCAGGGAGGTGATCTTGAAACGGGTAACATAGTCCCGCAGCAGCTCCTAGTCTTGCTGGTGGATGGAGAAGAGGCTATCCACCTCCCTCGGCACCTTTCGGCAAGCGTTGAAGTGTGCCACAAACTTTCTTTCCAGTTGTTGGAAGGAGCTGATGGATTCTGGCTCGAGGCGGGTGAACCACACTCGAGCGGCCTTCTGGAGGGTGGCCGGGAAGGCGATGCACAAAAGAGCGTCCGTCGCTCCTTGGACCCTCATGAGAGCCTTATAGCTCTCTAAATGGTCTAAGGGATCGGTGGTCCCATCGTAGGGATCCATTGGGGCATGCAGAACCAATCTGGGATTGGTTCCTCTTGGATTTCCTGGGAGAATGGTGGTTGGGCATTATAGCCCATTGGCTCGGTTGGGGAGCTTTGCATGTGGCAAAAATGGCGGGAGAACTCTGCCAACTTGTGCTCGTGCTCTTCCAGATGCCTCTCGGCCTGGCGCCTGATGGCCTCATCGATGGAACCTTCCACCGAGGCCGCTGGAGAAGAAGGTGCCGATTGGTCTCGGCGAGGGGCCTTGCCCCGATGGCACCTGCTGCACCATACTGCTTCAGCATCGTTGGCCGGGGATCGACTCTCATGATCCACCAAACCAGAGTTGTTTCTCTTCGCGGGAGTCTGATAGCTCTCGTGGGGGTTGGTAACTGCCCGCGAATGGGAAGGCCTGCCTTGGATGGAATGCAAGCTTCCGCGGGGGCCCATGTCTCGGGCCGCGGGGATCCCTGGCTAGGGGTGAGTGGCCAGGGAGCACTGCTGTTGCTGCAGCTACCGCATGACCATAATCAGTGTTTGCAGCTGCTGGACGATAGCTGCGAAAGGACCGTCCACCAGGGATGGCTGAAGAGGCGGAGGTGGAGCAAGAAGTTCCCTCTCTGGGCTACGCGGCCCCTATGGAGAAGGAACCTCTCCTGCTCAGCTGTTGGATGCTTCGCACCCATGCATCACCACCATGGTCGATGTATGCTCTTGCTCATGGAAAGCTTGTCTGTGCAGGGGTTGCTGTTCTGCCCCCCTTCCTGGTGCGCCAATCTGTTGCTGATCTTACCGCTGTGGCCTGTAGCTCATGAGCTGGCGCCAGTTCTCGGACTCTCTCATCTCGAGATCTCTAAGCCTCCGGTCCTGCAAAACAAAGTCAAAGACCCGGGCGGGGGATTCCGGCGGGGGCACTCCAACGGTCAAGTTAGAGAGCGGCAAGATGGAACAGGCCTTTTAAGGCGGGTTCCCGAAGGACTCCCGTGCTTAGAGAAGATGTAGATGAAAGAAGTGTGGGGAAGAGAAGGGTCAAAGCCCGGCTTCCTACGCTGGGTTCACCGAGCTCACGCCTGAGGACTTCTTCGGGGGTCCCAAGATCGTTCTCTCGGTGTTCTTCCCTCTTTTCCACTTACCTTTCCGTCCGCTTTTACCGTCCCTTTTATACCACTAGACCGCCTTCAGCCCCCCTTCCCCCATGGAGGTTCCCGGAGATCCCTGAATCTTCTCCTCCCCCTTTTCCTTCAAGTCTGGGAGTTAAGTGGCCGGCACGTCTCGTCCGCCGTGTGTCATGAAAGGGGGAAGACTGGCGGGACCTTGGGCCAAGTGCGGGAGCTCTCCTTTCGGGATGTTGACGGTGGGCTTCTAGCCATTTCAGGCTCCTGCCAGCAAGGATTTCATTCCTCGATTACGGGATCCTGTTTAATCGATATAAACGAGGTTTCGCGTATCGCTGCGGGCCGTACTGGTGCCCTGTATGAGACATGGTGCGCGCCGGTTCTAGTGGCGACCTCGTGGCCCGTGTCTCTGCCTCCTCGAGGCTTTGCAGAGTATGGCTGACCTCGGTCGAGGTAGACCCATCAGGGGATGCCACCTGGTGAAGGAGCAGGAGGGCCCGGCTTGACTTCGGCAGAGGTGGACCCGTCCTGGGGTGCCACTTGGTGAAGGAGCAGGGGGCTACCAGCTTCGGCCGAGGTGGACCCCTCCTGGGTGGACACCTGGCGAAGTGGTAGAGAGAGGCTTGACTTCGGTCGAGGTGGACCCGTCTTTGGGTGCCACCTGGTGAAGGATCAGGAGGGCCCGGCTCGACTTCGGCAGAGGTGGACCCGTCTTGGGGTGCCACCTGGCGAGGGAGCGGGGGCTGCCAGCTCCGGCCGAGGTGGACCCCTCCTGGGTGGACACCTGGCTAAGTGGCAGAGAGAGGCTCGACTTCGACCAAGGTGGACCTATCTTGGGATGCCACATGGCGAAGAAGCAAGAGGGCCCGGCTCGACCTCGACAGAGGTGGACCCGTCTTGGGGTGCCACATGGCGAGGGAGCGGGGGCTGCCAGCTCCGGTCGAGGTGGACCCCTTCTGGGTGGACACCTAGCGAAGTGGCAGAGAGAGGCTCGACTTTGGCCGAGATGGACCCGTCTTTGGGTGCCACCTGGCGAAGGAGCAGGAAGGCCCGGCTCGACCTCGGCAGAGGTGGACCCATCTTGGGGGTGCCACCTAGCGAGGGAGCGAGGGTTGCCTGCTCCGGCCGAGGTGGACCCCTCCTGGGTGGACACCTGGCGAAGTGGCAGAGAGAGGCTCGACTTCGACCGAGGTGGACCTGTCTTGGGGTGCCACCTGGTGAAGGGGCAGGAGAGCCTGGCTCGACCTCGGCAGAGGTGGACCTGTCTTGGGGTGCCACCTGGCAAGGGAGCGGGGGAGCCCGGCTTGACCTCGGTAGAGGTGGACCCGTCTTGGGGTCCCACCTGGCGAGGGAGCGGGGGCTTCCAGCTTCAGCCGAGGTGTACCTCTCCTGGGCGGACACTTGGCGAAGTGGCAGAGAGAGGCTCGACTTCGACCGAGGTGGACCCATCTTGGGATGCCACCTGGCGAAGGAGCAGAAGAGCCCGGCTCGACCTCGATAGAGGTGGACCCGTCTTGGGGTGCCACTTGGCGAGGGGGTGGGGGAGCCCGACTCGACCTCGACAAAGGTGGACCCATCTTGGGATGCCACCTGGTAAAGGGGCAGAAGAGCCCGGCTCGACCTCAGCAGAGGTGGACCTGTCTTGGGGTACCACCTGGCGAGGGAGCGGGGGAGCCCGGCTCGACCTCGACAGAGATGGACCCATCTTGGGGTGCCACCTGATGAGGGAGCGGGGGC
Organism: Areca catechu; assembly: GCA_021397845.1. NCBI lineage: Eukaryota > Viridiplantae > Streptophyta > Magnoliopsida > Arecales > Arecaceae > Areca > Areca catechu. Next base: position 132,669,591 of record CM038049.1, read on the forward strand.
TGCCAGCTTCGGCTGAGGTAGACCCCTCCTGGGTGGACACTTGGAGAAGTAGCAAAGAGAGGCTCGACTTCGACCGATGTGGACCCGTCTTGGGGTGCCACCTGGCGAAGGAGCAGGAGAGCTCGGCTCGACCTCGGTAGAGGTGGACCCGTCTTGGGGTGCCACCTGGCGAGGGAGCTGGGGAGCTCGGCTCGACCTGGATAGAGGTGGAACTGTTTTGGGGTGCCACCTGGCGAGGGAGCGGGGGCTGCCAGCTTCGGCCGAGGTGGACCCCTAATGGGTGGACACCTGGCGAAGTGGCAGAGAGAGGCTCGACTTCGGTCGAGGTAGACCCGTCTTGGGGTGCCACCTGGCGAAGGTTTAGGAGAGCCCGGCTTGACCTCGGCAGAGGTGGACCCGTCTTGGGGTGCCACCTGGCAAGGGAGAGGGGGCTGCCAGCTTTGGTCGAGGTGGACCCCTCCTGGGTGGACACCTGGCGAAGTGTAGCGAGAGGCTCGACCTCGGTAGAGATGGACCCGTCTTGGGGTGCCACCTGGCGAAGGAGCAGGAGAGCCCGACTCGACCTCGATAGAGGTGGACATATCTTGGGGTGCCACTTGGCGAGGGAGCGGAGGCTGCCAGCTTCGACCGAGGTGGACCCCTCCTGGGTGGACACCTGGCGAAGTGGCAGAGAGAGGCTCGACTTCGGCCGAGTTGGACCCATCTTGGGTGGACACCCGGCGAAGGAGCAGGAATTTTGAAAGAAAAAATCCACGTGGCACCGGCGGCATCCAACTGAATCTGACACACGTTTCACGTCAGCGATGTAGCTATATCAACTAGTCTCATCAACAAGATGTCCAGGTTGTTGAAGATTTTAATCTCTTAGAGGAAGAGATCCGCATGAGAAGCCATGAAATACTGGAGAATGAAGAAATGCAATAATTGCTTCATCTTTTCAGCATGGGTGGGGCATCCTCCAGTATACCTGAAGATTGCATCAGGCTTCTGTGAGGGTATTCGTATCCGTGAGGCAAAAACAGAAGCTTTACTGTGAAGGATCACCGGGGGGGGGGGTGGGGTTGGGGTTGGGGCTCCGGCTTTTGACAGCATTTGCAGCGGCGGGGGAGGTAAAGGTGGGAAAGGTGGGGGCATTGGCGGAGGAGGAGATGAAGGCGTGGTGGCGGGCGAAGGGCTCGGGATGACCGGTAGCGATGAATATCTCCACGGATCTGAGGAGGAGAATGCGACGGTCGGCGGCTGCTGGGTGAGTGAGAAGACCGTGGGGTGGATGTCGACAGCGAAGACATCTGCGATGTAGGACTGGAGGGCGAGGACGAGAGGACACGGTAGAGATGGCCGTCATCGTGGCAGCAAGGGTGGATCGGACAGCTAGGTGAGCTTCACGGAGGTGGAGGCGGCGGCGTGGGGATCGAGCATGCCGGAGGAATCGGGTGGAGGGGCTGATTCGATGGTCATCAGCAAGAACTAGAACCGGGGAGGGAGAACGATGGGCACGGTTGGCTCGGCCGTGGATTTGCAGCTTGGTCGGCGGGAGGTGGACGGCGGCACGGCAGAGACGCGGACCACGAAGATCGGGTGGCTAAAATGGGTCTTCGTGGCTGTGGAGATGGTAGGGGAAAGATCCGGTGGCGAAGCTAGTGAAAATTGGCAAATCTGGGCGATGGAGGGAGGAAGGGGATGACAGGAATAACAAGGGATAACTCGGGGATAAGCATGGAATAAAATGGGATTAAAGGGAATAAGTGGAATAGCTGGAATAAGAAAAAATATATATTTTTTTCAATCCTAATCCTGACCCGCTCTAATACCAAAAATTGATGTGGGACAGATGGGGATAGGATCGATGGTGAGCCTAGAAGTCACTTAGATTAAGATACTTTCTTTTTTTTGGATTTTTTTTCTACGAGGGTGGCGAAGGAATAATGGGATGAAGGACTTGAGGTTTGGAACTCATGGGCTTTGCGACTCATGCTCATGGAGAGATCTCTCACCTCTAGGGCATTTCACCCACCTCACTAATGGAGCTGTTAGGATGAATCTCAAAGGACATGAGAGTGGTGATGGGGAACTAATATGCATGCAATTTTTTTTGTATGTTTTACATATTGAGTTAGGTGATTAATTCCCAAATTTCAGATCAAAATTATTTGTAGGGAATTTTGTATGAATTTTTGAAGATCAGCATGCAGATTAGGACCTAGAAAAGTAGCAAAGAAGGACCGCCGGGGCTGAGAAGCCTCGGTTAGGGCAAGTTCTCCTACAATAAAACTACTGGAGGTAGAGGGGTGTACCTGACAACGTCTGTGAAGATCGCAGCGAAGGGGTCTCTCGTTCCTCGACGGATGCGGCCTGGAAAACCGAGCCAAAGACCCGCGGATACCCGGCTTTCTGCTCGGTGATCCGATTGAGGCTTGGCTGGAGTCGTTGGATTCGTAGGAACTCAGGGACCTGCAAACGACCTGTCAGGGGTTAGAAAGCTCACAAAGGAACAAGAAAACAAAGTAAAAACAGCAAGGGAAGGCTTCTTTTGGAGTGGGCGTCCAGGGATCTGGAGGGTTTGTTGGCAGCAGGAAGATGATTGCAAACACCGGGAAGAAGAACTCTCACAAACCCCTTTATGCACACAGCAGGGTATCACACCACTCAATAGAAGAACTCAAGGTTTTCATTCATCAAAAATTCCCCTCATACAAGAGGCTAGGGTCCCTTAAATAGACCCTTAACCTTGGGCTCCAAGTAAGGGTACAAAAGTCTTTACATAAGAATCCTTTTCCCTCTCAAACCCTAGCTAGAAAATAAGGAAATATTAGGTAGAAAAATCCCTAAAATTTTTCTTGACTTGGTCAAGACTCCAAGGACGCCTAGGGGGGCGTGTTGGGCTTCTAGGAGCAGCAAAAGGCCGGCCCAAAGGGGCCCGGGTGCATGGGTTTGGGCCTCTGGAAGCTGGGGTGGCCTAGTAGCCAGGTAGCAGGAATATTCCCTGATATCTTGCTTCTTAGGGGCTTGGGCTTGGCACCTGGGCTTGATTTCATTGGGCTAGGATGCAGATGGACCTCTGGAATCATGGATGCCCTTATTTATGAATATACTTTGGCATCTGGAAGGGAATCTGGGCATCTGCAAGGAATCAGGGTTTCTGATTTTTCTCCTGGGGTCTTCAAATCTTCAAGCTGGGTTGGACTTGGGCTAAACTTCCATGTCTTCAATCTGGTTGGACTTGGTCTTTACTTATATGATGTGGTCTTGAGTCTTCAGTATGCTTGGATAGGACTCAAAAAAAAATAAAATTAGCTCAACATGAGCTGACTAGCATTGGACTGAACTAGCTCAACATGAGCTGACTAGTACAGAACTGAAATAACAACTCAAAATACTCAAATAACAACTAAAATGGACTCAAATGAGCTAAGCCCTTATTATAGATGGACTCATAAATTATTGAACAATTTACAGAGGATTGAAAAGCCTCTATCTTATTCTGGTGCCTCCGGTGTCCCCACCAATTCTCCCGGGGTGGGAGGAACTCGACCCTGTCGATTGAAGGTCAGACTGGCTCACATATCTCTCAAGAAGGTCTGGGTTGAGGCATTGCAAGTCCTCTCGAGAAATTCATGAATCGTCCGACTCTGGCCGGCCTTGCCATCGGACCAGGAAGCGTTGATAGTCATGGCCCTGGGTCGTGATGGCTTGATCGTCCAGGATACGCTCGATCCGTTCTCCTCTCTCAGGCCAAATTTGTTTGTGGACACTCTAGGTTAGGGTCACTCACAATGAAAAGGAATAGGTCCAAAGGCCTCACTAGGTAGCACTGCCGGTTCCCTATACTCAACCAGGTCTGTAATATTGAAGGTAGAACTAATGCCCAAATCCGAAGGCAAGTCTAACACCTAGGCATTTGATCCAACCTTCTCTATCACTTTAAAAGGTCCGGCTCTGCGAGCATGAAGCTTCTTTTAGGCCTAAGCCTAACCAAGATAAAATCCACTACATCAAATTTTTTGATCCATCTTCGGGAATTAGCCAGTTGTTTTAACATTAGTGCGGGTGGTGAACATGCTAGGCACATGCAGACTCCTAACAAGATGATGCAAAGGACTCAAACCTACACCTAGCAGACTCGACTAAAGAGGTTTATTAGGTCTTAACTACCACTTGGGCATGGGGCATGAGTCGTGGTTGATGGATGACATGCAGAAGAAAATTTGCTAGTAACTCCTAATAAGTGCCAGAGGGTCTGCCAAAAGTAGGTAGCAAATGGGATGGGCTTTATGGATCCTTGCAACCTAGTAACCTCAACAAAATGTAACCTAATAGTTCTAGACACATGAGAAAACTCAGGAAAGGGTAGAAAATAGGAAGTGGGTTCAGAATTACTCTGGTAGGGTGGAGAAAAAGGTTCTGGGTTAGTTGGATAAAGTAGAATCAAAGAAGGCATGTCAGGGACTAATCCTAGACTAATGAGGTTAACCTTATGGGGTTGCGATATATCTACGGGATTTGTATAATGGAAGGATGGGTTATTAATCTCAGGAAAGAGGTCCTTAATGGGAACTATAGGAGGAGACTCATCCTGAGGGTACTGATTCAAAGAGATCATGTCCTTAATAAATTCTTCTGGTTCTTGTATTTTAGGACTAGACTCTATAATTTGGCTCTCCTCTATGGTTTCCTCAGGTAAGGCTCTAGTAGCAGTACCTAGGTTCTCTTCCTCTATTTGTTCTTCCATTATAGCTTTAGGTTGGGTATGGTCAAGGTCAACTAGCTCTGGGTTGGTTTCTACCTGGGTATCTACTGGGTCAGCTAATTCTAGGTCTACTAAAGGTGTCTCCTCTTCTCCCTCATACTCATCCACTAGGCTCACATCAGCTTCATACACTTCCGCGTTAATGTAAGCCTTGTCAATCTCAGGAATGGTTGGAGAAGGTCGGCTAGGGAAAAATTGACTAGGTCCAGGTTTCTGATTATGGACACTAATCCTAGTAGGTTCAGGTTGCCTAAGGGGTAGTGGCTCACTACTGGGCTCATATTTAGGGGTGCTAATCCTATGGGGTTCAAATTGACTAAGGGAAACCTGACTAGTACTAGGCTGATACTTAGGGGTTATGGGTTCTCTGGGCTCATAGGACAAGGGTGCAGATCTATGGGTCATGGGATTATAGGATCTGGGGTCATAGGAATTTGGGTCAGTTCTATGGTCAGGTTCTAAGGATGGATCATGGTATGGAGTCCTCTTAAGGTTGGGCTCTCTATATGGGTCAGGATATTGGGTCCTCCTAGGGTTGGACTCCCTATATGGGTCAGAATACTGGGTTCTCCTAGGGTTGGACTCCCTGTATGGGTCAGAATATTGGGTTCTCCTAGGGTTGGACTCCCTATATGGGTCAAAATATTGGGTGTTGGTTCTACTAGGCTCATAGGGTGTGGGTGTATAGGATCTTTGATCATGGGATCTAGAGTCATAGGATCTAGGTTCATAGGTTATGGATTCATAGGTTCTAGGTTCATAGGATTTGGAGTCATAAGATCTATAGGTTGTAGGTATACTAGGCTTATAGGGAGAGGGTAAATAGGATCTATCTTCCTGGTCTATAAAATCCTGATTGAGTCTTCTAGGACTAACCTTAGGGATTGGGTCATGACGATAGGTTCTCCTAGGTTCAGCCTCAAGGTATGGATCAGGGTTTGGGGTCCTCCTAGGTTGAGGATTGTAGTATGGGTCAGGATAAGGGGCTCTCCTAGGTTCGACCTCATGGTATAGATCAGGGTTTGGGGTCCTCCTAGGTTGAGGGGAATCAGGATCTGGCTCAAACTGTGACCCATGGGTTTTTCTTGGGGTCCCTACCCGGACTTTTAACTGATCAAACCTATTGACAAGATGGTCAATTCTATCATTGGTTTGAATACGAGACTGAGTTAACTGGGTCATCTGGGTAGTCATCTGGGCCATTTGATCAGCTAGGGCTTTTATTTAGGCTTGTAAATTTTTTATGGGTTCAGACATTTATGAAGGAGGTGGGTGATATGAAACTCCTGATCTAGTGCTCATGCAAGACTCGATCAGACCGCCTATAGCTGACTAGACCTAAAGTCCAAACTAGATGCTCAATCAGGGTGGCAAACTAGCCTATAGTAACCCTGTACTCAGCCAGGCAGGTGTAAGGGGAGTGTTAGGTCCCTGATTGCCAATCCTAGACACCAATCAGAGATTGGCCAGGTAGGCGGACCAGCACACAAGCCCTTCGGGATTGAATCCCTAAACCACCGTTCTAGACACTGAGCACAAGGCACACACAGGTTAACTTGACACAGTGATCTAACACTAGCCCGGACCCGACCAGTTGGTGTCCCTAGCCCACTAGGGCAAATTAAGTCTAATTAATTTTAGGTTAAGGCTTGGGACTGAATGCAAGGGATGTGGTTTTGGGCTAAGGAGAGGTGATCAAATCCTCCCCCCATCTGATATAGCAAGAGTACCCTTAAAAGTAAATTATGCAATGATGGCAGGCAGATGAGGAGGCAAATTAGGATTTAGATTTTTTTTTTTTAGTATTTTTGGAAAATATGTATATTTTTTTTTGGTATTTTTTAAATAGAATAAAACTTGCAAATCATGGCCTAATATACTGGAAATATACTAAAATTAAGAAATATGCAAAAACTCCTAAACAAAACCCTAAAACTTCCAAACTTGTCTTGCTAAAAAAAACAGAGCCGAAAATCTGCAGGCCCTATTTTGGCTTGCAGAAAATTCACAGGCCATAATAAAATATGGAAAAAATTTTAAAATTACTGTGAATTATGATAAATCTAGGAAAATAAATTTTAGAATTTTTGGAGTTTTTAACAGGGAGAAATAATTAAAATGACAGAGTATATACGGACTAAAAAATTGCAGAAAACAAGCCCTAATCTAAGCTCTTATACCAAATGATGGGGAACTAATATGCATGCAATTTTTTTTGTATGTTTTACATGTTGAGTTAGGTGATTAATTCCCAAATTTCAGATCAAAATTATTTGTAGGGAATTTTGTATGAATTTTTGAAGATCAGCATGCAGATTAGGACCTAGAAAAGTAGCAAAGAAGGACCGCCGGGGCTGAGAAGCCTCGGTTAGGGCAAGTTCTCCTACAATAAAACTACTGGAGGTAGAGGGGTGTACCTGACAACGTCTGTGAAGATCGCAGCGAAGGGGTCTCTCGTTCCTCGACGGATGCGGCCTGGAAAATCGAGCCAAAGACCCGCGGATACCCGGCTTTCTGCTCGGTGATCCGATTGAGGCTTGGCTGGAGTCGTTGGATTCGTAGGAACTCAGGGACCTGCAAACGACCTGTCAGGGGTTAGAAAGCTCACAAAGGAACAAGAAAACAAAGTAAAAATAGCAAGGGAAGGCTTCTTTTGGAGTGGACGTCCAGGGATCTGGAGGGTTTGTTGGCAGCAGGAAGATGATTGCAAACACCGGGAAGAAGAACTCTCACAAACCCCTTTATGCACACAGCAGGGTATCACACCACTCAATAGAAGAACTCAAGGTTTTCATTCATCAAAAATTCCCCTCATACAAGAGGCTAGGGTCCCTTAAATAGACCCTTAACCTTGGGCTCCAAGTAAGGGTACATAAGTCTTTACATAAGAATCCTTTTCCCTCTCAAACCCTAGCTAGAAAATAAGGAAATATTAGGTAGAAAAATCCCTAAAATTTTCTTGACTTGGTCAAGACTCCAAGGACGCCTAGGGGGGCGTGTTGGGCTTCTAGGAGCAGCAAAAGGCCGGCCCAAAGGGGCCCGGGTGCATGGGTTTGGGCCTCTGGAAGCTGGGGTGGCCTGGTAGCCAGGTAGCAGGAATATTCCCTGGTATCTTGCTTCTTAGGGGCTTGGGCTTGGCACCTGGGCTTGATTTCATTGGGCTAGGATGCAGATGGACCTCTGGAATCATGGATGCCCTTATTTATGAATATACTTTGGCATCTGGAAGGGAATCTGGGCATTTGCAAGGAATCAGGGTTTCTGATTTTTCTCCTGGGGTCTTCAAATCTTCAAGCTGGGTTGGACTTGGGCTAAACTTCCATGTCTTCAATCTGGTTGGACTTGGTCTTTACTTATATGATGTGGTCTTGAGTCTTCAGTATGCTTGGATAGGACTAAAAAAAAATAAAATTAGCTCAACATGAGCTGACTAGCATTGGACTGAACTAGCTCAACATGAGCTGACTAGTACAGAACTGAAATAACAACTCAAAATACTCAAATAACAACTAAAATGGACTCAGATGAGCTAAGCCCTTATTACAGATGGACTCATAAATTATTGAACAATTTACAGAGGATTGAAAAGCCTCTATCTTATTCTGGTGCCTCCGGTGTCCCCACCAAGTGGTAAGGAAGATGGAATCAAGGAAGGAGATAACTAGACATGACCTCACATCATGCCTTGGGGTTGGGCCTCACACCCTCTCCTTACGGAGCAAAAGAAGAATCACTCTTCTCTAAAGAAAATTTTCATTCATCTAATTCCTCTTTTACAAAGAGATTATGGGCATATTTATAGCCTTCTAAGCCCCATTTGAAATTCAAATTTTACATGGAAAGAGGGGGAATGTAGTTTTGAATTTCAAGTTTCTTGAAAAGGGGTGGCAAAATGCATGGATGCCAAGTGTCTCCTTATGACTGCCATGTTTCTAAATCTGAAAATTTTCATGCATGGGCACCACTTGACAGTCATGTGGGCATTCTTGTGTTTTCATGTGTTGGGTGCCATTTGGCATTCATGTGGGGACCTTCTAATGTGGAGGATGAAATGATCTTCAAATCTAAATTTATTTGCATCAAAATTCATACTGCATCGTGATTCATGTTGCTCCAGAATTCATACTACTACGAGATTCGTGCAACTTCAGGATTCGTGCTTGCTTCAGGATCCATGCTGGCGACCACCAAATGGCTTCAATGGAGGTGGGCACTTCAGGTAGCGTTCCCCCTTAATCACCAAGAGGATTTTCACCCTTGGGGCAAGGAGAGGTGTGTAGCTTTCTTTCAGGATGGCGCCGCTCCTCGGCTTCAGCCTCTGGCAAAAGTTTGGTATGGCTGGTCTGGGCTTCCGCATCTCGGATGTCTCCCTATGAGCTGGCTTCTTCAGTGGCTTCCCGTCCAGCTCCCTCCTTGTGCGATCCACCTCCTTGGCATGGATATACTTCTGGACACGGAGGAGGAGTCGGAGTACATCTTGGGGGGTTTCTTGTCCAGAGAGTAGGTCAGGTGGGAAGTCCTGAGCCTTCTCTTCAGTGCCAGCATAGCAACTGGCTCATCAAGGTTGTAGATCTCCAGCATGGAAACTTTAAAGTGGACCACGTAGTCCCGTAGGAGCTCGTGGTCCTGCTGCTTGATGGAAAAGAGGCTGTCTGCCTCATGTGGCACCTTGCGACATGTGTCAAAGTGGGCTATGAATTTCTGCTCCAACTGAGCAAAGGAAATGATGCTCTCCAGCTCAAGACGGGTAAATCATACCCGAGCTGCCTTTCGAAGAGTGGCAGGAAAGGCAATGCAAAGGAGAGCTTTGGTCATACCTTGGACTCTCACGAGGGCCTTGTAGCTCTCAAGGTGGTCCAGGGGATCGGTGGTCCCGTCGTAGGGATCCACCTGCGGCATGCTGAACCGATTGGAGATCGGTTCCTCTTGGATCTCTCGAGAGAAAGGGGGACGGGCATCATAGCCCGTTGGCTCATTGGTGGAGCACTGCAGATTAGCAAACTGGCAGGATAGCTCCGTCAGCTTGCGAACCTGTTCCTCCAAGTGCTTCTCTGCCACGTGCTTGATGGCCTCATTGATCGAACCCTCCGCTAAGGCCGATGGAGGAGGTGAAGGTTGCTGCCGAGGGGGGTCATGACGGGAGGCCTTGCCCCTGTGACCTTGATGGTGCAGGAAAGCATCCTGCTCGTAGGTCGGGGATCAGCTTTCTCGGTCGGCTGATCCGATCCGGTATCTCTTCGTCGGGATCCTGTGGCTTCCCCGACGGTCTGCTGTGGCCTGCGGTAGTGAAGGCCTTCCTTGGAAGGACCTAGGCTATCGCAGGGTGCAGTGGCTTGGGCCGCGGGAGTCCCTGGCTGCTGGTGGGTGGCCAATGACCGGTACTGGTACTGCAGCTGGCGCACTGTTGTAGTGAGAATCTGCATCTACTGGGCGAGTGCGGCCAGCTGAGCATCTGCTTGAGGTGGTTGAGGTGGAGCAGAGAGCTCCCATTCTGGACTGTGCGGGTTTCCATGGGAAGGGGGATCTCTTGCATGGCTGGTGGAGACTTCTCTTGCTCGCGTCATCACCATCCTCCCAGTGGGTCACTTGCAAGGGGATTGGGTTGGATCAAAATGTGTCCTGCCCCCTACCTTGCGCGCCAATCGTTGCCGCCCGATCACCGTGGCCTATAGCTAAAGACGGCCTCGGACCACACCCCCGTCGCTCAGGATCCTACTCGGACTCCTAGATTTGTAAAATAGAGTTAGAGACCTGGGTCGGTGATCTCGGCGGGGGCACTCTGATACTCAAGTCAGTGGTGATCCAGGAGAACAGATCCTCCCGGTCGAGTCCCGAAGGTGGACTCCATGCTAGGAGGAGAACTTTGTGAAATGAGAGAGTGAGTGGGTCGAGAGCAGAGCGAGGAAGTGGCAGCGGAGGAGAGCCTGAGTTGGGTGGCTGTGTCTGTCGAGGCCCTTTCGTGGGTCTCTGGTAGCTTGGAGTGGTGGCTCTTCTGTGTACTGTCCCCTCTTGCCCGTTTGCTTGCTCGTCCCTTTAATTAACTTACCTTCTGCGAACCTTGGAGGACCCTTTTTAACTAGGGTCGTTGCGCACCGCTTACCTCGAGATCTTTCCCTCACTTGCATGTGCGTGCAGCGATGCCCGGTACCGTGCACGAGGTGCCTTTTCCCATCCATGATAGAGAACAGTACTGTACGCGTTGACATTCCTTCTGGTCACTCCGTTTTGGGAAGCAAGGCAGAGCTTCAATCGACGGGCAGACGCCCCCTGGATCCGAATCTACCAGTTGACTTCCTCTTCTGAGGGGTGTAGATGGTTGGTAGGGAGCGCAGTGCCTCGATCGGGGAACTCTTTCTTTCTTGGCATAAGTGGTAGCTGGGACTATCATTGTGGCCTGGCAGGCGCTTCCTCTGTGGTCCTCGGGGGGCTCGCCGCTGCCGTGAGGCTGTGACATCTTTCTACTGCTAGTCTCTTTCTTCGAGGTGGAGCCGATCTGGAGAGGCGAGCTCGACTTCGATCACGGTGTCTCGACCCGAAAGGAGTGCAGTCGGGTGAAGGTGAGGCGGAGCTCGACTTCGGCCATGGTATCTCGATCCGAAGGGAGCGTAGCCGGGTGAAGGAGAGGCGGAGCTCGACTTCGACCATGATGTCTCGACCCGAAGGAAGCGCAGATAGACGAAGGAGAGGCGGAGCTCGACTTCGATCATGACGTCTCGACTCGAAGGGAGTGCAATCGGATGAAGAAATCTGGAAAGAAAAAATTTGATACGATAGCTTTATCCAATATGATATTTAACCGGGTCTGACATGAATTTCATGGGTGTGACATGGATTTCATGATCCTGTCGTATCATATATTATCTATAATCAATATGACTTGGTAATGGCAACCTAAGTATTGCTCGGCAATGCACGTGTACCATGAGGTAATCTTACCGAAGGTAAGCTCGTGGATTCGCCCGTTGTAGCCCGTGGAGGGTTTTAGAAGAACCCCCAAAAGTCACGTTTTCAAGTCGTCAGCGTCCGTCTCGAGTCTGGAAGCCCTAGCTCTGTTCCGATCGAGGGAGATGGTGCCGGCGGTGCCTCGCGTCGTTCCCCTCCTCTTCTTGCTATCGATTCTCTCCTTCACAGCACGCTCCGATCTCGTGATCTCGAGGGTCGATCGACGGGTGAGCCGCCCATCTTCTCACCTGCCCCGTCATTCCATTCTCGTGTTTTTTTTTTTTTTTTTGGGTTTGTTTTGGAAGCAAATTATTGCTAATTTTAGTCATTTCTTTCTGGAAAAGGTTTGATACGTAGATGCCAATGAAAAAAAAATCGATTTTTGGGTCAAGTCTCTAATGGGTTTTTGATCGAATAGCCATAAACAGGATTCTAATTGGAGAAAAGCTCGTAACAGTTTCTTATATGAATCCATAAACACAGGTATATTTTGATGCGTAGGGAAGAGCTGAGGACATAGCGATACAAATAGGCGGATGGTTGTTGAGGCCATGGTTTCCACGGCTTTGTTCTGAGAACTGAATTGAAAAATCCTCTTAAAAAAAAGGTTCCTTTAGAAAGATTAGGCCCTTGGGTGTTGGGGGTTTGAGGTCCGAAGAAAAGAAAGAAATATAACTTGAATGCATAAAGTTTAGGAACATGTGCCATTTTAGATCTTGACTGATAATTGGATCTAGACATCCCATGCGGACATGCATCTATGTTCAGTAAACAAAACACTCTGTACATTTTCTTGGCTGTGTAAAAAAGCCGAGCTCCTGTGGAGCAGGCCTAAAGCTCCAGGGAGACAGGATTTTGTAATCAAGCCAAGCAAGCTTGAAAGAGCCATTTACGTTTGAACAGAGCTTGGGTTGTTCATGAACAACTCATTTAAGCAATCTGCTTAGATCATGAGGCCTCTCAAGGCTTCTACACAAAGAGACACACGCGCTAGAGAGAGAGGGGGGGTGGGGTGGGGAAGAGACTCCTTGCTGTTACGTCTCAATCTTGGTGAATTTTGTTCTTTTTTATGAACTTATATTAGCCTTTAATGAATAAATTGACACAATTTTTTTGATAGATAATAGCTAAAATAATTATTTGAATCTTGTTTTTAAGTTGAGGTTTATCTCTCATTGTTGTTGTTGTTGACCCCATGAGAGTTTTCTTTTCTAACAGATTGATTTGACTTCACACATCGTACGAGTCATTTCCACATTAAAGGTAACTATTGTTGCTTTTTTCTATCTTCTTGATGATCTTCAGGGCATTTGTGGGTGGTAATGAGTCTTTAACAATTTATAATGCTTTCGTTGCTATGTCACTTCACTTTTGCATGACAACTTTACTTGTATTGGCTAGCTGATTCTGATGTTATCTTTCTCTAGTTTTGGAAAAATCATAAGAGAAATGACTTTTAGAATTTTTTAGTACTATATTTATGCTCTACACAGCCTGTGTAGGCAAGTTGTTCTAATGATTGTAGCAATTGCTAAAACTTGAAACTTTCAATTTCAAGATGTTCTCTCCTTTGTCTAATTTAAGATTGGAGCAAAATCTGATTATAGTTAAAACTTAATGTGCATGTGCTTGATGCACATGCATGCATTAATACAAAAAGAATTTGGTGAAGTAGTTAATACAAAGTTGAGCTTCGGTCCCACAACCTCAAAGCTTCAGATAATCTTGCCTTACCTATATTAATAAAACTGTAGAAGCAATTGGCAATAATTGTAACTTGCATGCCTTATCTGATTCAGATGTCAACTTTGTGTGTCATGTTATTATTTCAGCTCTTGATGTCCGTGGCAATATGGAAGTCTTTCATATAATAGTGCACATGAGGAGAAAGATGGAAAACCATAATCACATTGTTATTTTTTAAATTTGTTTCAGATGAAAATAATAATTTTCCTGACTTATAGGGAAGAGAAATATCTAGGCCAAAACCAGTTTATTTGATAAAGACAAGGGCTGTCCCAGTTTTTCCATGAATTGGAACAGCTTGCATCCTAACACTTTGGATAGTGGATGTCTTGTACCATCTCAGTCCATTGCCCATCTAGTCTTGTTGCGATACCTGGGATAGTGGTACGCCTTGCCGGCCTATTGATATATAAAACCATGGATAAAGCTACATAAATACTATTCTAAAGGTTGGAGGTGGTAGAATATGTAGTTGATTGGACAGCTAGTGGGAGTTTGCTTTATACAGTAATAGAGACATGAAGGCAACAAACCTAAAATTTCAATAAAAAGCCAGTAGATTGTCACTTGCAACTATCTCACTTCAAACCATTCTGAAAGTGTGCTTACAAATATGGATATGAATCAGCAAACTAATCTTCTTGTGCAGCAATTGAAGTTTTAGTGCGTGGTAAATCTTTTTAGTTTCACCATATTTCCTTATAAAACATAAATCATATGTGCCTATGCATTTAGACCTCCAAAATAAACAGCTAAAATTTAGCATTTTGAGTAAAGTAAGAAAACAATTTTGTATATCCAAGCAAATCCTTCTACAATATCACTCATAAAATTAAATAAATCAATTAATAATATCAAAAAAATAATAGGGTATACTCGGCTATAGGGCCAATTTGATTTTGGGTATAGTTTGATAATTCCATGCTCTTGTTTCTACCGTATGATATGTCATGGAATATAAGAGTCGCTGTAATCTTTGGAAGCAACCCAATAAACACACCTGAACCAAGTGGTTCCGTGGAGAGTCTTTCCCTCCAATTTCTGTTTCATTGTGTTCAGTGTTTTGTACCAGCCAGAATGACAAACCCAATTGGCAGTTGGTGGGTCTTTTAGGAACTTAGGTGCATATTTTTGGCATCCTAAAAACAAAAAAAAAAGAAAAAAAAGAAAAAAGAAAGTGTATTTTGGGAATAAATAAACTCTTTCTCAAGAAAGAAATATTGGGGGTATATTTCTATTTTCCAGCAATGATAACCTGTCTTCATAGTCGGAGATTAGGAACCCAGGGCTATATTGTGGGCATAATGAACTGAATCCTTATAGTATATCTACCAAAAATATGTTAATTACTCTAAAACCTCTAAGACCTACTTAGAGGAGCTATGGTAGTCAATGTTATTTGGAACTTTTGATTTAGCCTAAAGTAGTAGTGCCTAACACTTTAGCATGGACATTGGTATGACATTTGCTCATAGCTATTTAAGAAGAAAATTCTTAGATGCAATACATTGTCTGTTTTTCCTTGCTAGGTAGAATGGTAAGCATTTAAGTGATGATTGCAATTGACTTAGAGATGGAATTCATGGATTGATAAGACTTAAAAATAAAAAATACTAGTTGTAGACCTGTGCCCTAATGGTAGGTTTTGATTAAGTTGCATTTTATGATATTATATAAAAATGATTTTTTAATATAAATTATAAGAAGCATAACAATATTTTTATGATTTGTCAAATGGCACACTCTCAATACATCTGCCAAAGCCTGATTTTTTTCATGGTCATCCGACTAATAGTTGCATTATCACGGGCATAAGTAATTATAATATCCAAGAAGATTTGTCAATTCGGTTATAATACCAAATTTTTTTTTTTTTTAAATTCCATGCTTTGTGGTGCATCCATGTCTTTTTTTTAGGGGACCTAATTACACAGCACAATGTCTACATGAGTCTATCATGTCTTTTCTTTTTTTTTTTTTTAATTTTGATATCTCAAAAATCTCTCATCTAATAATGTTATTGGTCCCTATAATAACTTTTTCCTAATTAACCTCTTTTTTACATCCTCCCTCATTGATTATGCACCAAAATCTTTCCTCCTAAGGCCTCACTTAGTATTTGCATTATGCATCTTCAAATATGAACATTATATCCTCTTTCCTTAAACCACACCTCAACATAATATCAAATTCCCATGTACCAAAAAAAACATAATATCAAATTTTCGAAAATTGAAATCCTTTAAAAACTAGCTTGATGGAGAACCATCTAATAAGAAATCTTCGCACTTCTATTAAATGCAAATACAGAATTAGAAAATTTTCTTTTATTTAAAAATCATAGAATTTTAATTTCATGCAGATTCTAGGACTAGAATTTTTTGGGGGTTCCAATTGTTTTATTTCCATGCAAGTTTTTATTAGTTTTGGGTTGTCTACATAAATCCATTCCAATGTTAATTAAAAAAATAATTTGCATTATTAGGATTTGAGAATACAGAATATATCTCAAATACTAACCAAATTAAATTCGTATTAGTATTTTATTTTATGGGGACTCCAGTATTTTATAATGGATTTGATGCTTGAAACACACAATACTAACCAAATTCCGTGAACTAACTACACAGTAATGTATCTGCTGTGTACATTTGTCAAATAATGAAATACAATTAATAATCAATCTTCTATCTGCTTTGCTGTTTCTGTATTTCAAAACAATGAAGTAGAGAAGAAAATAGTGAAATATCATGAGGATAGAAAGGAAAGGAAAAAGGAGGAACAGTTGAAGAGGGGAAAACGAAAAAGGCAACACTACATGCTCTCCTGTAGTTTCATGCAGCCATTTATTTATCGATACTTTCACCTGCCTTTGAAGTTATTTAACTATGCAATGTATCAAAGAATTCTTACAGTTTGCTGACAGATAATAATTAAACATTAACTATTTATATGCTGTTTTAGCTAAAGTTATTTATCTTTCTCATCTGGCAATGCTTTTTGAACATATTTCACCTAGCACCATCCCTATTTTATCTCAACCTTCGAGACTAGTCCATCCACATATAAATGTAACTTGGTATTCTTCATTCGATTATGTATGATGGATAAAATGCAAGTTTGAACCACAGTCTATTTTTCACTTTTTGCACCAACTTGCCATCTGGCAAGGGAAAAATAGCAAGGGTTGTAGCTTCAACAAAATAAGTGATGCGGTCAACTTGAAGGGAAAAATAGCAAGGGTTGTAGCTTCAACAAAATAAGTGATGCGGTCAACTTGTTTTTTAATAATTTTATTTTAATCCTTCAAAAGAATCAAGGAATAAATTAGTTTGACCTCGAAATACATTATGTTCTTAGGTAAGCAATCCTTTAATACCAATAGAGTAGTCCATTTATTATTAGTTAGATCATGCTGTACTAGTTTTAGACTCCCACTTGGCTTGAGGTTTTGTGGTTGTTTGTTTTGTCTTATGTTCAAAGATTAGTTTGAGTTCAAAACACATGTGGGTTCTTAGGCAACCAATGCTTTAATACCTATAGAATAGTCCATTTGTTATGAGTTAGATCATGCTGTACTGGTTTCAGAGTCCAACTTGGCTTGAGTTTTTATGGTTGCTTGTTATGTGTTATGTTCTTTCCAGTACCATGCTGACTAGCAATGTGTAAACATGCAACAGGCAAAAGTTTTTCCAGATTATGACATGTGTATTACCTTGATCAGTTACCTGCAGTTTTAGATGGGCTAATTCATTAGTCATACATTCATATTTTTTTGTTTAATTTTGTGAATTGCTTATTATATTAGAATTTTGTTTTGCATTTTTGACCTTTTCATTTTATAGGTAGAGAATGTTGGTGCTGGTGCTATCTCTGAGGTATTGCTGGCCTTTCCCAATAGCCAGGCAGAAAACCTGGCAGCTATAAAGACAATGTATATTGAAGGAAAAGGAAAAGGACAAGGATCTAGTGGTGGTCTGCCTACCACACATGTTGAGCCTGAAGGAGTGCCCCCAGAATTGACTTTTTATGCAGTATCATTACCAAAAGGATTGGAGAAGGGGGAGACTGTGACTTTGGATGTCTTGACTGTATTTACACATTCTCTAAAACCATTTCCTGAGGAAATTACTCAAGCTGATGTACAACTTGTTCTATATCAGGATAGTGCCCACTACTTCTCACCTTATGCTGTTAAGGTTCAGACACTTGGCATCCTATTGCCTAGTCGAAGGGTTGAATCATATACAAAATATCCTAATACAAAACTAGTGGAATCAGAAATTAGATATGGGCCATATGAAAATGTCCCTGCCTTCTCTCACTCACCTATAGTTGTTCATTTTGAAAACAACCATCCTTTTGTAGTTGCACGAGAACTAGTGCGAGAGATAGAGATTTCGCATTGGGGAAATGTACAAGTTACTGAACACTACAGCCTTGTTCATGGAGGTGCCGAGACTAAAGGAGGATTTTCTAGGTTCATGTTTATCTTCTCTTTCTAATCAGTGGTTCAACTTGAGCTTTAACTAACCAAAAGTATATGCATCTTATTTGCTCCCTTTCTTGCAGGATTGATTATCAATACAGACACTCAATAAGCGGAATGTCATCATTCAGGCATCTGATTGCACGATTGCCACCAAGGGCTCATTCGATTTATTATAGAGATGAAATCGGCAATATATCAACATCACATGTGTGGGGTGATTCTAGAAGGGTAATATGTTTATATTTTGGTAAATCTTTGTCACATATATTGTGATCAGAAGGGGCTCAGATATTTTGTACTGAGATATCTGATAAACAATACAAATATCTCCATTGCAGACACAACTTGAAATTGAACCCAGATTTCCAATATTTGGTGGGTGGAGAACATCCTTTACCATTGGCTATGGTTTGCCATTGCAAGACTTTCTATTTGAGTCTGAGGGAAAGCGAGTCCTTAACATCACATTTGGCTGTCCCATGTCTGAGGTTGTCATTGACAATCTCATTGTCAAGGCAAGTTTACTTATTCCTATAAATTGGAACTTGCTATATTGCTTTATGGCACACTTTATAATTATATATTCATATCTCAAAAATCTCTCTGTTTTGTGGTTAATCTTATTCTTTTAGCCAGTCAACATCTGCTGTTTCAATTGTTAAATTTATGCAAAAAGCATTGTTCTGACTGAGGATCATGTACCATTTACTAGTATTTTGACTTGCATCGTTATTTGTATTATGTTAGTGCTTTATGATATGCATTTTTCACTCTCTCTTATGGTCATAACAACATCTCCTTTGCATTTATACAACCTTTTTTTTAAGCATGAAGTCTCTAATGCAAGGTCCATGATCTCAGTACAGGTGCCATATCGGTACATTACTGGTTTAGTACGGTTGGTATGCACCTGTACTGAGACAATTCCTGAACCCTTCTTCTTACTTTTTATCATGGTCATGTCCGAATTCGGACGATATGAGTTGGTTTGGTACTGTGCAGTTTGCATCCTGGTAGAGGGTGGTACCGCTCGTACATTGTGCAATTATATGCATGATGTCATATCTTATTGTGCAATTATATGCATGCTTTCCTGTTTAAAATGGGATTTTTTTTTCAGGATTTCCTTCTTATTGCTCTACTTCTTTTATGTGTCTTTTGAAATAACCATGATAGACGATTTTGTCTTACAGGTTATTTTTGTGTAGAATTTAAATGGGATATGTTTGCTTGTTGTTTATGAAAAACATTCTCTTTGGCAGTCATCAAAGTGAGGTATTGCTAATATTTTGTAGGATCTGTACATAAGTTTCTTGGTGTTTGAAGTTTGAAAATGCCTTAAAACTCTGAGCATTGTCAATACCCATGCCATCTGGTCTTCGCACTATAGTAATAGGTTCTCTTTTTTTGAAAGTTGCCTTGTATAAGAAATAAGGCACCAAGTTGCACAGGGTTGATGTCCGGTTCCAAGGTAGTCACTAGAATGTATCTTGAGTGTTCATGGATCATTTTTTTGTTCATAATCTTATGCACAGATGGATAGTAGAACGTCCATGAGTTGTAATTTAGGTTTGCATGCATAGTGCATTCACTTTGCATTCAATTGAATGTCCCAACTATTAGGTGGATGTGGATCCTGCTAGCAGTTTGTGTCCTGTTCAATTTATGCAGAGCGACCCTGTCATTATTTCAATTATTTTAATTTTAGGTTTTTTATTTTTGGTAATTATTTATAATTTTCAAAAAAAAATATGGTAGGTTGGATAGATACCTTGAGCTTGTAAGGGGTTCTAGTGTCTCCTTTCTCGTAACTGTAGAGTTAGTGTTTCTCGTCAGTATATTACTTTATGATTATTTTCACCTCCTCATAGTTTTGGTTTTGCAAGATCATGGCTTGGATTAGTATCTCAAGCCACAAGTTGAAGTTTTTTTCTTTTTCTATTAGATTGGGGAGGCCAGAGCTACCCAACCTCGCCTCAAGCTTTAACCTTGTCTCCTGTGCTTACAGAGTCTATGCCACTAGAACCAGGAGTCTTTATTTTGGGTGCCAAAAATTGAGGGACGATGCCTCTTAGAAGTGAAACCCTGACTTGCCTGGTAGTTGTGAGGGTATATGATTGAGGTACACACAGGTACAATTCACAAGTAAGTGTAATGATCCACATTTCTGTTCTTAGTTATCAGTTGTCTCCTCACAAGTCACAATCATAACTTAACCTCCATAACCTGGTGGGACATGCTTGCTCTAATGTTGCTTGGATCTTAAAACATGCTAGCTTGCTGATACGGAAGGTGAGAAGCTTTCCAGGCTCCTACCAACTCACAAGTTTTTTATTTCCACCTATTCAAGCATAGCAGACCCTTCTTCTCTAGTTCCTATGTCGTTGAAGACTGGAAATTGGGTGCTATAATTTAGTGTTTTGGTAGTTGTTTTTGGGTGCTGGTTGTGAAAAATTCTAAATTTCTTTTCGCTCAGAGTGGTGTTTTAATGGGTTCAATTTGTTCAGATGATGAACTATTTTCTTTGGAGTTATTTTCCTCCCCAGATCAGTTGAGGACTTTTTGGTGGAATAACTTTTCTATTGAGATTAAATTGTAGGTTTGCTTTTCAAGATAATGGGGCACTCATCTTATTGACCAAAATACATTGCCCTGTCCTGTTAAGCTATGATGATCTAATAAGTTTAACAAATAAAACTATTTAACTTGTTAAAGTTCTCACTCACTTAAGCGGTGATTTTCACATCTTGACCAGTCATTTGGTAGCGCCTGTTGAGATCTTTCTTAAGGTCCAGTTACTAGTTGAAGTCTAGTATAACTTGACATTGAGCTTTTGGGTCACTAGAAGTCTTCTCCATGTAATGTGATGAATAGGGTTGTTTTTTCTTTTTCTAAAAATAGATGGATTGCCATAGTTATAATCATACTGAAAATGGTTTCATGTCAACTCATCTTTCTTTTATGCATTTTGAATTTGGAAGTTTCATTACCTGATTGAATAGAATTAAGTCTTGAGAGCTTTCTTGAGGAGGTTGATGTGGCCATTCTCTACTCTGATCCTGCTATTAGGGCTGAGGGTTAAACCCTAATGCTAGAGAGAGAGAGAGAGAGGGGGGGGGAATGGTTTATAAACAAATAGGCTCTCCCAAATGATTGCGATCCCTTTGGGTGGGGTGGGTGTGAAGGGGGCTTTATAATTGAACCATTGCGGGGTTCGCCCTATTTTCTGAGCTGACAGGGTGAACTGTCCTGGTTCCTTGTTGGTTTGGTTTGATATGCCCTAACCGGGCGGTTTTGGGTGCTATGACCAACCATATTATTACCTCTTTTGCAGATGCATTAAAGTAAATTATGAAGACAAGCAGAGTTACTTGAGTGAGAAGAAGTTTTACATGCTTTCCTAATGGTTTGGGACTCTAGGTATGTATGAGTTTATGGGGCTTGATTAGATTCTTAACAAATATTTTTAGTTTATTAGATCTTTTTCAATATTTTAAATGATCATAGGTGATAGCTGGGTAGCCAAGGGTCTGCATGGTTCTTAAGTGCTAATTAGGTTTCTAGAGGTTAAGTTGGATCGAAAGTGGTAAATCCAAAAGTTAATATAAAGCATCTTAAAAGATAGCTAATCAAAAATAATGAAACATAACATATCAAATGAGCAGAAGTAAATCAGTGAGAATTATGAACCTGGCAGTATTTTTGTTTTTGATAAGACGAACGTGGCGGTATTCAGAACCAATTCACACCAAACTTAATTCAAAACATCAAGGAAGCTGCTTGCATGATCTAGCTTTAGGTGGAAATGTTGGTTCTATCAAGTTTGTTGAAGTTGGTTCCAATTTCTTAAGCTTTATACCCAACTTAAGTGGAGTTTGGGTCTTGGCATGTGAAACTAAACCCATGGGTCTAAATTTGAGGTAAGAATTGAGCCAAGTTTAGAACAAGTTAGAGGAGGCATCATCTTTTGGAGATAATTTTGACAGGCCAGTGTTTTAAAAAAATAGGTCGAGTGCCCAATTTATGCAGGTCACACCCCCTAGCACCTTGCCCAGGTTGAATCAGCTTACCATGGGTGCAGGGCACGCATCCATGCATAGCTCTGTGTTCCTATGAGCATCTGGGTGCTAATAAGGTGCGGTTGTGGGTCTACAGTGGTTCGGGTACCCAACACAAAGCCCAAACTGATCCAATAATCCACTCCTCTCTTTTAGCTTTACCAATTACCTTTTACTGTTCCAATGTCTTTTACTATTCTCCCTTATCTCTTCCATAAACCCTAAGGAAACCCTAGTGGTGGTTCGATGGGTTGTGGGTGGTGGTTACTGATCGAAGCTTGGCAAGCACTGGTTGGTTGTTGGAATCCTTTCACCAATTGGCATCCAATTGACATAAGTGCCTCATTTCCCCATTTTTTTCCTCGTATTTTGTTCTCTCTCTCAAATTTCTTTCTTTTATTTTTTAGGCGGGGGAGGTGGAGACAAGGAGGTATTGCTGGGGTTGCTTCTAGCAACAATAGCTGCTCCAAGTGATGGTGCCTGCAGCTGTTGCTGCTGTCAGTGGTGCCACCTCTAGTTACTATTACTGCCACTGGTGTATTCTTAACTTTGGGCACTTGCCTAAACACCCACCTAGTGCCTATGAGCTGAGCAACCCCTTGGCCTGTTGCCTCTTGCATTCTGTCTTCTAAATCCTTGTAAAGCTGGCTGGCATGGTGATCCAGTTGACTCATATGACCTTTGTATATGATTGTTGAACATTCAACTTGTCTGTGGTTGACAAGTGAATGATTTAAATTGTCATCACATTAGGTTGCACATCCATGTCAAGTTTGTGTAGCCTAGTGAGTATCTGAGGCGTTTTTCTAGATCACACTTTTTGTGTATCAACATAACAAGAGATCATGACATTCCAATCAATAAAGATCCCTCCTTTCCGTATGTTCAAAGAGTTCCTCAGGAAAATCAACTTCCCTTTGTATATGATTGTAAGCCATTGCAATGCAATACATCTTGCTTATCATTGGCATTTTATTAAAAACTTCCTTGTCAGTTCCATATCTCTTCAATTAGTGCACCTGCTTAGCATCCCATTTCAAGAGGTAGAGTTCTTTCTTGAATGCATTGGAATATGGTAGTAGTGTGGCCTATGTCCTTGGCCTTGGTATATCTTGAGACCAAATTCCAGGATGCCATGTTGCTCCCTAGAATCTTGTTGAAGACCCTCTAGGTGGCTTCTAACTCTTCTGTTCTAAGTTGGTATTTCTAGACTGGAGTAGGTTCAATTAAATTATTTAATGTTAGATATGGCACTGGAGGTGGTGCTTCTGGAACTGGGCTTGGATCACTCTGGTGAGGGTTTAGAGGGAGAGCCAAGTGCAAGTCTTGATGGTGGTAGAGATGGTGAAGGGGTCAATGTGATGACTAGACCTCTCTGTTTGAGCATAGTGGGAGTGGTAAAATTCGCTTAGTTGGCAGAGGACTATGGTGCATGGGTTGATGAGGTGTCATTGAGTCTTCTTTGGTGTTTCTATGGTGGGTGTGGAGAAGAAAATGCAATAGTCATGACCATTGAGGTTTATTCTCTTAGCTGCTGGGAGACGAGCATTTGGCTGCTGATAGAATGGAATAGCCGATTGTAAATAAATTAATTTAAAAGATCTATATCTCAGGGGATATTTAGAGTCCATATGGATTTCTTGTGGATGTGATAAGAGAAACTGTGTGAATTTGGATATAGAGTAATCATTTTTCACATAAAAGAAATATCAATACTTTTATATGGTAGTAGTGTTAACTTTCTTATTTTTGTCATTTTTTTGGTAGTTTAGTATGTGATTTATTTAAGTTGCTGAAAGTGGAGTCTTAACAGCCAAATTCACCAAAATTGCTGAAACTGATATTCAATTGGCATGGTCAACTGAAACTGAGTTTTGAATCCTGCATTCCATTATCAAACAACTTGTTGGTCAAACTAAGATTTGATCAATCTTGTGCAACTCAAACTTGTTAATTAATCCATTATAATGTCAATATCCTAGTTGGTGGAAAACTTGACCTCAAGTTCCTTTAAGCCAGCAGCATTTGGTTGATCTTTGCTGTGGCATTTCATCCATGATGTTGACTTGATATTTATGTTAATTAAGGATTAAACTTAAGTAGGTTGGGTGAAGAGTTAGATTAGATCCAGCCTGACAAAATATCCAACCCTAGGCTATGCCAATCCAAGAATGAACCTGACCACTGAAATCTGGACCTGACCCTACTTCAAATTATTCAAATTGAAACATGATTGAGTCGGGTTGGATTGAATTGAGTTCTATGTAATCAGATTTCAGCATAACATTGCTATATGTCTATATTTGAGTTAGATTGAGTTTATCTTCAGACTGCGCAGGGGTTCCAGCCACTTTGTACAATTTCAATAGGTTTAGGTTGAGTTGATCAAGCCTCCAGCTGAAACCCACCCAAAATTGCAATCAGGTGACTGATATTTTTCTACCTGGGCCATTCCAAGTTTTTCTTGTTGTTGTTCAAACCCAACAAAAATGCAGGTTGGATCAGGTCAGTTTTGGGTTAACCTAGTCCAAGTTGCATATTTAATGTGAATAAATGGTTCTTGGTCTTCTTTACTGTCTTTTAAATATCCTTTGTTTGTTGATAGAATTTAAGGACTGTGTAGTCGACTAGCTTTTGGAGCATTTATTCTTGCAATACATCTTCATGAATTCAGATACCTGAGCAGAATATTCTGCACAGATTAAATGTTGCTTAATTAATGTAACTATTTTCTTCCATAGCTTCACATAACATTTCCTCCTTATGCAGGTCTAATATTAGATTCACAGTAAATGTTTTAGCAAGCATTTGGGACTGGAATCCTGTTGTCTTCTGTTTGATAATTTAACTTGCTGGCTGCAGGTTGTTTTGCCTGAAGGTTCGGCGGCAATTTCTGTTTCTGCTCCATTTCCTACAAAGCAATGGCAGGAGGTAACAAAAAAGCAACCTGAATCCTTAATAACTTTGTAAAATGTTGGATTAATTGTTTTCTTTGTTTCTCATCCTAGTACATAAGGGCTCTATTTTAAACATTGTTTAGTGAAACTGCAGATAAAATATTCACACCTGGATATCGTTGGAAGACCTGTGGTGGTCCTGGAAAAGAATAATATTGTTCCTGAGCATAATTTGTATTTTCAGGTGGGTCTCTCCTTTTCTTATCATTATGACTCAATAAGAACCTAATTTACTTAACTATTGTTTGCTTTAAGTATGTACATGCTATCTATTTAAGGTATTGGTCTAGCATGATTATTTTTGTTTAAGTTAATTAAAAGCGTGGCATTTATTTGTTGAACTGTTATGTGTAGATGATTCCAAGCAATGCTTTGAGTTTTGTTTAATATGATAGTGAAAAGACATAATTATATATAGAAGAATGCAAGGAGTAAAGCATAGCTTTCCCACATACTCTTCCATGCCTTGAGAAATCTTAGAGGCTTGTTCCCCAAGAACTATTACTAATATGCCTTTTAAAATTTCTACCTTCTTTTCTTTCCTTTCTTTTCTTATCCCTTCCATTCTTTCTATTTTGTTTTCCTTTTTCTTCTTCTTTCTCTTTCCTTTCTTCCTTCTTTCCTTCTTTCCTTTGTTTTTCTCCCTCCCTTCCTTTCTTTCATTTTCCTTTCTTTTTCTTGCCTTTCACTTTTTCTTTTTCTTTTATCTTTCTTTCCTTTTACTTCTCTCCTATGGGTTTCAGAGTCCCAACCTCATACTAGTCCCTTTCTCACAGGAATGGGATGGGATGGTTGGGACGTCCCCATCCCACTGGAACGTAAAACCTTGCTTTAAACACTGCTGAGCATTTCATCAAAAAAAATAAAACGCCGTCTTTCTTAGCCTCAATTTATTGTCCATCCAGAAAATCTATCTCTCCTTTCCCCTAATTTCTCTCAACCCATTACTTAATAGCTTGAATCTTCTTCCAAGGGTAACGGGCCTGCTTCAGAAACTTCCCAAGTGCTTTGTTACATGATGTGTTTCTAAAATCTCAGCTTTGCACACCAACACCTGCATTCACCCTCATTTCTGATTCTGGTGACCAGGAGCAAATCTACTCATCCAGAAAATTAATCCCTCTTTCTCATTTGTCCCTTACCTCTTAACCCCATCTACCTCTTCACCAAACCCATCTCGTTATCTCCCTTTTGCCCTTGCCATATCTTTTTCTCGATTACTTCCCTCTTGTATCCCTTTTTTATCTCTAATATTTCTCTCTTTTTTTGATACAATTGTCAAAAACGCATCCCAAACCCTACAATTACACAAGGTTTTCATCTCAAGAGTCTATATTTACTTTGGAATGATAATTAGGACAAGGCCTTCAAATTCCTTGAGTTGGAGGTACAAGAGGGATTGGCTAAAAGCAGTTGCAGGTTCAAGCTTTATGATTTTTTTTTGATATATTCAAATTTTCAAAATAATCATTAATTATTATGTCATGGGAAATCAAATGCCTTGTAGAAATTTAAATAATGCAGCCTACTAATTGATCTGGATCAGATTGCCCTGTGGAAGCATTTTTCCTTGTCTGTAGGATCAATGTCAATTATCTTTATTTTTTGCAATTGTTGTGGAGTGCTAAGATGAAAGGAGAGTAGATTGGAGGTGGCTTGGGCTTGTAAAGGTGTGAAAGGATCAAGGAGGTGGGAATGGGAAGATGAAGAGAGGATGACGATAGAACATGGAAAGTAGAGTTTATGAGGGTTAGGGCTGGAAATGGGCCGGCCCAAAGCCCATTGGGCCGGCCCAAAGACTATATTTTAAAAAATCTTGGACCGAATCCGGGCATTCCTTTGGTCCAAAAATTAAACGGACTCTATGTTACAGCCCTAAGACTAGTCCAATATATTTAAAATTTGATCCGAAGCCTGAACCGATTTCAGACCGGCCCGAAGTTTATTGAGCTGGCCTAGTCCAATTCCAGACAATGGGCTTTTGGGCCGGCTCATTTCCAGCCCTAATGAGGGTACAATAGGAATTCTGTTTTTATTTAGTTAGCCTTTTCTCAGAACCATAAAAGCCAAATTTCCCAGTGATTGTAGACAACCTAGGTTGGCAATAGCCGGTCCAAGTTTGTGGTAGATTTGTCTAGGATGGTAGATGAGCTGCTTAGCACTGTTCTTATGCACACACACACACACATAACATACATACATCTGCTTAGCACTATTCTTTTCAGATGTATGCATGTGATGTTATGTATGTCATGTATGTTATGTTATATGTTATGCTATGTTATCACACATAACATACATATCACACATAACATACATGACATAACATCCATGACATAACATACATACATCTGCAAAGAACAGTGCTAAGCAGATGTGTGTATGTTATATTATGTATGCTATGTTATGTGTGTTTGTGCATGTATATATATATATACACACACGCACACACACACAACTTGACATACATAACATAACATGTTTACATCTGCAAAGAACAGTGCTAAGCAGATCTATGTATATTATGTCATGTATGTTATGTATGTATGTATGTATCATAAAAACTATAATGGTATATGTTCTTGCTATATGCCATTATACATATGCAGGTATAGATGCATAGAAAGACATTTATTTCTATCTGCATTTGGCTGGAAGGTAAACATCCTACTTGAACATATGCACGTGAAGATGCATGTTCATGTGCCTTATTTGTTCTATCATCATTTGAGATGACAAGGAATATCCTATTTGAACATGTAATGACATTGTTCTCGTGTATGGCTAATTGTACATTTCCTTTTTAATCCTTTTTGAGCACTTAGTGATGAAAATGTTGACCAATTTCACTTGTCTAGTGTGACCAATTCTGTACTTTTTATATTACCATAATTTATACCTTGGTTGGGAGAGAAGAATAGGAGATAAAGTATTAACTTTCTCTTGCTTAGGAGTTTTTTCATGAAAGAAAAGGAGAGAAATAGAGGAAATGCAAATCCTCTCAAATCTGCATTTTTTTTCCTCCAAATTGAGCGGAAGTGGAGAGAAAGGAATTGGGAGTTTAATAAATTTTTATAATTCCCATCTTACCTCTGTAATAGTAAAAGAAAGTTATACCATTTTCTTTCTTTCCTTTCTTCTTTGCTTCTAACCAAGAAGGGAAGAAATTATTTTCTTTTCTTTTTTTAAACTCCCAAATAAGATGAAAGAAATACACTTCCTTTACTTTCTTTTCTTTTTTTTTCTTTGTTAATATTGTCTTTTTTTTTTCTTCTCCAAACTCCCAACCAAATCCTCAGTTGCATTTGGTAGACGGGAATCTATCCAGATTACCGGTAATTTTAAAGTGGGCCCACCAGATAACTACGTTTGGTATTTATGTTAAATGGTAATCTATCTTGAACTGGTAATCCAGATTACCTTTCATATGGCAATCCAGATTACCTCAGGGAAAGGTGGCTATCCAGATTACCGGAGATATGGTAATCTATTTTTTTTGACAAATTTGCCCTGTCCCTTTTCGCTTCGGCGAGAATGAAACCGTCCTCTCTTCCCTTTTCTCTGGTTTCTTCTCCTCGTCATCGTCGTCCCCTAGGAACATCTATCTCGCCTGCGCTCCAGTTGCCCCACCCAAGGTATGGCCGCTCTTTCACTCACTATATTTCTCCCTTTCTCCAACTCTCTCTCCCCCCTTCCCAATCTAGCAGCATCTGTTATCGTTTATTGGCATTTTGTTTCCCGTTTTTTATTAATGGTGTTAGAAGTACCATAAATAGGAATAGGAAGCATCTTGTTGGCATATTTTTTCTCCACGATCCACTCTTCAGCGGAAAGAATGACCTTTAATTGTCTTGAGTTGCGTGGATCTGGAGTCATAACAACGGTTTTGCCCCACCTAGCAGCATCCTGTTGGCATATTTCTTTTCCATGATCTATACTTAAGCGGAAGGAATGAGTTTTAAGGAGTCTTGAGTTTTTTGCTTTCCAACAATTAGTACACCATTGCAATGCATTCATTCTAGGACCAGCAAAGGTATGTATGATGAGCTACAGCGAGGCAATTTACAAAATAGCAAGCAAAAATATACACATTGATACCAATTAATGTAAATAAATTCACTCATAGAACAACAAAGGCACATAGGTGTGTAAGTGTATGTGTATGGACCGCTGCTTAATGGTGTGTAAGTGTATATGTGTATGGTCTAACATATGCTTGATGGAATGCATCTATGGATGTATGCTTATTGGAATTTTCCCGTCTAGCATATGTTTGATGGAATGCATCTGTGATGTATGTTAAATGGGAATGCATCTATGGATGTATGTTATTGGAATTTTCCCGTCAAGCGCTTTGATTAAAACTATAAACAATCTTGAAGTAATGTGTGAAAGTTCAAGTAAAGGTATTGATAAGTTGGCAGATTGTTTCCAGTTTCTTGCAAATGATGAAAAGATGAAGAAGAAAGTTTATGAGGCAATAGTGGAGATTGAAGATTTGGGGTTGCATGAATCATTGATGGTTAAAGCTGGATTGATAATTGCTCGTGATAGTGCAAGTTTGACTTACTTTTTTTCACTACCTCAGAGGTTGAGAAAATATCATGTATTGGATGTCCTTGGTTTGAGTCATAATTTGGACATTTTATGTTACCGGTTGTGATTATTTTGGATGCTGTGGTTGTTTGAAAAATGATATTTATATTAAAGTACTGTTTAGATTATTATTGAATTGTTCATATTATGTTACTGTTTAATTTTTATTGGATTGTATGTCATAAAATTTTATGATGTATGTTACTATTGTACCATGATTGGTAGAATTGAAATATATTTTAATTTATGATCACATGATATGGAAAAGATCCAACTGTTATATAGAAAAGATCTACTTTCTTAATTTGAGGATTGTCAGTATTAAAGTATTGTCGTATATAAATACAAGTTTTTTCAGGTCAAACATGTAATAATATATGAATTTTAATAAATTTGATTTAGGAATGTTGTGGGAATTTGAGCTTAGATTACTGGTAATCTATTTATCATACCAAATACAGTAATTAATCTTACTGATAGATTACATGTGTATACCAAACGCAGTAATCAGCATTACTGGCAATCTATCCAGTGGTAATTTATCTTGCAGGTAATCTAGATTACTATTCAGGATTCCCAGGTGATCCACCAAACGCAACCTCAGGGTTGGAAGTGGGCTTGGGCTTGCCTAAGGTCTATCAAGCTTGGTCAACTTTGGGTTAGGTATTGGGCTCAGGCTTGAGAAAGTCTAGGTCAAATTCGGGTTTAGGTATTGGGCCCAGGCCCAAGGCTTACCCAGTGATCCTAACTTCATCTCTATCCCCCATGCCTCCTTCCCACTTGCATCCTCTTCCAGTACTATGCATCATCTTGTCTTTGCTTTCCTCCTGCCCCCCCAATTTGTCTTCCTTGATGGCCACCCTCCCACTTGCCTTGCCTAACCCTCTCCCCCTTCTACCTTGTTCTTCTTCCTTGGCATCCCCCCTCCCCAACAACTGGCCCCGTGCACTATGCCCTCTCACTAATTGTGCTCCTCCTCCTCTTCCCCTTTCTTGCAATCCTTCTGCTTTCCACTCTGGCCTTTGGTTTGGCGCTTCCTTTCACTTTGCTCTCACCATGCTGGGATTGGATTCAACTTTGGGTTGGATCTTGGGCTTGACCCTGCAAAAAGGTTTCAAGCCTTGGGCCTGGCCTGAAGCCTGAGAAGTATCACTCTAGCCAGGCCCAAGCTGCACTGACACTTGACCCCGCTCGGCCCGGTTCCAACCCCATGTAATCTATCCTAACAAAAATTGTCTCATTGTTTTATGCTCGTGTCTCTTATTAAAGACAAGCTTTTAACTGTATCAAAAAGAGAAGGTTTTAAAAACCCTCAAGAAGTTTGTCCCAATTTTTTCTTGCAATTTCCTCTTTTATTCATTTCCCACCTTTTATTGACCTATTAACTCTAAATAAAGTCCCTCATTATGGCTTTTACATGTCAGTTTACATCACCATTCATTTATTCTCAATGCTCATATAATTTTACCTTTTATGGAAGCATGCATAAAGAGAGCTAGATATGCTGATTGGCTCGGACTATCACTTGGCAAGCCAAGTTTGGACGGACATGTGGCATAATTGATTACTAATATTTGCATGCCTGGTACTAATCTGTGACATGATTTGCACACAGCGCTTAAAATCTTGATAGGCCTAGTCTATCATAGGGTGTGTAGAAAACTATTCCTTTCCCCCAGAGCAAAGAAACATCCATCCATGGTAGTTTTGGTTTGGAGTTCGTGTTGCCCAGGAATAAAGAGTAGCAATTGGTTGCAAGGAGTTAGTATTTGTTGCAAATGATGGTAACTAGAACAAGAGACACCAATAATAGTGGGAGGTGGTGGCAATGAGTAGTAGCGATTAGGAAAATGAATAAAAGATTGGTGGTAAATGGTAAGGCCGTGTTCAGCATCGTTGTCAGCCTTTTTTTTAAAAAAAATCTGGAAATAGGAATTCTATTTCTAATTTCTTTCAGATTTCTACCCACAAAAAAATGTTTTTTTGTTTTTTAAAATTTTTTAAAACAAGGTTGGTGATGTGGCTGGTAATGAGGAAGAGGGAGGTGGGATGGGGCCGATGGCATGGTTGAGGACAAGGGAGAGCTCGATGTCAGAGGAAGAGGTAGTTGATAGAGTGGTAGAGGAAAAAAAAGTGGTGGTGGGGCTAGCAACGCTGCCAGGGACGAGGGATGGCTCGCATTGGGTGGAAAGATGGCAAACGAGGCCCAGGGAGCTGATGTGGTTGGGCAGGGGCTACCGGGCTTTGGGCAAGATTGGGCGGAAGAAGAGGGGTTGGAAGAAGGGTGAAAATCCACTTTTAAAGAAAAATTAGAAGTGAAAAATTTTCACTTTCACTTTTTTCAAAAATAATGGAGGTTGTTATAAAACATAAACAGACAAACTAAGCAATCATGTTTTCTGCATTGGATTTCATGTTTCTGTTTTTTTTTAAAAGGGCAAAAAAAGGTACCAAACAGGCCCTAAATTTGCATACATGTGTGTTTAGCATGAATGCAACTGAAGATCAAAAGGGGTGAGAGTGACTGTTATTTCCACTCAAGGCTTTCATCTTGGTAGAGTTATCTAATATCTGAATATTATCCACTCGCAAACAAGATATATTTATAAACTATCCACCCCCATTATCTCAACTGTTATAATTTGATGTCTCCCAATAATGGTCAATGGTTCAAGATTTTTTTAAAAACTGATTAATTATTGCTGTATATTAAAAACTAAAATTTAGGTCTAATATTATTAGGAACTGCAATGTCAGAAGCCTTTCATTTTGGTTGTGATAAACTTTACAGTTCTGCCTCATGGTATTTGTTATCTATAGATTTGGCTGGCACTCCTGTCTTCTTAGACTTTTGTTTCTGTTATAACAGAAATTATTGGTTTTGGGGAGCGTTTGTATTATATTGGAACACCAACGTATTATGGAAAGCTTGACCCTTCTTCCCTCCCTAACCTTCAAGCTTTCACATAGCATGGG
This sequence comes from Areca catechu, assembly GCA_021397845.1. Classification (NCBI taxonomy): domain Eukaryota; kingdom Viridiplantae; phylum Streptophyta; class Magnoliopsida; order Arecales; family Arecaceae; genus Areca; species Areca catechu. The sequence goes on from CM038049.1 coordinate 132,702,105, forward strand.
CTCACATCTATTTTTCCCTCTCTAACTCATGCATAAGACACCCCTAAACCCAACCACGGCCCAAAAGCATTGCTTTTAAGGTTTAGCAAACAAAGTTGGAGTAGGCACATGTGGTAGTTTGAAGAAATTAAAACTACATGATGTATTCATGTGTTTATTTAATTTTATTATTATTTTGTTGTTGTGGAGGATCAATAATTTGTGGAGGGTAGGTCATCTTTAACCTTAATATACAAAATTAAAGATGATGTCTTTAGTTCTAGAACTTTCTCATGGACAACTAAAAAGGGAAATTACCATAAGGGCCTCTGCTCTTTGGAGGGTAACTTACCTGAAAACCTCTATTTTCTTGGATAAGTGTTTCCTAGGTAATATTTAGATAGGAAAATAATTTATTCATGTATGTTCTTTTATGCATTGGAAAATGGCTTTGGAATCTATTATCCATGTTTTATTGCATTACTACTTTTCTAATTAAGTTGATAACATATATCCATATTTTCCATAATATTCTTTATTATATAAATATATCTATTATATATTATCATAATTTATATTATATGATATATAATTTAATATATCATAATATTATATAAATAATATATTTTATCTTTCTATAATATTATATATTATATATTATATTGTGTTATATATTAATAATGCTATATATTATATAATAATGATAAATTATTTTATAATAATACATTAATTATAATAGTATAATAATATAATACACTATTATGTAATATAGTATTAAATTATATTATCATAGTAATATAATATAATATAAATAATATACTTTTATTTTACTATAATATTATATATTACACTATATTGTGTTATATATCATATAATATATTATATAATCATGATAAATTATTTTGTAATAATAGATTAATTGTAATGATAAAATAATATAATACACTATAATATAATATAATATAATCATAATATTATAATATATTATATATTATAATAACACATCATATTATTATAAAATATATTATATTAGTATAATAATATATTATATATTAATGCATTAGGTTACATTACATATACTATAATATATAATAATATATAATATATACTATATAATGTAATATATATTATATCATACTATATTATATTATAATGTATATTATATTATTATATTATTATAATATGACTATATTATTATTATATGATTAAGGGTATATTGGGAACAAAATAAAAATTTTATTTTCTTGGTTCTTGGGAAACTAAATTACCCACCTCTTAGGTGGGTAAGATTTTCCTTTTTTTTAGTGGATAAATGCTACTCATGGAAAAATAACTTAGCCACTTAGAGAAACATAAGAATATGGATAAATTGATCAATGAAAAAGCTGACCAACTTTTTCATGATATTTATCCACCAAAGAATGGCCCCCAAAAAACTTCCTCATGTCTCCCTCCCACCCAAGTGTCTGAAAGACCGGATTGTTTCCCAAGAAATCATGCCACCAAGCTTATAAGATTTATTGGTTTGGGTGATTTAAATTTGGGCTTGTAAAAGTGGGATTTGGTGTTAGTGCAATTCAAGGATTGAAGGAGGTTAGTGGTGGGTTGTGCTTCAGTCTAAAATCATTTTTCAATATGAGGCCTGAGCCTAAGTTCGAACATGGCATGAGACCAAAATAAGCTCAATTATTTCTAGACCTGATTGATCACATGGGAAGGGGGAGGAGATGGAACAAGTAGGTTGATGGGTCATTGGGCAGAAGCTGAAATCATTAAATTAATGGTTTGCTGGAGGAGATGAAGATGGTGAGATCTATGAAGGGGATGTGATTGAAACTTGAGACGATTGCTTGCATGGGAAGAGTAACAAGGTTGCTAAACATTAGGACATGGGGGAAAGGTAGAGAAAAGGATGTTGGAGTGAGAGGAGGTAAGGACATGGCTGCAGAAGAAGGGCATGGTATTGGTGAAGAGGACATTGCTTGAGGATGCATTACTAGAGGTGGATGTTGAAGGGTGGTGGTGGAGTTGGATATCAGGTGATTTGCTAGTGGAAGGGAGGGTCATCATGGTTGAAGGTGGTGATGGATGTTGGTGGTATGAGATAGGCAGGGAAGAAACAGAGACTTTCATTTAGAGGAAGAAAGATCCCAACCTTTCATCTAAAGGAATGCTAGATTTCATTATGTTAATAATGTGTAATGCTATAATAAAAATGTATATATATATATATATATTATTATTATTATTATTATTATTATTATTATTATTATTATTATTCATTTTTCATGTTGGGCTTGGGTTGGGCTAGTGTATAGTCAAACTTGGCCCCCAAAAAAATGGCCTTAATTTTTAGGCTTGGGCCTAACTTGAACCTCCAAAAAAAGGGCGTAAAATCGGTACTCAAGTTGGCATTGCCCAACAGGCTTGGGATGGGGATAATAATTAATTTATGAAGAGTTGCCTGGTCATGGTTCACTATCTCGATATTGGGCCTTGTACCAATACCAATATGTTATTGTATCGGTATAGGACCTGTTTGGTGTACCGAGTATCGGTATGCCTCCCATATTGCATACTGGTACTGAGTCCATACCTCCCGGTTCAGTCTGGTATGCCGTATGGCAAACCTTGTCCTTGTTACTTACATTAGAGCACAATTGTGAGAGGGAGGAGCAAAAATACCTTTTGTTTATTGTTTTTGTTAGGTAGATATCCACGGTAATATTGGAGTTAAATGGATTGCTTTTGCATAATTTAAGTGCTAACTCAAGGTAGGACATAGGGGATATTATATTAGTTTATAGCATTATTTTAGCCATAGAGGGATATGGGGTTTGAGTAAGACATTGTCTAATAGTGAGAAAAATGGGGTGACACATACTGCACATCCCTATAGAATCTCTATATGAAAGCCTCGAGCTTGAGTTCATGTCCTGCCGGAGAGATCACAGCCATCTACATGTCTCACATGCATCATATGCACCAAATACTTGTTTTATATAACAATAAAGTCGAGCTTGGCTACTTTTGGACTCCTTTGGCATTTCCTTCTTTCAATAAAAATACAAGGACAGTAAGTCACATCCCTATGGGCCTAACCGCTCTCTATCCTCTATTTGTACTCCCATTTTTATTAAAATACGTCCATTTAAGGGAGAGATGGCTGAAGCACATCTCCCAAAAATTGGAGTGCATTTATGAAGTTATATAATTCCTGACATTTCTGCAACAGTGCATCCAGCATATATTTTACATTTCTTCCAAAACCGATTCTTATGAATGCACTGCATTTTTTGAAATTTAATCAGATAGGTTTTCCAATTATGTGTTCTTGTATGTAGGTATCATGGTTGTCAGTATTCCTCACTGCAAGCAACTTCTTGCAAATAGATATCCAAGACAATCAAAAACTGTGCTGAGGAAAAATAGTTTCACTCATTCTACATTCTTATGTACAGTACTGCTGTACTATTATTTTCATGAGGCAAAAATCTTAATTTTTTTGAATAAATTTTTTAAAATTCATTTGTTGTTAGTTTGTATTTTTCAGATATATACTTTTGGTTAGGAAACATAATAAGGTAGTTGAGCATCATGCATTTTCTATTGGATTCTAATATTGTTGTGATGCACTCAAATTTCAGTCCTATGAATGACTACTTATTAGTATTGCAGTTACCTCACTTACCGACTATTAGGATTACATTTTTTTTCCTAACAAGTGTTGCATTGATTATTTAGTCTTGTTTGACATGGGAGCACCTATAAAATATGGACATGGATATGAGACATGAATATGGCACGATAGGAATACATCGTTATGAAAAATCTTAAAAGGTAGGATACGATATGGCCAACAAGCATATATATTTTAGAGGTGTATGCATAACTGCATTCACGAATATGTGCACACATATATGTGTGTAATGTGAAAGAGCATCCATAAGGCATGGTAAGGCTATCAAAATAACATAGTCCATACTTTATACAATAGCATCAAGTTTTACAAGCTTGTTGTTTAGTTATAAATCCATAGGTGCGAACCATACTTAATTTTTTAATGTTAACACCAAGGACTCCAGAACTGACCATTCACCATTAGACTGCCAAATTAGAAAGAAGAAAGTATCTCTCTAATTTTTGGAAGTACTAGGATAGTATCTCAAGCAAGGCTTACTATATCGGTACCAAACTAAGACTCGGTAGTCGGTATGAAGGGCATGCTAGGTCTCAGTACATGAAACTGACCCTGTAGTGGGCATGCTGACACTGTACCAGCATGTCTGGTACTAAGATGGCGAATCTTGATTTCAAGTGTAGTTGGGAAGTATTTGGAGTATTTCTTTGAATTTGAGAAGTATCTAACATGTATTGGTTTTTGATGCTGGATACAACATGTGATTTGAACTATTTGTGCTTCCTAGGTGGCTGCCATTTATCTACCCATCTCAAGATAAAAAGCCTAATGGTGATTTAAATTTCAATTTTACCTAAGTTCTTTTTATATTGTTTGGATCTCGGTGAATAAACCTTGTGCAATGAGATATAACATATATGAACCAAATATGCCTCCACCTTTTTCTGTTATTCTATTTCATAAGCTTGCCAACTTGTCATGATTTATAAATGACATCTTTCAGTAGAAGTTAAACAGTGAAACACCAATTTCCAGCCATATCAGTTTGAATGTTGTTACTTAGAAATGCATGTTGTTCTCAATGCTATAATTATTTTTTAAAAAAATTTTGGAATGTTTTTAATTAATGGAATCTGGTAATAGAACTATATAATGAAACTGTCAGTTTACAGTTATTCTACTTCCATGTTTGCTTACATGTTTCAAAAATCTTTTGTTAATTCTCTTTTAGTGACTTGTAGGTGTATTACAAGTTCAAGAACCTGTCACTGCTTAGAGAGCCAATGATGCTGATTTTTGGCTTCTTCTTCCTATTTGTTGCTTGTATTGTGTACATGCATACTGATATATCAATCTCCAAGTCTTCTGCTTCATATCTGGCAAAACTGCAATGGGATGAGGTAGGAAATTTTGACTTGATAGCCTTGTCTTACAGAAGTTTTTCTCTTTGGTATATTCTGAAATGGTTATTGAAATTGTTATGCATTCTTATAGATGGCCACAATCTTGCTACTGCTAGCTGTCTTTTGTTGCTAATGTACATTGTGTTCAAGCACTATTTATTTGTTGGATATAATTTGGTTGCAACTTATATGAACTAATCCTGATTTTTGCTAGGAAAGTCAATCAGGTGATTTCTTATGTAACTGATAGAAAAATTTTGTAACAAGAGAACAAATACGGAGTCTTCGTCACTTTGAAGGAAGCTCAAAAGAGTAGCACAAGACATTGTTTTGCGGGTATCATAAAATAGAGTTAGACTGAAAGGATTATATTTATATGTTTTTTAGGACATTCAACAAAGACAATTATCAAATGCAGTTGTAGTGAATTAAGTGAATTTGAAACCACAATGTGACTACAGCTCTCTCTTATTGTCTCTAACAATTGAATGATGATAGAAAAGAACAAGTGCTATGATATTTGTGGATGATGTGCTTTCTTATGGAATGACAGTTTTGATGAGAGACAGGGATTGAAGAAGGCTTTATAGAGTAGAACCATAGTGCATATCTAGTATTTTAATGGGCCTAGAAATCAAATTGAGGCTCTGCTTAAAATTAGCAGCCAAGAGATATCCCACAATAATCATGTTTGTTTGCTTGTATCTATTAATGATAGTGGATAAAAAAGTGATGAAGACATGCTATTGTATATGGAGACAAATAGTTGAAGCTGAAGGTTTTTTTAAGAAGTGACATATTCCTTGTAGGAGAACAAGTTAGCCTACAATATTGTATTGTTAAGCAAGGCTAGCCAAACTGCCCTGAATCGGGCAGTTTGGGTGTTTAATTTGGAACTCTGGCAAAAATGGGGAGAGAGAGAGAGAGGCCGGCGGTGGCCTGCCGAGTCCTCCGGGGCTTCGCACTCTGAGAGAGGAGAATAGAAGGAGAGAGAAAGAGAAGGGGGGAGGGAGAGATGGCTGGAGATGAAGGTGGCAGGGAGGCTGCCAGAGTCCCTGGATAGCAGAAATCGACCCCACTGTGTCCATGGGATTGAAATAGGGGTTACCTGTCTTTGTGTTGCATAAAATTTCTTTTACGCATGCACAGTAAAGTTGACAATCCTATTGCTGATTTTCGACCTCACTGTGCACTTGTAAAAAAATAAAATTACTTGTGAAACAGGAACGGATTGTCTCTATTTTGATCCCATGGATGCTGTGGGATCAGTTTCTGCCATTCGAGAGCCTCAGCAGCCTCCCTCCCACCTTCCCCTCCATCCATGTGTCTTCCTTCTCCCCCTCTCCTTATCTATTTCTCTATCCTCCTCTCTTGGAGAGCAGAGCCTCAGAGGCCCTCCAGTGACCATTGCTAGTGTCTCTGTCAGCCTCCCTTCTCTGTCTCTCTGCCTCCCCCCCTCTCTCTTTCTCTCCCCTTCTTTCGTTTTTATGTCAGTTCATGCCTGATATGGTTTGGTACAGGGGCATGCTGCTGGCCGGCCAGCACGAGATCCGGTTCTGAGCCAGTGAACCTTGTTATTAGGTTTCTGGACAAGAAAGAGTGTCTACTATCTAATGATGCAAGTCTAGTTCGAACAAATATGTTGCATAGATGCATAGTTAGGGAAAGGACCAGATACATTGATTGATAAGATGTGCACAAAATGAGGATAAAAACAATGAACACAGAGTTCTCCAAATTTAAGAAAAAAGTGGTCCTATCCAACATATGGCTGAGGCCACCATAAAATAATGGTGTTCAAGTATTCAATCAGGAATCAGGGAAAAAGGGGAACACTTAGATAATAGGCATTAAGATTTTTCAAATGATTTCTAGATGTTATTGTTGACAACTAAAATTGGTTGACTGGACAATACCTGAGTTATTATTTCATGATATCATGATCTGGTAACATGAAAAAGTTTGGGAGCATAGAGTCTGGTGAATGGGTTTGAGTTCTTAAATGGCAATGTGGACCTTTTAACATTATTTAGGTAGAGAGAAATCTTTTTGTATTGAATAGTATGTTTATTTGTTGTTTTTGTCTTTTTCATATGACTGAGGAATGATTTTTTTCTTGAATTAACACATACTATATTGGTTGTATAAAATGGCAAAACAATAAATTGTATGACTTATGCAGAAGTGAGATTGAGGGAAATCTAATTTTTGCACTGGTCAAAGATTATCAGTTAATTAAATAGTTAAAGTATTAGCAATATCAGTATGCGGTACCAGTTTCTACTTTCTAAACTATTTGGTGATAGAAACCGGTGCAAATTGACATTTCTAAACTATTATGTGATACAAAGATATTCTGGGTGGTCATATCTTAAATAATAGCACTATTTCTTATGACAGCCATTGTAACCGTTTGAGGGATCCCTTTACATTGTCATCTACCTGTTATCTTGTCATCCCAACTTTTATATAGCGGAAAAACTGCTGTTATTGACACTCTTCACGTCCTTAGATGATATTTGTTTAAATGTACTTCTCCATATCAATTCAAAATGCAGCATTTATTTGGTGAACAATGGCAATCATCATCAGGCGTCATTCTACTATTATTGTTGCCTGTTATTTCCTACTGTGATGACTAGCAGCAGCCATTGATGGTCATTACTTTAGACCAAAAGATTCTAGTCAAAGGTTGGACTGGATAAATAATTGCTATAATTTTTGTTATAATGGTCAATGGTATTTTTTGGAGTTGTTAGCGAAACCCTAAGTTCTATACCACTTGTGATTGGTTTATGAGTAGGAATGTTCTGAACATGTAAAAAGGAAATGATTGTTAGGTACGATCTAAACTTCTCAAGTCATGTTCAAGACAAAAAGTTGTTGCCAAGAAATAGCTTCTAAACATATACATAAAATTGAGATCTAAGCCATGAGCTAACCTAAATAGGTATTATATAGGATTAAACGGAAAACAACAGAGACAAGTAGCTCAAAAAAGATCAGAAAATTCACGGTGAGAAAATCAATTGGACCTTCCTAAATTAAATGCTTGGTCTTAAGTATGTTTTAATTGTATTTATTAGTGGTCCAATCATGTACTGACATGTACTTGCTTGTACTGTAGTTTGGCTATGTGATACATTGGTGTGAGCTGATAATTTCTGATGGCAGAGTTTTGATAAACAAACATAAATTTGAATTTTCCTATTATTTTATCCATAAAAGAATCATATTGTGTCTGTCCTCTTGGATCTCCAAGTGCTGTGACAGTTTCCTTTTTCCTCAGTATACCTGAGCATTCTTTAAGAATGTTTTCCAATGGTTATCTGGGAAGTTAGTTTCCTTATACTTTTGCCATTGTTCTAATGTGTGGAAAAAATTATTTTGACATTTTGTGATCTTGGAACAGGTGCAGGCAACAGTTCAGCAGGTCCAGAATATTATCAGCCGCTCTTTGGCAGTCCATGACAGGCTGGAGGCATCATTACGAGATCTCTCGAGAACAGGAGATGTTCAATCCTGTAAGGCAGCTCGTAAAGCAGCTGATGCGCAGCTTAAAGAATTGGCCAAAGAATTAAAGCCCTTGTTGGGATTTTTGCAGTCATCTACACAGGCTTCTCAGATATGGCCTAAGGTTTGATATGAGTTTGCTTTCCTTCCTATTTATGATCTTTGAAAGGTCTTTATAGGATTTGTTGCAATATACTGAAATGTTTAAGGCCTTTTGGCACTGTTAAGACTGAATTAGTTCCCACCAACAAATGTTCTTGCCTTGTAGTATGGCAACTTATGACCCAACCTGCCAGCCCACATAGGATAAGCAGGTTGTGGGTTGGCAAAAAGGGGTCCAGGTCATTAATTACCTAACCAAGCTTAAAAATGGAGCAGGTTTGGGTTAAGGATCCTGACTTGTCTTACCTGTTTTGTCCTGTTAAATAATTAGGTCGGTCAACATGGTTACAACTGACCCGATTAAGATGTTTTTAACTCGTTAAACCTGTTTGGAACCTGTTTAACCTACTTGACCTGATCCAGCCTGTTTATTAAATGGGTTGTGCAGGATGGGTCAGGTTACATGTTTAATGAACAGGTTGGGTTTGCTTTTGAATTTCTAACCTGCTTAGTGAATGGGTTGGGTTTGGATTAACAAGTTTCCCCTATACCCAATATCTCAACCTGACCCAAACCAGACATATTGCCACCCCTATTGCTTTGCATGAAAAGTATGATATGTGGGGGCATAATTTTACCAATGCAAATAAATCTTGCCAGGTCACTGCTCTGGCAGTGTCTTGATGTTACCTGATCAGCTAGCAGTTTTCGCAGTATCAGCCTGGAACTGCACCACTCAGGTTTGGTTTGTCATATCCATTTCCTTTGTGATTTTAGTAAAAAGAAGTCATGTCGAATCATTGCACGCCTTTAGAGTTGACAATTAAGCAGTGCTATATTTTTTGTTTAGATAGTAAATCAAAAGGGTACAGTTTTTACTGCTGATGAAATCAAAGTTCTAAATTGAAAGGGTACAACTCATATTACTGGTGAAATCAAAGTTCTGAAGTTGTCTTTAACTAGGTGCTGTTTTCCCAATTGACTGATCCCTTTCACAATTCCTTTTTAATTTCTGCGTGCATGTTGATGTCTGATTTACGTATTTCTGAAAAATCTCGGAGCACATAGGTGTGAGTGCATTGATTTTTATTGTAATGCTATAGAATTAGCTTCTGCCAATCGTGCATAAGATGTCTTTTTTCTTTTGTTGTACTCAATTGTACCATGTCTTTCAACTTTCATAGATTACACAAAAGTGACATCAATGCATATGCTCTTTAGTCTTTATACATAATTATATTCTTTGTTATCTTGTTCTTCTATTACTAGTCTTGAATTCACTAACTTTATTAAGTTGTGCTTTGGTTGTAATGCTGTAGGTAGAGGAGCTGACAGCGAAGGAGAAAGAAATGCAAGAGAAACTGATGCTGAGACACTCTACTGTAGTTGACTGCTTTGAGAAGAAGCTAGGTGGGCGAGAAATTGAGAATCGGATTGCTTCCCAGCAGCGGAAACTTTCAGCATTGAGGCAAGAGGTTGATGATCTTCTTGAGGTCATTGATGAGATCTAGATGCAATATCCATTACATAATGAGTTTTTGACTCTATTGTGAGATCCTGCTTAGGAATTTTGGCATGCTTTATTAGGTATTTGAATGGTGTCTGAAGATGATTACCATGTATACCATCATGTTCTTCATTTGCATGCTTGCTGAAATATTTCCCCGTAAACTTTTGCCTATTTGGTGTATTGAAAATGCCTCGTTAATGGACATGCACTTCTGATTGGTTCCTGAGAATCGCACTTTTCTCACCTTCTCCACTTCTTTCTCCTGAGAAATATGGACGGGTGAAACAGAAGCAGGTTTGGCAAGATATACTAATTATGGTGGTTGGAGATGGTGAGTTCCTTAAATTGCACTTGATCATGGCAGAATCAGATGTATGGGCAACAACAGTGATATTCTGAGATTCTCTGTAGTAGTTTTCGAAACTAATGTGTTGAAGGTAATGCTGGATTCTAGCAAGGAGGCTCCAATATTTTCTGTTGTTGGTCTGATCTGTTACCAGTTTTCTGTAAACATTAGGTGCCTCTAAAATGAACATGAGTTTGCTTGAGGCATCTTTTTAGGTCTTTTTATGATTCCTTATCTTATTTCTTTATATTTGTTATCCACCATGTGCCACATCCTTTTTCATATTTTTATTTTTATTATATATTATCTGTTCTATAGTTTCTTCTAAAGAAAGAAAAAAAAGAAAAATGCAACACTGATCAAATCTAACAAATGACCTTTCAAAATCAGGCTAAGGTTGAAGTGGCCCCATGCCGGTGTGGCAGGTCCTCATAAGCATCAGCACCAGGTTAACCCTCCATTTCAGTGTTTGTTTTTTTTACGGCAGGTTTTGGTTTGTGATTGGCGATTAGAATGCTCCGCTTTCTGCTGTGCAGAGAGAGATTCCTTTGTAGAACCTTTGGTGTCTCTCAAAGTTTGGACATGGGTGATTTTCCATTTATTTCTTTGAATTCCAACCCTTCAAAAAAAAAAAAAAAAAATCAACTTTTTGGCATGAAAACTTTATCACCGTGAAGGTTATGAATTTTTGTTTGAAAGCATGCATTCTACCATTGAATGTGAAATATTTACTTCTAGGTTTTGAGTTTGCTGCTCTTCGATCATTTAGCACTTGTATTTTAGATACATGTTTTGCTGCCCGGCAACGCTACAAACTAAGATTGTGTCTTTGATGGATAAAATTCCAAAATCCTTTTGGTGGTTACAGAGGAAGGTTAGATTAGCGTGTTCTCAACGTTACTTGTGGCTAGTTCGCTAATGAGCCTATGATTCATGTTTCAATTTTTTTACTAGCTATTATCATCATAGACATCGCTGGGCATTTTATTTATTTTTATGGCTTCTTATAAAGGTAAATGATCTCTGCTGTAAAATGTGTACTTAAAGTCCTGAGATGAAACCTTTTAGACCACTCTTTATTACAACCATAGCTTGATCCATATAGGAAGTGTAAGAAGTTTACGCTAGTTGAATCCTTTCAGTCCACAGATCCACATTCTCAACCTTCCTGATAAATTATAATTCTCAATTTATCCTACTAGCAAGTTGAGAGAAGCCCAAGCTAATCCTATTATTGACTGGATTTACCATGATCCAAATTTAGATCTTGGTTTCCCCTCTCTAAATGCCTTTTAAAAATTTACCCACAAAATTTCGCTCAAAATTTAGCTATCTACAGTCTACACCTTAAATTCCCTATTTTACTAAATTTTAGTTAGGCTAGTTTCAATACTGACATGACATGTTTAAGCCTCATATCCAACAATCTATCCTTTTATGTTCATCACCCTCTTAAAATAACCGCTACTAGATTTTTTTTTTTTTTTTTTTTGGACAAGATAGATAAATTATACCAGATGAGTACAAATACATCAAATCAACAAAAAAAAAAAAAAAAAAGAAAAGAGAAAAAATGATGTCCATGAAGGATATCGATAAAAGCAAGGTATCGACCCAAAGCCTTCCATCCAATCCGCAAGGTATCAACAAATAAGGCCATCCAATCTACAATACTATTTACCTTCCTGTAAATATGCCTAATATCAAAGGATAAACATCCCAATAGAAGGCTACATATATTCCGTAGTAGGTCAGTGGTAGCACCACTGTCATGGACCACTCTTTTCTTTTTTGTTTTAATGTTATGTTATTTTAACTAATCCAAGACATTAATTTTTCTAATCCATGGCACCTTAAAATGAATGATAATTGGATACTTGTCCCTGCCCCCAACTCCTAGATTTTAGGAAACCTCTGGAAAGCCTAATAACATGGAAGAAGGCTCCCAAAATTCTTTAATATTTGGAATAATTTTGGGAGAAACTCTACTTCTATGAAGACCCTCCCCTTCTTGTTTCTGTGTTACAACCCGTTCTACCATAATTTAAGATCTAGCCTTCCACCATCACTTCCTAGCTTTAGATTCATCGGCATTAATCTCTCAAATACCTACTCCAAGAAATCTAGAAAACCAAGGAGCATTTAGAGTATCCACCTATAAAGGTGGAGCCTCCTTGGGATCTTATTCAAAGGAAATAAGCACCAAGAGTCGAAGCATCATCAGAAATATTTGTAGTTCTTATTCATTGAATGCACAAAATTAATTTCTATGCATTCTTTCTTATACCATGGTTCATAGGAAAGGAATTGTTCGGATCGAAATAATGGAATGCACGGAAAAGAAACTTTATCAATTATAGTATTCAATTTAACTAGTTTTATGTTAGACAAGAATCAAATCTATAGGGATTTTCTAATTATATCATTGATTAAGGAATAAAATGCAATCTTGTAATAACAATCATCATACTTTTTTTTAGAATCCTTCCATTATTCATTATCCATAGGCTGAGCATTTGAGTAACAACCATTAAAATATCATAATGGTTGTAATTTTATATTTTCATAGTTTATATTTTTATTATTCTTTTTTAATTCATATATATATATATATATATATATATATATATATATATATATATATATATATATATATATATATATATATATATATATATATTCAAGTAATACGTTTTCCTATATTTTTATTTTACCTTTCTATATTTTAATCGTGTATTATAACTTATAATTGTATTTTACCATTCATTTTTTATCGATTAGTTATTTTGTTTTATTGATCATTTGTTCTTTTATACAATATTATGCATTCAATATTTTTATTTTTAAGTTTCATATATTTATACTTTTGATGCAATTTTTTTTTGTTCCTATTTTTATTCATATTTTTGAATTTTGATTAATGCATGTTCTTATATTTTAATTTTTATATCCCCAGTATTAGAATGGGACATGCTATTTTTAATAGAGGCTTGCATAATATAATTTTCTTGTTTCTAATTTTTATATTTAAGACTCTTTAATGCTTTATATTCTTATGTTTATATTTTTCCTTTAACATGTATTGTAAAAAATACTCATTTCTTATATATAATGCAATATCTAGTTTCTTAGGTAGGCCTTTGACCCAGGGAGGGCTAGAAATGGACCGGTCCAAAGATTATATTTTAAAAATTTTTGGACCGAATCCGGGCATCCCTTTGGTCCAAAAATTAAATGGACTCTATTTTACAGCCCTAAGACTAGTCGAATATGCTTAAAATTTTGTCCGCTGCTTGAACCAATTTCAGACCGGCCCGAAGTTTATTGAGCTGGCCCAGTCCAGTTCCAAATAATGGGCTTTTGGGCCGGCCCATTTCCAGCTCTAGACCTAGCCCACCCCCAAACTAGAAGACCTGAAGGCCTTTTTCTTTCCCCAGCTAATTAGGAAAAATCAGGATCCCTTATTTTCACACGGTTGAGGAGACCTCCAACACAATTTGAGGGAGGCTAGAAATCCTAGTCTATCCCAATTTAAGTAATCCCAAACTCCTGTTATCCCCCATCGAAGATCACCATCTCAATCATTCTCTCTCTTCCCTTTTTCTCCTCTTGATATTGATGATTTAGATTTACCATGGTTGCCAATCAACCCACTTTAGCTAAGCTCCATTGTCTTCTCCATCTTTGATAACTTTCCCAACTTTCTCATATTCCTTTTAGTCCTTTGGAGCAGCCATCAAAGCAACATGGAGCAAATGCCCTTTCCTTCTCTCCCTCAGCCTCTCTGTGCATGGCCGCTTTGGTCATATCACCATTGCTTGGCCACCCTATCCATGCCACCGCTGAACCTCCTCCATTCTATCAATTCTCCCATGAAACCAAGAAACCCCCATGTGTCAACACAGGGAAGAAGAGAAAAACAAAGAATAAGAAGAAGAGAGGAAGAAAAGAAAAGAAAAGAAGAAAAGAAAGATATAAGAAGAAGAGAGATTCTCTCTCTTCCCTCTTTCCTTTCTCTCTCTTTGCATGCTTCAACTATTTTTTCTCTTTCCCTTTGTTATCCACTTTCTATCCCTACTTCCCTATCTTATTTCTCTTTCTCTTTCCTCTCTTTCCTCTCTTCTCTCTCTCTCTCTCTTATTTTTCTTATTTGTTCTTTCTCTCTACTTTCTCTCTCTTTTTTTTCTTTCTTCCGCCTGCCCTCTCTCTCCTTTCAAAACTTGTCTCTTTCTTTCTTGAAGACGAGTAACCTCAAGAGATCCATTTTTTGTAACCAAGGTTGATCTCCATTAAAAGGTCTTACATCTCTTGATCACTGAGTAGTCCATCGATCAACCTTATTCTTTTTCATTCTTATTGGGTATGAGCCATATTTCTGACTTAATCTGATCAATTTGGGTTTTTCAAGGATTTTTAGTTTGTTAAGATTTTTAAGTTACTGATAATAAAATTGATTGTATGCTATTGATATTGAATAAGGTTGGAACTAGACCGGGCTGGCTCGATAGGCTTTGGATCGGCTCGAATTCGGGTTGGGCTTTGGGCCTGGATTTCAGTAATTTGGGTCGGGCTTTGGGCCTTATAACAGAGTCCATTCAATTTTCGGGCCAGGCTTGGGCTCCCCTTAGGCCCGGCCCAGTCCGGCCCGAACCTATTCTGAAACAGGCTTGCCCATGTGGCCTGGCCCTGTCCGGCCCGAACCCAGCCCAAACCAAATATATTTAAACACTAAAATGCTTTCTGCCTCTCCGTCTCATGATCCTCTCTATCTCCGGCATCTCCGCTCTCGGTCAGCTCGTCGCCATCCTTGGCTTCATGCGACCCCACCACCATCCCAGGTTCCGTGCGACCCCACCACCACCCCGAGCTTCGATTTTTGTCCCTCGGCCCCGGTGCACGGGCCTGATGCCCCCTCCATTCGCGCGAACCCACAGGCCCTTAGCTTTAATCTCCCTCCTTGGCCTCGGTGCACGCACCCGATGCTCCCTCCTCTCCCCCTCAGCATGACCCTGTAGCCCTTCCCAGCTTTGATCTCCCTCCCCAGCCCCGATGCATGCACCCGATGCCCCCTCCACTCCTGTGCGACCCCGTAGCCCCCCTCGGCTCTGATCTCTCTCCCCAGTCCCGGTGCCCACACCCGATGTGGGATGCCCCTTCCCGACTCCAATCTGCTTCTCCCAACTTTGACGACAACACTCGATGACCTGTGAGCATTTTTTTTTGGGATTTCGATGATCATTGTTCAGGCCGGCCCATCGGGCTCGAGTCGGCTCGGGCCTGATGTTTTAAAAAAATCTCGGGCCTAAGCCCGGCCTGAAGCTCGAAATTCTTTTCGAGCCAGGCTCGAATAGAGGTATGGCCCGGCCCGGCCTAGTTCCAGCCCTACCGATGATCATTGTTCGGGCCAGCCTATCGGGCTCTGGCTAGGCTCGAGCTTGGACTCGTGTTGAGCTCGAGCCTGATGTTTTAAAAAAATTTCGAGTCTAAGTCCGGTCCAAATTTTTTTTTGGGCCAGGCTCGGGTAGGGGCCTAACCCAGTTCCAGCCCTAATATTGAATAGGTAAAGCCGATTTGTTTAGTTGAAGTTAGATTTTGAAGCATATCAAGGTAGGTAATCTATTACTTTATGTATGCTTTCAAATAATATTTTAAAAATTATAATTAGTTATTTAATTTGATTTATGTTATAGTTCGAATAAAATGGATCAAGTATGTATTATTTTGCCATTCTAAATAATTTATAGTCTTCCTTGAAAAATGTAATTGAAAAAACTTGATTAGGATGTAATAAAAATGCTTTTATATATATTCTCAGCATGTCTATGACATGGTCTTGCCACGGGGATTATATGCTAGATTTATTAACTTGTAATTCGAGAAACCAGTTTCGACATTGAGTCATTAATGATTAAAATAGTAGTATCTAGCACTTTGTACAATATGTTTCTATTATCAGACTTATCCCACTAGGTTAGGTTGCTATAACATGTTATTAAATTTTTTATTTGTTATGAAAAAATTTATTTTCCAAGAATATGTGTTAATTAAAATTAGCTCCTCCCGGTCAATGCTTTATTATTTTTTTGCTTTATATGCTTAGATCCTACCATGATGTATTATGTTGCTTACTAGACTAGTATAGCTCATTACCTCCTTTTCTCTATATCGCTTGGAGATCTACGAGTTATTTTGAATTCTAACTTAGTATAGTTTAGTTTATTTCAATCTAGTTTGAATATCTGATTTAGATGAAGTACTCTTTTTGTTGCTTAAAGATTTTTGGTTTGGAAAATGATTTAACCAGACTATTATTGAATTAGTTTTCAAGGATTCAAGATTTAATATTATTTTTGATGGTGCTATAATCTGCTCAATCGAAGCAAGCTGGAGAGGAGATAAGAATTGCTGTACCTGTAAAAGAAGCCTCGATTAGAGAAGATTATGGTGAAGGCCCCCCAAAGGTCATGTCAGTATGCCAGACCATTCAAGAAAAATAAGTGCAAGGGCATGAGAGTATATAAGGAGCAAATGAAGGAGTATACATGTGTGTATCTCTGCGGGTTTGTTAAGAATCTTCTTTTATAGTTTATTCCAAGGATAGTTCGGAGATAACCTAGTGCGACAGTTGACAGATAGGGAATGATGGAATCCTAGAGTTGACATCTGGACTTCCAGATGAAAATCATCATTTTTTGCCTAGAATATCCGTCCATTAATAAGGAGTTCCCTTAAGAGTCTTCCCGCCATTTGCCTTGACAGCTTCGAAAATTATGGCTTAGAGAAAGGCCACACTTTTTTAATGACATTCTGTTCTAGATACTGGGATTTGATAGTTTATCTATTGTGGAGGTGTTTCAGGATGGGTATTAGTAGATTCCTGCTTTGGACCTCTAGTAGATACTTTTATAGGAGTGACTAACCAGATCGGGATCTTGTACTGGAGTTCAGTAGGTGTGAGGGCCTTTTATGATAGAGGTTCTATGGAACACAGGGTCCAGGGGAGCCGGGTCCCCAATATGCCAAAAGTAGATAGGAGTGTGCATCTCGATCAAGGGTCCATTGACTAGTAGGTTGACTGATGGCTCGTTAAGATCATTTGGCCTAAATCTGTTAAGAGCTAGAAGGGCCATAGATAGGTATCGGAGTAAAGTCAAAAATTCTTGGTTTGAAAGTGAACCAAGTTCCTATAGATCGATGTGCCATTTATTAGGGTTGGCATCGGTAGGACCGGGGGGCTGAAGTGTCTTTCCTGGTTCTCTCCTCCTAAGGGAGTAGAACTGGGTGATAGAGTTTTTCCCTCCGACACTCTTTGTTGAGGACATCTGGTTTATCTGGATGTTCTATCTATCTTATCCATACTCAAATATCACAGATCCAAATATCAAGGTTCGAAATAGTTGAACGTGGCTCTTGTCCATCCTAAACCAGGTCTGATTAGATCATTGTTGGTCCTATAATCTTCGGGATCCTATGTACGGGGCTTTCTCCCACATCAATAGCCTTCCGCTTCTTCATCCAAATGTTGGGTATTTGGGTTGAGTAGTTCTAACACCGGACCTTGAGGATTCTGGTAACTTCATTAGTTTTTGAGTCCTAAAAAAGCGAGCTTATCAGAAAGCTTCTGTGTCACATTTATAATTTCTCTCTCTCTCTCTCTCTCTCTCTCTCTCTCTCTCTCTCTCTCTCTCTCTCTCGATGTGAGGAGCAACGATAGCTAGTCCCTTTATAAAGGAATTTTAGAGGTGGTTCACGACCGTAGGTGCTTGAGCTAGGGCTATCCTATGCTTGCCGTGTGACAATTTTTGGTGTAAGGAGGAAATTTTTGGTGATCTTTTTCGATGATTTTGAATATCTCATTGATCTGCATGATGTTTGGGATTTATGAAAAGCTATATTGAAGCACCATAGGAATGATGCCTCAGGTAGTATAGGTTTGGGCACCCGTTTTAGTATTCCTCGGGTTGGGGCTCGAGAAGCAATTCCAGTGCCTCCAATGTTTCTAAGGGCCCTTTATTTATCAAAGAATGAGTTAAGTCTTTCCTTTGGGCCACAGGCAACTATTGGGCTTGTGAGGACAAGTCCGAAAAGCATGGGTGCGCAGCTTTGAGGCCATTATCCTGGTATATAGAAAGTTTATTACTCGAGTCGCTATTTGATTTTTGTGTATCATCTTGTTTAATAATATGGTACCATTCAAATTTAATGCAGCTATCTTATCACTTGTACTTTTTCATGATGTTGCTGAAACTGCCAAAGCGAAGGCCGCCATGATGGAAGAGAAAGTTGCTAATGCCGAGCAAGAGCTTGGTGAGGCCGAGACCTATGCTATTGAAGCAAAGAAAGAATTTAGAGAGCAAAAAAAATGCATGAACGATCTTTTGAAAATATTGTTCATTCGATAGTAAAGTTGGGGGAAGCAGGTCACCATCTCTCCTCAATGGATCAGAAGTTAGAGATCACAAGCACGGCTGAGGCCCGAACAATCATGAATGTCGAGGTCGAGGTCATAGAATTGGAAAAGAGTCATGAAGTGGTGATCAAGGATTAGAAGCTCAAGCAAACAACCAAATCCAATAATTCTAGGAGGAGTTTAATTTGGCCCGTGTTGCCGCTCTCGCCACCGCGCCCGTGCCACGGATCAGCCGATCCTTCCTGACCGCCTGGCGAGGGAGCCTCCCTTCCCGCGGAGAACCTGCAACAAAGGGGTTAGAGGACCCTGGCCGGGGATCCCGGCGAGTGAGCTCCGACGGTCAAGTCAGTAGACGACGAGAAGGAACAGACTCTCCAGCCGGACCCTCGAAAGGGTTCCAGACTTAGAGAGTTAACTGGTGAAGGAAACGCTCTGGGGACCAGAATCTCGGCTGGGCCTCCTTGCCGAGCTCACGCCCAGTGTTCCCCTCTCGGGATCTCTGGTTTCTCTTCGGGCAAGGCCTTTCGCCGGTGCTTCCTCCTTGTCCCCAGGCTAATTGGCTTACCTTGTCGTCCCCAGATTCCTCCCTCTTTATCTCCTTTCGTCGTGCGCTTGTCTTTTTCCTCCTCGGAAACCCCCCTCCCCCGTCCTCTTCTCTTTTCCCTTTTCGGTGAAGGAGGCCAGGCGGCTTTCCGACCTCGTCCGCCGGCCCAGCAGGGAAAAGGCAAAGACAGAAGAGAAAGAGGGGAGGGCGGCGCTGGCACGGCGGCCGGTCAGGCCTCGGGCTCAGTGAGAGCGCTCTCTTCCCAAGCGTGGGCGCCATCCATCTATGGGGCCTGTTCCGTCAGGATCGGGTCTCTCGGCTGCGGGACCTGTCGGGCCGATGCAAGTGATGTTCCGCATGCCGCCGCCCTCCGTACGGGATGCCATCTGGGATTCGTACGGCCCGAGGGATGGCCGGGCCCGTCTCTCTCCCCGGGGCCCTCTCCGTACGAGCGGTCTGACCTCGGCTGAGTTGGACCCGTCTCCGGGGGCCAACTGGCGAGGGGCGAGGGATCGGCCGACCTCGGCTTAGGTGGACCCCTCCTGGGTGGACACCTGGCGAGGTGGCAGGAGGTCGCCTGGCTTCGGCCGAGGTGGGCCCGTCTCCGGGTAGCCACCTGGCGAAGGGCGAAGGATCAGCCGACCTCGGCTTAGGTGGACCCCTCCTGGGTGGACACCTGGCGAGGTGGCAGGAGGTCGCCTGACTTCGACCGAGGTGGGCCCATCTCCGGGTGGCCACCTGGCGAAGGGCGAAGGATCAGCCGACCTCGGCTTAGTGGACCCCTCCTGGGTGGACACCTGGCGAGGTGGCAGGAGGTCGCCTGACTTCGGCCGAGGTGGGCCCGTCTTGGGTGGCCACCTGGCGAAGGGCGAAGGATCAGCCGACCTCGGCTTAGGTGGACCCCTCCTGGGTGGACACCTGGCGAGGTGGCAGGAGGTCGCCTGGCTTCGGTCGAGGTGGGCCCGTCTCCGGGTGGCCACCTGGCGAAGGGCGAAGGATCAGCCGACCTCGGCTTAGGTGGACCCCTCCGGGTGGACACCTGGCGAGGTGGCAGGGGGTCGCCTGACTTCGGCCGACCTCACTTAGGCGGACCCCTCCGGGCCCGGGCGCCAATGAGGTGGTAGAGGAACTCCGAGCCGAGCTCGACCTCGGCGAGGGCGGTTTGCCTCAGACAGTCTCGGGCGGTGTAGTCTTGCCGATCTTGGCTTTGAGGACGTGGCGCTGACTCGGTCGGGGAAACTTACACGTGGCTCGCTCGTATTCGGTGATACCTGAGCCTGGCCACGTCACTGTCACGGCTGTAACAGTTGCCCCCCAGCCCGCCGTTCCGTCGGGGCGTCGTAGAACGGAACGTCGGGATTAAATGCGGACATGACGTGGAGAGGCGAAGATCTTGCATCATAATTGCCACGATCCTCGTCGCCGTGGCTCGATGCGGCTGAAGACCTATGGGGAGCCGTCACGCGTCGCCCACTTGCCCCTAATTAATGCGTCGCTTCGAGGCAGAGGCCGTTACTCTGCTAACGAGGCGTCGGTGTCGGGCGTGCGCCCACGTGGCGATCATCCAGTGGCCTGAGACGGAATGACGGGTACGGCCGCTGTCGGCTGAGTTTGAAAGGGAGGGGACTTTCCAGAACGAGGCCTTTTCCCTTGCTTCGTGGGCGGTTTGCTGCAGGCTAACAACTCCTGTTGCTCGTGCTCGTCTGGTGTATTTTCGGTGAGTGCCTCTTCTCCTCTAGCCCCCTCCTTCTTTCTCGTTTCTTTTCTGATCTTTTTGTCCTTTCTTTTTCTATGGCGCGCCGTCGCCATGTCTCTTCCAACCCGGACGAGGCCGGTCCATCCCGGCCGAGGACTCCATCTTCTTCCTCCTCAGATGAGGAGACAATCCCGGAGGAGGTCCGCCGGCGTCTGCAACCGGGGGTGTCACCATTGGCATCCCCAGGGGGATCCGGTCCCCTCCGGTTGCACCTGCCGTGCCCTTCGTTCTCTTCCTGCTCTGCCTTCTCTTCCTGCTCCGCCGTCTCTTCCCGCCGGTCCCTCCGGTCATGCTTCTACCATGACCGAAGGCGATCTTTCTCTGCTCCGGGATGCCTACGGCATTCCGGGGTCAGTCGTTTGTTTGTTCCGCGGTCCGGGGAGCGCGTCACCATGAGTGGCCCCGGCCGCATAGCCTTCTACGAAGACTTCCTCCTTGGGGTCTTCGGTTTCCTCTGCATCCTTTCTTTCTTTCCTTCCTCAGCCACTTCCGGTTGTCCCGGCCCAGCTGGCTCCTAATGCCATCCGGGTCATCTTCTCCTTTATTGTTTTCTGTCACTTCCACGGGTTCGTTGCCCGTTTTTCTCTCTTCAGGGCCTTGTTCACCCTGAAGAAGTGCTCCACCGATGACGGCTGGTGGTACATTTCGCCCTGGCCCAGGTGTCTCCGGTTCGACCTCCCTTCCTCGGTCAAGGGCTGGAAGAGCCGGTTTTTCTTCGCCTCGGTCGACGACGTCGACTGGGCCTGGAGTGAACCGGACCGGACCCCGAACCGAAATTCCGGGTCGAGTCGGCGGACCAGGAGTCCTATACCCAGCTCCTGAGCGACGTGGTCCCGGCGCTCGAGGTTCTGCTCTCTGAGCAGAATCTTTTTGAGGCCGGTATCAGTCCCATCCATGAGACCGGTGAGATTCGGCCCCACTTTGACCTCTGCCCCCCTTTCTCTTTATAACCGAGCCGGCTGACTTCCTGTTTCTTTTGTTTTGCAGGGATGAAATTTTCACTGGAGAACCTCTTGGAGGGGGCAGCCCAGCGGGATGTCGTGGAGGTGGACGAGCCCGCAGCGAAGAGGGCTCGCACGGAGACGAGCCGGGAGGTCGTGGCGGCGACCGTGCCCAGCCCGGTTGCTGTCATTTCCCCGCCCAGGCTACCTCAGGGCGGGGCTACTGATACCCCGGCCGCGCGACCTGGTGGCACCGCCGCTGAGAGGGCTCCAGCGCCTGCTGTTCCGCCCATCGCCGGGCCGTCGTTGCTGCCAGCTCGACAGCGCCGCCTGTGGCAACCGCCGGCCGGTCGATTGCAGCCTCGGCTGAGGGGGCGGCTGCCGCAGGAGCCGGCCCGAAGGCTCCGGCGCCGGTGATCACCCACCGGGACTCTGTCATCCTCGACAAAGGGCTGGCGGAGAAGATCATGGAGTACGCCTCCACCGCCCGGGACCGCCGAGCTCGGGGCGGCCGGGATTACGCAGACGCGCTGCTCGAAATCCTCCCGCAGCTCTTCACGGTAAGTCCGAGCTTCTTCCTTCTCCTTTTTTCGAGACTTAGCTCCCTTATTCTGACCTGTGTTGCTTTTGTCGTTGCAGATCGGGAACGACGTTCTCCTGCTGAGAAATTTCCTCGTGGGGAACGCCAAAAGGGACTCCGAGCGGGAGCTGAGACTCGGCAAGCTCGCGGCCGACGTCAAGGACTTGATGGAGAAGGGGGCCAAGCTGCGAGCCGATAAACAAGCCCTCCAGTCCGACCTGGCACGTTCCGAGGAGCGGAACAAGGAGTTGGAGGCCTCCTTGTCGGAGGAGCGGACCTCCAACCAGCGCCGAACAGAGGAGGAGGCGGCGGAGAAGGCCCGCCTGCAGGCCCACTCCCAGTGGCTGGAGCGCCAGCTGGAGGAGGCCCGGCGAGACGCGGCCGCGGTGAAGGACCGGAGCGCGTACGTCAGCGGGCTCCTGGAGGCAGCCAAGCGGGAGGCGCAAGAGGCCGTCCCCAAATTCCGGGCTTCCGACGAGTACACGTCGGAGGTCCGGGAGGCCACCGTGGACTCCTTTCTGAAGGGGTTCCGGATGTGCCTGGAGAAGGTGGGGGCCTTCTTCCCCCAGCTGGATCTGAGTGGGATTGTGATCGGTGGCAGGAGGCCAGGAGGCGAGAGCAGGGCCTCCAACACGGCCGAAGCGACTCCTGCGGCGCCGTCGACCAGCGATGCCGTGGCTCCGGAGCAGCCCCAGGAGCCGCCGTCGTAGAAGTCGAGGATGCAGCACCCGCACCTCCGGCAGAGGGCTCCGACCCCGCACCTCAGTGAACCCGGTGTCTTCTTCCTGATGTCTCCTTCTCTTTTTTGCTTCTGTTTGTTGTTTTTTTTTTTTGGGGAGTCCCGGCCTGTCGGGACTCCCAGCTTGTACCGACTACTCACATCAATGGAAATCTAAGTTATCAAAACCTTGAGTTTTTCCATTTCATCTCACCTTTCTTTCCTTTCTTTCTGAGATGTCGGTTTGGAACACTTGAAACAGTTGCAGGCCTGTCCTCCCATTGCTCAAATCGAAGGATGGGGCCTGCTGAGTCGCGTCGCAGCAGAGCAAGCCTTAAGCGGGCCCGACTTTGGGTCGCCTTCATGCTTGCGCAGGCAACACAGTTTCTGTACCGCCTTCCATGCCGAAGCCCAGGATCTCCGGACTGAGCTCAGTGCCGCAGGCTTTCTCAAGCCTTGCGCGGCTTGCTGAGCTGTGCTCCGGGCTTGCGTGGGCGAACTGGGTTCGGCGCCACCTTCCAGGCCGAAGCCCAGGATCTCCGGACTGAGCTCGATGCCGCAGGCTTTCTCAAGCCTTGCACGGCTTGCTGAGCTGTGCTCCGGGCTTGCGTGGGCGAACTGGGTTTGGTGCCACCTTCCAGGCCGAAGCCCAGGATCTCCGGACTGAGCTCGATGCCGCAGGCTTTCTCAAGCCTTGCGCGGCTTGCTGTGCTGTTCTCCGGACTTGCGTGGGTGAATTGGGTTCGGTGCCACCTTCCAGGCCGAAGCCCAGGATCTGCGGACTGAACCCGATGCCGTAGGCCTTCTTGTCGAAGTTAGAAGGGAGTGTTTGAAGTGGGGGAACTTTGTTACAGGAACTGGGAGCCTTACATCACTGATAGTACATCCTCAGGTTCGAGGAGTTCCACGTCCGGGGGAACCTGGCACCTCCCAATTCTTCCAAGTAATATGCTCCATGAGGGAGGGCTTCTGCCACCCGATATGGGCCTTCCCAGTTGGGTGATAGCTTGCCGCATTCCCATGGCTGGGAGGCTTCGGCGCACCGGAGGACCAAGTCTCCGGGACAAAAAACCTTCGGCCGCACTCGGGAGTTGTAATATCTGGCTACACGTTGCCGGTACGCCGCCATTCGGATTCGGGTCTTGTCCCTCATTTTCTCGAGAAGGTCTAGGTTGAGCATCATCCTGGCTGGGTTTTCTGTCTCGTCGTATTGCTCCACGCGCAGCGTGGGTAGGCTGAGCTCGATCGGGATGACTGCCTCGGCTCCGAAGACGAGGTTGAATGGGGTTTCGTCGGTAGCCGTCCTTGGGGTGGTGTGGTATGCCCAAAGGATGCTGGGAAGCTCGTCGGCCCACCTGCCCTTGGCCTGGTCCAGCCGCGTGCGGAGGCCCTGAAGAATGGTCCTGTTCGTGACTTCGGCCTCCCCGTTGGTCTGAGGGTGCGCCACCGAGGTAAAGCGATGCCTGATGCCGAGGTCGCTGCAGAATTCTTCGAATTCCCGGTAGTCGAACTGGCGTCCGTTGTCGGTGACCACGGTGTGGGGGAGGCCGAAGCGGCAGACGATGGACTTCCAGAAGAACTTGGCGACGTTTGCTTCGGTGATCCTCGCCAAGGGTTCGGCCTCGACCCACTTCGTGAAGTAGTCGATAGCCACTATCAAGAACTTCCGCTGGCCAGACGCCGATGGGAATGGGCCCAGGAGGTCCATCCCCCACTGGGCGAACGGCCAGGGGGCTGAGAGCTGAGAGATTGGGTTGGAGGGTTGCCGCTGCACCGTGGCGTGATGCTGGCACCGGTCGCACTTCTTCACGAAGTCGGCGGCGTCTTCCTTCATTGTCTCCCAGAAGTAGCCCTGACGGAGGGCCTTGTACGCCAATGCCCTGCCCCCCACGTGGTTCCCGCAGATGCCTTCGTGAATCTCCTGGAGCACAAGCCTGGCTTCTGTGGGTCCTACGCACTTGAGGAGGGGGTAGGAATAGGATCTTCGATACAGCTGCCCGTCCATCAGGATGAACTGCACGGCCTTCTTCCTGATGAGCCGAGCCGCCTCTCGGTCCTCCGGCAGGGTGCCGCTGGTGATGTACGCAGCGTACTTGTCCATCCAGCTGGGCTCCTGGCTGACCTGATGGACCTCCACCGGTGCTTCGAGGCTTGGGACCTCAAGGTGCTCCACATGAGCGCGTCCCAGCATCGTGTCCGGCAGGGTCGCCAGCCGAGAGAGGGCATCCGCGCGGGCGTTCTCCCCACGGGGGATATGGAAGATGTTGAAGCGCCGGAACTTGGATGCGCCCGCCTTGACGAGCTCCAAGTACTTCGCCATTTGGGGGTCGT
This sequence comes from Areca catechu, assembly GCA_021397845.1. NCBI lineage: Eukaryota > Viridiplantae > Streptophyta > Magnoliopsida > Arecales > Arecaceae > Areca > Areca catechu. The sequence goes on from CM038049.1 coordinate 132,727,878, forward strand.
GTGCGACGTACTCCCCGGATACCTGCCCCGCCACGAGCTGGGAGTCAGTGAAAGCTCTGAGGTTGGTCACGCCCAGCTCGCGGGAGACTCTCAGTCCGGCAAGAAGTGCCTCGTACTCCGCCTGGTTATTTGTTGCGGGGAATTGGAAACGGAGTGCGCACTCGGCGACGACCCCGTCGCCGTTGGCAAGGATGAGCCCAGCTCCGCTCCCGCCGGAGTTTGAGGCTCCGTCTACATGGAGGATCCAGGCGTCCTCTCCGGGCTCATCGGTGCCAACCTCCATCGGCTGGGCCGGGGGGCCTTCCTCGGGCTCCTTGCCCAAGCCTGCACATTCGACCAAGAAATCGGCCAGCACCTGCGCCTTCATGGCCGACCTTGGCCTGTATGTAATGTCGAACTCGCTGAGTTTCAGTGCCCACTTGGCCAATCGTCCCGAAGTATCGGGTCGGCTGAGCACCGCTTTCAGCGGTTGATCCGTCAAGACGGCGATGGGGTGCGCTTGGAAATAGGGCCTGAGATGCTGGGCAGACACTATTAGCGCAAAAACAAGTTTCTCGGGCCGAGAATACCTGAGCTCCGTGTCACGGAGAAGCTTGCTGGTATAGTACACCGGTCGCTGGAGCCCCTGGTCGTCGGTTCGGACCAAGACTGAGCTGACGGCTTCTGGGGTAACCGCCAAGTAGAGGGTAAGCTCCTCCCCTGCTCGGGCCTGGACAGCAACGGTGGCGATGCAAGCGTCTTCTTCAACTCCTCGAAGGCCTGCTGGCACTCCTCGGTCCAAGCAAAGCCATTCATCTTCCTCAGCACCTTGAAGAAGGGACGGCAGCGGTCCGCCGACCTGGAGATAAAACGGCTAAGGGCCGCAACTCGGCCGGTTAGTTGCTGCACTTGCTTCTTGGAGGCGGGCTGCTCCATGTCCAGGATGGCCTGGACCTTCTCCGGGTTGGCCTCGATTCCTCTTTGAGTCACCATAAACCCTAGGAACTTCCCGGCGGAGACGCCGAAGGCGCACTTCGCCGGGTTCAGCTTCATCTGATGGCGCCGGAGGTTGCCGAACGTCTCCGTCAAATCAGCCACGTGGTCCGAATCGAGTTTGCTCATCACCAGCATGTCGTCCACGTACACCTGCATGTTGCGGCCTATCTGGTCTTTGAAGATTTTATTGACCAGACGTTGGTACGTCGCCCCCGCGTTCTTGAGGCCAAAGGGCATCATCCTGTAGCAAAAAGTCCCGCGGTCAGTTATGAAGGCAGTGTGCTCTTCGTCCTCCGGGTTCATCCGGAGCTGGTTGTATCCGGAGAAGGCGTCCATGAACGACAGGAGGCGATGCCCCGAGGTGGTGTCGACCAGCTGGTCGATCTTTGGAAGAGGGAAGCTGTCCTTTGGGCAAGCTCGGTTGAGGTCGGTGTAGTCCACACAGATCCTCCACTTACCACTATTCTTCTTTACCATGACCACGTTTGCCAGCCAACTGGGGTACTGGACCTCTCGGACAAAACCGGCGGCGAGGAGCTTCTCTACTTCCTCGTTGATCGCCTTCTGCCTCTCCATGGCGAAGCTTCTCTTCTTCTGGAGGACCGGGCGGCAACTTGGGTCCACGTTCAGCCTGTGCATGATGACCTCGGGCGGGATGCCCGGCATGTCGGCTGCTGACCAGGCGAACACGTCAGCGTTGGCGCGGAGGAACTCCAGCAGGCGGGTTCGCTCTTCCTCGGGGAGCTGGGCCCCGACTTGCACCGTCTTCAGGGGATCCGAATCGAGGGGAAAAGTCAGCAGGCGCTCTACGGGCCCTCCCCTGGGTTCCTTCTCTCTCAGATCGAGGTCGTCAATATCATGGGCGAGCTCCGCGCCCCTGGCGCCTGGGACCGTCTGGAGGCAGAGCGGGATTGGCTGGATCGTCCCCTTCATCTCCCGAGCCCGGAAGGCGTGGGGAACTGCACCAACAGCCTCCTCGTGGAGATGGTGGCGTCCAGTTGGTTGAGCCCGGGACGCCCGAGAATGGCGTTGTAAGGTGAAGGGAGCCTGACGATGGTGAATGTTATTAGGACGGTCGCCTGCCGGGGTGGGGATTCGGCGGTGACCGGGAAGTGATCTCCCCTTCGACCCCCACGGAGTCCCCTGTAAAACCTACCAGGGGGATGTGCACTGGTTTCAGCTGATCAGGGGATAAGTTCATCCAAGAGAAAGCATCGTAAAAAAGTACGTCAACCGAGCTTCCACTATCCACCATGATTTGATGTACAGGATGCTTCGCGATGGTCATCTCGACCACCACGGCATTGTTGTTTACATTGTCATTAATTTCCCCTCCCTTGGGAGGGATTACATTCTCCGGGACTTCCCGGGCTCTCTTCATTGCTCGGCCGGACCCGCGTGAGATCATGCCCACGGGCTTCTCCGTTGGGCGGTTGTTGATCGCAGGGGCAGGCGGTAAGGCCGCGAGCGGCTGCCCTTCAGAGGGGGCCTCGTTCTTGACGAACTTCCTGAGGTAACCCCTCCTGATCAGCTCCTCAATCTCCCGCTTCAGGTGGCGGCACTCCTCCGTGTCATGCCCATGCTCGCGATGGAACTGGCAGTACTTTGATTTGTCTCGGACGGCTCTCGGGTTCTGAGGAGGAGGTCGGCGGAGGTAGCGCTCGCCCTCGATTTCCATGAGGATCTTCGTTCGAGGTGCGAGGAGAGGGGTGTACCTCCGCTCGGGAGTGGCTTCGCCCCTCGGCCTTGGATTCGGGCGAGGGTCGGCAGACGGTCCGGGCCTCCGAGCTCCCGAGGTGTCCCTCGGGAGCGGCTTCTTCAGAGTCTTCCCGTCCAGCTCTCGACGGGTGCGGTCAGCCTCCTCCGCTCGGATGTACTTGTGGGCACGGAGGAGGAGCTCGGAGTACGTCCTGGGTGGCTTCTTGTCCAGGGAATAGGTCAAGCGGGACGTCTTAAGCCCGCGCTTCAAAGCCAGCATGGCGACGGGCTCGTCCAAGCTGTAGATCTCCAGGGCTGCGGTCTTGAACCGGGTGATGTAGTCCCGGAGCAGCACCTGGTCCTGCTGGCGAATGGAAAAGAGGCTGTCCACCTCTCTTGGCACCTTTCGACAAGCGTCGAAGTGCGCCACGAACTTTCCTTCCAACTGCTAGAAGGAGCAAATGGACCCAGGCTCGAGGCGGGTGAACCAGACTCGAGCGGCCTTCCGAAGGGTTGCCGGGAAAGCGATGCACAGAAGGGCGTCGGTGGAGCCCTGGACCCTCATGAGAGCTTTGTAGCTCTCCAAATGGTCCAGGGGGTCGGTGGTCCCGTCGTAGGGGTCCACCTGCGGCATGCGGAACCGTTTCGGGATTGGTTCCGCCTGGATTTCTTCGGAGAAAGGGGGGCAGGAGTCGTAGCCCGCCGGGTCTGCCGACGAGTTCTGCAGGTCGGCGAATCGTCAGGCGAACTCTGCCAACTTGCGCTCGTGCTCCTCCAGGCGCCTCTCGGCCTGGCACCTGATGGCTTCGTCGGTGGAGTCTTCCACCGAGACTGCAGGTGAAGGGGGCGCCGATCGGTCTCGGCGCGAGGTCTGGCCTCGGCGTTGCTTGCTGCGATGCACCGTTTCGGCCCCATCGGCCGGGGATCGACTCTCGTGATCCTCCGAACCGGAATAGTTTCTCTTTGCGGGGGCTTGGTGGCTCCCCCGGGGGTTGGAGATGGCCCGCGGATGGGATGGCCTGCCCTGGATTGAGCGCAGGCTCCCATGCTGCCCCGCGGCTCGGGCCGCGGGGGTCCCTGGCTGTGGCTGGATGGCCAGGGACCGTTGCTGATGCTGAAGCTGTCGGACCGCTGAGGTCAAGGTCTGCAGCTGCTGGACGATGGCCGCAAGGGATCCGTCCACCGGGGTAGGCTGCTGTGGAAGAGGAGGGGGAACCGGAAGCTACCGTTCGGGGCTGTGGCCCCTGGAGGGGAGTGGACTTCCCCCACACGGCTGGTGGACGCCTCGCGACCACGAGTGACCACCATTGCTGGAGAGCATGACACCTGCAGAAAGCTGGTTCCCACTAGGGGTTAGTGTCCTGCCCCCCTACCTGGCGCGCCAATCTATTGCCGCTCTCGCTGTCGCGCCCGTGCCACGGATCAGTCAATCCTTTCTGACCGCCTGGCGAGGGAGCCTCCCTTCCCGCGGAGAACCTGCAACAAAGGGGTTAGAGGACCCAGGCCGGGGATCCCGGCGAGGGAGCTCCGACGGTCAAGTCAGTAGACGACGAGAAGGAATAGACTCTCCAGCCGGACCCTCGAAAGGGTTCCAGACTTAGAGAGTTAACTGGTGAAGGAAACGCTCTGGGGACCAGAATCTCGGCTGGGCCTCCTTGCCGAGCTCACGCCCAGTGTTCCCCTCTCGGGATCTCTGGTTTCTCTCTCGGGGCAAGGCCTTTCGCCGGTGCTTCCTCCTTGTCCCCAGGCTAATTGGCTTACCTTGTCGTCCCCAGATTCCTCCCTCTTTATCTCCTTTCGTCGTGCGTTTGTCATTTTCCTCCTCGGAAACCCCCCTCCCCCGTCCTCTTCTCTTTTCCCTTTTCGGTGAAGGAGGCCAGGCGGCTTTCCGACCTCGTCCGCCGGGCCCAGCAGGGAAAAGGCAAAGACAGAAGAGAAAGAGGGGAGGGCGGTGCTGGCAGGGCGGCCGGTCAGGCCTCGGGCTCAGTAAGAGCGCTCTCTTCCCCAAGCGTGGGCGCCATCCATCTATGGGGCCTGTTCCGTCAGGATCGGGTCTCTCGGCTGCGGCACCTGTCGGGCCGATGCAAGTGATGTTCCGCGTGCCGCTGCCCTCCATACGGGACACCGTCTGGGATTCGTACGGCCCGAGGGATGGCCTCGAGGCCCGTCTCTCTCCCCGGGGCCCTCTCCGTACGAGCGGTCTGACCTCGACTGAGTTGGACCCATCTCCGGGGGCCAACTGGCGAGGGGCGAGGGATCGACCGACCTCGGCTTAGGTGGACCCCTCCTGGGTGGACACCTGGCGAGGTGGCAGGAGGTCGCCTGGCTTCGGCCGAGGTGAGCCCGTCTCCGGGTAGCCACCTGGCGAAGGGCGAAGGATCAGCCGACCTCGGCTTAGGTGGACCCCTCCTGGGTGGACACCTGGCGAGGTGGCAGGAGGTCGCCTGACTTCGGCCGAGGTGGGCCCATCTCCGGGTGGCCACCTGGCGAAGGGCGAAGGATCAGCCGACCTCGGCTTAGGTGGACCCCTCCTGGGTGGACACCTGGCGAGGTGGCAGGAGGTCGCCTGACTTCGGCCGAGGTGGGCCCGTCTCTGGGTGGCCACCTAGCGAAGGGCGAAGGATCAGCCGACCTCGGCTTAGGTGGACCCCTCCTGGGTGGACACCTGGCGAGGTGGCAGGAGGTCGCCTGGCTTCGGCCGAGGTGGGCCCGTCTCCGGGTGGCCACCTGGTGAAGGGCGAAGGATCAGCCGACCTCGGCTTAGGTGGGCCCCTCCCGGGTGGACACCTGGCGAGGTGGCAGGGGGTCGCCTGACTTTGGCCAACCTCACTTAGGCGGACCCCTCCGGGCCCGGGCGCCAATGAGGTGGTAGAGGAACTCCGAGCCGAGCTCGGCCTCGGCGAGGGCGGTTTGCCTCAGACAGTCGTCGGGCGGTGTAGTCTTGCCGATCCTGGCTTTGAGGACGTGGCGCTGACTCGGCCGGGGAAACTTACACGTGGCTCGCTCGTATTCGGTGATACCTGAGCCTGGCCACGTCACTGTCACGGCTGTAACAGCCCGAAGTCAGAATGAATGGCCATGGAAGGAACTCTACCTTGCTTGAGGTCAGGTGCAGGGTAGCGGCTCTTTAGGATAGGATAATAAGATCCATCAAGCTGAGTAGGCAAAAGACAAATCCATAGAAAAGGTCCAACTCCTTTGGCAAGAGTTGGAAGAGGAGAAGAATAGGAATGCCATCGCCTTCAAATGGGTTTAGAACCATCGAACAACATATATGGAGGAGAACCTATCCCTATAGAACTAGTTGAAGGTGGCTAATGTTACTATTGATGGTAAGAGGGATAGGGTGGTTGATTATAGTAATGAGATCTTGAGTCTAAAGTCTAGAGCAACTTTGGCCGATGTGCTTGTAGGGGCTATTGAGATTCAACTTTGGCATGCTGAAAGTAAATCTTATAAAGCCGGCCTTCACAGATTTCAGAACCCTGGTGATCCAAATTCCTCTTGAGGCTAGTGCACACCTACTTCAAACTCTCATTACAGCGTAGGCCATACAATCTTATCAAGGTGACCCAGTCAATTGGGAGTAGAGAAGAGGAGATTGATATTATAATTTTTACAATTTTATTTTTAATTATAAGATACTTTTATAATGAATAAAATGTAAGATTTTTCTTAGTGTCGTAGTTTAGTATTTTTTGAGAATGTCACCTTTCTCATCGGGTCTTGGCAGTTTTCATTCAATAATTTTTTGACTGAGTCAATTTTCAAGGTAGGTTAGGGGGTGCCAAAGCTCATTCTTGGTCGAATAGTGTTTGCTTCAAATTTCCTTTAGTATGGTACGATGTCTGAGAAGATGTTTTGTTATGGATTACTCGAAGGGGCAGCGAGCATTTATGACTTCTCAATAATCCAAGACATCACCGAGCTCGAGAGAAATCATGATTTTTTTGCAAGGAAGGCGAGGAGATGGAGGAGATGCATTCTAGATGCTTCGATTCTAGCAATCTATGGGGACTTGTTCTAGCCTATGGCTGGGCACCACTTGTCTTGCATCCGAAGGATTAGTCGGGCACTTGCTCAATCTAGGCCATTGGTCGAATCTATAAATGGAAGGGCCTTTGTCATCTGATTTGTTCTTGATCACTCACAACCCTTTCTTCCTCTTAACCCATGTCTTCTATCTCTTCTCTCTCCTCCATCTTCGATGAGTCCCTCTAGCATTTGCCATTGTCTTCTTTGTTTCCCTTCTAACTAGACCCTTCGAACTTCTACTAAAGGTCATTGGAGGGCAATTCCATTTCTTGTAGAATAGGTTTTGATATGGCAAGATCGCTGACATGGAGCATGCGTCAGACCCAGCTAGCAAGCAAGCAGCACCGCGCCGTGTTCCCTTTCGAGCTTCCTTGCTAGGTGGCCTAACCAACTATCATGCCCACCTCAAGCCAAGCTCGGCACCTTTGCCCCTTCACCAGGTGGCACCCCCAGGTGGGGTCCACCTCGGTCGAAGTGGGGTTGCTCCTGCTCCTTCGCCAGGTGGTGCCCCCATATAAGTCCACCTCGATCAAAGTCGAGCTTACCTCTGCTCCTTCACTAGGTGGCACCCCCAGATGGGTCCACTTCGATAGAAGTCAAGCTTGCCTCTGCCCCTTCACTAGGTGGCACCCCCAGGTGGGGTCCACCTCGATCAAAGTGGGGCTACTCCTGCTCCTTCGCCAGGTAGCGCCCCCAGATGGATCCATCTCGGTCAAAGTCTAGCTTGCCTCTACCCTTTGCTAGCTTGGCACCCCCAGCTGGGGTCCACCTCGGCCAAAGTGGGGTTGCTCCTGCCCCTTCGCCAGGTGGCGCCCCTAGATATGGTGGGGACACCAAAGGCACCAGAATAAGACAGAGGCTTTTCAACCCTCTGTGGATTGATTAATAATTTATAAGTCCATCTGTAATAAGGCTTAGCCCATCTGAGTCCATTTTAGTTGTTATTTGAGTCTTTTGAGTTGTTATTTCAGTTTTGTATTAGTCAGCTCATGTTGAGCTAGTTCAGTCTAGTGTTAGTCAGCTCATGTCGAGCTAATTTTATTTTTTGAGTCCTATTCAACCATATTGAAGACTCAAGACCACATCATACAAGTGAAGACCAAGTCCAACCAGATTGAAGACATGGAAGTATAGCACAAGTCCAACCCAGCTTGAAGATTTGAAGACCCAAGGAGGAAAATCCAAAAAAACCCTGATTCCTTGCAGATGCCCTCCAGATGCCCAGATTCCCTTTCAGATGCCAAAATATATTCATATACCAAGGAATCCATGATTTTAGAGGTCCATCTGCATCCTAGCCCAAAGAAATCAAGCCCAGGCGCCAAGCCCAAGCCTCTAAGAAGCAAGATACCAGGGAATATTCCTGCACCCGGCTACCAGGCCACCCCAGCTTCCAGAGGCCCAAACCCATGCGCCCGAGCCCCTTTGGGCCGGCCTCTTGCTGCTCCTAGAAGCCCAACATGCCCCCCTAGGCATCCTTGGAGTGTTGGCCAAGTCAAGAGAACTTTTAGGGATTTTTCTACCTAATGTTTCCTTATTTTCTAGCTAGGGTTTGAGAGGGAAAAGGATTCTTATGTAAAGACTAATGTGCCCTTACTTGGAGCCCAAGGTTAAGGGTCTATTTAAAGGACCCTAGCCTCTTGTATGAAGGGAGATTTTGATATATGAAATAAACCTTGAGTTCTTCAATTGCTTTGTGTGATTACCCTGCTGTGTGCATAAAGGGGTTTGAGAGTTCTTCTTCCCGGTGTTTGCAATCATCTTCCTGCCGCCAACCATCCTTCCAGCCCCTCCAAAACTTTCTTCCCTTTGCTGTTTTCCTTTATTTTCTTGATATCCTTTAAGTTTTCTAACCCCTGATAGGTCGTTTGCAGGTCCCCGAGTTCCTACGAATCCAACGACTCCAGCCAAGCCTCAATCGGACCACCGAGCAGAAAGCCGGGTATCCGCGGGTCTTTGGCTCGATTTTCCAGGCCGCATCCATCGAGAAACGAGAGATCCCTTCACTACGATCTTCACCGGGCACTTCAGACATTGTCAGGTACACCCTCTCTACCTCCAGTCTTTATATTGTAGGAGAACTTGCCCTAACCGAGGCTTCTCAGCCCGGCGATCATTCTTTAGTACTTTTCTAGGTTCTAATCTGCATGCTTGGCTTCAAAAATTCATATAAAACTCCCTACAACTAACTTTGATCTGAAATTCAGGAATTAATCACCTAACCCCACATATAAAACATACAAAAAGAATTGCATGCATATTAATCCCGCATCATTTGGTATCAGAGCTTAGATTAGGGCTTGTTTTCTGCAATTTTTCAGTCCATATATACTTTATTATTTAAATTATTTCTCCCTGATAGAAACTCCAAAATTCTGAAATTTGTTTTGCTGGATTAATCATAACTCACAGTAAGTTTTAGGATTTGTTCAGATTTTATTATGGCCTGTGAAATTTTTTCAAGCCGAAATACAACCTGCAAATTCTCGGCTCTGTTTTTTCTCAGCAAGACAAGTTTGGAAGTTTTAGGGTTTTGTTTAGCATTTTTTGCATACCTTTTAATTTTAGTATATTTCTTGCATATTAGGCCATAATTTGCATGTTTTCTTCTATTTAAGAAAATACAAAAAAAAAATTTACATATTCTCCAAAAATACCAAAAACATCTAAACCCTAATTTGCATCCTCATCTGCCTGCCATCATTGCATAATTTACTTTTAAGGGCACTCTTGCTATATCAGATAAGGGGAGGAGTTGATAACCTCTCCTTAGCTCAAAACCACATCCCTTGCATTCGGTCCCAAGCCTTAACCTAAAATTAATTAGACTTAATTTGCCCTAGTGGGCTAGGGACACCAACTAGTCGGGTCCGGGCTAAGTGTCAGATCATTGTGTCAAGCTAACCTGTTTGTGCCTTGTGCTCAGTGTCTAGAATGGTGGTTTAGGGATTCAATCCTGAAGGGCTTGTGTGCTGGTCCACCTACCTGGCCAATCTCTGATTGGTGTCTAGGATTGGCAATCAGGGACCTAACACTCCCCTTTGCCACCCTGATTGAGCATCTAGTTTAGACTCTAGGTCTAGTCAGCTGTAGTCTGTCTGATCGAGTCTTGCATGAGCACTAGATCAGGGGTTTCATATCACCCACCTCCTTCACAAATGTCTGAACCCATGAAAAATTTGCAAGCCCAAATAAAAGCACTTACTAAGCATCTAACCCAATCCATGGCCCAGTTGACTACCCAGTTAACTCAGTCTGGTACCCAAACCAACAATAGAATTGACCATCTTGCCAATAGGTTTGACCAGTTAGAAGGCCGTGTAGGGACCATACAAAGAACCCATGGGTCACAGTCTGAGCCAGATCCCGAGTCCCCTCAACCTAGGAGGACCCCAAACCCTGATCTATACCATGAGGTCGAACCTAGGAGAGCCCCTTATCCTGACCTGTACTACAATCCTCAACCTAGGAGGATTCCAAACCCTGATCCATACCGAGAGGTTGAACCTAAGAGAGCCCCTCAGCCTGACCCATACTATAATACTGAACCTAGAAGAACCCCTTACCATGACCCTTATTATGATACTGAACCCAGAAGAACCCCTTACCATGACCCTTATTATGATACTGAACCCAGGAAAACCCAATACTCTGACCCATATGGGAGTCCAATCCAAGGAGAACCCAATACTCTGACCCATATAGGGAGTCCAATCCTAGGAGAACCCAATACTTTGACCCATATAGGGAGCCCAACCCTAGGAGAACCCAATATTCTGACCCATATAGGGAGTCCAACCCTAGGAGAACCCAATATCCTGACCCATATAGGGAGCCCAACTTTAGGAGGACCCCATACCATGATCCATCCTTAGAACCTGACCATAGAGCTGACCCCCAAATCCTATGACCCCAGATCCTATAATCCCATGACCCATAGATCTGCACCCTTTTCCTATGAGCCCAGAGAACCCATAACCCCTAAGTATCAATCTAGTACTAGTCAGGTTTTCCTTAGTCAACTTGAACCCCATAGGATTAGTACCCCTAAATATGAACCCAATAGTGAGCCACTACCCCTTAGGCAACCTGAACCTACTAGGACTAGTATCCATAATCATAAACTAGGACCTAGCCAATTTTCCCCTAGCCGACCTTCTCCAACCATTCCTGAGATTGACAAGGCTTACATTAACGCGGAAGTGTATGAAGCTGATGCGAGCCTAGTGCATGAGTATGAAGGAGAAGAGGAGACACCTTTAGTAGACCTAGAATTAGCTGATACAGTAGATACCCAAGTAGAAACCAACCCAGAGCTAGTTGACCTTGACCACATCCAACCTAAAGCTATAGTAGAAGAACAATTAGAGGAAAAACCTAGGTACTGCTGCTAGAACCTTACCTGAGGAAACCATAGACGAGAGCCAAATTATAGAGTCTAGTCCTAAAATACAAGAACCTGAAGAATTTATTAAGGACCTGATATCTTTGAATATGCACCCTCAGGATGAGCCTCCTCCAATAGTTCCCATTAAGGACCTTTTCCCTGAGATTAGTAACCCATCCTTCCATTATGTAAACCCTGTAGATATAGCTCAACCTCGTAAGGTTAACCTTATTAGTATGGGATTAGTTCCTGACACCCCGTCTTTTATCCTACTTTATCCAACTAAACCTTTTTCTCCACCCTACCAGACTAATTCTGAACCCACTTCCTATTTCCTACCCTTTCCTGAGTCTTCTCATGTGTCTAGAACTATTAGGTTACATTTTGTTGAGGTTACTGGGTTGCAAGGATCCATAGAGCCCATCCCATTTGCTACCTACTTTTGGCAGACCCTCTGGCACCTATTAGGAGTTACTAGCAAATTTTCTTCTGCATGTCACCCATCAACCACGACTCATGCCCCCATGCCCAAGTGGTAGTTAAGACCTAATAAATCTCTTTAGTCTAGTCTGTTAGGTGTAGGTTTGAGTCCTTTGAATCATTTGTTAGGAGTCTGCATGTGCCCAGCATGTTCACTACCTACACTAATTTTAAACAAACTGGCTAATTCCCGAAGATGGATCAAAGAATTTGATGTAGTGGATTCTATCTTGGTTAGGCTTAGGCCTAAAAGAAGCTTCATGCTCGCAGAGCCGGACCTTTTAAAGTGATAGAGAAGGTTGGATCAAATGCCTAGGTGTTAGACATGCCTTCGGATTTGGGCATTAGTTCTATCTTCAATATTATAGACCTGGTTGAGTACAGGGAACCGATAGTGATACCTAGTGAGGCTTTTGAACCTATTCCTTTTCATTGTGAGTGACCCTAAACCAGAGTGTCCACTAATAAAATGGCCTGAGAGAGGAGAACGGATCGAGCGTATCCTGGATGATCAAGTCATCATGACCCAGGGCCGTGACTATCAATGCTTCCTGGTCCGATGGCAAGGCCGGCCAGAGTCGGATGATTTGTAGATTTCTCGAGAGGACATGCAGCACCTCAACCCAGACCTCCTCGAGAGATATGTGAGCCAGCTTGATCTTCACTCGATAGGGTCGAGTTCCTCCCATCCCGGGAGAATTGGTAGGGACACCAAAGGCACCAGAATAAGACAGAGGCTTTTCAACCCTCTGTGGATTGATTAATAATTTATAAGTCCATCTATAATAAGGCTTAGCCCATCTGAGTCCATTTTAGTTGTTATTTGAGTCTTTTGAGTTGTTATTTCAGTTCTGTACTAGTCAGCTCATGTTGAGCTAGTTCAGTCTAGTGTTAGTCAGCTCATGTCGAGCTAATTTTATTTTTTTGAGTCCTATTCAACCATATTGAAGACTCAAGACCACATCATACAAGTGAAGACCAAGTCCAACCAGATTGAAGACATAGAAGTATAGCACAAGTCCAACCCAGCTTGAAGATTTGAAGACCCCAGGAGGAAAAACCCAAAAAAACCCTGATTCCTTGCAGATGCCCAGATTTCCTTCCAGATGCCAAAATATATTCATATACCAAGGCATCCATGATTTTAGAGGTCCATCTGCATCCTAGCCCAAAGAAATCAAGCCCAGGTGCCAAGCCCAAGCCTCTAACAAGCAAGATACCAGGGAATATTCCTGCTACCCGGCTACCAGGCCACCCCAGCTTCCAGAGGCCCAAACCCATGCGCCCGAGCCCCTTTGGGCCAGCCTCTTGCTGCTCCTAGAAGCCCAACATGCCCCCTTAGGCATCCTTGGAGTGTTGTCCAAGTCAAAAGAATTTTTAGAGATTTTTCTACCTAATGTTTCCTTATTTTCTAGATAGGGTTTGAGAGGGAAAAGGATTCTTATGTAAAGACTAATGTGCCCTTACTTGGAGCCCAAGGTTAAGGGTCTATTTAAGGGACCCTAGTCTCTTGTATGAAGGGAGATTTTGATATATGAAATAAACCTTGAGTTCTTCAATTGCTTTGTGTGATTACCCTGCTGTGTGCATAAAGGGGTTTGAGAGTTCTTCTTCTCGGTGTTTGCAATCATCTTCCTGCCGCCAACCATCCTTCCAGCCCCTCCAAAACTTTCTTTCCTTTACTATTTTTCTTTATTTTCTTGATATCCTTTGAGTTTTCTAACCCCTGATAGGTCATTTGCAGGTCCTCGAGTTTCTACGAATCCAACGACTCCAGCCAAGCCTCAATCGGACCATCGAGCAGAAAGCCGGGTATCCACGGGTCTTTGGCTCGGTTTTCCAGGCCGCATCCGTCAAGGAACGAGAGATCCCTTCATTGCGATCTTCACCGAGCACTTCAGACATTGTTAGGTACACCCTCTCTACCTCCAGTCTTTATATTGTAGGAGAACTTGTCCTAACCGAGGCTTCTCAGCCCCGGCGATCCTTCTTTAGTACTTTTCTAGGTTCTAATATGCATGCTTGGCTTCAAAAATTCATATAAAACTCCCTACAACTAATTTTGATCTGAAATTCAGGAATTAATCACCTAACCCCACATATAAAACATACAAAAAGAATTGCATGCATATTAGTCCCGCATCAATATAGGCCCACCTCGGTCGAAGTCGAGCTTGCCTCTGCTCCTTCACTAGGTGGCACCCCCAGATGGGTCCACCTCGATCGAAGTCGAGCTTTCCTCTGCTTTTTCGCCAGGTGGTGCCCCCAGATGGATTCACCTCGATCGAAGTCGAGCTTGCCTCTGCTCCTTCTCCAGGTGGCGCCCCCAGATTGGTCCATCTCGTCCAAAGTAGAGTCAAGCACCTCTTCCCTTTTGCCAGGTGGGATCTTCCTAGGTCAAAGTGGGGCTGCTCCTGCTTCGTCGCTAGGTGGCACCCCCAGATGGGTCCACCTCAGTTGAAGTCAAGTTTGCCTTCGCTCCTTCACCAGGTGGTGCCCCCAGATGGGTCCACCACGATCGAAGTCAAGCTTGCCGCTACTCCTTCGCCAGGTGGCGGCCCCAGATCGGTCCACCTTGGCCAAAGTAGAGCCAGGCACTCTTGCTCCTTCACCAGGTGGCACCCCTAAATGGGTCCACCTTGGCCGAAGTCGAGCTTGCCTCCTCTCCTTCACCAGGTGGCATCCCTAGATTGGTCCACCTCGGTCGAAGTCGAGCTGGGCACTCCCGCTCCTTCGCCAGGTGGCACCCCTAGATGGATCCACCTCGGTCGAAGTCGAGCTTGCCTCCGCTCCTTCGCCAGGTGGCATCCTCAAATGGGTCCACCTCGACCGAAGTCATGCCTTCTCCGTGGAACATCGGGAGGACCGAAGGCGCCGACCCCAAGGACGTTGCTAAGGCCGGCGCACGCGGTGCAGTGTGCCCAGTACAGCGCCCCCAGATCTGTAATGGTACACGCAACCTCGTTTGCACCAGTTTAGGAGGGACACCCTGATCGAGGTACCAGATCCTACGATCGTTGACCTGGAACCCCCCGAAGGGGAGGGTCACGGTCAACGCCTTGAACCCAAGGGTGCCTGCACCTGGATCGAGGTCCCACCTAGTTCTCCCTTTCGTGATAGCATGGCAGACGAGACAAGCTCACCACTTAACTCCCAACCGTAAGGGGAAGCAACCTCAAGAGAATGGCCAATGAGCACCGTTGACCTCCAAGGCCCCTCAGAGGGGGAGATCGAGGCACCGAAGCACCCGGCGATCTCAAAAGGGCACCAACGGGCAAGGAGGAAGGTAAGTGATCAGGAGGCAAATGCACAGAAGGAGAAATCAAGTGACTCAAAGATAAAACGCTCCGAAGGGACTCCCAGGAATGGGTCCAGCGAGCCTAGTTGCGAGAGCCTGAGTGTTGACCCCCTCTCGTTCTCTCTTATTCTCACTCGTCTCCTCATCAAGGATTCCTTTAAGCATGGAGACCTAGTGGGGATTCGCCTTAGTGGGTCTGTTTTACTTTGCCGCTCCCTAACTTGACCGTCGGAGTGCCCCCGCTGGAATCCTCGGCCTGGGTCTCTAACCTTGTTTTGTAGGTCTAGGGATGCCAGGATTTCGAAGTAAGGGGATCGAGGTCCGGTGCCAACTCACAACTATAGGCCATAGCGGTAAGGTCGGCAACATATTGGCACACCAGGAAGGGGGATAAAAGCCCCTATACAAACAAGCCCCCCATGAGCTTGAGAACAGCTTGACTCCAAGCGTGGTGGTAACTCGCAGACGTGAAGCTTCCACCAGTCGAGCGGGAGAGGTTCCCTCTCCCTCGGGCCCCCGCAGCCTAGAAAGAGAACTTCTCCCTCCTCCTCAGCTGCCCTCGGTAGACGGTCAGTATGCTGTACTTGTCCAATAGATGCAGGCACTGATCATGGCTGTGAGGCAATTACAGCACCAGCAGTGCTCCCTGGTCACTCAACCCCAGCCAGGGACCCCCATAGCCCTAGCCACGGGCCCACGCGAAAGCCTGCACTCCATCCAAGGTAGGCTGTCCCATCCACGGGCAGCAACCAACCCCCGTGGGAGTCACCGGACCCCCACAAAAAGGAATCACACTGGATCGACGGACCATGAGAGCCGATCCCCGGTGGACGACAATGATGTCACCAAGCACAGCAGGCACCACTAGGGCAAGGCCCCTCACCGCGACCCTTCAGCCCCTTCTTCTCTAGTGGCCTCAGTGGAAGGTTCCATCGATGAGGCCATCAGGTGCCTAGCCGAGAGGCGCTTGGAAGAGCAAGAGTGCAAATTGACAGAGCTCTCCTGCCAATTTGCCAATATGCAAGGCTTCCCTAACGAGCCAGTGGGCTATAATGCCCGACCCCCCTTCTCCTGAAAAATCCAAGAACCGATTCCGAGTCAGTTCCGCATGCCTTAGGTGGATCCCTACGATGGGACCATCGACCTGCCGGACCACCTGTGAAGCTATAAAGCTCTCATGAGGGTCCAGGGGGTGACGGATGCCCTCGTGTGCATCACCTTTCTGGCCACCCTCTGGAAGGTCGCTCGAGTCTGGTTCACCCGCCTCGAGCCCGAAAGCATCGACTCCTTCCAGCAGCTAGAAATGAGGTTTGTCGCGGACTTCGACGCCAGTCAAAAGGTGCCAAGGGAGGTGGATAGCCTCTTCTCCATCAGGTAGCAAGACCATGAGCTCCTACGGGATGCTTCAAGACTGCTACCCTGGAGATCTACAGTATAGACGAGCCCATCGCCATGCTGGCATTGAAGCAAGGGCTCAGGACCTCCCATCTGACATATTCCTTGGACAAAAAGCCGCCCAAGATGTACTCTGAACTCCTCCATGTTCACAAGTACATCATGCTGAGGAGGCCGACCGTACCAGGAGAGAGCTGGATGGGAAGCCTTCGAAGAAGCCTACCTCAAGGGATGTGCTTGGAACCTAGAAACTCAGGCCGCCTGTAGACTTCTGATTGGGACTAAAGCCGAAGAATGGTCCCATCCCTGAGCAGACCTTTACTCCCCTCCTAGCTCCAAGGACAAAGATTCTCATGGAGATCGAGGGCGAGCGCTACCTTCACCAACCTTCCCCTTAGAAGCCGTGAAACGGTCGCGATAAGATAAAGTACTGCCAGTTCCACCATGATCACGGCCATGACACTAAGACTGCCGCAACCTGAAGAGAGAAATCGAGGACCTGATCAGGAGGGGCTATCTTAGGAAGTTCTTGGGAAGGGAGGCTCCGATGGAGGATCAACCACTTGTGGCCCTTCCTCATGTTCCTAAAGTCGACAACCGTTCCACGGAGAAGCCTGTGGGCATGATCTCGTAGGGAATAGGGCACGCATCAAAGAGAGTCCAGGAGGGAGGAGATATGAAAAATGTACTCTCCTTTAAGAAGGGGAAGGGAGGTGAAGAGGAAAATGTAAATAATGATGCTGTTGTGGTCGAGATGACCATCGCTAAGCATCATGTACATCATATTATGGTTGATAGTGGGAGCTCCAATGATATACTTTTTTATGATGCTTTCTTCTAGATGAACTTGTCTCATGATTGGCTAAGGCTAGTGCACACCCCTCTCGTAGATTTCACTGGAGATTCTATGGGAGTCGAGGGAGAGATCACCCTCCCTGTCACCGCCAGGACTCCACCCCGACAAAGCACGGTCATGACAACTTTCACTGTTGTCAGACTCCCGTCACCATACAACGCTATCTTGGGTCGCCCTGGGCTCAACCAGCTTGACGTAGTCATTTTCACCAAAAGGTTGCTGGTATAGTTCCCTACCATTTTTTGGATGGGAGAGATGAGGGGGGTAGTTCAGCCCGTCTTGCATTGCCTACTGGCTATCCCAGGAGCCCGGAGTGTCGAGCTCGATGCTGACATCGATGACCTCGACCAAAGGGCACAGGACCTCAGGGGTAGCCCCATTGAGTGCCTGCTGACATACCCCCTTGGCTTGGACCCACTGAAGATGGTGCAGATAGGAGCCCAACCCCCAGAAGATGAGAGGGCTTGCTTGCTGAGTTTCCTTCGGGCGAACGTAGACGTGTTCACCTGGTCCCCGGTAGATATGCCAGATATTTCCCCGGATGTCATCACCCATCAATTGAAGATTGATCCGAAGTGCCGTCCAGTTCGGTAGAAGAAGAGTAGTTTTGCCACAGAAAGGGAGAAGGCGATCAATGATGAGGTGGAGAAGCTCCTCACTACTGGCTTCGTTCACGAAGTGCAGTACCCCAGCTGGCTGGCGAACATGGTGATGGTCAAGAAGAACAACGAAAAGTGGAGAATCTGTGTAGATTACACTGACCTCAACCGTGCTTGCCCAAAAGATAGCTTCCCCATCCCGAAGATCGACTAGCATGTGGATGCCACTTCGGGACACCGTCTCCTCTCCTTCATGGATGCATTCTCCGGGTATAATCAAATCCAAATGCATCCAGAGGACGAGGAGCATACCGCCTTCATCACAGACTGCGGGACATACTGCTACAAGATGATGCACTTCGATCTGAAGAATGCTAGTGCCACATATCAGCGGTTGGTCATCATGAACCACCTATGCCAACTCATCACCAAAGAATGCCACATCACCTTTTTGCCAAGTCATCTCCAAGGGGTGCCATGGAGAAGGATGCGCCATGTCACCATACCATTTCACCTTGCCACATCATTGGATTTGGAAACCACCTCGCCATGCCAACTCACTTTGCCAAGTCATCACCAAGTGGTGCCACATCAAAACAACTTCAAAGTGGGGACCTCACCATGCCAACTCACCTTGCCAAGTAATCACCAAGAGGCGCCAACTTCAAGTGGGGACCAAGGATTCAAATCTTCCACATTCCATGTAACCCTCTACCAAATCCTCCACATTCCATGTAACCCTCCACCAAATCCTCCACATTTCATGTAACCCCCCCTAATATTTCTCCATGATATGGGGAATTTCAAATTGATTGAAAGGCCAATAAAAGCCTCTTGTACGCCCATGGTAAAGGGAGCTTTTGGATGATGAAACAAGGAGGAGTAGTTTTTCTATGAAGCAAGTGTTTTGTAGTGTGGTTGTGTTTCAATCTTGGCGTGTGATCTTCTACCTCCCAAGCCAACGACTTCTCCAAGGATCCCATCTTCCCTCAACGACCACTTGTTTTCTTAATTCCTTCCTCCTACTTTGATTTGGTATTCCTTCAAATCAGCTTAGTCCTAATTCCTTCATTGCGCAGGGTTCCTTCTACGATCCGGAGTTCAAGAAGGGGGTCATTGCCATCAGATCAAGTATGGTGAGAACTTGTTTCGATGGAAGAGTCATCTTTTCATCCAGGGCTTGTTTATTTGATTGCTTCAACGAACCTACACCAACATGGAGTGCTCATCATGGTAACAATTCCCTTCTAATATTCTTAAGTCTGGGTTATTGAAGACAGTTTTCCTAGGTTTAGATTCCATAATCATTAGCCCTAATCTTCTCTAGGATTTAAATAACTACATCGCGACGTAAGTTCCAAATTTCCGTGCTCCTTCCATAGCTTTACCTTAATACTTTTGATCTGAAACTTAGTACCTGTTAATAGGCTTCATTGCTCTCATTTCTCAATTCATCATTTATATTGCATTCTCATCATCGTGCCGCATCAAATTGGTATCAGAGCATGGTTGGATTAGGTTAGGGTTAATTTCTATTTTCTGTATTAGGGTCTGCTTGCTGTTTTTTTTCTGTGTAGGCTGATTGTAATCCGTCTGCAGCTCCAAAGGCAAGTTACATATTTTGCATTGAAATAATTTCTTTCATGTCCCATTTTAAGTCATTTATCACCGTATTAAATTTCATCATTAGAAAAAAATCACAAAAAAATGAAAATTCCTGCATCATTTCCCTGTTCTATTGTAAATAGTTCCACAAATATGGTCTGAACATTAACTCATTTCTCTCAGCACAGAAACCCAAATTTAGTGATTCTTATTTTGTTAGATCCATTATAATTGATAGAACTTTTCATAATTCTTCCAGAATTTTTATTTAATCATAGAATTTTGGACTGTAATTCTTGTACTGTTCTGCTTTAAATTTCAGTAGGATAAATTTCAGCATGATTGTGTGCATCCATTTTAATCCAATTAAGGGCACCAATATGACATGGGGGCAGGATTGATCACCTGACCTTAGCCCAAGAACAACCGCCCACATCGTGCATCGAACCCAACCCCTAATTAAAATTGATTAGAATTTTAATTGCCCGAGTGGGTTAGGGACACCAAAAAGTTGGGTTCAGGTTAGGGTCAAGTTAACTGTGTCAGCTAATTGGTGTGTGCTTACTGGCTTGGTGTCTAGGATTGGTGCATCAGGGCTTGTGATTTGGTCCGCCTACCTGGCCAATCTCAGATTGGTGTCTAAGGATTGGCAATCAGGGACCTTCACTCCCCTCCACCTACCTGGCTAAGTCCCATAAGTACTACTAGCTAGTTGGTTCACTTAATTAGACCTCTAATTTGTGCTCTAGGTCTAGGAAACCTTAGCTCGAGCTTGAGTCTACTTGCATGCATGAAAACTAGATCAGGGGCCTCATATTCACCAGTCCAGACCCAGTCCAGTGTAGCCATGGACCCGAATCTTGAAACCATGCTGAAAGGCCTAAATGATCTAATGGCCCAATTGAACCAAATTATGGCTAAACAATTTTTCTTAGACCAACCAACTCCTACTATCCCATTAGCTCATATAAATGATAGGAGTAAGAACCCTGAAGTACAAGTTGAGTTCATTAATACCCAAGACTTAGGGTATCCTCAAACTGAAGGGCTAGGGAAGGAAGAAGGCAAATCTGAACCTAGTAAATATGTATATGAGACTAACATAAGTTTAATAGATGAATATGAAGGGGAAGACTGTGAAGAGAACAACTTTAGTACCTTACCTGAGGAAACCTTTGGTAAAGAAAAGATTATTGAGCCTAGTCCTGAAACATCAGAACAACCAAAATTTAGTGAGAACTTGGTTCCCGTAAGACAATGCCCTCAGGAAGAACCCAATACTTTAGCTTCGACACAAGAACTCCTTCAGGTACCTGAGAAGAACCCAATCATTATTTTAGAAGACTTTCCTGATGACCTTCAACTACCTAGAAGCATCCCGCCTGTATATCAAAATTCTAATCTTAAGGTCATCATGAGTAACCAAGGTCTGTTTCAAGATTCTCCTAAATTACCCCAAGTCTCGGATTCCTATTTCCTTCCTTTCCCTGAGTCTTATCATAATTTTAGAGCCATTAAGTTTCATTTTGATGAGATTACTAGGATGCATGAGCTTTTAAGGCCTATTCCTTTTGCTACCTACTTTTGGAAAACCTTATGGTATTTGCTAGGAACCCATGATAAATTCTCATGTGCAAGCCAGACCAGGGTCAAACCTAGAGAGTCACTAATCTGTTAGGTTTAGGCCCTAGAGAGTCCAATAAAATTTCTCTCAATAAGGATGCCTAGTTCAGTCTGCATTTCGTAAGTGCTTGTGTAAGTTTCTGAGTCTGCTGAGTCCTATGCATAGCATGTTGAGGATTTGCATCATGAAATAAATTTGAGTAATGAATCCTATAAACATAGGACTAATTCAAGGAAAAAAGTCAAGGAATTCTATAAGAGAGATCATGTTCCCATCCGGGACTTTCAAGAAACTACATACCCGTGGTGCAGGCCCCTTTAAAGTCCTAAAGAAGATTAGATCTAATGCTTACATATTGGAATTACCTTCAGACCTAGGTATCAACCCGACCTTCAATGTCTCAGACTTGATAGAATATAAGGAACCCATGATGATACCTAGTGAGCCTTTTGGGCCTGACCATATTTTTGAGAGTGAACCATTACCCGAGTATCCACAAACAATCATTCCTCAAAAATGAGAGAAAATTGAACAAATCCTGGATAATAAGATTGTCACTACCAGAAACAAGGATTACTATCGATATTTGGTCCGTTGGCAAGGGAGACCAAAATCTGATGACTCCTGAATCACTAGAGAGGACCTGCAACGACTGGACCCGGACTTATTTGAACAATATCAAAGCCAGGCTAGACCATACTCGACAGGGTCGAGTTCCTCCCACCAGGGGAGAATTGGTGAGGGCACCAGGTTCAGAAAGAAGCTTCAACTAATACCAAGTTTTTTATAGATTGAGACTAGGAACTCAAGTCTCGTATGAGTCCTGTATGTTTATTGAGTCCTGTTTTATTTTCTTTTAGGGTTTTAAAGTTCAATTAGAGTCAATTAGGCTTTATACTGAGTCAAGTTCAAGAGCTACTTGAAATTGGGCCAGACTAGCTTTACTTGGAGCACCACATCATCATGAACCACCTATGCCAACTCATCACCAAAGAATGCCACATCACCTTTTTGCCAAGTCATCTCCAAGGGGTGCCATGGAGAAAGATGCGCCATGTCACCATGCCATTTCACCTTGCCACATCATTGGATTTGGAAACCACCTCGCCATGCCAACTCACTTTGCCAAGTCATCACCAAGTGGTGCCACATCAAAACAACTTCAAAGTGGGGACCTCACCATGCCAACTCACCTTGCCAAGTAATCACCAAGAGGCGCCAACTTCAAGTGGGGACCAAGGATTCAAATCCTCTACATTCCATGTAACCCTCCACCAAATCCTCCACATTTCATGTAACCCCCCCTAATATTTTTCCATGATATGGGAATTTCAAATTGATTGAAAGGCCAATAAAAGCCTCTTGTACGCCCATGGTAAAGGGAGCTTTTGGATGATGAAACAAGAAGGAGTAGTTTTCTATGAAGCAAGTGTTGTGTAGTGTGGTTGTGTTTCAATCTTGGCATGTGATCTTCTACCTCCCAAGCCAACGACTTCTCCAAGGATCCCATCTTCCCTCAACGACCACTTGTTTTCTTAATTCCTTCCTCCTACTTTGATTTGGTATTCCTTCAAATAAGCTTAGTCCTAATTCCTTCATTGCGCAGGGTTCCTTCTACGATCCGGAGTTCAAGAAGGGGGTCATTGCCATCAGATCAAGTATGGTGAGAACTTGTTTTGATGGAAGAGTCATCTTTTCACCCAGGGCTTGTTTATTTGATTGCTTCAACGAACCTACACCAACAAGGAGTGCTCATCATGGTAACAATTCTTTTCTAATATTCTTAAGTCTCGGTTATTGAAGATAGTTTTCCTAGGTTTAGATTCCATAATCATTAGCCCTAATCTTCTCTAGGATTTAAATAACTACATCGCGGCGTAAGTTCCAAATTTCCGTGCTCCTTCCATAGCTTTACCTTAATACTTTTGATCTGAAATTTAGTACCTGTTAATAGGCTTCATTGCTCTCATTTCTCAATTCATCATTTAGATTGCATTCTCATCATCGTGCCGCATCAGTGTTTCGACAGGCACCATTTTGGTATTCGACATGTACTCACTGATGCAGGATTAGTACCATTCTGCACTATGCAGGAGAGGTACTATCCTCACCTGGTGAGAGAGTTTTATGGTGCATTAGATTGTCGACGACTTCTGTGGACTACTTCAGTCAGAGGTATTCAGATTTCACTGACAGATGAGCTTTTGGGCAGAGTATGGGAGATCCCTCGTAGGGGAGTCTGTGTCTTTTCGGTAGATGACAGAGAGGCTGCGTTTAGGTGCATTCTTGAGAGAGAGGATATTCGTGGTATATCCGTAGTTACCGCGAACCAGTTATCATTGGAGATGCGCCTATTGCACCACATCACAGCACGCATACTTCTATCGAAGACTGGGAGATTTGACTTCATCATTGAGAGGGAGTTGATGGTGATGACGAGCCTGATTGAGAGGAGGCAGATTGATCTTCCATCCCTGATGCTTACTCAGATGCATGATGCTGCGACACAGCACCGTCACTGTTTACCGTACGCCATGGCACTGACCAGACTATTCAGAGCATATGGAGTATCACTGGAGGGGGAGATCCCCAAGGAGATACTACACACAGATGTATACGATGAGAGGTCTTTGCACTGCATGGGATACAGATTAGTTGGAGGTTGATGGGTTCGCAGAGAGTCTGGCCAGGAGCCAGATGAGGAGGACGAGATTCGAGAGGCAGAGGCTAGACCATCTGAGCCAGCAATTTTTCCTCCAGTTGATATCCCATCGACACAGGCAGAGCATTTGTCTCCTGACACTTCAGCTCCTCCGCCACCTTCTACTGGACTATCTTTTGAGGAGCATGCCAGAGAGCAGTTCACATAGATCAGGGGTGAGATGACTCAGCTACGTAGTGAGGTTGAGCTTCTTCGAGCACATACTACCTCGGAGTATGCTGAGATTCACAGATCTATGGAGGAGGGATTCTCTCGTATTGAGAATCTGTTGAGATCTCTTATACCTCCTGCAGCCCCTGCAGTTGCACGATCAGATGATGATGATGATGATGATGGCGGTGATCACCAGAGCGATCATGCTGATTCTGTTGAGGGTGGTGATCAGGTTGACGACCGAGCTACAGAGGTTGTGGACCGTGACAGTGACAGTGATGGCAGTGCTGATGATTTTGAGGTGGTCAGTCGCAATCCTCCCACTACACCAGCTCCTCCTACTGCCTTGGCTGATTCCACACCGAACCTTGTTACACCAGCTGATCTTCTTTCCCCCCCTTCCACTAGATCATCTAGGGTTGTACCTGCCTTTGGTTCTTCTGGCCGCATTAGGAGTCGTCGAGCTTTAGCTCCTCCTAGGGCATTAGCCACTAGATCTAGGATCTGTGCTCCATTCAGTCTTGAGGTTCCATCTGATGAGGATTAGCCTCACAGATGTCTGTTATAGCTCATATGTTGTATGTCTGATATTTATATGACTCTGATGATATCTGTATGTTTCAGCTCTTGCTGATGACTCAACAAATTTTGTATTGAAAACTTATCTAATATATATATTTCAGTTCAGTGCTCATTATTTGTGTTTGAATGGTTCAATTTATTATTTTTTGGCTCTGATACTCTTTTATCTTGGTATATTTTTTAGATCTGATACTCTTTTATATTGGTATAATTTTGGCTCTAACTTCTATCTTATTTGATTCTCTACCATCTTTTTGTATCCATGCTCATTGTGAGGGGGAGGTTATTCCCCTTTCTAATGATTGACAAAAAGGGGGAGAAATTGTATTGATTTTATTGATTATATAGATGCATAAATTTGTTGAGAAAAAGTATTGATTATGGTTTTACCATGTAAAAATCTTTGAATTTACCTTAATAAGAAGTATCTAATTAAGGGGAAGATTGATTCTTCCTAACTATGAAGTTTTTGCCTCTCTTATGGACTTAAATTCATATTCATAAATTATAATAGTTAAAGTCTGAAATGTATTGCCATTTTACTTAAGGTTTTGTCATCATCAAAAAGGGGAGATTGTTGGCTCCACCCAGTGATTTTGATGAATAACAAAACATTGAGTGCATATTGTATACTAATAAGGATTTCAAGTTGTGAGTTTTCAGGAAGAAAGCACCTCAAAATCTTAAAAACTTATGGTTTATGGCACGTAATGGCACGGAGCAATTCTCACGAATCCGGACATCCTCTTCATTGAAAAAGGGCATCTAAATGTTTAAATATTATGGGTTTATGTTTTCAAGAATTATATTTATGTTTTCGAGGCATTTATACTTGAATCTGAGATTTTTCAATCTCAAGTGTCGACACCTGGACAGTCAAGTGTCGACACTTCAGCATTTGGCACAGACAAAAATCCTTGGCACGCCAAGTGTCGACACCTACAACCAAGTGTCGACACTAAGTGTCGACACTTAGGTTTCCAAGTGTCGACTCAAGGCCTGAGAATTTTGAAAATACAGAACTTTGTAATTTGAGGATTTTTGTGTCAAGTGTCGACACCTGTGCATCAAGTGTCGACACTTGACGGTTCAACTGTCGACACCTAGAGATCAAGTGTCGACACTTGACAGCCAAGTGTCGACACCTGACAGCCAAGTATCAACACTTGCAGCCTGACAGCTCTAACGAATCTATTTTTCTGGCTTGCAGAATTTGCTTTTCAAGCTCTAAACGGCTATTTCCGAGGTTCCAACAGTCACAAACCATTTTTTGGAAGGTTCTTAGTGTATTTAACCTCCACCAACCTCATTTTAAAGATAAGGAAGTGTATTGAAGTGCATTCAAGTCTACTCAAAAGCCAAAAAGCCAATATTCTCTCAAATACTTCACATCAAAAGCCTCTTATAGTTTGATTCCTTGAAAAGCCTACAAGCTCATCCTTACTTCATTCCAAAAGTGGCACTTTGAAGGAGATTCCAAGGAAGAGTGAAGACAAAGCATCTACTTGAGCTTCAAAGATTCCAATCTACTCTTGAAGAGAGTTTGTTTTAGTTTTAAATTGTATATCTGTTTTGACATTGTGATTTGACCTTGCTTTCAAGGGTGTCTTAAAAGAAGGTTATTGTGGTTTGTTGGTGAGCCAAAGGGATAAAACCAACTAGGGTTAACTTGTGAGCCCGAAGACAAAACAAGTGTTAAGGTTTGTTGGTAAGCCTAAGTGATAAAACCAACTTAGGTTTTGACTTGTGAGCCTTGTGAAAAACAAGTCAACTGTAATCTAGTTTGGATTATAGTGAAATTTCCAAGGATGGCTTGGGGAGTGGATGTAGGTGCTAGGTTTGCACCGAACCACTATAAACCTTGTGTTTGTGTGTGATTGCTCTCTTCCTCACTTGCTCTTTAATTATTGCTACCACTTTAAATATCTTGCATTGAATTCATCATCGTTCACAAGCACCACTAGTCCCTCTCATTATTGTCTTAAATTTTTAAAAGACCCAGTTCACCCCCCCTCTTGGGCTCCATTTCTGGGCAACACCTGGAGTTAATCTGATTAAGGCTAGGGAGTTAGAAAAAGAGATTGCTGAGGGTAACCCTATTTGGATCTTGACTACCAAAGAAGCACATGAGCCGACCTAAAAGGAACACCCTAAAGAAATTGCTGAGGCTCTGAAAGAATTTGAGGATGTCTTCCCTGATGATTTACCTGATCAATTACCACCCCTTAGAGACATCCAACATGCAATAGACTTAGTCCCAGGAGCCACTTTACCTAACCTTCCTCACTATAGAATGAACCCCAGTGAGCATTAAGAATTACATAAACAAGTGGGAGAATTGCTTAGGAAGGGTTTCATTAGGGAGAGCTTGAGCCCATGTGCAATCCCTACTCTACTGACACCTAAGAAAGATGGTACCTGGAGGATGTGTGTAGATAGTAGAGCTATCAACAAGATAACTGTGAAGTATAGGTTTCCCATCCCTCAATTGGATGATATGTTAGACATGATGGCCGGAGCCAAAGTTTTCTCAAAGATAGACCTTAAGAGCGGCTATCATCAGGTTAGGATTAGACCTGGGGATGAGTGGAAAATCGCATTCAAGACTAAGGATGGCCTGTTTGAGTGGGTTGTGATGCATTTCGGACTTTCCAATGCACCAAGTATATTTATGAGGATTATGACCCAAGTCCTGAAAGAATATACGAGAAAATTTGTTGTGGTCTACTTTGATAATATCTTAATTTATAGCATGACTAAAAAGGACCAACTTAGTCATCTAAGATTAGTATGCCAGACCCTTAGGGAGAATAACCTCTATGCCAACCTTAAGAAGTGTGAGTTCATGACTCATAGGGTTATCTTCCTAGGTTTTGTTGTCACCCCTGAGGGAGTTACTGTAGATCCTAAAAAGGTTAGGGCAATTATTGAGTGGCCTACACCCACTAGTGTCCATGATGTGCATAGTTTCCATGACATAGCAACCTTTTACAGGAGATTTATTAGGGATTTTAGTACAGTCATCGCACCTATCATTGATTGCATTAGGAAGGGTACATTTGAGTGGACCAAAGCAGCTGATTAGGCCTTCCTAGAGCTTAAGGATAAGATGACCCATGCACCCATCCTTAGATTACCTGACTTCACTAAGGTGTTTGAGGTCGCTTGCGATGCCTCGGGAGTAGGAATAGGTGGGGTACTAAGTCAAGAGAATCACCCTGTAGCATTCTTCAGTGAGAAGCTGAATGAGGCTAAACTTGAGTACTCTACCTATGACAAGGAATTTTATGCGGTAGTCCAGGCCCTTAGATATTGGAGACATTACTTACTACCGCAGGAGTTTGTCTTATTTTCTGACCATGAGGCACTCCGGTTCCTAAACTCCCAAAAGAAACTTAACCCATGGCACGGTAAATGGATCGAGTACATTCAAGCCTATACCTTTATCCTGAAGCACCATGCCGGCACATAAAATAAGGTAGCAGATGCCCTGAGCCATAGGTCTTTGCTGTTAGGATCGGTTAGCACCTAAGTCATAGGGTTTGATAGGTTAAAGGATGAATATGAAACCTGCCCAGACTTTGGAGACATTTACCAGACCCTCAGGCTAGGACCATCCAGTACCCAAAGTGAGCATACCATTTAGGATGGCTACTTTTTCCAAAACAATCGACTCTGTATACCTAGAACTTCCCTTAAAGAGTTCCTAATTTGGGAGACCCATGCTGGAGGTTTAGCTGGTCACTTTGATAGAAATAAAATAATCTTAGCGATAGAGGACCAATTCTTTTGGCCAGGTTTGAAAAGGCATGTTGCACAGATTGTAGCTAGATGTAGAACTTGTGCTGTTGCAAAACAGCAGAAGAAAAAGACTAGTCTCTACACACCTTTACCAGTGCCTGATCGCCCTTGATAGGACCTAAGTATGGACTTCGTGTTAGGATTATCTAAGACCCAGAAGAGACATGATTCTATCTTTGTAGTGGTTGATAGGTTCTCTAAGATGGCTCACTTCATCCCTTGTTCCCAGACCTTTGATGTGTCTAGAGTAGCCAAGCTTTTCTTAGATAATATGGTGAGACTTCATGGCCTACCCAAGACCATCATATCTGATAGAGATGTTAGGTTCGCCAATTATTTCTGGAAAACCCTGTGGCACCTGTTAAGGACCAAGCTTAAGTTTTTTATAGCCTACCACCCCCAAATAGATGGCCAAACCAAAGTGGTGAACCATAGTTTAGGGAACCTCCTTAGATGTCTGGTAGGTGAACACATTGGAACTTGGGATCTATTATTGCCTAGAGCAGAGTTTGCCTACAATAGTTCAATAAATAGGACAACGGGCAAGACTCCTTTTGAGATAGTCCATGAGTACAAGCCTAATCACCCCATTGACCTGATTCCTTTACCTGTTCATGCACGAGTCTCAGAGTCTGCAGAATCATTCGCACAGTATATTAGAGACTTGCATAAGGACATTAGCCAAAAAATAAATATAAGTAACGAAACATATAAGAAACTGGCTAATTCTTGAAGAAGGGCCAAGTAATTTGATGTAGGGGATTCTGTCATGATTAGGCTTAGACTTGAGCGGTTCCCTCCTGGGATCGTTAAGAAACTTCATGCTCATGGAGCCAGACCTTTTAGAGTAATAGAGGGTTGGACCAAATGCCTATGTGTTAGATTTGCCTTCGGATCTGGGCATCAGTTCTACCTTCAATATCGCAAGCCTGGTTGAGTACAGGAAATCGACAGTGATACATAGTGAGGTCTTTGGACTTATTCCTTCCATCAAGAGTGACCCTAGCCCAGAGTGTCTACCTATAAATTAGCCTGAGAGAGGAGAATGGATCGAGCATATCCTGGACAATCAAGCCTTAATGACCCAGGGCCATGGTTATCAACACTTCCTGGTCCGATGGCAAGGCCAGCCAGAGTCGGACGATTCATGGATTTCTCAAGAGGACTTGCAACACCTCAACCCAGACCTCCTCGAGAGATATGTGAGCCAGTCTGATTCCCACTCGATAGAGTCGAGTTCCTCCCATCCCAGGAGAATTGGTGCGGATACCAGAGGCACCAGAATAAGATAGAGGCTTCTCAACCCTCTATGGATCACTTAGTTACATTCAAGTCTATTGCAATAAAGCTTAGTTCATCTAAGTTATCTTTACTTGAGTCCTGTATTAGTCAGCTCATGTTGAGCTAGTCCAGTCCAGTGCTAGTCAGCTCATATTGAGCTAATTTTATTTTTTTGAGTTCTGTCCAAGTACATTGAAGACTCAAGACCATATCATACAAGTGAAGACCAAGTCCAACTAGATTGAAGGCATGGAAGTGTAGCCCAAGTCCAACCAAGCTTAAAGATTTGAAGACCTCAGGAGGATAAATCACACACCTTGAAGCCCTGGACCAGTTGGAAGCAAATTGGGCCAGTCCAGGCCCAGGAGGGAGCTAGGGCGCCAATTGCTTAGGGTGACCCACCCCTTGGTCGGCCACTTAGAGTCACCCTCTTGGCTGACCAAGGCAAGGAGAGAGGGAGAGATTGTAGGGATTTTTTCTACCTTGGGTTTCCTTATTTTTTAGCTAGGGTTTGGGTGGGAGTAGAATTTCTAAGTAAAGTCCATTGTACCCTTACTTGGAGCCCAAGACTATGAGTCTATTTAAAGGACCCTAGTCTCTTGTATAAGAACTAATTTTTGATATGTGAAATACTCTTGATTCTTCAATTGCTGTGTGCCTCCCTGCTGTATGCATTAAGGGATCTTCTGAGAGCTTTTCTTCTTCCTGGTGTTTGCACTGCCTTCCTGCCGCCAGCCTGCCCTCCAAAAGCCTGGCTGCCCACTCCAAAACACCTCATCCCTTTGCTATTTTTCTATTATTTTTTCATCTCCTCTGAGTTTTCTAACCCCTGACAGGTCGATTGCAGATCCCTCGACTTCAACAAATCCGACGACTCCAGCCAAGCCATAATCAGACCACCGAGCAGAAAGCCAGGAATTCGCAGGTCTCTGGCTTGATTTTCTAGGCCGCATCCATCGAGGACGAGTGATCTCTTTACTGCGATCTTCATCAAGTGCTTCATACGTTGCCAGGTACACCCCCTCTACCACCAGTAGCTTTATTGTAGAAGAACTGGCCCAACCGAGGCTTCTTAGACCCGGTGGTCCTTCTCTTTTTGTTGCTTTTAGGTCCTATTTTGCATGCTTTAGTTTCTTTCTTGCATAGTTTTCCCTGCTCAGATACTTGGTCTGCTCTTTGGGATTTAGAATCACAACTTAAATTAAAAACATACAAAAATATAATTGCATGCATACATAGGTTCTGCATCACTGCCCCTTCGCTAGGTGGTGCCCCTAGGTGGGGTCCACCTTGACCGAAGTGGGGCTGCTTCTGCTCCTTCGCCAGGTGGTGCCCCCATATGGGTCCACCTCGACCGAAGTTGAGCTTGCCTATGCTCCTTCGCTAGGTGATGCCCCCAGATGGGTCCACCTCGGTCAAAGTCGAGCTTGGC
The DNA here is from genome assembly GCA_021397845.1 of Areca catechu. Lineage (NCBI taxonomy): Eukaryota > Viridiplantae > Streptophyta > Magnoliopsida > Arecales > Arecaceae > Areca > Areca catechu. The sequence continues at coordinate 132,758,801 of CM038049.1, forward strand.
TCTGCCCTTTCACCAGGTGGCGCCCCTAGGTGGGGCCCACCTCGATCGAAGTGGGGCTACTCCTGCTCCTTAACCAGGTGGCACCCCTAGATGGGTCCAACTTGGCCAAAGTCGAGCTTGCCTCTACCCTTCGCCAGGTGGCACCCCTAGGTGGGGTCCATCTCGGTCGAAGTGGGGCTGCTCTTGCTCCTTCGTTAGGTGGCTCCCCCAGATGGGCCCACTTCGGCTGAAGTCGAGCTTGCCATTACTCCTTCGCCAGGTGGCACCCCCAGATGGGTCCATCTCAGTCGAAGTCGAGTTTGCCTCCGCCCCTTCTCCAGAGGCGCCCCCAGATGGGTCCACCTTGGTCGAAGTCGAGCTTGCCTCCGCTCCTTCGCCAGGTGGTGACCCCAGATCGGTCCATCTTGGCCAAAGTAGAGCCAGGCACCTCTGCCCCTTTGCCAGGTGGCGCCCCCAGGTGGGATCCACCTCGGTCGAAGTGAGGCTGCTCCTGCTCCTTTGCCAGGTGGCACCCCAAGATGGGTCCACCTCGGTCGAAGTCGAGCTTACCTCTGCTCGTTCGCTAGGTGGTATCCCCAGATGGGTCCACCTCGGTCGAAGTCAAGCTTGCCTTTGCTTCTTCACCAGGTGGCGCCTCCAGATCGGTCCACCTCAGCCAAAGTAAAGCTAGGCACTCCTGCTCCTTCACTAGGTGGCACCCCTAGATGGGTCCACCTCAGTCGAAGTCGAGCTTGCCTCCACTTCTTCGCCAGGTGGCATCCCTAGATAGGTCCACCTTGGTCGAAGTCGTGCCTTCTTTATGGAGCATCGGGAGGACCGAAGGTGCTAGCCCCGAAGATGTTACTAAGGCCGGTGCACGTGGTGTGGTATGCCCAGTACGATGCCCCTATATTTGTAATGGTGTGTGCAACCTCGTTTGCACCAGTTTAGGAGGGACACCCTGATCGAGGTACCAGATCTTGCGATCGATGACCTGGAACCCCCTAAAGGGGAGGGCCATGGTTAATGCCTTGAACCCAAGGGTGCCTGCACCTTGATCGAGATCCCAAATAGTTCCCCCTTTTGTGACAGCACAGCGGACGAGACAAGCTCACCACTTAACTCCCAATCGTAAGGGGAAGCGACCTTAGGAGAATGGCCAATGAGCACCGTTGACCTCCAAGGCCCCCTAGAGGGGGAGAATCGAGATACCGAAGCACTCGGTGATCTCAAAAGGGCACCAACGGGCAAGGAGGAAGGTAAGCGATCAAGAGGGTAAATGCACGGAAGGAGAAAATAAGCTACTTAAAGACAAAATGCTCCGAAGGGACTCCCAGGAATGGGTCTGGCGAGCCCAGTCGCAAGAGCCTGAGTGCTGACCCCCTCTCGTTCTCTCTCTTCTCATATGTCTCCTCATCAAAGATTCCTCTAAGCATGGAGACCCAGTGGGGATCCGCCTTAGTGGGTCTGTTTCACTTTGCCGCTACTTGGCCATCGGAGTGCCCCCACTGGAATCCCCGGCCTGGGTCTCTAATCTTGTTTTGCAGGTCCGGGGATGCCAGGATTTTGAAGTAAGGGGACCAAGATCCGGCACCAACTCACAGCTACAGGCCATAGCGGTAAGGTCGGCAACAGGTTTCATCTTAGTTTTGGTGCATCCTATTCTTGATTTCTAGCTTCTAAGAGTTCTTTATATTGGTTTTTAGAATAATTTTTTCTATTTTTAAAAATTTTTGTTTGACCTTAAGATGCTAGACTTAGAGTAGACTTTCGAGATAGAGGCTTCCTAGTTTGCGGACCATGAACCCACCAATTTTGAGATTCCTGTTAGAGTGGCGGAGGCTACTTCAATAAGTGAAGTATCGGCTATTGTAGCATTGTCACAGGGGTTTGGTGGATCCTGAAGGAGGATCCTTCGCAAACCATGTAGAGAAGTTTCTAGGGGTCCCAAAGAGAAAGTACTAGGGATCCCAAAGGAAACTTCCTTCTTGGACTTATTCAGTCTACGATTCGGGAAGTGGATTTAGAAAGGCTTCATAAGAAGTTCCAAATCTTCCTAGATTTTGAGTTGGAAGTCCTGCTCAATACTGATCGAGCATGCCACCTTCCTCCATGATGGTTGGCCTTGTATAGAGAGTTTTTCTTAGTCGGACTGAGACTACTCTTAGTCTCCTTTTTTATTGAGTTCTTTTGAGCCATAGGTCTTCTTCCTTGTGCAGTTACACCAAATACCCTCCAGTTCTTTTTTGGCTTTTCAGTAGTTTATGTTTTAGCCAGGATTCGTCTTTCAGTCCTACTCTTTAGGACTTTTTTTCTCTTTTGATAAACACTATCAATTTCATGGATGGTGGTTGCTTATCCTTGTAAAGGGTAGCACCCTTTGATTCAGGGCACTCCTTCCTCCATATATCTTTGGAAGGAGTAATTTTTCTTTGTAAAGCATCTGGATGTCGATCGCCGGGGTTTGCCACAATGGGGCATCCAATCTCGATAGCTGACCTATCTTGCTTTTTTATCTAAGGAGGAGGGGTGGATATGTGTTCTTTAGCACTTTCAAGTTTCTAGCTTGAAAGTCTTGCTATCTGAGGCAATCCTTCTCAAGACAGGGTTCAGCCAAGTTCGATCAAAAGGTAAGAAGAACCTTGATATATTCTTCTTGCTCTTTGGTTTATATTTTTTATTTACTTATTTTTCTTAATCATTCTTCTCTTTTTTTTTAGACATGGATCTTCAATTGCTTGTGAGCTAAGGAAGGCAATTTTGAAAAAGAAAAAGGTGGAAGCAACTCCTACTATTGAGGAGCCTTCGGGAGCTTAAGTTATGGTCACCCCTAGCTTGTCTGATACTTCGGAGGTCCATCCTCCACCTACAGTGAAGCACCCTCAATTGACCAGGGGTGAGGGCTCTTCCTCCGCCCCTCTAATGGTTGCCTCCCAAGGAACCTTGGATGATCAAGCTCCGGGGTTTGAAGTTTATGCCTTCAATAATTGGAAGGTGGCTCGGGGCTTGTTCGAAGAATTTATCCATCCCATCGATGAAGATTGTATCATTAGAGAGGAGAACCGTCAAAGCCATAAAGATGTGGTATGGACTGCCCCGAAGGTTAGGTCTTCTCCTTCTTTTTAGGTTTGGCATTAATCATTCTGTGAATTGTTACTGAACCTATCATATGCCATTTTATTAGGGACTATTACGACTTGAGAGGCACCGGTCAGCCAAAGAAAAGAAGAGGACCAATATGGTAGCATGCTTAAAGGAGGTGGAGGCCAGCCAAAAGATAGTCAAAGATAGACTTCAAGCATTATGAGGCTGAGCAAGGCTGGGTGAAGGAGGAGCTCTCTCAAGAGAAGGAGGCTCTCGAGGTTGCATGACGAGTGATTTCTGCTCTCAAAGCACAAAGGGAGGAGCCCATGTGATAGGTGGTTTAAGTTTATAAAGCTTCCGAAGAATGCCACCAGGAAAAGTTGCATTTCACTCAGCCCACTTTTGCCAAAGGAATGGATGACAACCAGAGGAGAGTTCTCGAACATTAGCTGGACCTCAACCTAGACTTTTTGGATGAGGATGAGCTAGACAAGGATTCTCTTATCTAAGGTGCACTAGGTTTAAGAGTGGCTAGGGCCGAATAAAGTATTGATGCGCCATCCCCTCATAACTCTTGCTATTCTATATATTTTTGCTTTTATTGTATTACTGGTCTGTTCTATAAAGGTGACCATTCTGTAAAGCCTTCAGATTTCTTTTATATAGTTAGTGAAATAATTCCAATTTACTTTCTCTTAACTGTGTTATGATTTGGTATGCTTGGTTACAAATATTTTCTAGCACCATATTTAATATCATGAAACTAAGAACCCATCAACTACCAGTTAAGAATCGAAACTATTATCGTTGCATGATTAAATATATCACTACTACTATTCTTAGGCAGTGACCCAGACTATGGCATTAGGGGCTAGTATCAAGGAGGTCACCCAATGTCAAATACTTACCAGACTAGTTCATTTTCATAAAGTTTGGGATAATTTGTATTGAAATAGTTTGGTGAGTAGGACACTCTCAGTACTATTCTCGTCTAGTTTCAAGTCTAGTGGTGTTGATATGGCTCTTTTAGCAAAGGAGGGTTTATAACATCGATCATCTGGTTGCAAGCTTCCAGGACCCCGCTCGGGGTTCGATTGCTAGCTTCTAAGGGTTTGCTGACACTGGCTTGGTAAGGGCCTTAGGTGGTGAATTCTTTTTGTCCCGGCCAAAGGTTTTGGGAGTTGGGTGTCAGGCTAAAAGTTTCTTGATGCTAGCCCGGTCAAAGACTTTCGGCATTGAATCTTTCTTGTCTCGGCCAAGGGCTTTCATAAGTTAGGTGTTAGGCCTAAGACTTTCCGATGCTAGTCTAGCTAAAGGCTTTTGGGCGTTGAATCTTTCTTTTCCCGACCAAGGGCTTTTAGGAGTTGGGTGTCAAGTCAAAGGCTTTCCAATACTGGCCCAATCGAAGGCTTTTAGGTATTGAATCCTTCTTATCCCGGTCAAGGACTTTTGGAAGTTGGGCATTAGGCCAAAGCCTTTTTGATGCTAGCTCGATCGAAGGCATTCAGATGTTGAATCTTTGTTGTCTCAGCCAAGTGCTTTCGGGATTTAGACGTTAGGCTAAAGGCTTTCCAATGCTAGCCCGACTATAGGCTTTTGGGCATTGAATCTTTTTTGTCCCGGCCAAGGGCTTTGGTTAGTTGGGAATCTAGCTAGAGACTTTCCAATGCTTGTCCAACCAAAGGCTTTTGAGTATCGAGACAGATACTCTGGCTTATTTTTTGGGATTCTTGAGTGTTTTGAATATAAAAGGTATAACTAATAAGTAATATCAGATTCATAGAATTCTGGTTAGATCTCTTGAGCTAAGAGTACATATGCATCACCGCTCAACCAAGAGTCCTTCTAGATTTGGTGCTCATTTTAAGGTGAAAACAGTGGGTTTCATCTTGAAAACCTGCCTCGCTATCTTCCTTTCCTAGAAATTTTTAATGGCAGCAGGAGGTCCTTATTAATTGCTAGTGTGTCACCAAGCTGGTCAGCCTTTGTCTGATCTCCCTATAAATGGGGAGTCTTGGGACGTTCTCCCGTTGCCACTACTAGCTTTTTGATAAGTCTATCAATTATCCCAATTTAATCATTAAAATAAATATTAATTAATTAGTATTTTTTAAGAATTGATACTTTTTATGAATGGTTTGTAGAAAAGAAGCCTACAGACTAAAAGAGCTTTATTTTTGGAGTTTAACAGTGTAAACAACACATGAATCGGAGTTTGAACAAGCCTGAAATTTGATTTTGAAGTTTATTAAAAAAATGCATACATTTTAAAGCAGCCGGTCCACCATGGACCGCCCTCTTGGTTTACGGGAGCTCGTTTGGTCCACAAGCAACCATTGCTGCTAGTCCATGGACCTTGTCTATGGACCATCTTCTTCCTGAACATCATTCTCGTTGGAGAAGCCGTTGAGCAGCCTTTCCTCGCCGTCGGGAGCTTTCCCTCATCACTGAGAGCCATACCTCGTCCGAAAAGTCACCGGGAAGCCACCCAAATGTTGGTTGCTACCCATCCCTCACTGCCGACCTCCTTTCCATCAAATCTCGCTCGAGCCACCATCCCATCTTGTCATCCCGCTGTCCTACCAGCCCGAGCCACCATCCTAGATCATCGCCCTCTGGTCATCTTCCTCTCTCAACAACTCTTTACTAATTTGCCATGACTGCCACCATCTTCTTCCCCAACATAACCACCCTCTCTCCACCATCCACCACTAGCCATCTCGCTATCCTGCCGGCCCGAGTGATGGGGAACTAACATTCATGCAATTTTATTTGTATGTTTTATATATAGGGTTGAGTGATTAATTCCCGAATTTCAGATTAAAATAAGTTGTAGGAAATTTTATATGAATTTTAGAAGATCAGCATGCAGATTAGGACCTAGAAAAGTAGAAAAGAAGGATCGCCGGGGCTGAGAAGTCTCGGTTAGGGCAAGTTCTCCTACAATAAAATTACTGGAGGTAGAGGGGGTGTACCTGATAATGTCTGTGAAGATCGCAGCAAAAGGTCTCTCGTTCAACGATGGATGCGGCCTGGAAAATCGAGCCAAAGACCCGCGGATACCCGGCTTTCTACTCGATGATCCGATTGAGGCTTGGCTGGAGTCGTTGGATTCGTAGGAACTCGGGGACCTGTAAACGACCTGTCAGGGGTTAGAAAACTCACAAAGGAACAAGAAAACAAAGGAAAAACAGCAAGTAAAGGATTCTTTTGGAGTGGGCGTCCAAGGATCTGAGATGCTTGTTGGCAGCAGGAAGGTGATTGCAGCACTGGGAAGAAAAAACTCTCGTAAACCCCTTTATGCACACAGCAGGGTATCACACAACTCAATAGAAGAACTCAAGGGTTTCATTCATCAAAAATTCTCCCTTCATACAAGAGGCTAGGGTCCCTTAAATAGACCCTTAACCTTGGGCTCCAAGTAAGGGCACATTAGTCTTTACATGAGAATCCTTTTCCATCTCAAACCCTAGCTAGAAAATAAGGAAACATTAGGTAGAAAAAATCCCTAAAAATTTTCTTGACTTGGCCAACACTCCAAGGACGCCTAGGGGGTGTGTTGGGCTTCTAGGAGCAGCAAAAGGCCGGCCCAAAGGGGCTCGGGTGCATGGGTTTGGGCCTCTGGAAGCTGGGGTGGCCTGGTAGCCAGGTAGCAGGAATATTCCCTGGTATCTTGCTTCTTAGGGGCTTGGGCTTGGCACCTGGGCTTGATTTCTTTGGGCTAGGATGCAGATGGACCTCTGGAATCATGGATGCCCTTATCTATGAATATACTTTGGCATCTGGAAGAGAATCTGGGCATCTGGAGGGCATTTGCAAGGAATCAGGGTTTTTTGAATTTTTCCTCCTAGGGTCTTCAAATCTTCAAGCTGGGTTGGACTTGGGATAAAATTTTATGTCTTCAATTAGGTTGAACTTGGTCTTCACTTGTATGATGTGGTCTTGAGTCTTCAATTTGATTGGACATGACTCAAAAATTGAAATTAGCTCAACATGAGCTGACTAGTACTGAACTGAACTAGCTCAACAAGAGCTGGACTAATTACAGGACTCAAATATAGTTGGACTAAGCTTTATTACAGGGGACTCAAATATTAACTAAGTGATCCACAGATGGTTGAGAAGCCTCTGCCTTATTCTGGTGCCTCTGGTGTCCGCACCAATTCTCCCGGGGTGGGAGGAACTCGTCCCTATCGAGTGAAGATCAAGCTAGCTCACATATCTCTCGAGGAGGTCTGGGTTGAGGTGCTGCAAGTCCTCTCGAGAAATCCACGAATCGTTCGACTCTGGCTGGCCTTGCCATCGGACCAAGAAGCATTGATAAACGCAGCCCCGGGTCATAATGGCTTGATCATCCAGGATACGCTCGATCCATTCTCCTCTCTCAGGCTAAATTTATTAGTGGACACTCTGGGTTAGGGTCACTCACAATGAAAAGGAATAGGTTCAAAGGCCTCACTAGGTATCGCTGCCAGTTCCCTATACTCAACCAGGTCAGTAATATTGAAGGTAGAACTAATGCCCAAATCCAAAGGCAAGTCTAACACCTAGGCATTTGATCCAACCTTCTCTATCACTTTAAAAGGTCCGGCTCTACGAGCATGAAGCTTCTTTTAGGCCTTAGCCTAACCAAGATAGAATCCACTACATCAAATTCTTTGATCCATCTTCGGGAATTAGCCAGTTGTTTTAAAATTAGTGCAGGTGGTGAACATGCTGGGCACATGCAGACTCCTAACAAGATGATGCAAAGGACTCATACTGACACCTAAAGACTCGACTATGCATTCCTATCGAAGGAAATTTTATTGAACTCTTTGGATCTAAACCTAATAGATTATAGGTTCTCTAGGTTTGATCCTAGCTTGACATGCACATGAAAATTTACAGTGAACTCCTAGCAAATTCCAAAGAGTATGCCAGAAGTAAGATGCAAACCTAACATGTGTGATGAATGCATGCAGTATGCTAATCTCAGTTAAATGCAATCTAATAATCCTAGAAATGCTGGAGGTGTTAGGCAAGGGCAGAAAATAGGAAGTGGGTTCATAATTAGTTTGGTAGGGTAGGGAAAAAGGTTCAAAGTTAGTTGGATAAAGTTCGATATAAGAAGGCATGTCAGGGACTAATCCTAGACTAATGAGGCTAACCTTACGAGGTTACGGTATAGCTATGGGGTTTTCATAATGGAAGGATGGGTTACTAATCTCAGGGAAGAGGTCCTTAATGGGAACTATAGGAGGAGGCCCATCCTGAGGGTACTGATTCAAAGAGATCAAGTCCTTAATAAATTTTTCAGGTTCTTGTATTTTAGGACTAGACTCTATAATTTGGCTCTCCTCTATGGTTTCCTCAGGTAAGGCTCTAGCAGCAGTACCTAGGTTCTCTTCCTCTATTTGTTCTTCCACTATAGCTTTAGGTTGGATGTGGTCAAGGTCAACTACCTCTAGGTTGGCTTCTACCTGGGTATCTATTGGGTTAGCTAATTCTAGGTCATCTAAAGGTGTCTCCTCTTCTCCCTCATACTCATCCACTAAGTTTGCATCAGCTTCATACACTTCCGTGTTAATGTAAGCCTTGTCAATCTCAGGAATGGCTGGAGAAGGTCGGCTAGGGGAAAATTGGCTAGGTCCTATTTTCTGATTATGGACACTAATCCTAGTAGGTTCAGGTTGCCTAAGGGGTAGTGGCTCACTACTTAGGGGTGCTAATCCTATGGGGTTCAAGTTGACTAAGGGAAACCTGACTAGTACTAGATTGATATCTTGGGGTTATGGGCTCCCTAGACTCATAGGATAAGGGTGCAGATCTATAGGTCACGGGATTATAAGATCTGTGGTCATAGGATTTGGGTTCAGCTCTATGGGTCTTGGGTCTACTGGACTCATGGCATATGAGTTCGTAGATTCTAGAGTCAGAGGATTTGAAGTCATAAGATCTATAGGTTGTGGGTATACTAGACTTATAGGATGTGGGTAAATAGGATCTAGAGTCATAGGATCTAGGTTCGATATCATAGTATGGGTCAGGCTAAGTGGCTCTCCTAGGTTCAACCTCACGAGATGGTTCAGGGTTTGGGGTCCTCCTAGGTTCAGGATTATAGTATGGGTCAGGCTGAGGGGCTCTCCTAGGTTCAACCTCTCGGTATGGATCAGGGTTTGGGGTCCTCCTAGGTTGAGGATTGTAGTATGGGTCAGGATAAGGGGCTCTCCTAGGTTCGACCTCATGGTATAGATCAGGGTTTGGGGTCCTCCTGGGCTCAGTATTATAGTATGGGTCATGACGATGGGCTCTCCTAGGTTCAACCTCTCGGTAGGGATCAGGGTTTGGGGTCCTCCTAGGTTGAGGATTGTAGTACGGGTCAAGATGAGGGGCTCTCCTAGGTTCGACCTCATGGTATAGATCAGGATTTGGGGTCCTCCTAGGTTGAGGGGACTCAGGATCTGGATCAGACTGTGACCCATGGGTTCTTTGTATGGTCCCTACACGGCCTTCTAACTGGTCAAACCTATTGGCAAGATGGTCAATTCTATTGTTGGTTTGGGTACTAGACTGAGTTAACTGGGCCATGGATTGGGTTAGTTGCTCAGTGAGTACTTTTATTTGGGCTTGCAAATTTTTCATGGGTTCAGACATTTGTGAAGGAGGTGGGTGATGTGAAACCCCTAATCTAGTGCTCATGCAAGACTCGATCAGACCGACTATAGCTGACTAGACCTAGAGTCCAAACTAGATGCTCAATCAGGGTGGCAAACTAGCCTATAGTAACCCTGTACTCAGCCAGGCAGGTGTAAGGGGAGTGTTAGGTCCCTGATTGCCAATCCTAGACACCAATCAGAGATTGGCCAGGTAGGCGGACCAGCACACAAGCCCTTCGGGATTGAATCCCTAAACCACCATTCTAGACACTGAGCACAAGGCACACACAGGTTAACTTGACACAGTGATCTAACACGTAGCCCGGACCCAACCAGTTGGTGTCCCTAGCCCACTAGGGAAAATTAAGTCTAGTTAATTTTAGTTTAAGGCTTGGGACCGAATGTAAGGGATGTTGTTTTGGGCTAAGGAGAGGTGATCAATCCTCCCCCCATCTGATATAGCAAGAGTGCCCTTAAAAGTAAATTATGTAATGATGGCAGGCAGATGAGGATGAAAATTAGGGTTTAGATGTTTTTGGTATTTTTAGAGAATATGCAGTTTTTTTTTTGGTATTTTTTTAAATAGAAGAAAACTTGCAAATCATGGCCTAATATGCTGGAAATATACTAAAATTAAAAGATATGTAAAAGATGCTAAACAAAACACTAAAACTTCCAAACTTGCCTTGCTGAAAAAAATAGAGCCAAAATTTGCAGTCTGTATTTCGGCTTGAAGAAAATTCACAAGCCATAATAAAATCTGAAAAAACTATTAAAATTATTGTGAGTTATTTGAATCCAGAAAAACAAATTTCAGAATTTTTAGAGTTTTTGTCAGGGAGAAATAATTAAAATAACAGAGCATATACGGACTAAAAATTGCAGAAAACAAGCCCTAATCTAAGCTCTGATACCAAATGATGAGGAACTAACATGCATGCAATTTTTTTTGTATGTTTTATATGTAGGGTTGAGTGATTAATTCCCAAATTTCAGTTTAAAATAAGTTGTAGGGAACTTTATATGAATTTGAGAAGATTAGCATGCAGATTAGGACCTAGAAAAGTAGAAAAGAAGGATCACCGGGGCTGAGAAGCCTTGGTTAGGGCAAGTTCTCCTACAATAAAACTACTGGAGGTAGAGGGGGTGTACCTAACAATGTCTGTTAAGATTACAAAGGGTTTCTCGTTTCTCGATAGATGCGGCCTAGAAAACTGAGCCAAAGACCCGCGGATACCCGTCTTTCTGCTCGGTGATCCGATTGAGGCTTGGCTGGAGTCGTTGGATTCGTAGAAACTTGGGGACCTGTAAACGACCTGTCAGGGGTTAGAAAACTCACAAAGGAATAAGAAAACATAGGAAAAATAGCAAGGGAAGGATTCTTTTGGAGTGGGCGTCCAGGGATCTGAGATGCTTGTTGGCAGCAGGAAGGTGATTGCAGCACTGGGAAGAAAAAACTCTCGCAAACCCCTTTATGCACACAGCAGGGTATCACACAACTTAATAGAAGAACTCAAGGGTTTCATTCATCAAAAACTCTCCCTTCATACAAGAGGCTAGGGTCCCTTAAATAGACCCTTAACCTTGGGCTCCAAGTAAGGGTACATTAGTCTTTACATGAGAATCCTTTTCCATCTCAAACCCTAGCTAGAAAATAAGGAAACATTAGGTAGAAAAAATCCCTAAAAACTTTCTTGACTTGGCCAACACTCCAAGGACGCCTAGGGGGGCGTGTTGGGCTTCTAGGAGCAGCAAAAGGCCGGCCGAAAGGGGCTCGGGTGCATGGGTTTGGGCCTTTGGAAGCTGGGGTGGCCTGGTAGCCAGGTAGCAGGAATATTCCCTGGTATCTTGCTTCTTAGGGGCTTGGGCTTGGCACCTGGGCTTGATTTCTTTGGGCTAGGATGCAGATGGACCTCTGGAATCATGGATGCCCTTATCTATGAATATACTTTGGCATCTGGAAGAGAATCTGGGCATCTGGAGGGCATCTGCAAGGAATCAGGGTTTTTTGAATTTTTCCTCCTGGGGTCTTCAAATCTTCAAGCTGGGTTGGACTTGGGCTAAACTTTTATGTCTTCAATTAGGTTGAACTTGGTCTTCACTTGTATGATATGGTCTTGAGTCTTCAATTTGATTGGACAGGACTCAAAAATTGAAATTAGCTCAACATGAGCTGACTAGTACTGAACTGAACTAGCTCAACAAGAGCTGGACTAATTACAGGACTCAAATGTAGCTGGACTAAGCTTTATTACAGGGGACTCAAATATTAACTAAGTGACCCACAGAGGGTTGAGAAGCCTCTGCCTTATTCTGGTGCCTCTGGTGTCCGCACCACCGAGCCACCATCCTTTGCTAGCCAGTTGTCCCCGCCTGTCATCCTCCTCTCTCAACGACTCTCTATCGATTTGCCATGACTGCCACCATCTTCTTCCCCAACACATCCACCCTCTCTCCACTTTCCATCACCATTCACCATCCTCTTGCTGCTATTCAAGCATCTGCACTGGTCGAAGAGGCTATCGAGCATCCATCTCCCAACACGGGCCATCTCCCAGCACCGGCCATCTTCTTCCCAATTTCATCCAACACCAATTGCAACAGGGTGGCCAACCAACAGTTTCCATCTTCCAGCTATTCTTCCCATCACTGGTCATCCCCAATCGCTTGCCGCTCCTCCCTGCTCAAAGTTCTAGTCAAGGTCCCTTGGTTTTTGTTTCCACTTTCCCTGCTCTCCACATTGACCACGGCAACAAAGGTAGCACCATCCTCCTCACCACCTCCTGTGTTCCGCCTGACTAGCTCAAGTTGCCGGCCATCCAGGTGCTCAGCTCAAGTGCCAAGATCTTATGGCTGCTCCCACTTCCCATGACCTCCTCCTTGATCCATGGCTATCAACGATTCCCAGCCATTGAAACTAGCAATCCAATGGTCATTGCAATCCATGGAGCTCAATTGATCTTGACCATCCAAAAAGCTTGATCTAATGGTTGATAGGGAATCCCAGCCTAAGATGAAGTGTTAAAGCACGATCCGCATGATTTAGACGATCAAACAATCCAAAGACTCTAGAAATCAACCATCCCATGGCTCATATTAATCTGACTTGACCTGGAGCCTTCTCCAAATTCTATTTAAATGACTCCTGGGCTATAGAAGAAATCATCATGGAGAGAGGGTACGGTACAGGATAGAGGACATAGCTTGGGTTGTGGGTTGGTATCTAAGAGTGAGATATTTTAGAGGAGAGTTTTGCCCCCTATACCATCTTCAAGCCTACTCCATCTCCAAGATCAAGAACAAGCAAAGAAAGCCAGTTCGCTCTGAGGAGTACGAAGGAAGAAGGGAGTTCGTCGACCATCTTCCCGATAAGGCTTTGCTGATTTACTTCTAGTCTTTGTTACTGTTTTTCTTATAAATTTTCTTAATTATTAAATTATCCTTTTAAATTTCTTGTAATGGAATTCTGCTTTTATTTAATGTAAAAAATTATTTTCATGCACTTTTAAATTCATGCTCTTTATTTTTATTACAAGTAGATGCTAGGATCTAAATAGTAGATCCTAGTACCAAGTTATTTATTTTTTATACTTTAAATTTTTATTTTCCCAACTTTGATCTGTCTATTTTCTTAAATCAAGGATTTCAAAATATTCAACATACTACCTTCCTTATGAATTTGACCCGACTCACCCTTTCTATGTGTTCTTAATTTAATTTAGAAATCAGTTAGTTAAACTAATAGCCACGGTGTCTTAATGACAACATTGTGTCCTATCACTTTTCCTGACCCCCGTGGAAGGATTTTGTTGATTTTCCATTATGGTTCCCTTGGCCGTAAGTGTTAATATTGAAAATGTGCATTTTTCTTCTGAATTCAGGCAGAGAAGGGTGCTTGAGCGGGATCAGTGACACAGTAAGAGTCATTTGCTTTAGCATGAAAGGCATTGAAAATGGCCAACGGTCCGGCTGTAGTGCTGCTATCCTTGTTGGCAAGGGTATGAGATTGGAGGAAGGTCTCCCTTGTGAGTCTCCTTCTCTGGTTACCCTCAGCACCAAGCATCAACAGGTACTAAGAATGAAGGAAAGGTCAAAAACACTATTCAAGAACTTAGGCTATCAATGATGAGTGATTGGAGTTCTCCAAGATGTTCTTCTCCCTTTCCTTCTTGTAATAGGTGGAGATCTTTGATTTATGCAAGTTTCTTCTTTATTTGTTAGCTAGTTGGAGGAGGCCTTTGCATGGCCTTAACATCATGTGACAGGAGTTGAGGAGTGCCATCCTTTGGCTCCATTCATCTGCATGGTGTACCTCTCTACCATGATGCAGCCCTCTTGATAGTTTTGTGTCGCCACCTATATTTTAAAATGTACCTCCAAAGGTGTAAAATTTGGTTGATAATAGAAAATGTGTGTTTTATGACTCTTTGATGAAAAAAAATTATTTTTTTTATGTTCCTTATACATAATGCCATATGTCCATTGCTGATAGAGTCCCAGTCTCATGACCATTTTTCTCATATTTGCAAAGGCTCGCACTCTTGTCAGCAAATTTTAGGATGCGACCTCCCCTTCAAGGTTTTTGATTTGGCAGCAGGTTTAGCCTCATAGATTTCCTATTGAAAGAGAAGCACAACCTTCATAATGCGCTCAAGATCAAAGGCCTATACTATTGATGATACACCATAAGTTTTCTAAATTCCATGATCTCAGTAGGGGATCCCGTCTAACTGTATCAGATGGTAAGTATTAAGATGGACAATTTCTTTTACTTGATATGGCCCCACCCAGTTAGGGGAGAGTTTTTCTTAGTGAGTTGGCTGGGATACTTCAGCTCGCCTTAAAACCAAATGCCTCATCTTAAAAAACTTGCCTCAGATTGGGCATTATAGTAATGGGTGACCTTCCTTCGATATGCGGCCATCCTTATGGCTGCATGCTCTCGTGCCTCTTCTATTAGGTCCAAGTTTACCTGAAGCCATTTATAATTACTACTTTCTTTGAAAATCTCTATTCTTAGGGATGAGAGCCCGAGCTCCAATGAGATTACGGCTTTGATACCGTAAGTAAGATTGAAGGGTGTCTTGCTTGTCGAGATTTATGCATAGTTCGGTAAGCTCAAAGGACATGATAAAATTTGTCTACCCACCATTCTTTTGCTCGATCCAAGCATGTTTTCAGTCCTTATAAAAAAATGCAATTAGCAACTTTAGCCTCCCCATTAGCTTTGGAGTGACTGACTGATGTAAAGCATTGGGTTACACCGAGGGATAAAATTTAGTGATGCGGGATGGGATGAGATGGAGGGATTGTTGGCGAGCTGAGAAGTCACCAGGGATTAGGGTAGGTTTGGAGCTAATGAGAGGATGATGGCATCCTAGACTAGATGATGGTGGTCGGCCAAGAGTACTTGGAGTGTGGGCGGCTAGGATTTGTTTGGGAGAAGAAAGAAGGTCGGGCACTAGGGTTTGTAAGATAACCTGGGCCTCACACCCACTCCCTCATAGAGGTCAACGTTCTCAAAGAACGAAGGTAAATAAACTAAACACTTAATTTTTTTCATTCATCAAAAGTTATGAATTACAAGGAGGGGGTGGGTATTTATAGATTCACCCAGGTCCTTGGACTCCTTGACAAACTGAGATTATAAAACTTGAGGGCCAAGAAAACTCTCCTGGGCTAGGGCACCTCTTCTTCTTGGGCTTAGGATGCTTGGCTCTTGTTGGGCTCGAGCGGCTTGGATTGGGGCGACAATCTTCATGCTGGGCTTGGGCGGCAAGAAAGGGCCCAAGTGCTTGGTTGGGGGAGCTTGAGTAGGGGCCCAGGCATATGATATCCATCTCTGGTTAGGGGACCTGGTGAATCTTCTGGTCTAGTGACTCTCCTCTTGGATCTTGACTTGAATGAAAATCAAAATTACAAGACTCACTAGACTGGATTGAAACACAAAAGGACTCAACCCAATGGACTAAGAGGACTCAATTGACTAAGTGGACTCAATTGACTCAATTGATATCAGGACTTAACCTTTATTACAGGACTCAATGGACTCAATGGACTACAGGACCCGAAATAAAATATACTAGACTCTCAGGTCCCTATCAGAAATATCTGTCGATGTCCTATGAATAAAGACTTTTAGATCAATGGCAGAGATTGAGTCAAGAAAATAAGACAGTGTCTGAGTACATTACCAAATTTGACAAGTTTGTTATGAGATGTAGTGTGGTTGAGTTTGAAGCTGTAACCTTGTCTAGGTTTCGAGCTGGCCTAAGTAAGAAAATTCAAAGAGAATTATTTTTGAGAGAAGTCAATGATCTAGACCAAGCCTACCAAATTACTAGGGACTTTAAGAGATTTCAGAGGGGACCCATTATCTATTGACTCGAACCAAATAGGATTAGCACCCCTGGAAATAGGCCAAGTCTGAGTCAAATTCCATCCAACTGACCCAGTCCCGCTACCCTACTAGCTTGCAAGGATGACAAAGGTAAAAGCCCTGAAATTCGAAGAGAGTAACGTTCATTGTTTTAGGTGCCATAAAGTTAGCCACTTGCTAGTCAGTGCCCTACCCGGGCTTTACACATAGGGAAATTAGAATAGGAAGCCCCTGTACCCACAGAAGATTATGAGGAAGAGGTTTATAAAGTAGGAGTAAACTTAGTTGATGAGTATGAAGGAGATGAAGAAATCATTGACTCATCTGAATTTTTGGAAGTTGTTAGATGTATCTTAACCCAGACCAAGGAGCAAGAAGATTGGCGTAGGACAAACATCCTACAAACTTTTGTTAAATTAGAGAAAAAAGTCTACAAGATCATCATAGATAGTGGGAGCTGTGTCAATGCCATTTCAATTAATGCCATCAAAAACTTAGGTTTATCCACTGTTCCCCATCCTAACCCATATAAGGTATCTTGGATAGATTCGACCTCAATTCCCATCAAGTTTAGATGCCAAGTTACAATCCAGGTCCAGTCATACCAAGAGAAGGTTTGGTGTGATGTTCTTCCTATGGGGGTTTGTAGTATCATCTTAGGCCGACCATGGTTGTATGATCATGATGCTATATTATATGGTCATTCTAATTCTTGTTCCTTCACCCACAATGGAAAGAAAATTGTGATAAATTCTTCACCACCTAAGGGCAACGTTAGGAGAGGGTGTAGTAATCTGAAGGAAAAAAACAAGGGATGAATTTGATCAGTGCTAAGGAATTAGAACAAGAGCTTAACGAGGGTTCACCTATTTGGGTTTTGTCTACCAAGGAAGTCCAAGATCACCCCATAAGGAACAACCACAGGAAGTGATAAGATTTTTGAAGGAATTTCAAGATGTGTTTCTAGAAGACCTCCCTAATCACCTTCCACCTGTAAGGGACATTCAGCATGCCATAGATTTAGTCCTTGGAGACATATTACCAAACCTTCCACATTATAAGATGAATCCCACTGAACAGTTTGAGTTACAATGACAAGTTGGAGATCTTCTCCAAAAGGGATTCATTAGGAAAAGCCTGAGCCCATCTGTAGTACCTGCCCTTTTGATCCCCAAGAAAGATGGCACATGGAGAATGTGTGTAGATAGTTGAGTCATTAATAAGATAACAGTCAAGTATCGTTTCCCTATTCCTCGTTTGGATGACATGTTAGACATGATGGCCGGAGCCACTATTTTCTCCAAGATTGACTTTAAGAGTGGCTATAATCAAGTGAGAATTAGAACTGGGGATGAATGAAAAATAGCTTTCAAGACTAAGGATGACCTGTATGAGTGGGTAGTGATGCCTTTTGGTCTTTCCAATACACCAAGTACCTTCATGAGGATCATGACCCAAGTCTTAAGAACATTCATTGAAAAATTTGTTTTGGTCTATTTCGATGACATTCTTATCTTAATAGGACTAAGGAAGACCACCTGAACCATCTTCAACAAGTTTGCCAAGCCCTTAGACAAGATAGTCTCTATGCCAACCTGAAGAAATGTGAATTCTTGACCCATAGAGTTATCTTTCTAGGATATTTTGTCACCTTTGAAGGAGTGTCTGCCAACCCAGAGAAAGTCAAGTCCATAGTTGAGTGGCCTATACCCACTAGTATACATGAAGTGCGTAGCTTCCATGGCCTTGCCACCTTCTATAGGAGATTTATTCGAGGATTTAATTTGATTGTTGCACCCATTATCGACTGCATTAAGAAGGGAACCTTTGAATGGACCAAAGCCACTGATAGAGCTTTCCTAGAAATCAAAGAGAAAATGATCCAAGCACCCATTTTGAGATTACCTGACTTTTTAAAGGGATTTGAGGTTGCTTGTGATGCCTCTGGAGTAGGAATTGGTGGAGTCTTGAGTCAGGAAAATCACCCAGTGGTATTTTTTAGTGAAAAGTTAAATGAGGCAAAATTTAGGTATTCAACTTATGATAAAAAATTATATGCAATAGTTCAAGCCTTAAGATATTGGAGACATTACCTATTACCACAGGAGTTTATCTTATATTCAGATCACGAAGCACTCCGATTCCTTAACTCTCAAAAGAAGTTGAACCCTAGGCATAGGAAGTGGGTAGAATATATCCAAGCTTATACCTTTATCTTGAAACACAGTGCTGGTACTGAAAATCGGGTCGCTGATGCCCTTATTCGATGATCCATGCTTTTGACCTCGGTTAGCATTGAAGTTATAGGGTTTGACATGCTGAAAGAAGAATATCCTAAGTATCTCAACTTTAGTGATATTTATCAATATCTTCACCAAGGACAATCTTGCTTGTATAGTAACTATACCCTTCATGATGGATTCCTTTTCAAGAAAAATAAGTTGTGTATCCCTCGAACATCCATTAAAGAATTCTTAGTGTGGGAAATTCATGCTGGAGGTTTAGCTGGCCATTTTGATAGAAACAAGACCATTTTAGCTATAAAAGACTAATTCTTTTGACCTGGCCTCAAAAGGAATGTAGCCCAAGTTGTGGCCCGATGTCGAACATGTGCTGTTGCCAAATAGCAAAAGTAGAACACTAACCTATACACCTCTCTACTAGTCCCTGATTATCCATGGAAGGATCTTAGTATGGACTTTGTATTAGGGTTACCAAAGACCAGAAGGAAACATGATTTTATCTATGTTGTGGTTGATCGATTATCTAAGATGGCACACTTTATACCTTGTTCCCAGACTTATGATGCTTCGAGAGTGGCTAACTTTTTTCTAGATGAAGTGGTTAGGCTGCATGGGTTATCCAAAACCATTGTATCAGATAGAGATGTTAGGTTCACTATCTATTTCTGGAAGATCCTTTGGCATATGCTAGGAACCAAACTCGAATTCTCTACCACCTACCATCCTCAAACTGATGGCCAGACTGAAGTTGTTAATCGAAATCTAGGAAACCTGTTAAGATGCTTAGTCAGCGATAGTATGGGAAATTGGGATCTATTATTATCTCATGCTGAATTTGCTTATAACAGTTTAGTCAATAGATCCACTAGACAAAGCCCATTTGAGATTGTCCATGGTTACAAGCCCAACAAGCCCATAAACCTCATTCCTTTACCCATGCCTGCACGAATTTCTGAGTCTACAGAGTCATATACCCAGCATATTATAGATTTACATAAGGAAATCAGTAGGAAAATTTAATTGAGCAATGAAACTTATAGGCATATGGTGAATTCACGTAAGAGAGTCAAAGAGTTCACTGAGGGAGACTATGTCATGATAAGGCTTAGACCTGAATGGTTCCCACCAGGAACCATGAAAAAGTTACATGCCCACAGTGTAGGTCCTTTTAAAATAATAAAAAAAATTAGACCTAATGCGTATGTACTTGAGTTACCATCTAATTTAGGTATCAGTTTGACCTTCAATGTTTCAGACCTAGTAGAGTATAAGGAGCCAATAATGATACCTACTGAGCCTTTTGGGCCTGAGCCTATTTTTGAGAGTGAGCCTACCCTTGAGTGTCCACCAGCCACTTTACCAGAATAGCGAGATAGGATTGAGCGTATTCTAGATGACTAGGCTATTACTACCTAGAATAAAGGTTATTAACGCTACTTGTGGTAGGGAATGCAAAGTGAAGATGAAACTATGCAACTCTAAAGGAGATTAGCGAAGATTAATTGGCAAGTTTTATCGGCATATGAAGAGTTCAGCATAATTTATCAAAGATAAGTTAATGAAGAAAACTTGAATGATCATGCATAACCCTAATTACCGAGACTTCGAAATGATAAAGAAATAGGACAGAATTAAAACCACCAGTCATGCTAGTCAGATTAATGTCTCAGACCTAATTGATACTGACTTACCTGGCATTGATTTTCTAATAAGAATAAGATCACTCTTGAGGGGATCTTCCAGATGATCAGGCCATGCTACAGGTTGGAGACTCTTCTTGCTTTCTGGATTGGTGGCAAGAGATCCTTCCTCTTAAAGTCGGAATCCCAGAGAACCCTGCAACAAAGAAATCCCTAAGATGAAAGAACTTAACAAAACATGAAATGGAGAAAGGAAAGAGAGGTGGATGAAGCATTGATGGGGATCCTTCTTGGCACCATGGTGGAGTGCTTGAAATGGAACAGGTTGGTCTCGTTGTGCTGATCCTCTTGATTCACCATTGCATGTTGAAGGCTCACTTGAGATTGGAGAAGATGAAAGGAGTCTTTGGGCATTGGAGATGGAAGAAGGGAGGAACTAGAGTGATGCAGAACGAAAGATCTGATACCAAAAATGATGCAGAACGGATATGTGGAATATGGAAGCAAATTAAAATTAATATATATATATTTTTATATATTTTCAGAAGTCGACTTTGACTCAAATGAAAGTTAAACTAAATTGAAAGAAACTATATAATAATTGAAAGCACAATTCAAAGAAACTAGATTATCAGAGTAGTTCAAAAGTAAAGGATCGCTGGGGTTGAGAAACTCCCAGACCTAGGGTTTCGCTCTGAACTTTAAACAGGTCAGAAATAAAGAGAAGGGAAGGGTTATGTACCAGGCAGTGATCTTCACAGAGTTTGGTGGAAGGACTCTCTCGAGCAGATTGTTGGATCCTCAGATTCGGATATCTTCACAATGGATCCTCCAATACTGGTCCTTTGGCAGAGTTGGCTTCTCCTGAACTCAGGATCTGGGAAAGAAGAAGAATAAGTTAAGGAACCAGATACTCAAAGAAAGGATTTACCAGATAAGAAGAACTTGAAAAAATTGATGTTGCTGAAATCCTGATTCTCCTGGATGCTGATCTGACTTCCTCTGGGATTTGCTCTGTATTCGAAGTAGCCGATCTGGACCTGGATGCTGGTGGTCGGCCTCTACTTGGAAGAGAGGGGCCGTGAGATGATGAGGTAGATTAGGGTTTGGATGATTGGTGGAATGAAGAAGATGATGGGCGGCTAGGGTTTGGAATTGAAGTGGCTAACCTAGGGTTTTGGTAGGGTTTGGAGATCTCACACCTCCTCAAGGTTCCTGTGGAACCCGGAATCACTCCCTCACGGAGCTCAACACTTGAATACAAGTGCGGAAGAGAGAAACACAAAGTTGCTCACAAAGAAATTGATTTCATTCATCATTAAATTCAAGAGTTACATAGAGTTGAATATATAGACATAACAAAGAAATAAAATTTCATACACTTCCCATGTGGGACTAATAGGACTAACCCACACTTTAGGCATCAAATTCTCTTCCTAAGACTCCTTCCATGAGTGGGCAGCCCAAAAACTCCAAGAAAACTTGAAAATCAGCTCCAAATAGCAGGTTATGGGGGTGTCTCCTAGTATCTCTCCATGAATCAAGGATTTTCCCTTCATGGTTTGGCTCTTTTGGACACCTCCTAGTCTTGCTCCACAAGTTTAGGCTTCTTCCTTTCATGGCTTTGGCACTTTTGGAAACTTTTGGGAACCTCCTTGAATTCCTCCCCAAGACATGCTCTCTTCCCTTTTATAACTTGGATTTTTATGGAACATTGTGGGGCACCTCCTTGATCCTCTCTTCAAGAAAAATTCTTGCCATCCTGGCTTGGGTTTATCTGGAAAGAAATTGGCTCCTCCTTGGATTGAGGTATCTTGATGGATTTCTCTCCCAAGTGGTGCAAGAAAAAAAGGAACTTACTTCTTGTGGTGTAGGGACCAAAGACACTGGATGGAGATGGGCACCTCCTGGACTCTGGCGTGTGGCTGGGAGTGTGGCGCCCACTTCCTTGGGCCTGGGAGAAAAAATGTGGCACCCTGGACCTTGACTTGACTGAAAAAAAAGTGGCACCAACCTGGAGAAGACCTAGACCACTATTAGGACTTGTACTGAGTCAACATGACTCAACAAAATTTAAATTACAGGGAAATACAGACTCAAGACTAAAATTGAGTTGACCAAGTCAACCCTTATTACAAAACCAAAAACCCTAATTCTTCGGGCAAGGTCAATCAGAGATCCAGATGGAGCCTTGAAGTCTTCTTCTGAGTCTGGTGCCCGCACCAATTCTCCCGGGGTGGGAGGAACTCGACCCTATCGAGTATGGATCAAGCTGGCTCTGGTATCTCTCCAAGAGGTCTGGGTCCAATTCTTGTAATTCTTCTCGTGAGATCGAAGAGTCATCAGAATCTGGCCTTCCTTGCCAGCGGACCAGGTATCTTTGGTATCCTCGATTACAAGTAGAGATAACCTGATCATCCAGGATCTTTTCAATCTGCTCTTTCCTCACAGGCCAGTTTGTTGGTGGACACACAGGGTCGGGATCACTCTCAATAACAGGATTAGGTTTCAAAGGCTTACTAGGAATCACAGCTGGCTCCCTATATTCTACTAAGTCTGTAATGTTGAAAGTAGAGCTATTGCCTAGTTTTGGAGGCAACTCGAGTACATAAGCATTGGATCCTACTCTCTTCACTACTCTAAATGGTCCAGCTCCTCTAGCTTGTAACTTTCTAACGGTTCCAGGAGGAAACCGCTCAGGCCTTAACCTAATCATTACATAGTCTCTCTAAACAAAAGTTTTGACTCGCCTTTGAGAATCAGCCAACTTCTTATAAGTTTCATTACTTAAAGTTATTTTGGCATGAATTTCTTTATGCAAGTTCTTTACATGCTATGCAAGTGCATCAAGAGACTTGTGTGTGTGGGCTAATAGTGACATCAGATCAAGTGGTGTGTGAGGCTTGTATCCATGAACAATTTCAAAGGGACTCTAGCCTATAGACCTATTGATCGAAACATTGAATGCAATTTCAGCCCTGGACAAAATACAAATCCCAATTCCTGGTGCTCTCAATCAAACCAAAATCTGAGCCATAGCCTAGTAAAGGGTCAAGAAAAACTAAACTAGACTGACGACACATTTCTAAAGAATGGACTTTATTCCAAAGGAACCCTAGGTCTAAACCTAACAAACTAAGGCTCTCTAGGTTTGATCTTGGGTCGGAGGAGGGCATGCAGAGCATGAAAACTTATTATGGATGCCTAGTAGGTGCCATAAGGTCTTCCAGAAGTAGGTGGCGAACCTAATAGGTTCTAAGGAGTCTTGCAACCTAGAAATCTCAGTAAAGTGTAATCCCATAGCTCTAGAAACATGAGAAGATTCAGGGAAGGGTAGGAAATAAGAATCAGAGTTTTGAGGTGGCTTATAGGAAATAAGAAACATACCTTGGTTATTCAGGACGACCTTAAAATGAGGACATTGTTTTATAGGTGCACTCATCCAAACCTCATGATTTGCTCTAGGAGGGTCTACAAGTGCAAGTTCTAGGATAGGCTGGGTGCTCCTAGAAGGTGGAAGGTTATCAGGAAGGTCTTTGGAATGTTTATCTAGAAAGTCCTCTAAGCTACTATCTTTTTCTTGTTCTTGGACCTTCTCAATGGGCAATTCTTATGAACCCCTTCCTTCTTCACACTTCTCTACCAGATTTGACTCAGGGGTGTCTTCTTTGGATTCCTCAATGAGTTCAGGGGTATTCTCACTTAAACATTCATTTGGTGTAATTTCCTCTTCCTGAACTTCCTCAAAAGGGTCTTCTCTTAGGGTTAGCTCCTGAATTCCTTGAGTGGCAGGGGTCCCCTCAATAACCCCATTAGGTATGAGTTGGTTAATTGAATTATCGGGAGAGATATCCTCAAATTCTTCTTCTTCATATTCATCTATCAAACTTATGTCAGGCTCATATATTTCTTCCTTAATCTCACTGAAAGGTTCTAATATATTCTCCTTTGATTCCTCTTTAAGTACGGCTCTGGTCGGGTCAACTAATTTTGGGATGGCCATGCCTAACTCCTTCTCAGTGTTATCCTTCTGGTCAAGAGGTGACACAAGTGGGAATTGACAAACAAAAGTCTGGTTCACTACGGGTGTCGGATCAATCGGAACTTGACTGAAGTTGGTAGAGGTTGGCTTTAAGTCCAAAGTACTTGATTGGTTATATCTTAAAGACCACTCATAGTTTTGGGCTTCTTGGTAGGCTCGGTCTAACTTATTGGTCTTTTCAAGGCATAGCTTCCTATAAATGTCTGGGTGTAACCCAACCCTAAACCTCGATGTGATCTGAGCTTCGGTCTCAATGGTATTGCATTTCATGTCATACCACTGGAAGTCCTCGATATATTTAGACACAGGCCTATTACCTTGTCGCAATTGGTACCATTGGTCTAAAAGTCTTTTCTCATAGGATCTACCTAGGTACCTATCTCTCAACTTACTTCTCATATCTCTCCAAGTATATATTTCCTCTTTTCTTTGATAACACCCACGCTCAATAGCATACCAATGCGACCTAGCATGTTTGGTGAACTTAGTTTTGGCCAACCTAACTTGTCCTAATTCCGATATGTTAGTGCACTCAAAATACCGATCCATTTGTTCTTCCCACTTAATATATGTCTCTTGTCTTCCATCAAAAGTGGGTGCATAAGGTTCGGTGTTCCTAACGGGTCCCTTCTCTGAGTCAACCAAGTATGGGTATAGGCTCCTAGGGCTAGACTCAGGGGCAAGATCATGGTCATAGGCTCTTAGATCAAACCTCCAATGATTAGGTTCAGGATCCCTGTATAAAGGTCTCCTAGGCTCTGGGTGTGGGTGAGGTTGGGGTCTACCAAATTTTGAGTCAGGGATCCAATTTCGGTGCCTAGGCTCCTCAAGTACCTGGGCTCGGTCTCTAAACTGGGCAACAGTATCAGTCATATCCTGACTCAATTTGGTCATACTTTCGATAAGAGTTCTAATCATTGCCTCTAAATCAGGTTGGGTTTGACCAGGTTGGTAGGGTACTCTGTTCCGGGTGGACATGATGATGCAAGCAAGCACACCAAATGAGATTCGACTGAAACGACACGGGCTAACTAGACCTAGAGCCCAAACTAGATGCCCAATCAGAGTGGCAAGCTAGCCTGTAGTACTCGGGACTCAGCCAGGCAGGTGTAAGGGGAGTGTTAAGTCCCTAATTGCCAATCCTAGACACCAATCAGTGATTGGCCAGGTAGGCGGACCAGCACACAAGCCCTTCGGGACGTAGTCCCTGAATCACCGTTCTAGACACTGAGTACAAAGCACACACAGAGTAACCAGACAAACTGACTAAACCCTAGGCTGGACCTGACCAGTTGGTGTTCCTAGCCCACTAGGGCAAATTAAGTCTAATAAATTTTAAAATTAGGCTTAGGATCGAATGAATGGGTGGTGGTTTTGGGCTAAGGAGAGGTTATCAACTCCTCCCCTTATCTTAGATGCTCAATTGCCCTTAAGATGAATTAGGAGATGATCACTAAAAAAAAATTGAATTGCAGAAACATAGAAATAGAATTTCTGTAATTTAATTCTCAGAAATTTCACAGAAACCAATAAATCATAGTAAAATAATTTAAAATAGTTTCAATTATACTGGTTCCATAAAAATAAAAATCATGCAATTTGGAGTTACTTGCAATGAGGAACAATTCCTGCAACAAGATAGTTACAGACTGAAAATAGAATGCTTCCCCCGTTTACAATTCCTGCTACGAAGTTGTAACCCAGTGGATCCCCTACACGCCCTAGGAACACCCCATGGAATGGGAAGAGGAGGCTTGCACCTCACTTCTTTCCTAGGACCGGACATCCTGGGGAGTCTACTTCGAGCAGACAAAGTAAAAAAGAGAGACACTCAAAACATGCAAGCAAGTCAGAAACCCTAGACAGGGCTCTGATACCAAAATTGATGCAGAATGAAAGATCTGATACCAAAAATGATGCAGAACAGATATGTGGAATGTGGAAGCAAATTAAAATTAATATATATATTTTTTATATATTTTCAAAAATCGGCTTTGACTCAAATGAAAGTTAAACTAAATTGAAAGAAACATATAATAATTGAAAGCACAATTCAAAGAAACTAGATTATCATAGTAGTTTAGATGTAAAGGATCGCTGGGGATTGAGAAACTTGCAGACCTAGGATTTCGCTCTGAACTTTCAACAGGACAGAAATAAAGAGAAGGGAAGGGTTATGTACCAGGCAGTGATCTTCACAGAGTTTGGTGGAAGGACTCTCTCGAGCAGATTGTTGGATCCTCAGATTCGGATATCTTCACAATGGATCCTCCAATACTGGTCCTTTGGCAGAGTTGGCTTCTCCTGAACTCAGGATCTGGGAAAGAAGAAGAACAAGTTAAGGAACCAGATACTCAAAGAAAGGATTTACTAGATAAGAAAAACTTGAAAAAATTGATGTTGCTGAAATCCTGATTCTTCTGGATGCTGATCTGACTTCCTCTGGGATTTGCTCTATATTTGAAGTAGCCGATCTGGACCTGGATGCTGGTGGTCGGCCTCTACTTGGAAGAGAGGAGCCGTGAGATGATGAGGTAGATTAGGGTTTGGATGATTGGTGGAATGAAGAAGATGATGGGCGGCTAGGGTTTGGAATTGAAGTGGCTAACCTAGGGTTTTGGTAGGGTTTGGAGATCTCACACCTCCTCAAGGTTCCTGTGGAACCCGGAATCACTCTCTCACGGAGCTCAACACTTGAATACAAGTGCAGAAGAGAGAAACACAAAGTTGCTCACAAAGAAATTGATTTCATTCATCATTAAATTCAAGAGTTACATAGAGTTGAATATATAGACATAATAAAGAAATAAAATTTCATACACTTCCCATGTGGGACTAATAGGACTAACCCACACTTTAGGCATCAAATTCTCTTCCCAAGACTCTTTCCATGAGTGGGCAGCCCAAAAACTCCAAGAAAACTTGAAAATCAGCTCCAAATGGCAGGTTATGGGGGTGTCTCATAGTATCTCTCCATGAATCAAGGATTTTCCCTTCATGGTTTGGCTCTTTTGGACACCTCCTAGTCTTGCTCCACAAGTTTAGGCTTCTTCATTTCATGGCTTTGGCACTTTTGGAAACTTTTGGGAACCTCCTTGAATTCCTCCCCAAGACATGCTCTCTTCCCTTTTATAACTTGGATTTTTATGGAACATTGTGGGGCACCTCCTTGATCCTCTCTTCAAGAAAAATTCTTGCCATCCTGGCTTGGGTTTATCTGGAAAGAAATTGGCTCCTCCTTGGATTGAGGTATCTTGATGGATTTCTCTCCCAAGTGGTGCAAGAAAAAAAAGGAACTTACTTCTTATGGTGTAGGGACCAAAGACACTGGATGGAGATGTGGCGCCTCCTGGACTCTGGCGTGTGGCTGGGAGTGTGGCGCCCACTTGCTTGGGCCTGGGAAAAAAAATGTGGCACCCTGGACCTTGACTTGATTGAAAAAAAAGTGGCACCAACCTGGAGAAGACCTAGACCACTACTAGGACTTGTATTGAGTCAACATGACTCAACAAAATTTAAATTGCAGGGAAATACAGACTCAAGACTAAAATTAAGTTGACCAAGTCAACCCTTATTACAAAACCAAAAAACCCTAATTTTTCAGGCAAGGTCAATCAGAGATCCAGATGGAGCCCTGAAGTCTTCTTCTGAGTCTGGTGCCCGCACCATAGAGTGGGCGTGGAAGAGGAGAAAGACTAAACCACATAGACACAAAGACAATCACATAGAAAGAATAAGCCAAGCCAAAAATTTTATTCATCCATCTTTTATACAATGGGGCATCCCAAAGCCTTTAATAGGAGCCTTACAAATCTTTAAAATTTGAAAATCTCTAAAATGTGGAGGATTACAAGGAGAGTTAGAGGATTTGTAGGCCTTGATGCTTGATTTGTGGAAGAGGGTGGCCAACCAACATTTTGAATTCAAATTTTCTTCTTGGGTGCCCTCTTAGAGTTCCTTCAACCCATGACAAGTGGCGCCAAAGTGGGGACCACTTGATGAGGTGGCTTCTAGCTGAGATGGTGCTGAGGTGGCAAGTGGTAGCTGATGTGGCGCTGAGGTGGCAAGTGGCATGTGGCACCACTTGGCTTTGGACTTGTCTTGATGCTTCAAAATCTGACTTTCAACTGGACTAAGGCTTCAAATTGGACCCGACCCAGCATGGACTCGAAATTAATTGGACTAAGACTTTGACTTCAACTGGACCAGACCCAATATGGACTAAAAATTAATTACAATATTATTTGGACTCAAAATTGAAAGAGAAATTACAGGACTAATTACAGGACTAATCCAACCATAAGGACTCAGACTTGAATTGAATAGGTTGGAGTCTTTTCCTGATTCTGGTTCCCACACCAACTTGGTTCATTGGCAAGGCGACCGGAATTCGAAGACTCGTGGATCACTTGATAGGATCTGCAAAAATCAACCCATATCTACTAGAACATTATCAAAGTCAAGTTAACCCATACTCGATAAGGTCGAGTTCTTTCCATCCTGGGAGAGTTGGTGTGGGCACTAGGATATGAAAGAGGCTCCAAGCAAATCAGGTCAACCCAATCTCCATATGGATTACAAGTGAATAAACTAGACTCCAATTTTGTCTTCAACTTTATTTTTTAATTTCAGCATGATTCCTGTAATTTGAGTCGAGTCCATTCCAATTTCAATTTCAATTTAGTTTTGTTAGGCTCAATTTATCCTTGTTGGGATCAATTTGATCTTGTAAATAGTTGGGTCTTGTAATTAGACAAGTTGGGTCAAGTTGGGTTCAAATTAGGTAAGTCAAACAAATTGGGTAAGTCAAGAGCATAAAGCATCAAGATGGGATAAAGCAAACCACCCCAACCATCTTGCCAAGTTGGAGCACCACCTCACTATGCCAAGATGGGAAGCCACCTCACCTCCCATGCCATATCACGATGCCACCTCACAATACTGCCTCACCTCTATTTGGATGCCCAAGAGTTTTGAACTTGAATTCAATCTGTAACTCCCCCACTTATCTTTCCACTCTTCATGCATGAATCCCACTTATCCCTCCACTCTTCACTCCACTCTTTAAGCTTGTAATTTGAATTTGAAAGGATTAGGGAAGTCTATAAATACCCCTAACCCTCTTGTAATCAAACCATTATGATGAATGAATGAAAGTTTCTTTTCTTCTTCCATTTGCTTGTTGCATTTGTCACTCCATGAGGGAGAGGCTGTGAGGCCCAACAATCCATCCAAGATGCCAACCCTTCATCCACCCAAGATGCCAACCCTTCATCCATCCAAGTCACCAACCATTCACCCTAGGAGATGCCAACCATTCATCCAAGGAGATGCCAACCACCATCTTGCTTCCCCTCCTTTCAATTCTTCTCAACTCCCTTTTCCTTTCAATCCTTCCATGGCCATTAATATATTTCATTACAGGATCCTCCATGATCTCGAGTTGAAGATAAGGTTTGCTTTGCTTTGAAACCATCTACGTTAGGAGTCATCCATCCAAGGAGTGATAGTCTTCAAGTCCAACCTTCAATTCTGGGAGTGCTGAAATTAAACTACCACAAAAAAATGTGAGAGCTCATTGTTGATAAGTGAACCCTTCCTAAACTCTTAGGTCTGATTGTTTGAATGTACATATCCTAGTTAGAATGATTTCTCGACCATTAGGTCCTTTCTACTTTTGATTGAATGGTAACTACATTACGGGTAATATAACTTTCATCTAGTAGTCTTTTTCATTAAATTTATTGCTCCTTCTTATGCTCATATCTTGCTGATATGTGAAGAGTCATTACTCAATTTAGTTTGCTAAGTTCTAAGTTTTAAAACTTTATCTTGCATCCCATATCAATGTTCCTGGCCCTTTGAAGGTATTGTTTTATATTCTACTCTCAGGCTTCATACTCATTCAAGACATGATTTACTATAAGCCAAGAATTACTATGAACTTTAAGATGCAAAACACCTATTTCTTTGGCAATGGTGAGGCCAGTAATCAAGACTTTGTACTTAGCTTCATTGTTAGTGAAAGGAAACCCGAAACAAAGGATGTATTGGACATCCCACCCTTCCAGATTAATGAGTACGAGCCCTTCAACAAAACCATTGGTGTTTGAGGCTCCATCCATATACAACATCTATTGTTGCTTGCAGTCTTCAGGCATTGTATTGACTAGGTGCCAGCTCACGCCTTCGGGTCCCACTCCGTGCAATATGGTCACAGGCTAGGTGATTGGGATCTGGTCAGCATCCTTGGAGAGACGTCTTATGGGTTAGCTTGGATCCTCTTATCGGGTCGACTAAATGAGTGCACGCTCTGTCTGTGGGCCCCGTCCGCTGTGCAGTTTAAGATTGTTGGTTTCCATCCTTTCAACGATGATGTTCCTTTTGAAATGGTGGTTAGGGGCCCGATCCTATAACTGGTATCAGAGTTGAGGTCGCAGGTTCGATTCCAAGGCAGGGCTCCTTAGGCATTTTGCTGGGGAGGATTGTTGACTAGGTGCCAGCTCACACCTTTGGATCCCACTCCTCGTAATGTGGTAATGGGCTAGGTGATTGGGGTCTGGTCAGCATCCTCGGAGGGCCATCTCACGGGTCTGCTCGGATCCTCCTATCGGGTTGACTAAATGAGTGCACGCTCAACCTGTGGGCCCCGTTGCTGTGTTGTTTAAGATTGTTAGTTTTCAGCCTTTCAAAGAGGACGTTTCTTTTGAAATGGTGGTTAGGGGCCTCGATCCTACATATTGAGCTCTCCTCTTCTGGTTCTTCTTTGAGAATGGTACATTCAGTTAGAAAATCTATTAGTACCTACACTTTAATAGAAGGTCTCCGTCAAAATGCCAAATTGAACTCAAAGAGTTCAAGTGTCCATTTGGCCATCCTACCTGAGGTATCTTGTCGATGTAAAATCATCTAAAGAGGTTGATCGATGAGGACTATAATTGTGTAGGCCTGAAAATGGGGCCAAGCTTTTTGGTCAAGGTTACCAAGGCGAAGATGAGCTTTTCTAGCTGGGCAAATCTGATCTTGGTGTTTTGTAAGACTTGACTTATATAATATATCAATTTTTATATATGATCTTTTTCTTCTCGAATAAGGAAAGAGCCAATAGCAGAAGGGGAGGTTGATAGATATAAATATAGCTCCTCACCTTCCTTTGGCTTGCTAACAAGTGGTGGGGATTGAGATAAGCTTTAAGTTCTTCGAATACTTTCTGGCATTTCTTAGTCCTATCAAAGTCCTTCATCTTTTTCAATATCTGAAAAAAGGTAGGCACCATTTGGCTAACTTAGAAACAAACTGGCTAAGGGAAGCAATATGCTCGGTAAGCCTTTTAAACTTCTTTTCTGATCTTTGGTGTGGCCATTTGTGTCAAGGATAAAATTTTTTTGGGTTGACCTCGATCCCTCGGTCAGACACCATAAACCTAACTTCCTAGAAGTTATCCTAAATGTGCACTTGGTGGGGTTTAATTTCATCTAGTATCGATGGAAGGTAGCAAAAGTTTTCTCAAGATCTTCTACATGATTCTATAAGATATAGCTTTTGACTAGCATATCATTGATATAGACTTTCATGTTTTGACTGATCTGGTCCTTGAGAATTTTATTCACCAATCACTGGTAAGTTGCCTCTACTTTCTTAAATGAAATGGCATTATCTCGTAACAAAACAAACCCTGGTCAATGATAAAAGAAGTTTTTTTTTCTCATCTTCAGGTGCCAAGTTCTGGTTGTATCTCGAAAAGGCATCCATAAAAGTTAGAAGTTCATGGTTGGGCATCGTGTCCACTAGTTGATCAATGGAGGGAGGGGATAGCTATCCCTAGGATAGGCCTTGTTGAGATTTGTGAAATCCACATACATCCACCATTTCCCATTGACCTTTTTTAACACTATATTGCTAGCCATTCGGGATAGTTAACTTCCCTAGTGAACCCTGCACTAATGAGTTTTTATACTTCCTCTTCCATGGCTCTCTGGTAGTCTGGCATAATGCTCCTCTTCTATTTTATAGGGCGATGATTCAGGTCCACCATTAGGTGATGTGTTATCACTTTCTAATTGATCTCGGGCATATCTGCATGCATCTAGGCGAAGTCATAGGCATTCTTTTGTAGGAAGGCTATTAGTTTCTATCGTACATTTTCATCTAGCATTGAATCAATTTGAACATGGTGCTAGGATCTCCATCGTGTAGGGGGATTGTTATGAGGTCCTCCATAGGCTTCCCTCTCTTTTCAGTTAGTTCATCCTTGGTATCCAGTCCTTCAACTAGGAGGCCATCAGTTTGTCTAGCTTGATGAGCCATTAAATAGCATTGCTGTGCTAAATCTTGGTTTCCATGCACCTTGCCTATTCCTTGGGATGTAGGAAACCTCATCAGCAAGTAATAGGTAGACACTATTGCCTGTATAGCATTTAACCCTGGTCGACCAAATATAACATTATAGACCAAAGGTATTTTTATAACTATAAAAGTGAGACATACTTAGAAACATCGAGGGGAACTTCCTGCTATCACGGGTAGAGTGATGGTGCTTTCAACGGGGACTAATTTTTCTAAGAACCCGGTTATCGGCACATCTACCTTTCTCAATTGTTGTAGGGGAATGTTCATCTTTAAGGCATCATAAAATAAAATTTCTATTGAACTTTCACTATCCATAAGTACATGATAAACATTACAGTCATCGATATTAAGAGTACCATAATAGTATCATGATGGGGATATTGGACCCTGCTCACATCGGTCGAAGTAAAAGTTATAACTTTGATAATACACCCTCTTGGGCTACTAGTTTTGACATCTTTATCCAGTCCCCTAGTAATCATGTTAACATCATTCCTGATGGGTTGGTTCACAGGCTCTTCTACTCATGGTGGTGGTTCGAATAGGTGTGGGACCAGGACATCATGTTTTTCCCCTAGTCTTAAAGGACTGATTTAGACTACCATGATGGATGAGCTTCTCTATTTTATCTTGGAGCTATATACATTCTTCTATGTCATGGTCATGGTTTCGGTAATAAAGGTAATATTTGTTTTAGTTCCTTCATTCAGGCTTTGATTACATCTTCCTGGCTTCCAGTAATTGTCCCCAAATTTGTATCAAAACTTGGGCACATAGGGCATTTAGAGTAGTATATTGATCAAACTTTCATGGTGGCAAAGCAGTTGGTCAGTCCGAACTTCGAAGATGCTGAATCTTGAGGGACACCTGTCTATGTCGAGGAGGTGATTGGCTTCTTGGTCTTTTTTCTTGAGCTTTTATCCTCAGGGAGAACTCTGAAGCTGAGGGTTGCTTCTTGGGTGCCAAGGCGAGTGGTGAAGTAATGATGGGTGTAGGAGCTGGCACAGGTGGGGTAGTAGGTGTACATGGGTCTACACTCCTCTGCATAGGCATACTTCTTGGCCCTGATAAGCATCTCAGAAAAAGTCATTGGTAGTTTCTTTTCTAAAGAGAAATGAAAGGGGCTCTGATGAAGATGACACTTCATAGTGACATGGCAACTAAATGATCAAGATAATATACCTCAAGGGACGTTTCATTAAATCGACCTACATAGGACCTGAGAGGTTTTCTCTCTTTTTATTTGATGTGAATCAAGAAGTCAGAACTTTACCTAGGCTTCCAGCTAATAGCAAAACAAGAAATAAAAAATTGACTTAGCTAGTCAAAGATTTGAATAGAGCTTGATTTCAAGCTAGAATTACTAATATCGTACTAATTTTTTGAGAGTTGAAGGGAATGTGCAACACAATATTACATCAGCAGCTCCATGCAGGAGCATCATAGTTTTAAAACCTTCAAGGTGATCTATCGGATCAATAGAGCCATCATATAACTCCAGTTATGATATTTTAATGTGCTTCGATAGTGGCTCTTGTAGAATATAAACCTCGAAGGGTGGCTCAGTAGTAAAACCAAGATCATCATTTTTGGGAGGTGTCAACCGCTATAGGACTTCAAGGTGTTGGTTTATCTCTAGAAACTTAAGATCCACCTCAGCATCTCTGGCTAAAAGTGTTGCAAGAGTTTGAGGAGGCAAACAAGCTAGGGTGGACCCTTCATCTGATTGGGGTGTAGGGGAATGCCTTCTTGTTTGCTTAAGATCTTCCCAAACTATGGGAGGAATAGGTTCTCCTTGCTTGATGTTCAGAGAAAATGAGAGCCATCATGGCTCCAGGTGTGCCACTCCTGAAGGTGCTAGGGTTTATGGTGGTAGGGCTGGTTCTACTCCTAGTGGTGGTGTAGCCGTTTGTATTGCAAGTACTATAGTACATTGAATTGCTCGAATGACAGCAACCAACTCATGCACTTGTTGGGTGAGCCTCTTTTATTAGGTTACTTTTCCTATGAAAGGGGGTCAACCCGAACCCTTGGAATTGAGTTTCTAGCTTCTTGGCTATCCTATTGAGAGGTGGCAGCACCGGAATACCAGGTGGACATGCCCTTTGGAGGCATGCGATATGTAGCAAAAGTCACCTTTCAAATAATAGATAAAAGAGTTAGCCCTTCCTCTATCTGATGATGCTGAAATCTTCTCGATCATTGGAGCAAGCTGGAGAGGAGATAAAAATGACTATACCTACAAAAGAAGCCCAGCTAGAGGAGATTCCGGTGAAGGCTCTTTGACAGTAAAGTCAGTATTTTAGACCACTCAGGAAAATAAGTGTAAGTGCATGAGAGTATATAAGGAGTAGACGATGGAGTGTGCATGTGTGTACCTCTGGGGGTTCATTAGGAACCCCCTTTTATGGTTGATTCCATGGGTAGTTTGGAGATGACCCAGTGCGGTGACCAGTAGACAGGATATGATAGAATTCTGGAGTTGACATCAATATTTATAGGTAAAAATCATCTATTTTTGCCTGGAATATCCTTCCATTAATGAGGAGTTGTCTTGAGAGTCTTCCTGTCATTTGCCTTGATGGCACTAGGAATTATAGCTTATAGAAAGGCCACACTTTTTTAATGACAGTCTATTCTAGATACTATAGTTTGATAGTTTTCTATTATGGAGGGTATTTCAGGATGGGTATCAGTAAATTCTTGCTTCGGTCCTCCAGTAGATGCTTTTATAGGAGTGATTGACCGGATTGGGGCTTGTATTAGAGTTCGATAGGTATGAGGACCTTTTATGATCAAGGTTTTATGGATCTCAGGGTCTAGGGGAGCCGGGTCCCCAATATATCAAAAGTAGTAGGAGTGTGCTTCTCGATTGGGCATCAATTGACTAGTAACCCGATTGATTGGCAGTTCATTAAGATCATTCAGCCTAAATTTGTTAAGAGTTAAAAGGGCCATAGATAGATACCGGAGTAAAGATAAAAACTTCTAGTTCAGGAGTGAACCAAGTTCCTATAGATTGGATGCGCCGTATATTAGGATTGCCATGGTAGGACTGGGGGGTCAAAGTGTCTTTCCTGGTTCTCTCCTCCTAAGGGAGTAGAACTAGGTGATAGGATTTTTACCTTTGACACCCTTTGTTGGGGACATCCAGTTTATTCGGATGTTCTATTTGCTTTATCCATGCTCAAAATATCATGGATCCAAATATCGAGATCCAAAATAGCTAAATATGGCTCTTGTATATCCTAAATTAGGTTTGATCAGATCATCATTGGTCCTACATGTTAGATGTATGCCCTGAAAGCCAAGTTGGCTTGACACATTTTAATTTTTAGGACATGAACTTTGTACTTGATTTTTTTTATTAATAAAAGGGCATCAGTTTCATTCATATTGATGTGTCTATGAATCGTCCATGGAGCTAATGGACAATGGCACATATTCTTAAGAGTTGAGAATCTGAAGCATGTGTCATTATAGATTAAATCCTAAAAGCTCCCGATTGTTGGAATATCACGAGGACGGTGATTGATCCATTAAAATCGATGCATAGATCACTTCCCTTTCTAGGTAGGTGAGTCTTTAACCTACAGTGTGGTGACATTGGAGTGAGAGTGCAGGTAGTTGATAGAGATCAACGATACCGAGCGTGACCAAGTACAGGAAGTTATATGGATGGCTATTCACTCGTTGATAACTTCTTGATGCTGTAGTAGTGTAAATAGTTCTTTGACCTAGAGTGTCTCAGCTACTTATAATAAGGTTGTTGTAGTTTGACAGTACAATCACATGGTTCCTATCCATATGGGACCTTGCGGTATTCATTGGTTACAGTAAGTTTATTGTAGGAGTAGGGTGTTCACTTGTAAGGAGCTACTAGCCTTAGTAGTAAGGTATAATCCTATGCAACTAATGTGACTAAGTCCATAAGTCTATGGCCATAGCAGGGTGATAATAAAAAGGAGTTTTCATTAGCATCACAAATGGACTTGAGTCGATTAAGTTAAGCATATGACTGATGGGTTTGACGAGTATCTGTAACCAATATCATGTCAGGATTTTGATAGAGGAACCGAATCACATGGTAACTATACCTAGGGGTTCCAATCTTATTCTGCTAGGTTGCCACTACATACTCTAGGTGTCACTAGTGGATTATGAGAGCCCATTAGGATCATTTTTGGATCGATGATCCTAATTAGGGTTAAGCTGAAATTGTTTCAATCCATCGAAAGGACTTTCGATGATGCATAATGGAGATTATAGCATGTCTCATTAACAGACAGGATAGGACATGAGGGGTCACACACATTAGGAGCTCAAGTAACCAATTAGCAAATCAATTGGACCTAATTATAAGTATTACGATTAAGATTTGACCTAATTATAAATGTTACAATTAATTAATTATGGATTAATTATTAATTAAATTAAATTAGATTTAACTTAATTGAGTTGACTCAGTTAATTGATCCTAATTGAGTTGGGTCAATGTCTGTTTCGAAATTGTTCGATCAGATTTAAAATCGGCTTTGATTTGCTGTCAAATCACTTAATTTGGACCATGACCTAGAGTCCAATTAGACTGGGTCCTCTCTCTCTCCTTGTCTCCCCTTGCCACCACATGCCTAAGTGGGCCCCAAGTTGTTTTGTGTGACAAAAGAAAGTGGGCATGAAATCAAAGGAGGTGCTAAGGTGTTTTGGCATGAAGAGAAAGAGGGGAGGAGGAGTCCTCTTTTACTCTTAATTTTTCAACCAGTTGAAATTAGAACACTAGTGTTTTGGCTTTGTGGGATGGGAGAAGGAATTTATGGTAAATCATAAAAGGGAGAGAGGAGTGGCCGACTAAGGAGTTTTTTTTTTTTTGGCATGAAAAATATATTTGGGCATCATCTCTCTTAGGCATCAATACTAGAGAGTCTCTCTCATGGCTTCAAGCTGTTCTCTCCCTTTTATTTGTTTTCTCTTTTCTTGAGTGAGACTAGAGAGATACTCTACTAGAAAAAGAAGAGAGAAGGAGGTCCAAAGGTCTTGCATAGTCTGATTTGCAAGACAGAAGCCAGAAGCCGGTCTAGTTATGGATTGGCATAATTTTTAAAGTGAGTGATTTGCTGAAAGAGGAGAGGGCTACAAGGATCTAGCAGTTCGGTTTTCTCTATGACTTGATTACGAGAGCTTCATGTGAATACTAGCAAAGGCTGGGCGATTGCACGGCTCCGATAAAATCTCAGTTTCATAAGCGGATCTGCATGCTTTTTAGAGCAGGCCAGGATAGCGATCCAGGTAAGTATTTTATGCTTAAAATAATTTTTATTTCAGATTTTATATTTTTTTTATATATTTCAGCATGTTAGGAATTTATGATAAATAAATTAGATTTATTTATAAATTACAACTTTAGATATAAATTATTTTTATATCTACTTCCGCTGCGACAGACTGTTAATGCCCGATCGATTGCAAATTTCTGTTCCTGGGAGAATTCCAATACTACAATCTTCAGGATCCTAGATATGGGATTTCTCCCCATATCAATTTTTATTCTAAGATTTTTTTAAAATAAATAGAGCTATAGCCTTGTATGCTTATAGGGCTTGCCCTGCAGGTATGCAATGTTTATTATACTTTGGATTCGAGGCATGACAGATTTAGTGATATCAGAGTTTAGGTTTTGGATCATTAGAGATTGTGATAAGAGGTAATAGTATGTATATTATCCTTAAGATTTCCCGGAAAGGCTGAGAGTTAGGTAGAAATTAGGTAATGTGATGTCTTTATTTGCTTTCTTGTTAATGATTTTGTGTTACTTTATTTGAATATAGCTTGTAACGCTTGTTTTATTCAACCAGAATGCCACCTCAACATGTCCAAAGATGAAGTATTAATGAGATGGCTGGGGGCTCTCAAGATGGAGTCCCCACTAATCAAGTGGTTGAGATGCTGCTAAATCAAAAACATCAAAATTTTGCCCCAGGTATTCGCCAAGAAGTATGGGCTGGCCCATAGATACTTTGGGTTAGGCAACATTTATGTAGGGAAATGTAGTCAGAAATGAACCATGAATAGAGGTAGTGGGATTGGTGTGATGCAGAACAAAAACTCTGATACCAAAAATGATGCAGAACGAATATGCGGAATGCGAAAGCAAATTAAAATTAATGTATTTTTTTTTTTATATATTTTCAGAAGTCGGCTTTGACTCAAAGGAAAGATAAACTAATGTTGAAAGAAACTAAGAAATGACAGAAAGCACAATTAAAAGGAGTGGATTATCAGAGTAACTCAGAAGTAGGATCGCTGGGGATTGAGAAACCCCTAGATCTAGGATTTGCTCTGAGTTTCAACGAAACAGACAAAGTGAGAAGGGAAGGTTCTTGTTGCCTAGCAGTGATATCTCTCCATTTGGTGGAAAAAAGACTCTCTCGAGCAGATTAATGGATCCCGGGAGTCAAGGTATCTTCACAATGGATCCTCTGATAATGGTCCTTGGAAAAGTTGGCCTCTTCTTGAACCCTGGATCCTGGAGAGAAGAAGAACAAGGTTAGGAACAAGTGACTCAGGGAAGAGAGTTACCAGAGTAGAAGAAAGGATGGGATCTGAAGGTCTTCAGCTGATCTGGAACTCCTAGGCTGCGGATTTGTGACTTCTTCTCCTGGATCTGCTGGATGGACTCTGAAGCAGTGGTAGCTGACTTGAAGATGGTTGGACTGGGGTCCTGGTGGTCGGCCACCCTTTGGAAGA
Organism: Areca catechu; assembly: GCA_021397845.1. NCBI lineage: Eukaryota > Viridiplantae > Streptophyta > Magnoliopsida > Arecales > Arecaceae > Areca > Areca catechu. Next base: position 132,797,899 of record CM038049.1, read on the forward strand.
AGAACCTTGGAGATGGTGTAGAGGCTAGGGTTTGGTGGTGGTGGAGTAGAGATGGGTGGACTAAGTTAGGGTTTTGGGGTTGGAGATCTCACACCTCCTCAAGGTTCCTAGGGAACCCGGATTTACTCCCTCATGGAGCTCAACACTCAGAATAAGTGCGGAAGAACAAGACTTTGCTAAAAAACAAGGGATTTCATTCATAAGATTTTATAAGATAAGTTCAAGTTACAAAAGGGGTCTAATATATAGACCTATAAGAAAAATCAAAACCATACAAGTTCCCATGTGGGACTAATAGGACTAATCTACACTTTAGGCATCAAATTCTCTTCCCTTGGCCAATCAAGACTCCTTCCATGAGTGAGCGGCCCAAAAACTCCAAGAAAACTTGAAAATCAGCTCCAAATGGCAGGTTATGGGGGTGTCTCCTAGTATCTCTCCATGAATGAAGGATTTTCCCTTCATGGTTTGGCTCTTTTGGACACCTCATAGTCTTGCTCCACAAGTTTAGGCTTCTTCTTTTCAAGGCTTTGGCACTTTAGGAAACTTTTGGGTGCCTCCTTGATTTTCTCCCCAAGACATGCTCTCTTCCCTTTTATAACTTGGATTTTTATGGAACATTGTGGGGCACCTCCTTGATCCTCTCTTCAAGAAAAATTCTTGCCATCCTGGCTTGGGTTTATCTGGAAAGAAGTTGGCTCCTCCTTGGATTGAGGTATCTTGATAGATTTCTCTCCAAAGTGGTGCAAGAAAAAGGGAAACTTACTTCTTATGGTGTGGGGACCAAAGACACTGGATGGAGATGTGGCAGGGTGTGTGGCACCCACTTGTAGCTGGACCATGGAAGAAAAAATGTGGCACCCTATGGCAAAGGGAATGGCGCCAACCTGGACCTGGACTTGGACTGAGTCAACATGACTCAACAAAAATTGAAATGACAAAATTACAGACTCAAAATTGGGTTGATCAGGTCAATCCTTATTACAAACCCTAATTTTCTCGGGCAAGGTCAATCAGAGATCTAGATGGAACCCTGAAGTCTTCTTCTGATTCTGGTGCCCGCACCAATTCTCCCAGGGTGGGAGGAACTCGACCTTGTCGAGTAAGGCTCAAGCTGGCTTTGGTATCTCTCCAAGAGGTCTGGGTCCAATTCTTGTAATTGTTCTCGGGAGATCCAAGAGTCATCAGAATCTGGCCTTCCTAGCCAGCGGACCAGGTATCTTTGGTATCATCGATTACGAGTAGAGATAACCTGATCATCCAGGATCTTTTCAATCTGCTCTTTCCTCACAGGCCAGTTTGTTGGCGGACACACATGATCGGGATCACTCTCAATAACAGGATTAGGTTCAAAAGGCTCACTGGGAATCACAGCTAGCTCCCTGTACTCTACTAGGTCTGTAATGTTGAAAGTGGAGCTAATGCCTAGTTCTGGAGGCAACTCGAGCACATAGGCATTGGATCCTACTCTCTTCACCACTCTAAATGGTCCAGCTCCTCTAGCATGTAACTTTCTAACGGTTCCAGGAGGAAACCGTTCAGGCCTTAACCTAATCATTACATAGTCTCCCTCAACAAAAGTTTTGACTCGCCTTTGAGAATCAGCCAACTTCTTATAAATTTCATTACTTAATGTTATTTTGGAATGAATTTCTTTATGCAAGTCCTTTACATGCTATGCAAGTGCATCAAGAGACTTGTGTGTGTGGGCTAATAGTGAAATCAGATCAAGTGGTGTGTGAGGCTTGCACCCATGAACAATCTCAAAAGGGCTTTTACCTATAGACCTATTAACTGAGTCATTATATGCAAATTCAGCCCTGGGTAAATACAAATCCCAATTCCTGGTATTCTCACTCAACCAAAATCTGAGTCAATGTCCTAAACTCGACTGACGACGCATTCCTAAAGAATGGACTTTATTCAAAGGAACCCTAGGTCTAAACCTAACAAACTAAGGCTCTCTAGGTTTGACCTTGGGTCGGAGGATGGCATGCAGAGCATGAAAACTTATCATGGGTGCCTAGTAGGTGCCATAAGGTCTTCCAGAAGTAGGTGGTAAACCTAATAGGTTCTAAGGAGTCTTGCAACCTAGAAATCTCAGTAAAGTGTAATCCCATAGCTCTACAAACATGAGAAGATTCAGGAAAGGGTAGGAAATAAGATTCAGAGTTTTGAGGTGGCTTATGGGAAACAAAAAACATACCTTGGTTATTCAGGATGACTTTAAAATGAGGACATTGTTCTATAGGTGCACTCATCCAAACCTCATGATTTGCTCTAGGAGGGTCTACAAGTGCAAGTTCTAGGGTAGGCTGGGTGCTCCTAGAAGGTGGAAGGTTATCAGGAAGGTCTTTGGAATGTTTATCTAGAAAGTCTTCTAAGCTACTGTCTTTTTCTTATTCTTGGACCTTCTTAATGGGCAATTCTTGTGAACCCCTTCCTTCTTCACACTTCTCTACCAGATTTGACTCAGGGGTGTCTTCTTTGGATTCCTCAATCAGTTCAGGGGTATTCTCACTTAAACTCTCATTGGGTGCAATTTCCTCTTCCTGAACTTCCTTAAAAGGGTCTTCTCTTAGGGTTAGCTCCTGAATTCCTTGAGTGGCAGGGGTCCTCTCAATAACCCCATCAGGTAGGAGTTGGTTAATTGAATTATCGGGAGGGATATCCTCAAATTCTTCTTCTTCATATTCATCTATCAAACTTATGTCAGGCCCATATATTTCTTCCTCAATCTCACTAAAAGGTTCTAATCTATTCTCCTTTGATTCCTTTTTAAGTACGGCTCTGGTCAGGTCAACTAATTTTGGGATGGCCATGCCTAACTCCTTCTCAGTGTTATCCTTCTAGTCAAGAGGTGACACAAGTGGGAATTGACAAACAAAAGTCTGGTTCACTACGGGTGTCGGATCAATCGGAACTTGACTGAAGTTGGTAGAGGTTGGCTTTAAGTCCAAAGTACTTGATTGGTTATATCTTAAAGACCACTCATAGTCTTGGGCTTCTTGGTAGGCTCGGTCTAACTTATTGGTCTTTTCAAGGCATAGCTTCCTATAAATGTCTGGGTGTAACCCAACCCTAAACCTCGATGTGATCTGAGCTTCGGTCTCAATGATATTGCATTTCATGTCATACCACTGGAAGTCCTCGATATATTTAGACACAGGCCTATTACCTTGTCGCAATTGGTACCATTGGTCTAAAAGTCTTTTCTCATAGGATCTACCTAGGTACCTATCTCTCAACTTACTTCTCATATCTCTCCAAGTATATATTTCCTCTTTTCTTTGATAACACCCACGCTCAATAGCATACCAATGCGACCTAGCATGTTTGGTGAACTTGGTTTTGGCCAACCTAACTTGTCCTAATTCCAATATGTTAGTGCACTCAAAATACCGATCCATTTGTTCTTCCCACTTAATATATGTCTCTTGTCTTCCATCAAAAGTGGGTGCATAAGGTTCGGTGTTCCTAACGGGTCCCTTCTCTGAGTCAACCAAGTATTGGTATAGGCTCCTAGGGTTATGCTCGGGATCACGGTATAAGGTCCTCCGAGGCTCCTGGCATGGGTGAGGTTGGGGCCTATTAAATTTTGGATCAGGGGTCCAGTTTTGATGTCTACGTTTCTCAAGTCCCTGGGCTCGGTCTCTAAACTGGGCAAAACCCTCATTCATATCCTGACTCAATTTGGTCATACTTTCGGTAAGAGTTCTAATCATGGCCTCTAAATCAGGTTGGGTTTGACCAGGTTGGTAGGGTACTCCATTCCGGGTGGACATGATGATGCAAGCAAGCACACCAAATGAGACTCGACTGAAATGACTACGGGCTAACTAGACCTAGAGCCCAAACTAGATGCCCAATCAGAGTGGCAAGCTAGCCTGTAGTAACTCGGGACTCAGCCAGACAGGTGTAAGGGGAGTGTTAGGTCCCTATTTGCCAAACATAGACACCAATCAGTGATTGGCCAGGTAGGCGGACCAGCATACAAGCCCTTCGGGATAGATCCCTGAACCACCATTCTAGACACTGAGTACAAAGCACACACAGAGTAACTAGACAAACAGACTTAACACTAGCCTAAACCCGACCAGTTGGTGTCCCTAGCCCACTAGGGCAAATTAGGTCTAATTAATTTTAAGATTAAAGGCTTAGGTTCGAATGCACGGGAGGTGATTTTGGGCTAAGGAGAGGGTCTCAATCCTCCCCTTATGTTGCAACTTCGGTGCCCTTAAGATAGATTCAATTTATGCACACTCAAATAAAAAACATCTTGCAGAAAATAAAAAAAATAGAACAGCAATAAAATTGATCTCAGAAAATCTAAAGAAATTAATAAATCATGAAACTTTTATGTAAATTACTTTCAATTATATTGGTTCCAGCAAAACAAGAATTACTTAATTTAAAGTTTTTTGCAGGGAGAAACAATTCGAATAACAGGATAGTTACTAGCAGAAAATAGAACGTGTGTCCCGTTTACAATCCCTGCCTAGAAGTTATAACCCAGCGGCACCCCTACACGCCCTGGGAACCCCCATGGAATGGGAGGAGGAGGCTTGCGTCTCGCTTGTTCCTAGGACCGGATGGCCAGGGGAGTCTACTCCAGGCAGCAAAAGTAAAAAGGAACGAAAAAAAATAATCAAACAAGCAAGAACCCTAGACAGTGCTCTGATACCAAAAATGATGCAGAACGAAAGCTCTGATACCAAAAATGATGCAGAACGAAAGCTCTGATACCAAAAATGATGCAGAACGAAAACTCTGATACAAAAAATGATGTAGAACGAATATGTGGAATGCGAAAGCAAATTAAATTAATGTATTTTTTTTTATATATTTTTAGAAGTCGGCTTTGACTCAAAGGAAAGATAAACTAATGTTGAAAGAAACTAAGAAATGACAGAAAGCACAATTAAAAGGAGTGGATTATCAGAGTAACTCAGAAGTAGGATCGCTGGGGATTGAGAAACCCCCAAATCTAGGGTTTGCTCTGAGTTTCAACGAAATAGACAAAGTGAGAAGGGAAGGTTCTTGTTGCCTAGCAGTGATATCTCTCCATTTGGTGGAAAAAAGACTCTCTTGAGCAGATTATTGGATCCCTGGAGTCAAGGTATCTTTGCAATGGATCCTCTAATAATGGTCCTTGGCAAAGTTGGCCTCTTCTTGAACCCTGGATCCTGGAGAGAAGAAGAACAAGGTTAGGAACAAGTGACTCAGGGAAGAGAGTTACCAGAGTAGAAGAAAGGATGTGATCTGAAGGTCTTCAGCTGATCTGGAACTCCTAGGCTGCGGATTTGTGACTTCTTCTCCTAGATCTACTGGATGGACTCTGAAGCAGTGGTAGCTGACTTGAAGATGGTTGGACTGGGGTCCTGGTGGTCGGCCACCCTTTGGAAGAAGAACCTTGGAGATGGTGTAGAGGCTAGGGTTTGGTGGTGGTGGAGTAGAGATGGGTGGACTAAGCTAGGGTTTTGGGGTTGGAGATCTCACACCTCCTCAAGGTTCCTAGGGAACCCGGATTTACTCCCTCATGGAGCTCAACACTCAGAATAAGTGCGGAAGAACAAGACTTTGCTAAAAAATAAGGGATTTCATTCATAAGATTTCATAAGATAAGTTCAAGTTACAAAAGGGGTCTAATATATAGACCTATAAGAAAAATCAAAACCATACAAGTTCCCATGTGGGACTAATAGGACTAATCTACACTTTAGGCATCAAATTCTCTTCCCTTGGCCAACCAAGACTCCTTCCATGAGTGAGCGGCCCAAAAACTCCAAGAAAACTTGAAAATCAGCTCCAAATGGCAGGTTATGGGGGTGTCTCCTAGTATCTCTCCATGAATTAAGGATTTTCCCTTCATGGTTTGGCTCTTTTGGACACCTCCTAGTCTTGCTCCACAAGTTTAGGCTTCTTCTTTTCATGGCTTTGGCACTTTAGGAAACTTTTGGGTGCCTCCTTGATTTTCTCCCCAAGACATGCTCTCTTCCCTTTTATAACTTGGATTTTTATGGAACATTGTGGGGCACCTCCTTGATCCTCTCTACAAGAAAAATTCTTGCCATCCTGGCTTGGGTTTATCTGGAAAGAAGTTGGCTCCTCCTTGGATTGAGGTATCTTGATGGATTTCTCCCCCAAGTGGTGCAATAAAAAGGGGAACTTACTTCTTATGGTGTGGGGACCAAAGACACTGGATGGAGATGTGGCAGGGAGTGTGGCACCCACTTGTAGCTGGACCATGGAAGAAAAAATGTGGCACCCTATGGCAAAGGGAATGGCGCCAACCTGGACCTGGACTTGGACTGAGTCAACATGACTCAACAAAAATTGAAATGACAAAATTACAGACTCAAAATTGGGTTGATCAGGTCAATCCTTATTATAGACCCTAATTTTCTCGGGTAAGGTCAATCAGAGATCCAGATGGAACCTTGAAGTCTTCTTCTGATTCTGGTGCCCGCACCATGGTGTGTCAACAGAGGTAGCAACCTTAGCAAACTCCACACTTAGGGCAATAGGATGCTTGACCAATTGAGCATAGGAGGTGTTGAGTCTTAGGTGGTGCATCCAAGGTTTGAGGGGCCAAGGTTTAGATCTTGGTCCAGTTAGTCATAATCATATATGATGTATCTAGGGCTAGGAGTGAATCCGAAACAAGTCCTAGTTGATAGACTAAGTTTTGTCAGTCTGTACATATGAGCTGACTCATTGTTTGAGAGTTGACTTGTTGGTTTGCACAGCATGGAATAGTTGTGAAGTATTTCTGTGAGAGTCAGCTCACTCAGGGTGGAGTTGGCTCGTGTGTGCAGATAGAAACACGATGTTCTGGACGAGCCGACTCACAATCTGAGAGTCGACTCGTCCAGTGGACTATTTTCAGCTACGAGTCGACTCGCAGGAGGTGAGCCAACTCGGATGTCGAGGTTTTAGAATATCGGTGCTAGCCTGGGGAGTTTTTGGGGGACTAGGTCTTATATGACCTAGGTATATATATATGTATGTTTTGTCTTGTATTGTGTGAGTGTGGCGGCTGAATGCAATATAGTGAAATCCCCCTTTTTCTCCCAAAAATCATCATCATCTTCTTCCTCTCTTCTCTATCAATCCAAAAGAATCATTGACCTTCGTAAAACCTGTATCCAACCGCATTCATCTCGGATCATTAGTAGAGGGTTGTCCATGCACCTGGATCGCTTTCGCTGCTCGTTCACCCCCTCGCTTCATTTGGTATCAGAGCAAGGCTGCATGGAGGAAGGTCTCGACATCCAAAGGAGTGGAAGGATAGGATTGGAAGGAAAGCTCTTTACTAGTATTGGTTGCCAAAATTTATCTTTGTTGCTTTTTTGGGTGTGATTTTACTTGATTGTGGAAATGGCATCAAGTAGTTTCAAGGTGGATTTTGAAAAGTATAATGGCAAAGGAAACTTTACCCTATGGTAGCGAAGGATAAAAGATTTGCTGGTTCAACAGAGGATCTACAAGGTCTTGGTTAAAGAGAGACTGGAAAAGATCAGTATTGAGGATTGGAAAGAGTTAGAAGAGATTGCATTTAGCACTATCAGGATGTATTTGGCATATTAGGTTTTGCTTGAGATATGTACAGAGACTACAGCAAAGGATTTTTGGCCGAGACTGGAAAACACATACATGGAAAAGAACATGACAAACAAGCTGTGGTTGAAGAAGCAACTGTAAAGTTTGAGGATGCCTGAAGGAGGAGACCTTGTTGCTCACATTTAGAGGTTCAACCAAGTATGTTATGAAGTTATGAGTCTGGATGTGAAGATTGATGAGGAGGATCGGGCGTTGTTGTTGTTATGTTCGCTCCCGGGATCGTATGATGGACTTATAACAACCTTGGTGTATAGGAAGGAAACCCTGAACTATGAAGAGGTTGTTGGAGTGCTTAGATCAAATGAGCAACGGGAGAAGATCTGCAAAGGAAATCCTAACTCAGAGGTACTTGCTATGAATGAAAGGCAAGGAAGACCCAAGAAAAGAGTTATGGAAAAATCGAAGGGTAGGTCACCATCTCGAAGTTGTCAGAAAAGCTGGAAATGCCATAAGTATCATTAGCCTGGGCATTTCAGGAGAAACTATCCTCTTTGGAAGACAAAAAAGGGAAAAGTCAATACTAATGGTGCAAATGTGTTTGAAGGTAGTGAAAAGATGTACTGGTGGTTTCAGATGGATTTGTTGATAGGGATAACACTTGGACATTGGATTCAGTATGCTCTTATCACTATACCTCACATCAGGAGTGGTTTGATACCTATGACAGGTCAGATGGAGGTAGTGTAAGCCTTGGTGATGATCATCCTTATCTGGTAGTCAGAGTTGGCACTATTAAGATGAGTGATGCGGGACAGAGCGGCGGGGAGGATTGCTGGCGAGCGTACAAGTCACCAGGGGATTAGGGCTTCACTCAAGAATAGGGAACCAGGGCATCACACCCACTCAAATCTGGAGAAAACTCAAAACTCAGATCAAAATAATATTTTGTTTGTATTCATAAGAAAAAAGATGTTTAATACAAGAGGGGAGGGGCGGTATTTATAGATTCACCCCAGGGTACATTACTTGAAGGCTAAGAAACCCTGACTTGTAGGCTAAGAAATCCTGGTGGACCGGTCAACAGTGGGCCTGTCTTGGGCTGGAGCTCTCTCTTGCGGGCTTGGCGGCATGAAAGGGTCCAGGTGCATGAAGGCCGCTCTAGTTGGAGGGATCTGGTGAATCTCCTGGCTACGATGACCTCCTCTTGACTTGAACAACTTAACTGGACTCTTGACTGAACTAAAACGACTGGACCCGATTAAGTGGACTCAACTGACTCAGTTGTCCCACTTTATTACAGGACTCAAGTGGCTCACTTTGACTCAAGTGACACAGGACTAATGGACCCAAATAAAATAAAATAAAATAGATTTTCAGGTCCCCATCATTTCCCTGCGGGGAGAACTCGACTCCATCGAGTCAGGCTCTGCGGGGAGAACTCGACTCCATCGAGTCAGGCTCAGCAGGGATTTGATGGAACCGAATCCAAGCATATCAAAAGACAAACCCATAAAACAGATACAATCAAATAAACCCAAAAATATCCAAATAAACTTGAAATAAAGAGGAGCTCTAAGAACCGTGCAATTTTGAAATTGGTGCTGCTCTGAAATCTGTGGCCTTGAAGATCGTGCAAATATGAGAACTATGTCCTCTGATTGAGAACTGTGCGCTCTGAGGAGTGTGCAGTATATAGCTTTGTGATCCCTATGGTCCTGCTATGATATTTGTGCAGAACCTAAAGTCGGCATCACGAACATGGATTGCTTTCATGTTCGTGCCAATGTTTTTTTTTTTTTTTTCTCTGGAACAGGGGAGGCGGACTGAGGGACTCGCCGGCGTCGGCGCTGGGTGGAGGACGATGCCGGCACGGAAGGAAGTTGGCCGGACGAATGGGTTTCGATAGCTGGTGGTGTCGGGTAGATCTGCGGCACGGGCAGCGACGGTGGGCGTGCGGCGGCTGTGCGATGCGTTTCGATGTCACGGATGGGGGCGTTAGGGTCACGGGATGGAGGCAGACGCAGTGGCTCTTCCGGCGGCTGGTGACGGTGGATTCGGACGGGGACCTCACCTTTGGCCGGTGGCACTCTGAGGCTTCACGGATGGAAGGACGGTGGGGCACAGGCCAGCGTTGGCATCAGCCGGAGAGAAGGTGGATCCCCGGTCGTCGGCTGCTAGCAATGGATCTGGTGGGAGGCACCGATCGGGTGCAGGGATGGGTCCGGCGGGAGGGAGCAGCTGTGGTGCTCTGGTTGGGTGGGAGGGGCGGATTGGGCTCCGGTCCGGAGGGAGGGGTTTATGGGGTGTGGCACCGGCTGCTGGTGGTGAGCAGGAAGAGGGCGTCGATGATGATCTTTGGTGTCCGATTGGTGGTGGTGGATGGTTAGAGCGCTGACGGTGAAGACGAACTGCAGCACGGGCTCCGATCTGGCAGCGTCAGGGTGTCGATCAGTGGGCAAGGAGATAGGCGGCGATCGTTGATGTTTCCCGGATGGTTGGCAGCAGTGAGTGGAGAAGGGGCTTGGATCTGGGTGGAAAGTTCCGATCAATGGTGTGGACGATGCGGAAAGCAGGGGCGAGGGCTGGAAGGGAGGAATGGTGGTGGGTGACCGGCCTGGACCTGGCTTGATGGCGGCGGGATCTGCGATCGGGAGGAAGGAGATAGAACCGGTGAGGAAGAAAAAAATCCTAATCCACTGGGATGTGATACTAAGTTGATGAGGGACAAAGCAGCGAAAAGGATCGTTGGTGAGTGTAGAAGTCATTAGGGAATTAGGGCTTCACTCAAGAACAGCGAACCAGGGTGTCACACCTACTCCAATCCGGAGAAAACTCAAAACTCAGATCAAAATAATATTTTGTTTATATTCATAAAAAAAAAAAATTTAATACAAGAGGGGAGGGACGATATTTATAGATTCATCCCAAGGTATATTACTTGAGGGCTAAGAAATTCTGACTTGTGAACCAAGAAATCCTGGTGGACCGGTCAACAGTGGGCCTGTCTTGGGCTGGAGATCTCTCTTGCGGGCTTGGTGGCATGAAAGGATCCAGGTGCATGAAGGCCACTCTGGTTATAGGGATCTGGTGAATCTCCTGGCTGCTGCTGATGACTCTCCTCTTGACTTGAACAACTTAACTGGACTCTTGACTGAACTAAAACGACTGGACCCGACTAAGTGGACTCAACTAACTCAGTTGTCCCACTTTATTACATCAGTTAAGTGGCTCACTTTGACTCAAGTGATACAGGACTAATGGACCCAAATAAAATAAAATAAAATAGGTTTTCAGGTCCCCATCAGTGAGGATGTATGATGGAGTGATAAGGACTCTATTAAATGTCAAACATGTACCAGAACTAAAGAGGAATTTGGTTTCTTTGGGCTACCTAGAGAAGCAAGGTTATACTTTCAGTTGTCAGTCTGGTAGTGGATGTTTGAGAATTACCAAGGGAGCTTTGGTAGTGATGAGAGGAAGAAAATTGAGCAATAATCTGTATAAGATAGAAGGCTCAGTGGTGAATGATAGTGCAGAGATGCTTGCAGTGCCATAGAAGGAGCAGTTAGCATATAAATTGTGGCACTATCGGATGGGTCACCTGAGTGATCGAGGGCTCACGAAATTAAACAGAAGAGGAAACATTCCAGTTTTGAAGAAGGATGGAGATGACCTGTGTGAGCCATGTATTTTTGGTAAACAGCATAAGGTAAAGTTTATTGTTAGTCCAAACCAAGTGATGGAGTGTTGGATTTAGTGCACTCTGATGTATCGGGACCAGCTCCTGTATCAGCTAGAGGTGGGCAAGATACTTTGTCACCTTCATTGATACTACTTAAGGAAGGTGTGGATTTATCTGATAAGAGAAAAATCATAGGTGTTTGCCCGGTTCAAAGCCTGGAGAGCTGAGGTAGAAAAGGAGACATGAAGACATGTGAAATGCCTTTGATTTGACAATGGAGGGGAGTACTCTAGTAAGGAGTTCATGAGTTACTATGAGAAAAATGGGATCAGACGCCATTACACAGTAATTATAACCCCTCAGCAGAATGGTGTTACGGAGAGGATGAACTAGACACTATTAGAGAAGGCTAGGAGTATGAGGCTGCAGACATCACTCCCGGTAACTTTTTGGGGTGATGCTATAACTCTTTCTTATTTTCTTATTAACAGGTCCTCTCACTTCAAGCTGAATGGAGGCATTCCAGAGGAAGCTTGGAATGGGAAGAAGGTGGAGCTTGGTCACTTGAAGGTGTTTGGTTGCCTGGCCTATGCACATGTGGAGGCAACTGAAAGAAGCAAGTTGGACCCTAAGTCAAAAAGGATGATCTTCATCGGGTATCCATGAGGAATCAAGGGTTACCTACTATGGGATTCTCAATCTCAAAGGATAGCAATCAGTAGGGATGTCATCTTTGATGAGAAGAGCATCTTGGAGAGACCGGGGAGTATGGATGGAAGTGCAACTACAAAGGTGAACAGTAGTGACTGCCCTTCATAGGTGGAGGATAGGCTGTCTACTTCTATTGGCAAGGGTGTTTCAGTTGAGGTGGAGTTAGGCAGGAAAGATTCTCTAGTAGTGAAGGATCAGCAAGGAAAGTCAACTGTTCAGAGGGAGGTATAGGAAGAGCCACACATAGCAGACTTGCAGGACAGTGCAAAGGGAGTGGCACTACATAAGTCTCAATACACGATATGGAAGCCGGTGCGATATGGAATGGATGGGACTATCCTTATGCTCTCATCTCTATTAATGGAGATCTAGAAAATTCAAGAAGGCCATGGAAAGTCCTGATAAAGAATCATGGATGCAAGGCATGATTAAAGAGATGGAATCTCTCAGGAGGAATAAGACATGGCAGCTGGTGGATCTACCTAAAGATGCTCAGGCAATTGGCTCAAGATGGGTGTTCACAAAGAAGATAGTACCTTCAAAGCAAGGTGGAGTAAGATACAAAGTAAGGCTAGTAGCAAAAGGATACTCATAGAGGGAAGGAGTTGACTACATGGAAGTGTTCTCTCTTGTGGTATGCCATACTTTAGTTCAGGTGTTGTTGTTATTGGTGGCGGAACATGATATGGAATTGCAGCAGATGGATGTGAAAATAGCCTTCCTACATGAAAGCCTAGAAGAGAAGATTTACTTGAAGCAACCTGATGGCTTCATAGAGATTGGATAAAAGGATAATTTATGTTTACTCCAGAGGTCATTGTATCAGGTGTGAACATGACTGTTGTGTTTATGTGAAGGATGTGGATAATGATAATGCTCTGTATCTACTTCAATATATGGATGACATGTTGATAGCTAGCAGAAGTATGAGGGCTATGAAAGGGCTGAAGAGAGCATTATCTGAAGAATTTAAGATGAAGGATTTGGGTCCAGCATAGAAAATCCTTGGAATGGAGATTTGTAGGAACATAAGCAAGAGAATACTCCATTTATCACAAGGTGGTTATATCAAGAAGATACTTGAGAGGTTTGGAATGGAGAAGGAGAAACTAGTAGAGACACCATTACCGGGGCACATCTCTCTCTAAAATTCAAAGCCCCCAGACAGATAAGGAGAGAGAGTACATGGAGAGAGTTCCATACGCAAATGCAGTGGACAGTGTTATGTATGCTATGGTGTGCTGCAGGCCAGATATAGCATATGCTATAAGCCAGGTGAGCAGGTACATGTTTAACCCTGGAAAGGAACACTGGAAGGCATTGAAGTGGATCCTGAGATATCCACAAGGAACTCAAAAGCATGGACTAGTATTTGGTGGGCAGCTAGAAGGACAAGATAGGAACTCTAGGGAGTTATATGGAGTTTCGGGTTCTCTTGAAGGGTATGTGGATTCAAGTTATGCAAGTGATCTTAATACAAGAAGGTCTATTACAGGTTATATCTTCTGCATGCATGGTGAGCCGATTTCTTAGAGATCCACGCTTCAACCTATTACTGCTCTATCTACAATAGAAGCTGAGTATATATATATTACAGAGGCTGCAAAGGAAGCACTGTGGCTTAGAAGGCTAGATGCAAAAATGGAGGTGAAATAGTATATGGTGGTCCTGTACAATGATAGCCAGAGTGCCATACATTTGACTCAGAACCCAGTCTATCATGCACGGACAAAGCATATAGATATGAGGTACCACAGAATTAGAGAGCTAGTGGAGGAAGGAGAAGTGGCACAGGTGAAGGTCCATATAAAGGAGAACTAGGCTGTTGCACTTACAAAGGCTCTACCGAGAGAAAGCTTTCGTTCATGTACGTGGTTGATGGATATGAGGAATCTGGTGTAGTTGATTGAAGCTTTGGAGCACCAAGGTGGAGATTGTTAAGTCTCAGGTGGTGCATCCGAGGCTCAGGGGGCCAAGGTTTAGGTCTTGATCCAGTTAGTCATGGTCATACATAATGTATCTAGGGCTAGGAGTGAATCCGGGACAAGTCCTAGGTGATAGGCTGAGTTTTGTCGGTATGTACATAAGAGCCGACTCGTTGTCTGAGAGTCGACTTGTTGGTTGGCATAGCATGGAATAGTTATGAAGTGTTTCTGTGTGAGTTAGCTCACTCAGGGTGGAGTCAGCTCATGTGTGTAGACAGAAACACGATGTTCTGGACGAGCTGACTCGCAGTCTGAGATTCGACTCGTCTAGTGGACTATTTTGAGCTATGAGTCGACTTGCAGGAGGCGAGCTGACTTGGATGTCGAGGTTTCAGAATCTCTCGGTGCCAGCCTGGGGAGTTTTTTGGGGGACTAGGTCTTATGTAACCTAGGTATATATATTTATGTTTTGTTTTGTATTGTGTGAGTGTGGTGGCTGAATACAATATAGCGAAATCCTCCTTTTTCTCCCAAAAATCATCATCATCGTCTTCCTCTCTTCTCTATTAATCCAAAAGAATCCATTGACCTTCATAAAACCTGTATCCTACCGCATCCATCTCGGATTGCTGGCAGAGAGTTGCCCATGCACCTAGATCGCTTTCGCTGCTCATTCACCCCCATGCTTCAGGAGGGATATATTAGAATTTAAAAAAATGGCTTCTCTAACAAAGGTACTACAAATCCTCATGAGGCCAAGGCCTAGATTGACAAGATGAAGAAAGCCTTCAAGGTGATGGAGTATACTGATGAGGAAAAGATCAGATATGCCACTTATATCTTCAAGATAGAGCTTATCATTGGTGGAAGTATGTAGAGTTGACATTGGTTAATGATTACGAGCTTATTACCTGGCAAAGGTTCCTCACCACTTTCTTCTCCAAGTATTTCCCTTCTAGTCAACTAGGAGAGTTAGAGAGAATTTCTCTATCTTTGAGTAATATGATTGTGGATGAGTATGAGGCTAAGTTTGACAAACTATCTTGATTCACTCCCACCTTAGTCATGGATGCTGAGTCTAGGATGAGTTTGAAGAGGGGTTGAAGCCACAAATACATTAATGCTTAGCTATATTGCACTCAACAAGCTAAGAAGATCTAGTTAATAGAGCCAAGAATATGGAGATTATCTTGAAGGAAACCTACGATGCTATAGGAGGCAAGCAAAAAGGAGAAGCAGAGATATATATGCTTAGAGTTATGTTGGATCTGCAAAATCTCATGCTAAATCTTGGCAATCAAGGAAGCAAGGATTTCATGGAAAAATGACTTAGCTCGACAAGCCTAATGTGAAGTATGTGGTGGTGTTCATAAGATGAAAAATTATAGATGGGCATTTGGAGCTTGTTTCAAATGTGGCTAATAGGGCTATAAGATAGTGGAGTACCCTCAGATTCTTTAGGAGTTCCAATCAGCTCATAAACCCCAAGCCACAAGGACATATGATGGGGACCGAGAGTCTATTTTATTTTATTTTATTTGAATCCATTAGTCCTGAGTTACTTGTACTAAAGTGAGCCAATTAAGTCCTGTAATAAAGTGAGACAACTGAGTCCAGTTGAGTCCACTTAGTCAGGTCCAGTCATTTTAGTCTAGTCGAGTCCAATCGAGTCAATGTAGTTTTCATTCAAGTCATGTTCAAGAAGAGAGTTAGCAGACCAAGAGACTCACCAGGCCCCCCCAACCAGAGCTGACCTTCATCCACCTGGGCCCTTTCATGCCGCCAAGCCCACAGGAGAGAGCTCCAGTCCAAGACAAAGTCCACTGTTGACCAGGTCTACCAGGATTTCTTGGCCCATAAGTCAAGATTTCTTAGCCCTCAAGTCATGTACCCTGGGGTGAATATATAAATACCCCACCCCCTTTTATATTTTTTTGGATGCCATGGATTAATGAAATAATATTGAGTTTTCTTCTCTTGCTGTGTGCATGCTGTGTGCCCAAGGTATCTGTGTGATCCCTGATTTTCTGCATGATTGAGGGTATCTGTGTGATCCCTATTTTTCTATGTGAAGGGTATCTGTGTGATTCCTCAGGATTTCTGTGTGATCCCCATGCTGTGTGCTTTGTCCTCGACATTGCTATATGCTTTGTCCTTCCAAAGGGAATATGTGTGAACCCTATCCCTGCTACTACCTTCCTGCACCCTAGCCGCCCTCCTCTTTCTTCTTCCAGGCAAGCCCTAATCCCCTAGTGACTTCTCAGCTCGCCAGCGATCCAACCCCGATCTCTGTCCCGCATTAACCTAGCTTAAGCAATCTCCTCTTCTTTTGACCCCTACTGCTCCAATTCAACCAACTCAATTTCTAGGACAACAAAAGGATGGAAAACCATGCACTTAGGGCCACTTTTATGCATTGACTAAGTAGATGCTCAGGCATCCAGTAAAATGGTATCAGGTATATTATTAACTACATTTGTTTATGTTCATGTGTTATTTGATTTTGGTGCTACATGCTTTTTGTTTATGCTTAGGCATTGACTCCTACTCCTTTTTGTTTATGCTTAATAGGGGTGCTAATATAAAATCAGACTCCAATGGTCCTGACTCGGGCTCAGCTTGAGTGGTGGATGGAGTGGGAGTAGATGCTGATGAGGAGTTGGGGGAACTTGCAGGGTCTTATCACTGGGAGTCGGTCTTGCAAAATAGAAAAGACCATAAAGTCTAACACACTTGGGGTGAGTTCTTGATGGTGGACCCTCCGATGCCTAAGTTAGTCTCTTGAAAAGGAAAATAAAGGAGGCTTGGAGTCCCCTTTGGAATTGAAAAAAAAGTAGGAGAGGAGCCAAAGAGGAAGCAAGGGAGAGAAAGATAGAGGTGGACATAATGAGATATGTGGAGGAAGTGGACTTCAGTGCATATGAGTCTTACTTCCCCATGGATAGCATACAGATGAGTGGAGTCATGGGATAAAATGGAAAGTGTATGTATCAACAGTCCAAGGGACCTCACTCAGATGGCGAGCTATAGAAGACTTAATCCAGGGAGTTCAAGACATGTGTTGATAGGAGAGCAAGAAGAGGATTTCTTTATGGTAGAAGGATGTAGCTCTTGAAAAAAGTGGGCTCTCAGTTCTATCTCCATTGTCTCTCCTTGTTCTTCTCCTTGTGTCTTTCCTATGCCCTTATTTGACTTTGGCACCCTTACCTAGAGGATTACCAGGAACCAAGTTATAGGTATATACATGACACCTTGTTGCCCAGAAATGGAGCCTAAGAGGGGGGGTGAATTGGATCTTTTAAGAAATTTAAAACAATAATGTGAAGGACTAGTGGTGCTTGTGAATAATAATAAATTCAATACAAGAGATTGAATGCAGCGAAAAATAATAAGTGAGTAGCAATAACCAAAGAGCAAAAGAGAAAGAGGGCAATCACACACAAACACAAGGTTTATAGTGGTTCGGTGCAAACCTAGCACCTACATCTACTCCCCAAGCCACCCTTGGGAATTTCACTATAATCCAAACAAGATTACAGCTGACTAGTTTTTCACAAGGCTCACAAGTCAAAACCTAAGTTGGTTTTGTCACCTAGGCTTACCAACAAACCTTAACACTTGTTTTGTCTTCGAGCTCACAAGTTAATCCTAGTTTGTTTTATCCCTTTGGCTCACCAACAAACCACAACCTTCTTTCAAGACACCCTTGAAAGCAAGGTCAAATCACAAGATAAAAAATAGATATACAATTTTAAAACTAAAACAAACTCTCTTTAAGAGTAGAATGGAATATTTGAAGCTCAAGTTGATGCTTTGTCTTGACTCTTCCTTGGAATATCTTTCAAAATGCCTCTTTTGGAATGATGTAAGGATGAGCTTGTAGGCTTTTTCAGGGAATCAAACTATAAAAGGCTTTTGATGTGAAGTACTTGAGAGAATATGGGCTTTTTGGCTTTTGAATAGACTTCAATACACTTCAATGCACTTCACTTTCTTTAGAATGAGGTTGGTAAAGGTTAAATATACCAAGAAACTTCCAAAAAATGGTTTGTAACTATTGGAGCCTCGGATATAGCCGTTTGGAGCTTGAAAAGCAAGTTCTTCAAGTCAGAAAAATAGATCCGTTAGAGCTGTCAGGCTTCAAGCGTCGACACTTGGCTGTCAGGTGTCGACACTTGGCTGTCAGGTGTCGACACTTGATCTCTAGGTGTTGACACTTGAATTTTCAAGTGTCGACACTTGTTGCACAGGTGTCGACACTTGACACAAAAATTCTCAAATGACAAAGTTTTGTATTTTCAAAATTCTCAGGCCTTGAGTCGACACTTGGAAACCTAAGTGTCGACATTTGGTGTCGATACTTGAGTTCTGGGTGTCGACACTTGGCATGCCAAGGATTTTGTTCGTGCCAAATGCTGAATTATCGACACTTGACTTCCCAAATGTCAATACTTGAGACTGAAAAGCTCAGATTCAAGTGTAAATTATCCAAAAACATAAATATAAATTTTGAAACTTAAATGAATCATAAACATATAATAATTAAACATGTATATGCCCTTTTTCATGAAGAGGATGTCCAGATTTGCGAGAAATGCTTCGTGCCATGATACATAAGTTTTTGAAATTTTGAGATGCTTTCTCCCTGAAAACTCATAACTTGAAATACACATTAGTATACAATATGCACTCAATATTTTGTTATTCATCAAAATCACTGGGTGGAGCCAACAATCTCCCCCTTTTTGATGATGACAAAACCTTAAGTAAAATAGCATTACGTTTCAAACTTCAACTGTTATAATTCATGAATATGAATGTAAGTCCATATGAGGCATAATCTTCATAGTTAGGAAAAATCAATCTCCTTCTCAATTAGATATTTCTAATTAAAACAAATTTCAAAGGTTCATACAATCAATACTATTACTCCCCATTTTTGTCAATCATTAGAAAAGGGGAATAACCTCCCCCTAACAATGAGCATGGAAATAAAAAGATGGTAGAGTATCAAATATGATAGGTATCTGAACCAAAAAGATCCAAAGAGAGAATCAGAGCTGAAGAAGGTAAATTTAACCACTCAGACACAAATAATAAGCACTAAACTAAAATGGTGTGGACACCAGAAACTAAAAGAAACTTCACTCCAACAAGGTTAGCCTTATCCCAATTTGGATCGAAGATAATTAGGTTACCTTGTATTCTTTAGTTCAAAAATATTTTATTTTCAAGAGCCATTTCCTTTTCAAGAGTCCTATAAATGTTTTATTTTCAAGAGCCATTTTTTTTTCAAGAGTTCTGTAATTAATCAAGAGTGTTTATTGAGTCCTGTAATTACTTTTAAAAAAATTTCATTTCCTGTAAGTCCGTTTCAAGTTTTAAACTTTAGGTCAGTCAAGTTAGTTCAGTTGAGTTAAGTCGATTTTAGTTAATCAAGTCTTAAAGCAATGAAAGCCAGCAACAAGACTCAAATTTTGGACCCCAGAATTTGACCACATGAAGAAGAGAAGACACATCAACCAAGCAAGAAAAAAGGACCATCAACTAGGACCACTTGGCGCCACATGTCATTCCTTATCCAAGTAGAAGACCATCTCATCATGCCACGTCATCAGGCACCACCTCACTAGCCACCTCATCACTCTTTGGTGCCAACAAGAAAGATTCAAATTCAAGGAGGTTGGCCACACCCCTCCAAATCCTCCACCAAATCCTCCAACCCCCCCACATCCCTCCAAACTCTCCACCAAATCCTCCAACCCCCCTTGTAATCCTCCTCAATTTGGGGAGTTTTTAAATTTCAAAAGCTAGCTTTGTGAGGCTATTAAAGGCCTTGGACGCCCATTGTAAAGGGGATTGATTGATTTTGGGAATGAATGAAAATTGAAGTTGAATTTTGGAAGTAGAAGTTGTCTTGTATTTTTTTTTTTCCTTATGTGAAAGTTTCCCACCCTCTTCCTCCATGCCAAAGCCATTCTTTTCCCCAAGCAAAGCATCTTCCAAGCTCACGTGAAGGCATTGGAGTCAGCCAGATCTTCTCAAATTTCTGTTCTTAGTTCATAAATACTCCCATCCCTTCTATATGTTCTTATCCTTCTTCCTTAACTTTGATCTTCATTGCAGGGTCCTTCGAAGTCTTTGAGTTGTGAACCGGGTTCACCTTGACAAAGAACCAACAAGCTGAAGCCCCAAGTCTAGGGTTCTGATCTCTGTTATCCAGGTTCTTCAGTTCTGAGCGTTGGTAGTTTCAAGGTATGAATCAAAAGAAGGTTGGAAAGCTCATCAAGGTAAGTCCACAATCATTAGCCTCTATTGTCTAGATCTTCTTCCTTCTTAGTTTAGGATTGTGTCTAATCAAGTAAAAATTCTATTTCTTATAATCCTTAAGTCTTATTATGATGAGTACAATGCTAGTGTAATTAGGTTTCATTGCTCTACAAACCATATTCAAAACATTAATCATATGCTTGCTGCATCAAATTGGTATCAGAGCATGGTTGCATTAGGGTAGAATAGTTCTCTTTAAATCCAAGCAAGATCTAAAATTCATGCCTCTGAGCGGGTGTACTCCAGTACACTGTCACGACCCATAGGAATAATGAGCCCTTATCCGGACGTGAATTTTTTAGATTGAAGTTTGGGTAAGCCATTGCACTTGTTTGATTAGGTTATGTTTTCTGAAAATTTGCATCTGTTTACTGTAATCCGTCTGCAGCTCCAAAGGCAAGTCACTATTTTTTTGTTGAAATACTTTTTTTTCTTGTTCCTTTTTAAGTCAGTTATCATCATATTAAATTTCATCATCAGAAAAAATTATAAAAAAAATGAAAATTTCTGCAGTTCGACACTGTCGTTAGGGTTCTATTCTGTCCTTTTTATTTATCTTCATTTGTAGGATCTACTTAGAGTAGTACAGATTTTAGTTTTAAAATTCCTTTCATTTGCATTGAAACATATAAGTTAGGAATCCTTTATAAATTTTTTAGAATTTTTGGACATTTCTTTCATCATGTTTTTCACACCACTTTCAAACTGCAACACACTTCTGCAGCACCTTTGCATTTCATTCATCTCATGAGAAATCAATTTAAGGGCATCAATTTAACATAGGGTCAGGGTTTCATCACCTGTCCCTAGCCCAAAAATCATCAACCAGCATATCGATCCCAGCCTGTTAATTAAAATTGAGTAGAACGTTAATTGCCCTAGTGGGTTAGGGACACCAACAAGTTGGGTTCAGGTTAGGGTCAAGTTAACTGTGTCAGCTAATTGGTGTGTGCTTATTGGCTTGGTGTCTAGGATTGGTGCATCAGGGCTTGTGATTCGGTCCGCCTACCTGGCCAACCATAGATTGGTGTCTAAGGTTGGCAATCAGGGATCTTCACTCCCCTCCACCTACCTGGCTAAGTCCTATAAGTACTACTAGCTAGTTGGTTCACTTAATTAGACCTCTAATTTGTGCTCTAGGTCTAGGAAACCTTAGCTCGAGCTTGAGTCTACTTGCATGCATGAAAACTAGATCAGGGGCCTCATATTCACCAGTCCAGACCCAGTCCAGTGTAGCCATGGACCCGAATCTTGAAACCATGCTGAGAGGCCTAAATGATCTAATGGCCCAATTGAACCAAATGCTGGCTAAACAATTTTCCTTAGACCAACCAACTCCTACTATCCCATTAGCTCATATGAATGATAGGAGTAAGAACCCTGAAGTACAAGTTGAGTTCATGAATACTCAAGACTTAGGGTATCCTCAAACTGAAGGGCTAGGGAAGGAAGAAGGCAAATTTGAACATAGTAAATATATGTATGAGACTGACATAAGTTTAATAGATGAATATGAAGGGGAAGACTGTGAAGAGAACAACTTTAGTACCTTACCTGAGGAAACCTTTGGTAAAGAAAAGATTATTGAGCCTAGTCCTGAAACATCAGAACAACCAAAATTTAGTGAGGACTTGGTTCCCGTAAGACAATGCCCTCAGGAAGAACCCAATACTTTAGCTTCGACACAAGAACTCCTTCAGGTACCTGAGAAGAACCCAATCATTATTTTAGAAGACTTTCCTGATGACCTTCAACTGCCTAGAAGCATCCTGCCTGTAGATCAAAATTCTAATCTTAAGGTCATCATGAGTAACCAAGGTCTGTTTCAAGATTTTCCTAAATTACCCCAAGTCTCGGATTCCTATTTTCTGCCTTTCCCAGAGTCTTATCATAATTTTAGAGCCATTAAGTCTCATTTTGATGAGATTACTAGGATGCATGAGCTTTTAAAGCCTATTCCTTTTGCTACCTACTTTTGGAAAACCTTATGGCATTTGCTAGGAACCCATGGTAAATTCTCATGTACATACCAGACCAGGGTCAAACCTAGAGAGTCATTAATCTGTTAGGTTTAGGTCCTAGAAAGTCTAATAAAATTTCTCTCAATAAGGATGCCTAGTTCAGTCTGTATTTTGTAAGTGCTTGTGTAAATTTCTGAGTCTGCTGAATCTTTCGCAGAGCATGTCACAAATTTGCATAAAGAAATCAGTAATAAGATCAAACTGAGCAATGAGACTTACAAACATTTAGCTGATTCACATAAGAGGGCTAAAGAATTCTGTGAAGGGGATTATGCAATGATTAGGCTCAACCCTGAACGGTTCCCACCTGGAACCATAAAGAAGCTGCATGCCCGCGGAGCGGGACCTTTCAAGATCTTAAAGAAAATAGGGCCTAATGCATATGTTTTGGAACTTCCACCTGATATGGGTATTAGTACAACCTTTAATGTTTCAGACCTAGTAGAATACAAAGAACCACTACTAATACCTAGCGAGCCTTTTTGGGCCAGAAACTTTCATTGAGAGTGAACATATTTTCGAGTGTCCACCACCAATCCTACCCGAGTGGAGAGAGAGGATTGAGAGAATCCTAGATGACAAGACCATTACTACCAGGAATAAGGACTATCAGCGATACCTGGTTCAATGGCAAGGTCGACCTGAGTCAGACAACTCTTGGATTACTCGAGAGGACCTGCAAAGACTTAACCCAAACTTGTTTGAGCATTACCAGGGCAAAACTGAACCATACTCGACTGGATCGAGTTCTGCCCACCACAGGAGAATTGGTGTGGACACCAGAAACTGAAAGAAACTTCACTCCAACAAGGTTAGCCTTATCCCAATTTGGATCGAAGATAATTAGGTTACCTTGTATTCTTTAGTTCAAAAATATTTTATTTTCAAGAGCCATTTCCTCTTCAAGAGTCCTGTAAATGTTTTATTTTCAAGAGCCATTTTTTTTTCAAGAGTCCTGTAATTAATCAAGAGTGTTTATTGAGTCCTGTAATTACTTTTAAAAAAATTTCATTTCCTGTAAGTCCGTTTCAAGTTTTAAAGTTTAGGTCAGTCAAGTCAGTTCAGTTGAGTTAAGTCTATTTTAGTTAATCAAGTCTTAAAGCAATGAAAGCCAGCAACAAGACTCAAATTCTGGATCCTAGAACTTGACCACATGAAGAAGAGAAGACACATCAACCAAGCAAGTGAAAAGGACCATCAACTAGGACCACTTGGCACCACATGTCATTCCTTATCCAAGTAGAAGACCATCTCATCATGCCACGTCATCAGGCGCCACCTCACTAGCCACCTCATCACTCTTTGGTGCCAACAAGGAAGATTCAAATTCAAGGAGGTTGGCCACACCCCTCCAAATCCTCCACCAAATCCCCAACCCCCCCACATCCCTCCAAACTCTCCACCAAATCCTCCAACCCCCCTTGTAATCCTCCTCAATTTGGGGAGTTTTTAAATTTCAAAAGCTAGCTTTGTGAGGCTATTAAAGGCCTTGGACGCCCATTGTAAAGGGGATTGATTGATTTTGGGAATGAATGAAAATTGAAGTTGAATTTTGGAAGTAGAAGTTGTCTTGTGTTTTTTTTTTTCCTTATGTGAAAGTTTCCCATCCTCTTCCTCCATGCCAAAGCCATTCTTTTCCCAAGCAAAGCATCTTCCAAGCTCACGTGAAGGCATTGGAGTCAGCCAGATCTTCTCAAATTTCTGTTCTTAGTTCATAAATACTCCCATCCCTTCTATATGTTCTTATCCTTCTTCCTTAACTTTGATCTTCATTGCAGGGTCCTTCGAAGTCTTTGAGTTGTGAACCAGGTTCACCTTGACAAAGAACCAACAAGCTGAAGCCCCAAGTCTAGGGTTCTGATCTCTGTTATCCAGGTTCTTCAGTTCTGAGCGTTGGTAGTTTCAAGGTATGAATCAAAAGAAGGTTGGAAAGCTCATCAAGGTAAGTCCACAATCATTAGCCCCTATTGTCTAGATCTTCTTCCTTCTTAGTTTAGGATTGTGTCTAATCAAGTAAAAATCCCATTTCTTATAATCCTTAAGTCTTATTATGATGAGTACAATGCTAGTGTAATTAGGTTTCATTGCTTTACAAACCATATTCAAAACATTAATCATATGCTTGCCGCATCATAAAATATATAATAGATAAGAGAAGTTTGCAGTACAAAAATTTGCTGAGTCATCAGTAAGAACTGAAACATACATAAAGCATCAGAGTCATACAATAATCAGAAACATACAAATATGAACTATAAAAGACATACAACAGACATCTGTGAGGCTAATCCTCATCAGATGGAATCTCAAGACTAAAAGGAGCACTGATCCTAGATCTAGTGGCTAAGGCCCTAGGAGGTACTAAAGCTCGACGACTCCTAGTGCGGCCAGAAGGACCAAAAGCAGGTACAACCCTAGATGATCTGGTGGAAGGGGGGGAGAGGAGATCAGCTGGTGTAACAAGGTCCGGTGTGGAATCAACCAAGTCAGTAGGAGCAGCTGGGGTAGTGGGAGGATCATGACTGACCACCTCAAAACCATCTGCACTGCCATCATTGTCACTACCACTGCCCACAATCTTTGTAGCTCTGTCCTCATCCATATCTGCCTGATCACCACCATCAACTGTATCAGCATGGTCGCTCTGGTGATCGTTACCATCATCATCATCATCATCATCATCCGAAGATACAATTGCAGGGGCTGCTGGAGGTATAAGGGATCTTAATAAGCCCTCCATATGAGTGAAGCCCTCCTCCATAGTCCTACGGATCTCAGCATGCTCCGAGGTAGTAGTGCTTGAAGAGTCTCAATCTTGCTGCGTAGCTGAGTCAACTCACCCCTGATCTTAGTAAACTGCTCTTTGGAATGCTCCTCAAAGGATAATCCAGTAGTAGGTGGCGGAGGAGCTGAAGTACGAGGAGTCGAATGCTCTGCCTGTGTCGATGGAATATCAATGGGAGGAAAAACTACTGGCTCAGATGGTCCTGCCTCTGCCTCTCGAAGCTCGTCCTCCTCATCTGGCTCCTGGCCAGACTCTTTGCGCACCCATCGACCTGCGACTAGTCTATACCCCATACGGTGCAAAGACCTCTCATCATAGATATCTGTGTGTAGTATCTCCTTGGGGATCTCCCCCTCCAGTTATACTCCACATGCTCTAAACAACCTGGTCAGTGCCATGCCGTAGGGTAAACAATGACGGTGCTGAGTCGTGGCATCATACATCTGTACTAACATCAAAGATGGAAGGTCGATCTGCCTCCTCTCTATCAGACTCGTCATCACCATCAACTCTCTCTCAGTGATGAAGTTGAACCTCCCAGTCTTCGACAGAAGTATACATGCCGTGATGTGGCGCAATAGGCGCATCTCCAGAGATAACTGGTTCACGGTGACTATAGATACACCACGAACATCCTCTCGCTCGAGGATACACCTAAAAGCAGCCTCTCTGTCATCCACCGTAAAAACACTGACTCCCCTATGGGGGATCTCCCAAACTCTGCTCAGTAGCCCTGCAGAAGGTGAAATCTGAACACCTCTCACTGTCGTAGTCCATAGAAGTCATCGACAGTCCAACACACCGTAGAACTCCCTCACTAGATGAGGATAGTACCTCTCCTACATAGTACAGAAGGGTACTAAACCTGCATCAGTGAGCACCTGTCGTAAGATAAAGTGGTGCCTATCAAAACACTCCAGGTCGACTCTCATCCCAGAGGCTACTAACTTCCCTGCCATCCTCTCTGCAGGGGGGAACTCGGTGTGGCAAAACTACTAGTCTGTGCAGAATCAAATCTGGCCTTTGATCTCCTCTCTACACCACGACTAGGTCTCTCCCTAACTGCAAGTCTCTTCCTGGGATCCATTACAGCAAGCTGACCAAGAGAGTTTTAAAGAAGATAAGCTAAGGGAGGTGATTCACTCAGACTAGGAGCAAAGGGACTGTTTAAAAATCATTTTATAAGATGGTTTTGAAACAAACTTAGAGTTATAAAATACCAAGATAATTTTGAAAAACTAGAAGCATTTTGAAGGTGAGGATTTTATAAGCTAGATAAAGTTTTTGGATGGAAATTTTATAAGAGTAAATTTTGTAATACCAAATACCAAAATACCTGGGTTTTGGGCTTAGAACATTTAGGGTTCTACTAAAATAAAAGTAATGTGGCCAAAACATTATGATGAATCACAGGAAATATTCATTAAACATTAGTTTTTAGGTGAATACCAAATTTTTGGCTAAAAACCAATCAAACAGTGATTTTACCCAAATTTGGATGAAATGAGTGTGGAGAACGACCTAAATCTTGAAAAAACCATGAAAAATATCATGTAAATCACTATTCCTTCAAACAAAGTTTTGGAAAACCACAAAAACTCTGGAAAATCTGGTCATAAACCAATTAAATCGGCAAATCCTAAATTTAGGTCAAAATGGTTTTAACGGTGAGGAAAAAGAAAATTTTGAGAAATAATGTGGAATAAAGAGAAATTAGATGAGGGAATACCTGATTTGTGTGGGGTTAAAGATTTGGATAGAGGGGGACCACTGTTGCTTGAAATCGACGGGGGGAAAATAAAAATAAAACCCTCGATCGGTCTTTTAAAAATAGATTTTGTTTTGCAAGTGTCGACACTTAGAATTTATCAAGTGTCGACACTTGGTCAAGTGTCGACACTTGGTCAGGTGTCGACACTCGACAATATCCAAGTGCCGACACTTGGCCAAGAAAAAAATTTAAAAAAAATCAAAAACATTTTCAAAAAATCTAAGAAAATATTTAACAACTTTTGGGGTTCAAAGCAAGTGGTTTTGAGTGAAAAAACTTAGGTATAATTAAAACTATGAGAGTTCTAGGAGAATGGATCAATGACACCTAACTCTCTTCTAATCAGACAGAACCTATCCTCACTCAAAGGTTTGGTAAACACATCTGCTAACTGATCATCAGTACATACAAAATCAAGAATAATATTAGAGTTTTGTACATGATCTCTTATGAAATGATGTCTTATTTCAATGTGTTTACTTCTTGAATGTTGCACATGATTCTTAGATAGATTGATTGCACTAGTATTGTCACATCTTATGGGTGTCTTAGTTAGTTTAATGCCAAAATCTTCAAGTTGTTGTTTGATCCAAAGGATTTGAGCACAACAGCTTCCAGCTGCTATATATTTGGCTTCTGCCATTGATAAAGCAACTGAATTCTATTTCTTGCTACTCCAAGAGATCAAATTTACTCCAAGAAACTGATAGGTTCCACTAGTACTTTTACGATCAAGTTTACACCCAGCAAAGTCAGCATCAGAATAAGCAATCAATTCAAATGAGGAATCTCTAGAGTACCATAAATCAATTTCAATTGAGCCAGATAGATATCTAAGTATGCGTTTAACAGCCAAAATATGAGACTCTTTAGGATTAGACTGATATCTAGCACACATACATACGCTAAACATGATATCTGGCCTACTGGCAGTAAGATATAACAATGAACCGATCATGCCACGATATAATTTTTGATCAATAGATTTACTTGATTCATCCTTGTCAAGTCTACAAGTAGAGCTCATAGGGGTACCTAAAGGCTTAGTGTTCTCCATCCCAAACTTCTTGATATTTCTTTTGTGTACTTTGCTTGGTTGATGAAGATCTTCTCTTTGGTTTGCTTTATTTGGAGTCCGAGGAAGAAATTTAGTTCTCCTATCATGCTCATCTCGAACTCATCCTGCATTAACTTTGCAAAATCTTGACAAAGAGATTCATTAGTAGCACCAAATATTATATCATCTACATAGATTTGTACTACTAAGAGATCATCAATCTTTTTCTTTAAAAACAAAGTTTTGTCTACATTACCTCTAGTAAAATCATTTTTGAGCAAGAAAGAGCTTAAACGATCATACCAAGCTCTAAGAGCTTGTTTCAATCCATACAAAGCTTTATGAAGTTTGTAAACATGATTTGGAAATTCAGAATTTTCAAAACCAAGAGGTTGTTCAACGTAAACCTCCTCTTCAATTAGACCATTTAAAAATGCACTTTTAACATCCATTTGATATAATTTAAAATTCATAAAGCAAGCAAAAGCCAATAATAGCCTAATTGCCTCAAGTCTAGCCACAGGAGCAAAGGTTT
Source organism: Areca catechu (assembly GCA_021397845.1). Taxonomy (NCBI): domain Eukaryota; kingdom Viridiplantae; phylum Streptophyta; class Magnoliopsida; order Arecales; family Arecaceae; genus Areca; species Areca catechu. Next base: position 132,826,279 of record CM038049.1, read on the forward strand.
CATCAAAATCTATCCATTCCTCCTGATTGTATCCTTTGGCAACTAGTTTAGCCTTATTTCTAGTAACTACTCCATTTTCATCAAGTTTATTTCGAAAAACCCACTTTGTACCAATAATTGAAGTGCTTGAAGGCCTATTTACTAATGTCCAAACATTGTTCCTTTTGAATTGGTTAAGTTCATCTTGCATAGCATTTATCAAATTACTATCACGTTCAGCTTCCTCAATAGTTTTATGTTCAATTTGAGAAAGAAAAGCTAAGTAATCATAGATATTTATAAGGGATGATCGAGTACTTACACCTTTAGATGGACCACCGATAATTAGTTCTTTTGGGTGTCCATGAGCATACCTCCATTCTTTTGGTAATGGATCAACTGTTGATGTATTTTCATCACCTTGTGCTTGATTTCCTTTAGTGTTTTGATCATCGTTCTGTACCTTGGTAAGCCCTTCATTGTTGTTTACACTTTCAGTTTTCTTGCTACCTGTTTCATCAGAGAGTACATCTTCTTTTCTTGAAGATTTTTGGTTAGATTCATCAAATACCACATGTATGGATTCTTCAACAACAAGTGTTCTTTTGTTGAAGACCCTGTATGCCTTACTAGATGTGGAGTAGCCTAGAAAGACTCTCTCATCTGATTTGGTATCAAATTTACTTAAATTATCTTTACCATTGTTTAAGATGAAACAACGGCATCCACAAACATGATAATAACGAATTGAGGGTTTTCTACCATTCCAAAGCTCATAAGGTGTTTTCTTTAGAATCGATCGAATTAAAACTCGATTTAAAACATAGCATGCAGTATTTATGGCTTCCACCCAAAAATATCTAGGTAAGTCATTTTCACAAAGCATGATGCATGCCATTTCTTCAAGAGTTCTATTTTTTCTTTCTACTACCACATTTTGTTAAGGTATCCTAGGTGCAGAAAAATTGTGATAAATGCCATTTTCAATACAAAATTTATCAAAATCAGCATTTTCAAATTCGGTTCCATGATCACTTCTCAAAGATATGACTGAAACACCTTTTTCATTCGAAACTCGTTTATGAAATCTAATGAATTCATAAAAAGTTTCATCTTTATCTACTAAGAACATGACCCATGTAAATAATGAGAAATCATCTACAATAACTAGACCGTACTTCTTACCTCCCAAACTAGATGTTCTAGTTGGCCCAAAGAGGTCCATGTGAAGCAACTCCAATGGTCTAGATGTAGAGATTACTTCTTTTGATTTGAAAGAGGATTTGATTTGTTTTCTAAGTTGACATGCACTACAAATCTTGTCTTTTTCAAATTTGAGTTTAGGCAAATCCTTTATCAAGTTCTTTTTGCTAAGTTTTGAAATTAAATGCATGCTTGCATGTCCTAGTCTACGATGCCAAAGCCAACTAGTTTCATCGATCTTGGCTTTCATTGCCACTAGGCATTGACCATTTTGAATAGGGAGACCATCAAGATCAACCTTATAAATATTGCCATGCCTATGACCAATGAACTTGATGCCATTGTCATCTAAACTAGAAACAATGCACAAAGAAGATTCAAAAATAACTTTAAAATTCTTGTCGCAAAACTGGCTAATGCTAAGCAAGTTATATTTCTAACCATCAACATATAAGACATTATCAATATAAGAAGAATGGGTGATATGGACTTTACCAATACCGATAATTTTGTCCTTTCCATTATCACCAAAAGTTACATTGCCACCATTTTGATATTCGAGCGATGAGAACTGCTCCACATCTCCTGTCATATGCCTTGAGCAACCGCTATCAAGGTACCACATTCTTTTATTGTTGGTTGCAAGGCATACCTGCAATAAAGATCAAGTGGAGACTTTAGGTACCCAAGCCATCTTGGGTCCTTTTAGGTTAGTGGCATTGGTTCCTTTTGGAACCCAAACTTTCTTAATGTTACTTAATCTTCTTTTGTTGCACATATAAGATTTATGCCCTTTAGTACCACATGTATAGCAAGTAATGGATGAAGATGTAGGTACAAAGAAATTTTTAAAAAGTTTTTGTTTCTTATGAGTTCTGAATCCTAAACCTGCTTTATCAAAAATTGCTCTTTGGTTGTTCAAAAACAAATTCAGTTTTTCAGAACTATTAGTAAATCTTTCTACAAAAGGTTTTAATTTTTCAATTTCTTCTTTATATCTTTTATTTTCATCCAAAATTTTTTTTCTTTGTTTTGACAAATTTTTATTTAAAAGTGAAGAACTTTTCTTTTTCAAGACTTCTTTTCTTTTTCAAGTGCTACAATCTTATCATTTAATTTTCTATTTTGAAGAAGAAGGCATTCATTTTCACCTGAAAGCTTGTCATTTATTTTTGCTAAATCCAAATTTTTCTAGTTTAAATCTTTATGTTTTGATTTTAGTTTTTGAAATTCTATGACTAATTCGTTAAAAACTTCATGAAGCTCGTCAAATATAAATTCATTTTCTGTTTCAGAACATACCTCATCATGATCAGCCATCAGACAGAAGTTTGCCACATCCTGCTGTTCTTCCTCAGAACTGGAGTCCTCACTTTCGCTCCAGGTTGCCATCATGGCTTTCTTTCTCAGCTTTCTTTTGCTTTTCTTGAGCAAGGGGCAGTCTACCTTGAAATGGCCGGGTTTTTTGCCTTCAAAACAAGTGGGCTGCTCCTTCTCCTTTTCTTTGTCCTTTTCTTTACTTGGCTCATCTTTCAGAGGTTTCTTTTTGAAGTTGAACCTTTTCTTCCTCATGAACCTTCTGAATTTTTTGTCATTAGAGCCGTCTCATCTTCTTCATCATCTTCTTCGGAGTCATCGCTTGATTCTTCTCTCGTAGTAGATTTGAAAGCAATTACTTTCTTCTTTTTGTCGACTTCCACATTCTTTTGTTTGAGGGAGAGCTCATAGGTCATCAGTGAGCCCAATAGTTATTCAAGTGGAAGAGTGTTGACATCCTTGGCTTCTTCAATAGCTGTTACTTTTGTATCCCAAGAAGCTGGTAGAGACCTGAGAAGTTTGTTCACAAGTTCACTGTTAGAAACAATTTTCCCTAGGCTTCTCATGCCATTCACAATATTTGTGAACCTAGTTTACATCTCACTAATAGACTCAGTAGGTTCCATTTTAAACATTTCATACATATGAATAAGCATGTTAACCTTGGTAGTTTTCACTTGGTGTGTACCCTCATGGGTAACCTCAAGTGTATCCCAAATCTCCTTGGTGGAGAGATAGTTCGATATTCTATTAAATTCACTTGGGTGAAGAGAGCAAAATAATAGATTCATTGCCTTAGCATTGAGCTCGATTTGCTTAATATCATTCTCATCCCAATCATCTTCCATCTTTGGAGTGAGAATGCCATTAACCAACATCGTAGGCTGATGAGGACCTTTTACAATTGTCCTCCATAAATTATAGTCAAGAGCTTGAATAAAAATGCGCATGTGTGTCTTCCAGTATGTGTAGTTTGTGCCATTGAAAAGTGGGGGACAATTTGAAGCTTGACCTTCAATAATACCCATTCCTATTGAAGCTGCCATAATCTTTTACTCAAGATCCTTGGACCTACAAGAGAGTACCGGAGCTCTGATACCACTTGTTGCCCAGAAATGGAGCCCAAGAGGGGGGGCGAATTGGATCTTTTAAAAAATTTAAAATAATAATGTGAAGGACTAGTGGTGCTTGTGAATAATAATAAATTCAATGCAAGAGATTGAATGCAGCGAAAAACAATATGTGAGTAGCAATAACCAAAGAGAAAAAGAGAAAGAGGGCAATCACACATAAACACAAGGTTTATAGTGGTTCGGTGCAAACCTAGCACCTACATCTACTCTCCAAGCCATCCTTAAAAATCTCACTATAATCCAAACAAGATTACAGCTGACTTGTTTTTCACAAGGCTCACAAGTCAAAACCTAAGTTGGTTTTGTCACCTAGGCTTACCAACAAACCTTAACACTTGTTTTGTCTTCGGGCTCACAAGTTAACCCTAGTTGGTTTTATCCCTTTGGCTCACCAACAAACTACAACAACCTTCTTTCAAGACACCCTTGAAAGCAAGGTCAAATTACAAGATAAAAAATAGATATACAATTTTAAAACTAAAACAAACTCTCTTCAAGAGTAGAATGGAATATTTGAAGCTCAAGTTGATGCTTTGTCTTGACTCTTCCTTGGAATATCCTTCAAAATGCCTCTTTTGGAATGATGTAAGGATGAGCTTGTAGGCTTTTTCAGGGAATCAAACTATAAAAGGCTTTTGATGTGAAGTACTTGCGAGAATATGGGCTTTTTGGCTTTTAAATGGACTTCAATACACTTCAATGCACTTCACTTTCTTTAGAATGAGGTTGGTGGAGGTTAAATACACCAAGAACCTTCCAAAAATGATTTGTGAACATTGGATCCTCGGATATAGCTGTTTGGAGCTTGAAAAGCAAGTTCTGCAAGTCAAAAAAATAGATCCGTTAGAGCTGTCAAGCTTCAAGTATCGACACTTGGCTGTCAGGTGTCGACACTTGGCTGTCAGGTGTCAACACTTGATCTCTAGGTGTCGATACTTGAACTTTCAAGTGTCGACACTTGTTGCACAGGTGTCGACACTTGTTGCACAGGTGTCGACACTTGATACAAAAATTCTCAAATGACAAAGTTCTGTATTTTCAAAATTCTTAGGCCTTGGGTCGACACTTGGAAACCTAAGTGTTGACACTTGGTGTCGACACTTGAGTTCTGGGTGTTGACACTTGGCATGCCAAGGATTTTTGTTCGTGCCAAATGCTGAAGTGTCGATACTTGACTTCCCAGGTGTCGACACTTGAGACTGAAAATCTTAGATTCAAGAATAAATTATCCAAAAACATAAATATAAATTTTGAAACTTAAATGAATCATAAACACATAATAATTAAATATGTAGATACCCTTTTTTCATGAAGAGGATGCCCAGATTTATGAGAAATGCTCCGTGCCACGATACATAAGTTTTTAAAATTTTGAGGTGCTTTCTTCCTGAAAACTCATAACTTGAAATACACATTAGTATACAATATGCACTCAATATTTTGTTATTCATCAAAATCACTGGATGGAGCCAACACACCTAAAGATAAAGGATGATGGCTAGCATGTTTTGGCTATTGTAAAAATTCTAAAAGTGGAAAATCATGTCATGGTAGGTGAGGTAGGGAGTGGTGGTTGGCATGGTATATCCTTGTAATAGGGCATTCCTTAGGTGGCAAACATTAATGATCACCACACTGGGAGCACATGCGGATGGGTGGACTGAGCAAGCTAGTGATGATTGGCATGAACACACCTTTGAGACATTAGGAGGTTGCCCCGCCGCCTGAGTTGGCTAACATGTATTTGGAGAGTGTTGGAGCCTGGTGTCTATGCTGGACCACCAAACCTTGACATATTAGATGCCCTCTACTTCCTTGCACAAGTGCTTTAGTCTCCATGATCTTGGGCAAAGGAAGTAGAGATTTTCTCGATACAATGGGGCACAAGGGCCTACCACTGCTGGGACAAAGCTGGGTGTTTGCAGCTAGGGTGGCATGGCTATGCTAAGCATTGCAGCTTGTGGCAAAGATAACGAGGCTACACCGGGTGAGGCAGCTCATAGAATAGATAGCAAGGCTAGACAGGGCGAGGTAGCTTGTGATGGAGATTATGAGTCTGTGCTTGGTAAGGCAGCTCATGGCAGAGATGGAGAGACTACACTAAGCAAGGTGCTCGTAGCAGAGATGGTGAGACTAGATGAATAAAGAAGCTCACAGTAGAGATGGTAAGGCAGCACTGGGTGCAGCAGCTTATAACATAGATGGCGAGGCTAACCGGGCAAGGCAGCTCATGGCAGAGATCGCGAGGCTGACTGGGCAAGGTAGCTTGTAGTAGAGATGGCGAGGCTACATTGGGCAAGGTAGCTCACAGAGATCTATGTGGGTACCTGGCACTGTTTCTTAGAAGGCGGCATCATTTGAAGCGACGGTAGTTTCAAAAATTATGTAGCGATCCATTCACCTGGGATGTTTTGATGTGCCCCTCTATGGATGTTGCTTTAAATGCTGAATTGACATGGGGTCATCGATCATCCAGGTTGAAATCAATACCTTTTCTTAGGAAAATAGACAAGTCCCTTTGATGGATATATATGCGAGGATGTGGGGCTAGTTGGGCCCCTTACATTCTTGTGGTGTCCAAATAGTGAAGCAACAGAAAAGAAGAGAGGAGCTTCCAACTTGTCAGAGAGGTGTACTAGTGGCTATCTATAGTGGGTCTTCCTGTCCTTTTCTCATTCTTTCTTTTGTTCTTGCTTTTGACACATGGTGATCATGGGAGCGGAGGAGCCAGGTTGACACCTAAAATCATGGCCTTTGTTCTGACAGAGGAGAAGGCCCTTCAATTAGGAGAAAAACTCATCCTTGCGATGGACATTTACCTCGAGGTTCCCAAGGAGGGTGAGAAGATCACCGGGGGGATGGAAATGAGGGTCACCCTGCATGAGGAATCAGTGAACATGGGTCTCAAGATTTCTATATTTCTAGCAATGGTGGACTTGCTATAGTGGTATAACCTATGCTTGGCATAGTTGGTCCCAAATGCCTGGAAGGCCGTTAGCTTCTTTAGTTTGATGATTCATTATCGCATTGGGCCCAGGATGAGGGTATTCCATTTTTTCTTCCAGGTGAAGGCCTCCTAGGAGTGGTACTATATCTCCCCTCAAAAGGAATTTAGCTTCCTAGCTGGCCTAGCAAAACTGTGGGGTTGGAAGTCTTGATTCTTTTTTGCAGCTTCTCCATCTTCATGGCTATTTCCTTGATGTTGGGGCAAGATGGAGCCTTCATGATTGTTGGACCCTCCAATATTTTAAGAATCAGAATAGATTATGGTGGATGAGCTATCGCCGATACAGTCCCACCATATGATATTCTTCTTTCGAAGAGTTAGCTGAAAGCCCTTTATGTGATGGGAGCTTCTTTGTCCCAAGGTAGGTCCCTACCAATTGTTTGATGAATATCCCTTGCCTATTTACTTTTTCAAATTGGGATGACTCTATCTTCTAGTGTAGTCTTGACGATCTATGATGAGCCACCAACCACAATCATCAACGAGTCTTCTCCACCACCTTTGGCTGACCTGAAGGGGAAGAGGGTGCATTCTCCATCCCCTGCAAAGGGCATAGGGAAGGTGAAGAAGAGTAAGAGACCATCTTTTCCCTTGGATCTTGCTTCCAGCTCTAGCAAGGCACCAATTATAGGAGAGACAATGGATGTTGAGATGCCCCTTAACTTGGGGGGGGCGGCAATGGCTGGTGTAGGTAAGGCTCCGAAGGAAAAAGAGGAAGGGCTGGTGGCCATTAAGGAAACTCAGGCAGAGGCTTGTAAAGCTCTAGCATCGATAGTAGAATCTCAGATGCGGGTGACTAGGTCAGTGGCAAAAGGTAAGGTAGCTATCACTAAGGTGAAGTGGGCGGCGAACCCTCTATCTGGTATAGGTGGAGGCAAAGAGGTGAGACCTCTCGATGCTCCAGAAGGTGCTCCTGTCCCTAGCAAGATTCGCCTGCCTGGGATGAACACATGTCTCAGGTTCATGGAGGACTCCATCCCTCAAGAGATAAAGGAGGAAGTGCTTTGGAGAGGGCCTATAGCAATTCATCCAGGTTACCGTGCTGGTAAGTATTCTACCTGAGGGCCAAAATGCTAGTCCTTTGAGAATATAGACCTACTTTTGAGTAGGATGTCTAGATGCAAGGCAGCATGGAAGCCTAGGGCTTGCTATGATATGTGATCATCTTCTCAAGGAGGTGGAGCTATCATAAAAGTTTGCTGAGACGGTAGAGGGGGAGCACGATGAAGTGGTCCAAAAACTCAGCCTATCAAGTATCAACTGGTGGTTGAGAAGGAGAGGGCAGAAATGGTCGAGGCCTCCATGGCAGTCCATCTGCTCATCTTGGCAAGAGTGCAGCAAACTGTGTGGAAATTCGTCACCTATTGGTCAAGGCATGGAGTCAGAGGGAAAGGACCTTGCTAAAGCCTAGGTAGCGCTTGGCAAAGCTGAGGCCAAGGGTGATAAGGTTGATGTGAGGATCACCAATGTTGAGATAAAGGTTGTAGAAGCCAAGGTGAGGACCTGGGTAGTGGAGGAAGCACTGAGCAAGGCCAAGGACTGGGTTATGGCCGTGCAAGAGGAGACATGGGTAGTAGAGGAGCTGGTTCACCAAGCAGCATCAAAAGCAGTGGAGGCCTTTAACACCAAGGAAGAGTCCCATTTGGAGGTACTAGAAACTAGTAGGGATGCCTTCTAGCAAAGATTCTAGTTCCTAAAAGGATAAGTCACCAAAGTATCCTAGATGTTGATGTCGGGAAGCTAAAATGGAATTACCTTCGAGCAGCCATGAGGACTCTTTGAGCTATGGTGGGGAGGATCTTGAAGTTGGAGAGGAGCATACTAGCCTTTCATGATTGGCTCATGCATCTTTTTGCTTCTCTTTTTGTTTCCTTTCTTTTGTCTTGGCCACCATGGCTTTATAGAAGATACTTGAATATTTATTGAAATAGAATTCAATCTTTATCAAACTTCAATTTCAGTGTGCTTCGCTTCTTATTTTCTTTTCTTGTGGGCTGATCTTGCTCACTACTACATTGATTAGGCAATGAAGTTCAAATTCATGCTAGCTAAACTGATCGGGGGCCCTGCCAAAAAGGAGTCATGGATGTAAAGGAGAAGCGATGGTGATGCTGGAGCAAGAAAGAGGGGCATTTTCATGGATGGAGAGGCACTGGCTTCTTTCCGTGGTGTTGTTGAGGTGGTCTCAAGGGTACTTGCCATTGATCTTAGGGCAAACATCCTGACTGGAAGGGTAGTAATGGCTCCAATCACCCCCATGAACCTTGGGGTGTCGGAGGTAACTCTGATAGTTACCTTGCCTAGGGCCCTACCTTGCCTAGGTTCCCCTTCATTCCAAAAGAAGAGAAACCATAGGTGACTGAGCTTGTGGTGTCTATGGTGCCAAAGGAACCGGTCATTGCAGAGGTAGTCGGAGGGATGGAACATGTTATAATAGATCCTCTGGTGATCGAGGTTGCAACGAAAGTCCTCCTAGCCATGATCGGTACATATTGAGTGGTATAGTAGGAGGAACTATAGTGCTTGCTGTAGTGAGCTTGCCATCAATCTAGGTGGCTAGGATTCTCTCTGCCATGGTCGAGTTGTTTGCAATCAAAGTAGTAGGAGAGACTAGAAGCAAGCTTGGTGGAGACGAGGGAGCTACTTCATTGGCATTGGCACTTCCAAAGGTGGCCTATCCACCAGGGGTGCTTTCCATGATGGCTGGAGATAGCATCACCAATTAGCTTCAAGACTCCCCACCTCGTGCTAGCAGGATCCCTGACCTGCTACTCGAGAGGCCAATCGACTGCCTTGCCCAAAGCTTGTAGGTGGGGTAGCATCTATCATTGCCATAATTTCTTTTTTTTGGCTCGGTTGATGGCTTCATTTTCCTAACAAGTGGTAGAAACTAATGCCACACGGCTTTGGGATGAAGTCGAGAGCATGAAGAGAGAGCTTGCCATGGGCAAACGTAGACTAAAGGTTGTAGAGGAGGTGTGTGCTTCTACGAACCATGACTAGTCTACAGTAGAGGAGGGTATATAGATGGCTGACCACTAGCTGTACCTATACGTGAGCATGAACGAGGACCTAGTTCGAGAGTTGAAAGTCATGCACTATAAGTTTGCTTGATTCTCGAAGGGTGCCGAGACAAGGTCAGGCATGGGAAAGCTTTAGTGGTGGTGATGTGGAAAAAAGGGGTAGGGATGCTAGTATGGATGCTTATGATGCAAAGGAATTTTTATAGATGATGAGTTTTAGATGTTCTTCTTAGGGTTTTGATTCCCAATCACAAGCAAAGACTAGAAATAAGAGAAGTGAATAATAGAAGCTTACACTAGCAGTTCAAGTCCCTAAATAGTGAAAATGAGAACAGGATCCCGAGATTAAGAAACCCCGGTAGGACTAAGCTCGAAACACGATACCTACTTAGGAGATAGGGGCAAACCTTACACGTCTAAAGTGCCCGATGCAGAGATCGCTCAACTCGACAGATGCGGCTTGGATGCCCGAGTAGTCGAACCCGTGGATGCACGGGCTTTCGGTCGGATGGTCACGATGGCAAAGTAGACTGTCTCCGGTGCCCGAGATACCAGGGAGGATCTGTAGGCAATCAAAGTAGGGATTAGCGAAATGGAGAGACGTAGTGAAATGGACTAAGATAGGATTGAGAAGGGGCTTCGAGCCCGGTGTCCAGCTAGATTTCGAAGTCAAAGGAGATAACTTGGGGCCTCGTACCCCGCGACATCCCGGAGGATAAAGGATTGTGGCCTCACACCACTCGACATCCAGGAGGACGAAGGACTTGCGACGCCCTGGGGCGACGGAAAGGTGGTCTCACACCACTCGACGTTCCTGGGGACAAAGGAAACTTCACTCAAACCTAGTCTAGGAGACAATGGTTGGAGGATAAACAAAACTCAAGCTCTCTTTTTCATTTAATCATTCCATTCCTTACAATGGAGGGATTGGGTCCTTTAAATAGGCACCCAAGGCCCATTCAAATTTCAAATGAAACAAAAATTATAAATTTTCTTGGGTGGGTGCCAAAAGCATTGACTTTCTCCTCTCTTTGGCCGACCAAAGAAAGCTTGGATTGGGCGTGGCATGATGCATGGCTTGGAGTGAGGTTCTTGGTGCCTTGAACTTGGTAAGAATCTTCTTGGTTTTGGAAGAAGGTATGAAGAGGGGCTTGGAGCAAGGCATGTATTCTTCCTCCTTCCTTTGTTGGTGTTCTTTCTTTGGTACAAGGCTTGACAAGGGGAGTGTTAGGTGGAGGCGTCCAAGGCTCTTGTCTTTCCCTTCCAAAGAGGTTGAAGCAAATTAGGAAGAAGGCTTGATTGGAGAGCTTGAGGTAAGGGATTTGAATTCCCTCCATTATCTTCCATTGAATTCTTCCTTGGCCGACCACCCTTACATGGAAATAAGCTTGATGGGGGAAAGGGACAAAGACTTGAACCAAGTGAAGTGGTCCTCCCCATTGGGCGTCCTTGCATGCCAAGTGTGATGCTCACATGGCGAGATGTTATGGCGCCATATAGGATGCATAAGTGGGCCCTGAGTTGACTTGGCTTCTTTCCTTACTTGTTTCCAAGGAGACTAAATTTTAAGACCCACTCTTGCAATGGACCCATACTTCTAAGAGACTCAGACTGGACTTGATTTGCGACTTGACTTAGTATAGGACTCAATTTGACCTAATTGGTCAAGGTACAGACTCAATTCAAAGCAAAAGATAAGTACAATTTTGAGGCTTGGAGCCTTATTACAAGACACAAAGAAGTGGAACCCTAGTTTGAGATCCACAGAGGGTTGAGGAGCCTCTGTTCGATCTTGGTGCCCACACCAGTTCTCCTGGGATGGGAGGAACTCGACCCTGTTGAGTAAGGGTTAGTCTGGCTTTGGTACCTCTCCAGGATATCGGGGTCGATGTGCTGCAAGTCCTCCCGTGTGATCCACGAGTCATCGAATTCGGGTCGGCCTTGTCATCGGACCAAGCAACGTTGATAGCCTTTGCCCTGGGTAGTGATAGCTTGGTCATCCAGGACACGCTCGATCCACTCTCCTCGCTCAGGTATACTTGGATGTGGACACTCAGGTTCAGGTTCACTCTCAAAAGGGAGGTCAGGCCTAAATGGCTCGCTGGGTATGTTTGCGGATTCCTTATACTCGACTAAGTCATAGATATTGAATGTCGAGCTAATTCCATAATCCAGAGGTAATTCTAGCACATAGGCATTAGGGCCCATTCTCCTAATCACTTTAAAAAGACCCGCCCCACAAGCATGAAGCTTCTTAACGGTTCCCGGTGGAAACCGTTCAGGCTGGAGCCTAATCATTACAAAATCCCCTATTTCAAACTTTTTTGCTCGCTTTCAGGAATCAGCCAGCCTTTTATATGTATTATTATTTATATTAATTTTCTGGCTAATTTCTTTATGCATGTCCCTAATATGCTATGCAAGTGAATCAGCGGACTCGGAGACACGTGCATGGATGGGTAGGGGAACCAGGTCAAGAGGTCGGTTAGGCTTGTATCCATAGACAACTTCAAAAGGACTCTTCCCAGTGGTCCTATTCACAGAACTGTTGTAGGCGAACTCGGCTCAAGGTAAAAGAAGATCCTAATTTTCTGTATGTTCGCCTATCAAGCATCTAAGAAGGTTTCCTAGGCTATAGTTGACTACCTCAGTTTGTCCATCGGTTTGCGGATGGTAGGCAGTGGAGAACTGGAGCTTGGTGCCTAGGAGGTGCCAAAGGGTTTTCCAGAAATAGCTAGTGAAGCGGACATTCCTATCGGACACTATGGTCCTGGGTAGGCCATGTAACTTAACCACATGTTCCAGAAAAAGCTTGGCAACCTTGGAAGCATCTAGGGTCTGGGAGCAGGGTATAAAATGAGCCATTTTGGAGAACCTATCCACTACTACAAAGACAGAATCGCGCTTCCTTGCGGTCTTAGGTAATCCTACCACAAAATCCATACTGAGGTCTTGCCAAGGATGACTAGGTACGGGCAAGGGTGTGTAAAGGCCAGTATTCTGTTTCTGCTGCTTGGCCACAGCACAGGTCCGGCACCTAGAGACAATGTTGGTGACATCTTTCTTAAGGCAAGGCCAAAAGAACTGGACTTCAACAGCTAAAGTGGTCTTCTCCCTACCAAAGTGACCAGCTAGGCCTCCCGCATGGGTTTCCCACACTAAAAAATCTCGGAGTGAAGTCTTGGGAATGCACAACTTATTACACTTGAAAAGGTAACCATCCGGTAAGGTATAATCACTATGGGCACTAGATGGTTCTTGAAGCTTAGACTGGAAGATCTCACTAAAGTCAGGACAAGATTCATATTGCTCCTTAAGTCGGTCAAATCCTACAACCTCGTCCTAACTGTGTTTAACAAAAGGGCACGATAGCTAAGGGCATCAGCTACCTTATTCTCAGTACCAGTACGATGTTTAAGCACAAAGGTATAAGCTTGGATATACTCGACCCACTTAGCATGCCTAGGGTTCAATCTTTTCTGGGAGTTCAGGTACCGAAGGGTTTCATGGTCTGAAAACAGAACAAACTCATGGGGTACAAGTAGTGCCTCCAGTACCTAAGGGCTTGGACGACTGCATAAAACTCTTTATCGTAAGTCGAGTACTTAATTTTGGCCTCATTAAGTTTTTCGCTAAAGAAGGCCACAGGGTGATTTTCCTGACTAAGTACCCCACCAATCCCAACTCCCGAAGCATCACATGCAACCTCAAAAACCTTAGAAAAATCTGGCAATCTTAGGATGGGTGCTTGTATCATTCTATCCTTAATTTCAAGGAAGGCTTTGTCTGTAGCTTTAGTCCATTGAAAACCTCCCTTCTTGATGCAGTCAGTTATAGGTGCTACAATTAAACTAAATCCCCGAATGAAACATCTATAAAATGTGGCTAGGCCATGGAAACTACGTACATCGTGGATACTAGCAGGGACATGCCACTCAACTATAGCTCTAACATTTTCGGGATTGGCGGAAACTCCTTTAGTGGTAACTACAAAGCCTAAGAAGATAACCCTGGTTGTCATAAATTCACACTTCTTAGGTTTGGCATAAAGGCTATTCTCCCTAAGGGTTTGGCAGACTAACCTTAAGTGGTTAAGATGGTCCTCTTTGGTCTTGCTATATATCAAGATGTCATCAAAATATACTACTAAGAATTTTCCTGTGAATTCGTGCAAGACTTGGGTCATGACTCTCATAAAGGTACTGGGTGCATTAGACAACCCGAAAGGCATCACTACCCACTCGAACAGACCATCCTTAGTCTTAAACGCCGTCTTCCATTCATCCCTCGGTCGAATCCTAATTTGGTGGTAACCACTCTTGAGGTCTATCTTGGAAAAGATAGTGGCACCGGCCATCATATCGAGCATATCATCCAGGCGGGGAATAGGAAACCTATATTTGATTGTAATTTTGTTGATAACCCTGCTATCAACACACATTCTCCAGGTCCTGTCTTTCTTAGGGGTAAGTAGGGCAGGGACGGCATAGGGACTTAAACTCTCCCTAAGAAAATCCTTCCTAAGCAACTCTCCCACTTGTTTCTGAAGTTCCTAGTGTTCAGTGGGGTTCATCCTATAGTGGGGAAGGTTAGGCAAAGTGGATCCTGGGACCAAATCTATAGCGTGCTAGATGTCCCTAAGGGGTGGCAATTGATCGGGTAATTCTTCCGGGAAAACATCCTCAAATTCTTTTAGAGTCTTCACTACCTCTTGGGGGTGTTCTACGTTGGTTGGTTCATGACTCTCCTTGGTGGCTAGAATCCAAATAGGGGCTCCCTCTAAAATCTCTTTCTCTAGCTCCTTAGGTGTGATCAGGTTGACTCCTATTTTCTTCTCTTTAAGGCTACTAGATCCTTTCTTGATAGGGTCCTTAGGTTGGATTGGGTTGATTGTGATCTTTTTCCCCTGGTGGAAAAAGACACAGGTATTGGATCGACCATAAAGGGTGGCATCATGGTCGAAAATCCAGGGTCGTCCTAGGATGATACTACCAACACCCATGGGTAAGACGTCACACCAAATCGATTCTTCATAGGCACTCATTTTTATCTTGATTTGGCACCTAGATTTTACTGGGATTGAAGTTGAATCTATTCAGGAGACTTTGTAAGGGTTGGTGTGGAGAACTGTGGCTAGTCCTAAAGATTTGACTGTACTCAAGGAAAGGGCATTAACATAGCTTCCACTATCAATAATGACCTTACATGCCTTATCTCCTAGTTTGATCAGGGTCTGTAGAATGTTAGTCCTACGCCAGTCTTCCTGCACTATGTTTTGGGCTAAGATGCATCGGACTACTCCTACAAGGTCTTCAGATTCATACACTTCTTCCTCTCCCTCGTACTCTTCCAACAACTGATTTTCAGGATCATAGACTTCCTCCTCAGGTTCAACAATTGGTTCGGGTTCAGTCTTAGTTGGTTCATCTATAAGTAGGGCAGGGGCGGTGCACTGACTAGCAAAATGACCAGGTTTATGACACCTATAGCATTTACCTTGGGGATCGGTTCTCCTCTGGACTTCAATAGCCTTACCCTTATCCTCTCTACTGTATTGGGGTCGGTTCAAGCTAGGACGACTAGGACTGGGTCGGGCTAGGTTTGGTCGACTTGGGTCAGTTCGGTTTGGGCTTGGTCGACTTGGGTAAGCCTGGCTATAACTTTGGGTGGATCCAGGGATACAGCTCTGGTTCCTAAAGGGCTCAGGTCTTCTGTAGGTGGGAGCTCTCTGGAAGTGCTCACAGAGCCTAGCAACTTGGTAAGCTTCTTCCAAGGTTCTGGTTGCTCTAAAGTATAGCTCTCTCTGAATGTCTGGGTGTAGGCCAGCCCTAAACCTAGACAGGGTTACCTCAGGTGACTCTACAACCTTACATCGCATAACATATTCATCAAACTTGGTGATGTAGTCGGCCACACTTTTACTCCCTTGACTTAGGGTTTGCCATTGGTCCAACAGTTTCTGGGTGTAGGATGTAGGTAGGTATTTCCTTCTAAGCTTATCTCTCATTTTCCCCCAGGCGGTTACGGGTAATTGTCCTTTCTGCTCTATGTAATTTTTGATGCTATTCCAAAATAACCTAGCTTGGTGAACCAACCTAAGCTTGGCAAACTTAAACTTAGTTCTTTTTGACATAGAGTACCAATCAAAATACTGTTCCATGGCAGACTCCCAATCTTCATACACCCTGGGATCTAAACTTCCATCGAAAGTGGGTGCCTCAAGCTTGATGCTCCTAATGGCCCTTTCTTCACGGTCCTCCAGATTGGGTCTCCTAGGACGGGTATCAACGAAGGGATCAGGGTCTCTCTCAAATTCATTCTCAAAGTAAGGGTCTTGTTGCAGATTTCTCCTGGGATGAGGGGACTTAGGACCGGCTTCAGGTCGGGGCCTAGCAGCTTCCTCTAGGGGTCTTAGTCTGGCCTCTATTTGATCCAGTCTATTGGTCAACTGGTTGCCTAACTGGGTCATGGATTGAGTCATGGATTGAGTTAGGGCTCTAATGTCAGCTCGAAGTTGGTCCATGGTTTCGATAGAGGGTGGAGAAGGTGGGTGAAAAGAGGTTCCTGATCTAGTGCACATGTAACACACACACAGAACGGTGCTACAGTTTGCTAGACCTAGGAGATCTCTCCAAATGTGAAGTCAAGAAGATGAACCTGGAAGCAGTAACTTGGCACCTGGCCAAGTAAGTGTAAGGTTAGTGGAGGTTCCTCTTTGCTTGCCTAGACACCAAATAGAAATTGGCCAGGTAAGCAAACCAACCCACTTCCCTTCGGGATCTGTCCTTGAACCACTTTCCTAGACACCAGCTACTCAAGCACACACCAACAAGTGATCTAGCTTGGCTAAGCAGTTGGGTCGACTCGACTTTGTGGGTGTCCCTAGCTCACTAGAGCAGATTAAGCGTCTAATCAATTTTAGTTAATGGCTATGGTTCGATATGTCGGGTGGTGGTTTTTGGGCTAGGGACAGGTAATGAAATCCTGACCCTATGTTAATTTGACGCTCTTAGGATGAGTTATGGAAAATGATGCACAAAAATGACTAATGAAATGACTTAAAATTTTCTTGTTTTTTTTGTGTCTTTCAGATGTGTGAATGCTAAACAAAATTCAGGAATTGAAATATGCCCCTAAATGCAAGAAATAAGCTAGATGGATGAATGAAGCAAGAAATGAGATGCTTGCTGAAATTTCAGACCTGAGATTTTCTCAGGTAGTATTTTGGCTTGTAGAAATTCTACAAACTGAAATAAAATCTGAGAAAATAACCAAAAATATCTTGAATTAAATGCAATCTAATAGAATAGAAATCATGAAATTTAGAAGTTTCTACAGAGAGAAACAATTCAATGATCAGATTATGGGGGACAGGGTTAGGATCGTTGGTGAGCCTAGAAGTCACCTAAATTAGGGTACTATTTTTTTTGGTATTTTTTTTTCTAGGGATGGTGAAGGAATAGTGGGGATGGAAGACAGGGATTTGAATCTCATGGACTTTGGGACTCATCCTAACGAAGAGACCTCTCACCTCTAGGGCATTACACCCTCCTCGATACTTGGAGGCGCTAGATTGAATCTCAAAGGTCATGAGGGGTTAAGCAAAATAGGTTGGGAAGGGGGATAACAAGGACCTCACGCCCATGTCCAAAGGCGAAGGCAAGAAGAATCACTCTTCTAAAAACTCAAATTTTTTTTCTCCAAATACTTACTTTTTTACAAAGAACTGAGGGTGGTATTTTTAAACCTGTCCAACCCTCGTTTGAATTTGAATACAGGATAAAAAGATAGGGATGATTCAAATTCAAAAACAAGATAGGATAAGATAAGCCTATCCATATCTCAATCCTAACCAACTAAATCTTAATTCAAATTTCAAACAAAAGATAAATTCTAAATAAATATTCTTCAAATTTAAATTTATTTGATGTTCCGGACTCCGTGCTACTCCGGGATCTGTGCAGGTCGATGTCCCCATCATTCTCCTGAGGTGGGAAGAACTCGACTCCGTCGAGTCAGGCTGGCTTCAGGATCACATGGCCTGTAAAATATTTTTTTAGCTTTGCCTGAAATCTATGCACTTTGAAGAGTTTATAGCTTTGAAGATCATGCACTTTGAAACTCGTGCAGATGTGAAATTGGCAACAGGGAATAGGCATCTTGCTTCAAGAAACGTGTAAAGGGAGTCATGCTTTGAAATCCATGCACTTTCACGTTCGTGCGCATCTTCCCTATCCATGGATCGACTGATGCAGGGGAGGTCTTTCGAGGGTAGATCCGGTAGGTTCTCGCTGGAGGCGATGATGGACTGAAGGCGGCGGCATGGCGTGTTGACTCTGGTAGATGGCACGGGCGGCGGCATAGCGCGTTGATTCCCGAGACGGCACGATGATGCGACATTTCTGTTTTCGCCTTCGACGGCGGGGGCTCTTGCCAGGGAGATGGAAGGGGCAGTAGTGGAAGTGAGCTTGGGGACGCGGATGTCGACTTTCTGGCCGATGCCGCAGTGGCCCGGGAAGCCGCAAATGAAGAAGTAGAGGCCCCAGCTCTTGATCGTGAAGGAATTGTTGCCGAAGGTGTGGGTGGATCATGGGGACCTGCCGTTGCACGCCCTGTAGTCTTCCTTGCTCACCTCCAGCATGTTGTGGAACTTTTTGTTGTACACAAACAAGATGATATCTCCTACTTGGAAGTTCTTAGTAGAAGCCCAGGCGGTGTAGTTCACGTTGCCTATGATCATCCACCCGGCTTTATCTTCGACTATATAGACCACCCTTGAGGAAAACTCCACGGAAGCCAAGGCCATGAGGGTAGCAATGACCATGGCCTTCTCCATGGCAGCACGAAAGAAAAAGAGCAGCACTTCAGGGAGAGAGGAAAGAGAAACAGGGGAAAAGGATGCCTCCTTTTCTTTCTCCGTTGTCCTTCCACTTTTCTCCATGGATGGAAACTAGGAACAGGGGATGTCTTGCGGATGGGTTTCGCCAGCGATAGTGGCAGCAGGAGGAGTTGAGGGCGGTCTTGAATGGCGACAATGGAGGCGCGTGGGGAGGAAGGAGACGTAGAGCCAGTGGAGGGTGGTGAACGAGAGCTTGGGGGCGGAGAGGAGACTGACGGAGATGAGGAGGAGACTTCGAGGTGGCTGGGCTCGGAGGGTCTCAAGGCAAGCGCCAAGTGCCATTTTTTTTCACCCGATTTTCTCCGCTCGGCTTCGGATCTGAACTTTATAGAATAAAATGGGCCAAGGGCAGCACAGTTGTAGGGCAAAAAGGATAGGAGGTCGTGGACATCTCAGATGCGGGTGGTGCATTTCCTTCGATGGGCGAGCAGCAGGCGGATGATATGGGAGCCATTGATGCTGGTGCGGGAAGCGGCGGTGGAGCAGCTGGTGGGACTGGGCCTACGCGAGGCCCGTCGTCTTCCTCGATATTCTAGCATTTGTGGCAGCGGCAGCGGGGGTTCTAGTGTTGAGCTAGGAGGAGAGGCCGTCCATGTCGCTGAGGCCATAGATCGGAGGGTATGCGCTGCAGTGCGATGCGTGCGGAGATGGGGCTTGAATCTGGGTGGAGGGGACGATCGCGGGCTCCTAACGGGGTTGGCCAGTGGTAGCAGTGGCGGTGACGACGTCGATCTCCGGCACAGCGGGTTGAGGACTCGAGGTCATAGAGGATAGTGAAGTGCTTTGTGAGGAAGCCTAGCTGGGGGAAGGCGATCTCGCCACAGGGGTCGATCCGGAAGGAGAACTTGATCTTGGCGAGGTGGTCGAATAGGCGGTAGAAGATCCTATGGAAGAACACTGAGCTGTTGCTGTCGAACTTCAACATCACCTGGATCGCCGGCCGGGGGACAGAGAAGAAGCACAGGCCAGAAGAAGGGGGCAGCGATGCTGTTGCTCGGGAGTTGCCAGCGGGGCTGGATGGAAACAAGATCAGAGACGAAGGGATCAGCGACGGGAAGTGGAGGGAGTCACCGGGACCGGTGGGAAAGAAGGGGAATCTGGTACCCTAATTTTTTCTAGCTATAATTGATGGGGGACAGGTGCATAGAATCGTTGGTGAGCCTAGAAGTCATTTAAATTAGGGTACTATTTTTTTTGGTATTTTTTTCAGACGAAAAAATAATGGGGCTGGAAGACAGGATTTGGAACTCATGGACTTTAGGACTCACTCTAACGAAGAGACCTCTCACCGCTAGGGCATTACACCCTCCTCGACTTGGAGGTGCTAGGATGAATCTCAAAGGTTACGAGGGGATAAAGAAGATGGAATGGGAAATGGGATAACTAGGGCATCACGCCCCATGCCCGAAGGCAAGAAGAATTACTCTTCTAAAAACTCAAATTTTTTTTTCTCAAAAACTAATTTTTACAAAGGACCGAGGGTAGTATTTATAGACTTGTCCAACCTTCATTTGAATTTGAATACAAGATAAAAAGATAAGAATGATTCAAATTCAAATACAAGATAGGATAAGATAAGCCTATCTATATCTAAATCCTAACCAACCAAATCCTAATTCAAATTTCAAATAAAAGATAAATCCTAAATTTATTCTGGATATGCTCCAAGATTTGCATGGCTCCAAGATTCGTGCTTGCTTCGAGATTCATGCTGGTGAGGTCCCCATCATCCCCCCGATGTTGGGAGAACTCGACTCCGTCGAGTCAGGATCAGGGGGACGTTGGTGAAACCAAATCCAATCAATCAAAGGGGCTCTGCCCTGAGATCTGTGCAGCTTCGAGAATCGTGCAGCACTGAAAATCGTGCAACCTGAAATCTGTGTAAAATTGTGCATTTCTGGAAACTATCCCAAATTATTTTTTCTCGATTTTTTTCATTTCATTTTTTTTTTCACTCTTTTTTTTCTCTCCTTTTTTTTTCTTTATTTCCTGCCTAATCCTGAAGCGGGTGAAATCGGCAAAGAACGGTTTGCTTTAAGGAACGTGCAATGCTTGAAGTCGGCAAAGAAAGCTGATTTAGCTTTCACGTTCGTGCAACTCGAACCAGGAACAGGGGCTTGCAGAGGGCGGCTTCGGACGGGACCTCCACCAGTGTTCTCGAAGGAGCTGTCGCCGGAGAAGGGGTGGCGTGAAGATCTGGACTGGAGTACGAAGCTGCTTCCATTCGGTTGTAGGATGCGAAAATGGTGGGCTTCTTCATGGAGCGTTGCGGTGTGGAGTAGGGGAGGCAGTCCGGTCGGGACGGACGGACCTGGACGGGTGAAGGTCGGGCGGAGGCTCGTCAATGGATCCCCGGTCGTCGACTGCTGGCTATGGAGGCGGTGCTGGTGTTCCCTGTTGGAGGTGGAGGAATGGGGCTTCGGGTAGTAGCGTCAGTGAGCTTGATCCCGCGGGAGGTGAGGGCACCGAGCTTGGTAAGGGTGATTGCTCTGGCGACGGGTGTTCGCGGCAGCAGGGAGATGGGCGGAGCATCCGAAAGATGTGGCTATGGGCGACTCCGGGCGGCATACTAGGTCTCCGGCGGAAGAGAGAGAAGGACCTCGGGGACATGGAGTGGGGTGGGCGGAAGCGAGGGATCGCCGACCCTGGGATCCGGTGAAGGGAGATGAGGGGGACGCGGCGGTGGCAGCGGGCTCGATGTGGTGGCCTCGGGCGGGATGGCGGAGGTGGCGACTTTAGCCTCCTTGATCTTCTGCTTGGGAGGAGAGCGGTCGAAAGGCTTCAGATGAAGGATCGTGGCAGCCGCAGGTGGGGGAAGATGAGGGGCTCGACGCGGTGGCCTCGGGCGGGACGGCGGAGGTGGCGACTTCTTCTTCCCCGGTCGGTGACTAGGAGGGGAGGAGAGGATAGAGGCGTTGGGTGGGAGGAGGATGAGGTCCTCGTCGGTGGGGAGGAGGGATTCATCGGTGGTGAAGGTGGCGTTGGGTTTTCTTTTTTTTTTCTAGGTGATGGCGATAAACTGGTTTGGAGATTTGATTTTTTATTTTTTTTGAATCTGGAAAGTAGAGGGACGGCCGGTAAAAAAGAATCTGAGATGATATGAAGGTACCCTAATTTTCTGGCTCTGATACCAAATTGATGGGGGACAGGGATAGGATCGTTGGTGAGCCTAAAAGTCACCTAAATTAGGGTACTATTTTTTTTTGGTATTTTTTTTTCTAGGGATGGCGAAGGAATAGTGGGGATGGAAGACATGGATTTGAATCTCATAGACTTTGGGACTCATCCTAACGAAGAGACCTCTCACCTCTAGGGCATTACACCCTCCTCGATACTTGGAGGTGCTAGATTGAATCTCAAAGGTCATGAGGGGTTAAACAAAATAGGTTGGGAAGGGGGATAACAAGGGCCTCACGCCCATGCCCAAAGGTGAAGGCAAGAAGAATCACTCTTCTAAAAATTCAAAATTTTTTCTCCAAATACTTACTTTTTTACAAAGAACTGAGGGTGGTATTTATAAACCTATCCAACCCTCGTTTGAATTTGAATACAGGATAAAAAGATAGGGATGATTCAAATTCAAAAACAAGATAGGATAAGATAAGCCTATCCATATCTCAATCCTAACTAACTAAATCTTAATTCAAATTTCAAACAAAAGATAAATCCTAAATAAATATTCTTCAAATTTAAATTTATTTGATGCTCTGAACTCCGTGCTACTCCAGGATTCGTGCAGGTCGATGTCCCCATCATCAGACCATATACGGGCTGACCATAATGCAGAAAATGAAAGAAAAGAAAAAAAAATGTACTAGTCCTAGCCTTGCTCTGATACCAATAATGATGTGGAAAAAAGGGGTAGGGATGCTAGTATGGATGCTTATGATACAAAGAAATTTTTATAGTTGATGAGTTTTAGATGTTCTTCTTAGGGTTTTGATTCCCGATCACAAGCAAAGACTAGAAATAAGAGAAGTGAATAACAAAAGCTTACACTAGCAGTTCAAGTCCCTAAATAGTGAAAATGAGAACAGGATCCCGAGATTAAGAAATCCCGGTAGGACTAAGCTCGAAACACAATACCTACTTAGGAGATAGGGGCAAATCTCACACGTCTGAAGCGCCCGATGCAGAGATCGCTCAACTCGGTGGATGCGGCCTGGATGCCCGAGCAGTCAAACCCATGGATGCACTGGCTTTCAGTCAGATGGTCGCAATGGCAAAGTAGACTATCTTCGGTGCCCGAGATACCAGGGAGGACCTGTAGGCAATCAAAGTAGGGATTAGCGAAATGGAGAGACGTAGTGAAATGGACTAAGATAGGGTTGAGAAGGGGCTTCGAGCTCGATGTCCGGTTGGATTCCAAAGTCGAAGAAGGAGATAACTTGGGGCCTCGCACCCCGTGACGTCCCGGAGGACGAAGGATTGTAGCCTCACACCACTCGACGTCCAGGAGGACGAAGGACTTGCGATGCCCTGGGGCGACGGAAAGGTGGCCTCACACCACTCGACATCCCTGGGGACGAAGGAAACTTCACTCAAACCTAGTCTAGGAGACAATGGTTGGAGGATAAACAAAACTCAAGCTCTCTTTTTCATTTAATCATTCCATCCCTTACAATGGAGGGATTGGGTCCTTTAAATAGGCACCCAAGGCCCATTCGAATTTCAAATGAAACAAAAATTACAAATTTTCTTGGGTGGGCACCAAAAGCATTGACTTTCTTCTCTCTTTGGCCGACCAAAGGAAGCTTGGATTGGGCGTGGCATGATTTATGGCTTGGAGTGAGGTTCTTGGCGCCTTGAACTTGGTAAGAATCTTCTTGGTTTTGGAAGAAAGCATGAAGAGGGGCTTGGAGCAAGGCATGTGTTCTTCCTCCTTCCTTTGTTGGTGTTCTTTCTTTGGTACAAGGCTTGACAAGGGGAGTGTTAGGTGGAGGCGTCCAAGGCTCTTGTCTTTCCCTTCCAAAGAGGTTGAAGCAAATTGGGAAGAAGGCTTGATTGGAGAGCTTGAGGTAAGGGATTTGAATTCCCTCAATTATCTTCCATTGAATTCTTCCTTGGCCGACCACCCTTACATGGAAATAAGCTTGATGGGGGGAATGGACAAAGGCTTGAACCAAGTGAAGTGGTCCTCCCCATTGGGCGTCCTTGCATGCCAAGTGTGAAGCTCACATGGCGAGATGTTATGGTGCCATATAGGATGCATAAGTGGGCCTTGAGTTGACTTGGCTTCTTTCCTTACTTGCTTCCAAGGAGACTAAATTTTAAGACCCACTCTTGCAATGGACCCATACTTCTAAGAGACTTAGACTGGACTTGATTTGCGACTTGACTTAGTACAGGACTCAATTTGACCTAATTGGTCAAGGTACAGACTCAATTCAAAGCAAAAGATAAGTACAATTTTGAGGCTTGGAGCCTTATTACAAGACACAAAGAAGTGGAACCCTAGTCTAAGATCCACAGAGGGTTGAGGTGCCTCTGTCAGATCCTGGTGCCCACACTAGGTGGTAGCCAAGTTCTTCATAGGCTTACAGATAGAGGATCTTGAAGTTTCTATTGGGTCACCGTGAAGGCTCAACCGGAGATTGCAGTGAAAAGCGCATGGCCTCACAATAGGGAGTTGCTAGTTCACTAGTGGGCAGTGTGCATCACAAGTTTAGCATGTTGTTTGGTCGTGCTAGTGAGGTTGTGATGATAGACTCTTCTTATGAGAAGTGCAAACTACTATCATTGTTGGCGAGGTACTCGTAGAAGTCAGAAAGGCACCCCATGAGGCAAGCACAATTCTTGGTGCCATTGGCAAGGTGTCTACGAAGGAGGTGAGGCAGTTCCTTCTCTGGGTGGTGAGGCCATAGGTGATAGGAGGGGTTTACGGGAGATGCGATGGTTCACCAAGCTGATTGGAGACTTGTAGCACAAGCTGGCCATCCTGTAAGGAAGAATGATTGATGTGAAAAAGGTTATGACCTTTTAATAGGCTACGGGTGTGGATGATGCTCGCCATCTAGCAACACTATGGGCTTGCATGGTCAAGATAAAGGTGAAGGTTGATCATCTCAAGGCAGAGCTTGCCCGTACTTTAGAGGGTCGGCGAAGCCTAGGCACCATTGAGAAGAAGCCTTCAAAGGGCGGGCATGGTCCTCTGGTTGTCAGGAAGGTTTGCAGCTAATCTAGTATGGCAGACGAGGTGCACCTACAAGGGTATGACTTCGGCTTTAGGGTGTGCGAGCTCATTATGCAAGATCATTTCCTTGAAGTGGGAGAGGCAACCGTGTCGCTTGTCCCTTGCAATGCTATGCCTGAGGAGATCATCCATGCAGCAGAGCATAGGAGGGAGAGATTGAGGAAGGCCCAAAGACTTATTGATTTTGTACTTGCCCCATCTCTTTCTAAGAAATGAATAAGAATTCTTCCTTCTTTAATTCTATTTCTTTATTCTTGGTACCTGGAACTATGATGCCTTGCATATCACTGCATTATCTGGAACAGTTCAACCTAGTATCTAAAGTGTTGTCAATTGGAGACACCTTCATTCAGGTCTCGAGGGGTCGCTAGATTCTCTAGTTTGATAATACTTTCAAGCAAGATACCAGGCTCACCTTGCCCCCCAATCAAATGTCGCAACATGTTCGAATGGCCTACTTAAGGGTGGACCTTGTTAAGGTGAAGTTCTTAGTTGGAGATAACACATCATTTCCATGGTATCACCTCAGTTGGAGTGCCAAGGGTTGTAAATGCACGGTGTGTGGGGGAGAATTGTTAATTCTAGGGAAGCCGCTTGATACGTAGTCTTCTAGGTCTATGGGAATTGTCACTTTGACTAGGCAGTGCCACTTGTTGAGCACTGATTGGGTGGAGGCACGACATCCTTCCTTCCATCCCTCTATAAATAGAGCATAGAGGGAGTTGTGGTGCGGGATGGTGATAGGAAATTTTACATAAAGAGATTAAGTAATTAAAGTTAAGCGATAACCCTAAACATAATAGCAAGATTCAACCATAAAGGAATGATTAAGTGCACTAAAGAAGAATAATAAAGAGATAGTTGGTATCTCGCAGTGCAAATCATATGCAAGTAAAGAAAATGGACCTTCTTGATTGAGAAATCATCTGTTTAGGACAAAACTCTATTCAATATTTCAGACCTTAGAGAGAAGGAAGGGATTTTGTACCAACAATGAACTCAAGAATTCCTTGTAATGGGATCACTCTTCAACACTTGAAGATTGATGACTGGATGAAAAGGTTATCTCTTCCTCAAAAATAGAAACTTCTTGCTACTAGTTTAGAAACAAAGAGGACACCATCCTTGACTGGAAGTACTTGAGTGATCCTGCAAAACAAAGAACATGGTGGACATGGAAGGGTTGGGAATAGACAAAGAAAGAACAATGGAGATAGGAAAGAGAAGGAAAAGGCTTGATGGTGATTTCTTGGATGTTGGAAGAGCCGGTTGGTGGAGACTTCTTGGAGCTAGAACAATGATCGGGCCTCACATCCTTCTCCCTCATGGAGTGTCAAAGCAAAAAGACTGCAATGGAGGAAAAAGAACTTCAAATTTCATTCATCACATAACATGCTTGATTACAAGAGGATTATGGAAATTTATAGACTTCCCTAGCCCTTTCAAATTCAAATTACAAGCTTAAAGAGTGGAGTGAAGAGTGGAGGTATAAGTGGGATTTATGCATGAAGAGTGGAAAGATAAGTGGGGGAGTTACAACTTGAATTCAAGTTCAAAACACTTGGGCACCCAAATGAAGGTGAGGTGGCATCATAATGTGGCATGGGAAGTGAGGTGGCTTCCCATCTTGGAGTGGTGAGGTGGCGCTCCAACTTGGCAAGGTGGTTGGGGTGGTTTGCTCCATCCCATCTCGATGCTTCATGGTCTTGATCTTACCTAATTTGAACCCAACTTGAACCCAACTTGTCTAATTACAAGATCCAACTATTTACAAGATCAAATTGATCCCAACAAGTCTAAATTAGGCCTAACAAAACTAAATTAAAATTGAAATTGGAATGGGCTCGACTCTAATTACAGGACTCATGCTAAAATTAAAAATAAAGTTGAAGACAAAATTGGAGTCTGGTTTATTCACTTGTAATCCATATGGAGCTTGGGTTGACTTGATTTGCTTAGAGCCTCTTTCGTATCCTAGTGCCCGCACCAACTAAATTTTCCATCACCATCCCTTACCAATCATGGTATCAGAGAATTGTAGATTAGGACATGCATGCATAAGTGCTGAAATTTCTGTATATGTTGAAATTTCTGCATATTAGGACATAGATATGAAAATTGATTCAATAATTATTCAAATTTTAGTTTAATTTAGCATCTGACATCAATATTTGCTAGTTCAAACCAGGTTTGAAATCTCCTTCATAGATTTCAGTCTAAAATTTCAAAAATTATTGCATTGTTTTCATTCTTTGATCTAAGGTTTCACGCCACCTGAGCGGGTATACGAAAGTATATTGTCATGACCCATGGGAGTAATGAGCTATGACCGAACATGAGATCCTTAGAATGAAGTCTTGATGAGCTAATTGCTTCTTTGATGTGTGATTGCATGAATTTGCCAAAGTGATTGCTTGAATTGCAGGATTCTTCTTGTTAGCGCATTGAACACCCCACAATTTCTGGCACATTTCAAATTTAAATTTTCCCAGCAGGAATTTTAGAATTTGGAATTTAAAATTTAAAATTTTGAATTTTGAATTCTGAAATTTGAAAATTAAAAATTTAAATTTGAAATTTAAATTTTGAATAACTAATTTTAAATTTTGTTGATTAGTTAAGATTGTTGTGATGTTGCATTCATTCTAAACCACTTAAGGGCAATTCTATCATAAGATAAGGAAAGGGTTTCATCTCCTTTCCTTTGCCCAAAAACAACCCACCTCATCTTGCATTGAACCCAAGCCTTAAACAAAATTGAGTAGGAACCTAATTAGAACTAGGGACACCAACAGGTCAAGCTCAAGTAGTGTGTTAGGGCTAGTGTGAACCGATTCTTCACTTACTTTCAGAGATTGGTGTCTAAGGCTAGGGGTCAAATAGCAAATGCCTTAAGTAGACTTGTGGTTATTTAATGAGGACCCTACAAGAGCAGGGAGAGCCTCCCACAATCCCACCTCTTACCTTGCCAGTTGAAAGGGTAATTGTAGTCTTGATCTATACTTAGTCAATTCATACTACATTGAACTTCTAGGTCTAGCAAATCCTAGAACGAGTCTTTTGTTTTTCATGACCACTGGATCAGGGACTCCATTCTGATGCAGAACGAAAGCTCTGATACCAAAATGATGCAAAACAGATATAGGGAATGCAGAAGCAAATTAAAATTTATTTATTTATTTATTTATTTATTTAATTTTTATATTTTCAGAAGTCGGCTTTGACTCAAAGGAAAGATAAACTAATGTTGAAAGAAACTAAGAAATGACAGAAAGCACAATTAAAAGGAGTGGATTATCAGAGTAACTCAGAAGTAGGATCGCTGGGGATTGAGAAACCCCCAGACCTAGGGTTTACTCCTCTTTCAAGAAACAAACGAAGAGAGAAGAGAAGGTTTTATACCTGACTGTGATACTCTCATTGCTTCAATTGAAGGACACTCTCGAGCAGATTGTAGGATCCTTGGAGACGGGGTATCTTCGCAATGGATCCTCGGATTGTAGTCCTATGGCAAGGTTGGCCTTCTTCTCGAACACAGGATCTGGAAGAAGAAGAACAAAAGAAGAACCAGAAACTCAAAGAAAGACACTGACCTGAGGACTTAATGAAGATTGTTGGATGTAGAAGTTTCGGAGATCTTGATACTGATCTGACTCTTCTTTTGAACTGGCTCTGTAGTTCAAACAGTTGATCTGAACCTGGATACTGGTGGCCGGCCTCGATGTGGAAGAGAGGGGCTGTGGGATGTAGATTGAAAATTAGGGTTTGGATGGTGATTGGAGGAAAGATGATGGGCGGCTAGGGTTTGGGAATTGAAGTGGCTAACTTAGGGTGTCGGTAAGGTTTGGAGATCTCACACCTCCTCAAGGTTCCTGTGGAACCCGGAATCACTCCCTCACGGAGCTCAACACTTGAATACAAGTGCGGAAGAGAGAAACACAAAGTTGCTCACAAAGAAATCGATCTCATTCATCCTTATTATGAAAACTTACCAGAGGGGTCTATTTTATAGACCTTTACAATAAATCAAGTTTTTACATCTTCTCATGTGGGACTAATGGGATGGACTCTCAAATTAGGCGTGTAGAATCAAATCCTCCTCATAATGGCCGGCCAAAAGCTTCCTTAAATGTTGATTGGTGGCTCCAAATGGCAAGAAGATGGCGCCTCCTAGCCTTGCTCTTCAAGACAAGCATTTTCCTTCCATGCTTGGTTTTATTTGGAAGTATTTGGGCGCCTCCTAGTCTTGCTCCCCAAGTGTTGCTCCTTTCTTTTCATAGCTTGGCTCTTATGGAAATTGTTTTGGGCGCCCCCTTGGATTGAGGATCCTAGATTGATCTCTCCTTAAGTGGCGCATGAAAGAAGGGACCTGCTTTCTTGTGGTGTGGGGACCAAGGCACATTGGGCAAGGGATGTGGCGCCTCATGGGCTTTGGCGTGTGGCTGGGAGTGTGGCACCCACTTGCTTGGGCCTTGACTTGGATGGAAAAAATTGGCACCAACCTGGAGAAGACCTAGACTTGGACTGAGTCAACATGACTCAACAAAAATTGAAATGACAAAAATTACATACTCAAAACTGGGTTGATCAGGTCAATCCTTATTACAAACCCTAATTTTCTCGGGCAAGGTCAATCAGAGATCCAGATGGAACCCTGAAGTCTTCTTCTGATTCTGGTGCCCGCACCAATTCTCCCGGGATGGGAGGAACTCGACCCTGTCGAGTATGGATCAAGCTGGCTCTGGAATCTCTCCAAGAGGTCTGGGTCCAATTCTTGTAATTCTTCTCAGGAGATCCAAGAGTCATCAGAATCTGGCCTTCCTTGCCAGCGGACCAGGTATCTTTGGTATCCTTGATTACGAGTAGAGTAATCTGATCATCCAGGATCTTTTCAATCTGCTCTTTCCTCACAGGCCAGTTTGTTGGTGGACACACAGGGTCGGGATCACTCTCAATAACAGGATTAGGTTCAAAAGGCTCACTGGGAATCACAGCTAGCTCCCTGTACTCTACTAGGTCTGTAATGTTGAAAGTGGAGCTAATTCCTAGCTCTGGAGGCAACTCAAGCACATAGGCATTGGGTCCCACTCTCTTCATCACTCTAAATGGTCTAGCTCCTCTAGCATGTAGATTTCTAACGGTTCCAGGAGGAAACCGCTCAGGCCTTAACCTAATCATTACATAGTCTCCCTCAACAAAAGTTTTGACTCGCCTTTGAGAATCAGCCAACTTCTTATAAGTTTCATTACTTAAAGTTATTTTGGCATGAATTTCTTTATGCAAGTTCTTTACATGCTGTGCAAAGTCTTCAGCAGACTCGGAGACTCGTGTATGGACTGGCAAAGGAACTAGGTCAAGTGGTGTGTGAGGCTTGTACCCATGAACAATCTCAAAAGGGCTTTTACCTATAGACCTATTGACCGAGTCATTAAATGCAATTTCAGCCCTGGACAAAATACAAATCCCAATTCCTGGTGCTCTCAATCAAACCAAAATCTGAGTCAATGTCCTAAACTCGACTGACGACGCATTCCTAAAGAATGGACTTTATTCAAAGGAACCCTAGGTCTAAACCTAACAAACTAAGGCTCTCTAGGTTTGACCTTGGGTCGGAGGATGGCATGCAGAGCATGAGAACTTATCATGGGTGCCTAGTAGGTGGCAAACCTAATAGGTTCCGACATGTGGTTCACTCTAAAGACTTCGACAAAGTATACTTGGATGGTGTAAGAAGCATTGGAAGTCCTAGAGAAAGGGAGGAAATATGAGGTGGAGTCTCGAATTACCTGCTGACCAAAGGTGGTGACCTGAAGGTTTGAATGGTGATCTATGAGTGTCAACTGGTCATCCTTACGAAAGGAAAAGTTTGCTACTCCCAGGAATGGATCAAGAGATGGTTCGGGGAGTAGCCTAGGACATGTGATTGCAACAGTTAAGGTTTGTTCTCTAAGCAAATAATGATCCACTTTCTCAAGAAATGGATTAGAGAATAATTCATGGAAGGGCCTATGGATGATGACCTCAAGACTTGAAATTTGACCTATGGGTGCGGAAAGGTATACTCTATAGAAGGGTAGGTCAGTCATGCGAAGGAAGGGATTTGGGACCATAAGGAGGACTTCTACAGGACTGGGTGAATCAATCCGCTCAAGACAAGGATGTTCAACTGAGATTATGGGAGAGACCTTAGTGGCTGGGCATGGGACAAGGTCCAATTATAAGAGGCTTGATTCAGTCATCCTAAGGAGAGGATCTACCATAGGGTGGGCAAACTTAAATAGTTCAGTGCAAAGATCTTCAATTGGTACTTGGGG
Source organism: Areca catechu (assembly GCA_021397845.1). Taxonomy (NCBI): domain Eukaryota; kingdom Viridiplantae; phylum Streptophyta; class Magnoliopsida; order Arecales; family Arecaceae; genus Areca; species Areca catechu. Next base: position 132,857,347 of record CM038049.1, read on the forward strand.
AATGACTGTCATTAGAGGGTACGAACTGATAGCTCGGGCTAACACTATGAGTTCTTCCTGGGGGTATTTGACTAAAGGAACCTGGTTCTCACAAATCTCTTGAATTTCTGAACTAGGTCCTACCACTTGGTTGCTCTCCAAGATCTCCTCAAGTAAGGAAACAATAGTATCGATGTCACATTCTTCAAGTTCTTCCCCCTCATATTCATCAACTAGACTCAAGCCAGCATCATATACTTCCTCGATGCCATCTTCAATGGGTTTCGGGTCAGTGGTAATCGGGCCAACTGATTCTGGGCTTGTCATACCTAACCTTTCTTCCTCATTGGTAGGCTTGGGCTCTCCCTCATTAATGTCATCCTTAGGATTCTTACCACTTAGCTGTGCACAAGCCAATCCTATGCATGGGCACTGACTAGATTTATGGCCTCTTTCTCCACAAAACCAACATTCTTGCAATATAGGAACCTGGGTCACACTGGGTTTCATGCTAGTAGAGACCTTACTTGGACATGGGTGTGGATCTAAATGGCTTGATCTAGAAGACTTGGGTTGTTGAGTGATTGGTCTAGAATATTGTAAGGACCTCTCAAAGACACGATCCACACTATAGATATCATGGTTAGGCTTCCTAGGGTTATGCTCGGGATCATGGTATAGGTCCTCCTAGGCTCCTGGTGTGGGTGAGGTTGAGGCACATTAAAATCTGGGTCAGGAGTCCAATTCTGATGTCTAGGTTCCTCAAGTACTTGGACTCGATCCCTAAGCTGGGTAAGATCCTCATGGACTGGATTCCTAAATTGGGCAATAGTATCAGTCATATCCTGACTCAATTTGGTCATACTTTTGGTAAGAGCTCTAATCATGGACTCTAAGTCAGGTTGGGTTTGACCAGGTTGGTAGGGTACTCCGTTCCGGGTGGACATGATGATGCAAGCAAGCATACCAAATAAGACTCGACTGAAACGACTACGGGCTAACTAGACCTAGAGCCCAAACTAGATGCCCAATCAGAGTGGCAAGCTAGCCTTTAGTAACTCGGGACTCAGCCAGGCAGGTGTAAGGGGAGTGTTAGGTCCCTAAATGCCAATCCTAGACACCAATTAGTGATTGGCCAGGTAGGCGGACCAGTACACAAGCCCTTCGGGATAGAATCCCTGAACCACCATTCTAGACACTGAGTATAAAGTACAACAGAGTAACTAGACAAACTGACTCAACACTAGCCTAGACCCGACCAGTTGGTGTCCCTAGCCCACTAGGGCAAATTAGGTCTAATTAATTTTACGATTAAAGGCTTAGGTTCGAATGCACGGAAGGTGGTTTTGGGCTAAGGAGAGGGTCTCAATCCTCCCCTTATGTTGCAACTTCGGTGCCCTTGAGATAGATTCAATTTATGCACACTCAAATAAAACACAGCTTGTAGAAAATAAAAAGCAGAACAGCAGTAAAATTGATCTCAGAAAATTTAAAGAAATTAATAAATCATGAAAATCTTATGTAAATTACTTTCAATTATAATGGTTCCAGCAAAATAAGAATTACTTAATTTAGAATCTTTTGGAGGGAGAAACAATTCATATAACAGGATAGTTACTGGCAGAAAATAGAACGTGTGTCCCGTTTACAATCCCTGCCTAGAAGTTATAACCCAGCGGCACCCCTACACGCCCTAGGAACCCCCGTGGAATGGGAGGAGGAAGCTTGTGTCTCGCTTGTTCCTAGGACCGGATGGCCAGGGGAGTCTACTCCAGGCAGCAAAAGTAAAAAGGAACGAAAAAAAAATAATCAAACAAGCAAGAACCCTAGACAGAGCTCTGATACCATAATGATGCAGAACGAAAGCTCTAATACCAAAATGATGCAGAACGGATATGTGGAATGCAGAAGCAAATTAAAATTAATGTATTTATTTATTTATTTTTTATATTTTCAGAAGTCGGCTTTGACTCAAAGGAAAGATAAACTAATGTTGAAAGAAACTAAGAAATGACAGAAAGCACAATTAAAAGGAGTGGATTATCAGAGTAACTCAGAAGTAGGATCGCTGGAGATTGAGAAACCCCCAGACCTAGGGTTTACTCCTCTTTCAAGAAACAGACGAAGAGAGAAGAGAAGGTTTTATACCTGACTGTGATATCTCTCGTTGCTTCAATTGAAGGACACTCTCGAGCAGATTGTAGGATCCTTGGAGACAGGGTATCTTCGCAATGGATCCTCGGATTGTAGTCCTATGGCAAGGTTAGCCTTCTTCTCAAACTCAGGATCTGAAAGAAGAAGAACAAAAGAAGAACCAGAAACTCAAAGAAAGACACTAACCTGAGGACTTAATGAAGATTGTTGGATGTAGAAGTTTCGGAGATCTTGATACTGATCTGACTCTTCTTTTGAACTGGCTCTGTAGTTGAAACAGTTGATCTGAACCTGGATGCTGGTGGCCGGCCTCGATGTGGAAGAGAGGGGCCATGGGATGTAGATGGAAAATTAGGGTTTGGATGGTGATTGGAGGAAAGATGATGGGTGGCTAGGGTTTGCGAATTGAAGTGGCTAACTTAGGGTGTCGGTAAGGTTTGGAGATCTCACACCTCCTCAAGGTTCTTGTGGAACACGGAATCACTCCCTCACGGAGCTCAACACTTGAATACAAGTACGGAAGAGAGAAACACAAAGTTGCTTACAAAGAAATTGATCTCATTCATCCTTATTATGAAAACTTACAAGTGGGGTCTATTTTATAGACCTTTACAAGAAATCAAGTTTTTACATCTTCTTATGTGGGACTAATGGGATGGACTCTCAAATTAGGCGTGTAGAATCAAATCCTCCTCATAATGGCCGGCCAAAAGCTTCCTTAAATGTTGATTGGTGGCTCCAAATGGCAAGAAGATGGCGCCTCCTAGCCTTGCTCTTCAAGACAAGCATTTTCCTTCCATGCTTGGTTTTATTTGGAAGTATTTGGGCGCCTCCTAGTCTTGCTCCCCAAGTGTTGCTCCTTTCTTTTCATAGCTTGGCTCTTATGGAAATTGTTTTGGGCGCCCCCTTGGATTGAGGATCCTAGATTGATCTCTCCTTAAGTGGCGCATGAAAGAAGGGACCTGCTTTCTTGTGGTGTGGGGACCAAGGCACACTGGGCAAGGGATGTGGCGCCTCATGGGCTCTGGCGTGTGGCTGGGAGTGTGGCGCCCACTTGCTTGGGCCTTGACTTGGATGGAAAAAATTGGCACCAACCTGGAGAAGACCTAGACTTGGACTGAGTCAACATGACTCAACAAAAATTGAAATGACAAAAATTACAGACTCAAAATTGGGTTGATAAGGTCAATCCTTATTACAAACCCTAATTTTCTTGGGCAAGGTCAATCAGAGATCCAGATGGAACCCTGAAGTCTTCTTCTGATTCTGGTGCCCGCACCACATACCAACACTCTCACACCCAAACCAATGTCACCATGGACCTTGTTGCCTCCCGGATCATCATGGCCTACAGTTCTTGTGTGGCATCGGGTGATGGCCCTCTCATCGATGGTCCTCCGCAGTCTGCAGATCTCGCGCGGCACTGACCGGCAGACTCCCCTAGCTAGCATCTTCCACGGGCGCCCGGTCCAACATTGATGCGGGATAAAAATAAATCAAATTACTAATATTACTGATTAATTATCAGAGAAAAAATAGAAACACATTTTTTAATATTTTTATCAGATTTTTAAAGAAGACTTCAATGGAGATAGAAAAGAAAACTAGTTATTATCTACCCACAAGTAAACCTACAAATTAACTAGAAAGCAGGACTTGGTGATTGAAAAATCATTGTAAACTAGGATTTATTTTATCAACGAATCAGAAAATAATGAGAAAGAAAAAGTTTCGATTTTACCAACGAAGAATTGCTCCTCTGAATCGGATCTGACAGAACTCTCAAGATCTTCATGGCAGGGTTTCAAGAACTCGATCCCAAGTTTCGATCTTCCGTGCAAATCTAGTTTCGAGGCAAGAACACCTGATCTTGATTCCTGTTCACCTGTAACACTCAACAAAGAAAGTCATGAATTAAAAAAAATAGCAAAGAAAATGAAAGAATGAAAGGAAAGAAAGGTTTAGAAATGGTGGATTTGGATTTTCTGGTTGGCTTAATAAGTAAGGCCTCACACCTCGTAATGTTCCATAGAACAAAGGAAGGACCTCACACCCCGCGATGCACATAGCAAAGGAAGAAGAATTTTTGATAGAATAACACTCTTTATTGAATAATAATTGAATGATTACAAGGGGGTTGGAGGGGTATTTATAGACCCACAACCAGTGGTGTAAGGGATACAACTACTAGTCTTTTTCTCCCTTGGACTATAACTCCTAGAATCCTACTTTAGGTAGCCTGGACTCTTATTTGCCGAGAAGATCTGGACTCCTTTCAAAGTGGGCGAAATCTTGAGGCTTCTCATCCGAAGTGGGCGCCCAAGTGGTGGATTGATGAGATGGCCTGATGTAGGGTCAAGATACTCCATCACTTGGCCTTGCTTGTTGGACTCTAGAGTCTAGATGATGTGGTCTTCTGTAGGTGAGTGGACTCTTCAGTCTGGATATGAGAGGACTCAAGAGTTTTGGTGAAACTCTTGAGTTCTGGAGATTTAAGCAGCCGGTAACCTGTTTGAGTGAAATGCTATAGTAGAGAACCTTTGAACCTCTTTTATTTAGTGAATGGATACCTTGGAACTCTCTTTGAAGTGGAAAGCTTGGCCGACCTCTTCTTAAATTGGCATGAAATAATTTTAGTGGGGCGCCAATGTGGAGAACTCCTTCTGCTTTACACCTCTTAAAAAGAAGGGGCGCCAATTTGGAATTCTTTTAAGATATAGCATGTGGGATGTCCAAACATAAGTGACATGGCAAGTGTTTTGTCCCAATGCCAAGTAATTTTCAGACATGTCATGTATTCTTGTCCTGGTTGAAGTGTTAAGTAGTGTTGTCCCAAAGACATGTCCAAACATGACATGTGTTGATGTCCAAATCTTTGAAAAGGTGGCGCCAAGACGAGGTTGTGACTTGGGCTAGCACATGGGTTGTCTTGAGCTAGCACATGGTGTCACATGGGTCTTCAATTGGGTGCACATGGGATGTTGTCTTGGGTCCTTTCTTATAATACAAGACTCAATGACTCAACTAAATACATGGACTCAATAAATAACAAATCACATGACTCAACTAAATAACCAACCATACTTAATTAGGCTTGCGAATAAAAACCCAATTAAAGTTGGTAAAAATGGCTAATTCAAACCAGACCATTTAAATCTCAATTGGGTAAATAGGGTTTGACTCAATTGGGGTTTTGACTCAACTTGGTAAAAAGGGTTTTATCCCAAAATAAACAAAACCTTAATTACAGTTGGTAAAAAGGGTTTATCCTAACTAAACTAAAATAATAAAATTTAAAATAAATATTTACATGGTAAAAAGGGCTTGGGTTCAGGGTTTTACTCACAGGTGATCCATAGGGATATAAGTTCAACCTGTTGATTTCTTTTAGCCCTGGTGCCCGCACCAATTCTCCTCGGGTTGGAGGAACTCGACCCTGTCAAGTATGGGTTAATATCTCTATGATAGTGCTCTAGCATGTCTGGGTCAACTCTCAGCAAGTCCTCTTTGGTGATCCAAGAATCATCAGTTTTAGATCGTCCTTACCATCGAACTAGATATCGTTGGTAATCTTTGCTCTGGGTAGCAATGATCTTGTCATCCAAGATTCGCTCAATCTTGTCTCTCCGGTCTGGTGGTATGGAAGGTGGACACACTTAGGTTGGTTCACTCTCAAGGACTGAATTAGGTCCAAATGGCTTACTAGGAATCAACGTTGGCTCCTTATACTCGATAAGGTCTGAAATGTTGAAAGTAGAGCTAATGCCTAGTTCAGGTGGTATCTCGAGCACATAGGCATTAGACCCAATTTTCTTAATCACTTTGTATGGTCCACTACTACGGGCATGTAACTTCTTCATGGTTCCAGGTGGGAGCTGTTCAGGTTGTAGTTTAATCATAACAAAGTCTCCTTCATTGTATTCCTTAAGTCTTCTTTTAGTATCAGCCATATGTTTATAAGATTCGTTGCTTTCATTAATTTTTTTACTTATTTCTTTATGCAGCTCTCTAACATATTTAGCATATGACTCAGCAGACTCTGAAATGCGTTCATGCATGGGCAAAGGAATGAGATCTAGAGGTTTTTTAGGTTTGTATCCATGAACAATTTCAAAAGGAATTTTTCCTGTAGACCTATTCACTGAGCTATTATATGCGAATTCAGCTCTAGACAGTAATAGGTCCCAATTGGCAGTATGTTCTCCAACTAAACTTCTTAACAAGTTTCCTAAACTACGATTCACAACCTCAGTCTGGCCATCAGTTTGAGGGTGATAAGCTGCAGAAAATTTGAGTTTTGTCCCTAATAAATGCCAGAGTGTCTTCCAAAAATAACTGGTGAACCGTATGTCCCTGTTAGATACGATTGTTCTAGGTAAACCATGTAGTCTAACTACTTCATTCAGGAATAGCTTGGCTACCTTAGATGCATCATAGGTTTGGGAACAAGGTAAGAAATGTGCAATCTTCGAAAACCTATCAACCACTACAAAGATTGAATCATTTCTCCTTATGGTTTTAGGTAGTCCAAGAACAAAGTCCATGCTAAGATCTTGCCATGGACAATCCGGTACAGGAAGTGGGGTATACAGGCCAGTGTTTTGCTTTTGCTATTTTGCAATAGCGCAAGTTCTACATCTAGCTACAATTTGAGCAACATTCATCTTAAGATTCAACCAATAAAATTGGTCTTCTAGTGATAAGATTGTCTTATTTCTATTGAAATTTCCAGCTAAGCCTCCAGCATGTGTTTCCTAAATCAAGAAGTCTCTAAGTGAAGTGTTTGGAATACATAGCTTACTCTCCCTAAAGAGCTAACTATCTCGAATTATGTACTCACTATATGAACTTGTCAGTCCTTTCTTAACTACCTTATAGATTTCAACAAAATCATCACAGTTCTCATATTCATCCCTCAACTTCTTAAATCTGACTACTCTAGTACTAACATAATTCAAGAGCATAAATCTCCTACTTAATGCATCAACAACTTTATTATCAGTACCCGATTGATGCCTTAAAACAAAAGTATAGGCCTGAATGTATTCAACCCATTTTCCATGCCTAGAATTCAATTTCTTTTGCGAGTTAAGGAACTTAAGAGCTTCATGATTAGAATAAAGTATAAATTCTTGCGGTAGCAAATAGTGTCGCCAATACCTAAGTGCTTGAACCATCGCATAGAATTCCTTATCATAGGTAGAATATCTCAATTTGGCATCGTTCAACTTCTCGCTAAAGAATGCAACCGGATGATTTTCTTGACTCAAGACTCCTCCAATTCCTACCCCGGAGGCGTCACAAGCAACCTGGAAGACTTTCAAAAAATTGGGTAGCCTCAAAATTGGGGCTTGGGTCATTTTATTCTTAATCTCTTCAAAAACCCTATTGGCTTCCTTTGACCAGTCAAATGCTCCTTTCTTCATACAATTTGTAATGGGCGCAATAATCGTACTAAACCCTCGAATAAATCTCCTATAGAAAGAAGCTAATCCATGAAAACATCGAACATCATGAATATTGTTAGGGATAGGCCACTGAACTATGGATTTGATCTTCTCGAGGTCTGCCAATACTCCTTCAGCAGTTACTACAAAACCTAAGAAAATAATCTTTGGAGTCATAAAACTATATTTCTTCAAATTTGCATAAAGATTATTTCCTCTAAGTACTTGACAAACTTGCTGAAGATGATCTAAGTGATCATTCTTATTCTAGCTATATATGAGGATGTCATCAAAATATACTACCATAAATTTTTCAATAAATGATTTTAATACTTGAGTCATAATCCTCATAAAAGTACTAGGTGCGTTCGATAATCCAAAAGGCATCATTAACCATTCGTACAAGCCATCCTTGGTCTTAAATGTAGTTTTCCATTCATCCCCGGGCCTAATTCTAACATGATGATAGCCACTCTTAAGGTCTATCTTTAAAAATATGGTAGCACCGACCATCATGTCTAACATGTCATCAAGTCGGGGTATGGAAAACCTATACTTCACTGTAATATTATTGATGGCCTACTATCTACACACATTCTCCAAGTGCCATCCTTCTTGGGAGTCAAGAGAGCTGGAATGGCACATGGGCTCAAAATTTTCCTTATAAATCCTTTCCTAAGAAGATCCTCAACTTGTCTCTATAATTCCTTATGTTCGGTAGGATTCATCCTATAATGGGATAAATTCGGTAAGGTAGCTCCTGGGACTAAGTCTATAGCATGTTGGATGTCCCTTAATGGAGGTAAACAATCAGGGAGGTCTTCTGGGAACACATCCTTAAATTCCTTAAGAAACTCTAAGATCTCCTCAGGGTGTTCTTTTTGTGGTTCATCATGAACTTCTTTAACAATCAGCATGCAGGTTGTTGAACCTTCAATGATTTCATGTTCTAACTCCTTAGCAGTAATTAGGTTCAATATGGGTTCTTTCTCTTTCAAATGACTAGACCCTCTTTTAGTATTATCTTTGGGTTGGGTCAAGTTAATCACAATTCTCTTCTCATGGTGTTTAAATGAACACGAGTTAGATCAACCAAAGAGGGTTGCATCATGGTCATATAACCATGGTCTGCCTAAAATGATGCTACTAAGCCCCATTGGAATCACGTCACACCATACCTTCTCTTGGTAGGATTTAATTTGGACTGGGACCTGGCATTGTAACCTAATAGGAATTGATGTAGCGTCAATCCAGGATACCTTATATGGGCTAGGATGTGAAACTGTGGGTAAGCCTAAGCTCTTAACAATATTAGTAGATATTGCATTCACACAACTCCCACTGTCTATAATGATTTTACATACTTTATCTCCTAGCTTAATGAAGGTCTGTAAGATATTTATCCTACGCCAGTCCTCATCTTCTTGGTTTGAGCCAGAATACACCTAACTACACCTAGTAGGTCAGATGACTCTATGGGCTCTTCATCACCTTTTTACTCTTCTACCAAGTCTTCCTCAGCTTCGTAAATTTCCTCTTCAAATTCTTCTATATTCTCTAGGTCCTCTTCCTCACATTCACCTATATGTAATGCTCGTACTGGATAGTCAGTAGCAAAATATCCCATTTTATGGCACCTAAAACACATGGTATTTTGATTCCTATCCTTAGGGACCATGGGTGCCTTTCCTTTATCTTCCCTATGAATTGGTTGAGAAGTAGGATTGGGTCGGCTAGGTGGAAATTGATTAGGGCTAGGCCTTGTTCCAGGGATATTAAACCTATTTGACTCAGGTCTATAGGTAACAGGTCTTCTCTGGAATTGTTCACAATCCTTAGCAATTTGGTAAGCCTGTTCCAGATCATTAACTTCCCTTAAGAATAACTCTCTCTGGATATCTTCATGCAAGCCATCTCTAAATCTCGATAAGGTGATAGCTTCGGACTCGACTACACTACACCTCATTACGAACTCTTCAAAATTGGCAATATAATCAGCTACTGATCTATTTCCTTGAGTTAATTTTTGCCACTGATCTAATAATTTTTGTTCATATGAGAATGTAAGTATTTTTCCCTAAGCTTTACCTTCATGACTCGCCATGTGCCTATAGGTATGTCACCTCTCTATCGGTTCAGTCGTTCTACATTTTTCTAGTACAATCTAGCCTGTCGGATTAGCCTAAGCTTGGCAAATTTGGATTTTCTCTCTTTCGACATTTCGTACCATTCAAAGTACTGGTCCATATCACTTTTCCAATCAGTATAGACCTTAGGATCTAAACTACCCTCACATGTGGGTGCATCTAATCGAATACTCCTAAGGATTCTTTCTTCCTGGTCATTCGCATCAGGGGTGTGGCGCCTAGGGATTGGGTCAGGAGTAATTTCCTTATGTTGGGTTCTTGGACCTGGGTAAGCAGGTTCTCTATATTGACCTCTTAAATCTGGGGAAGTGTGTTGGGCTCGTAGAATTGGGGGAGTGGGTCTAGGCATCTCAGAGCTTTGACCTAGGGGAGTGGGTCCAGGGGTTTCAAGATCTGATCTAGTCGCATGGGAATCTTCAAGGTTACCTATTTTATCTTCTACCTGATCAAATCTGGTTGTGAGCTGTCTAAGCTGATCAGTTATAGTCCTCATAAAATTTTCCATATTAGGGTCCATGGGTGGATTGGGTTGATTTTGGGTAGACTGATATGGTGTGCCTGACCTAGTTGCTTGCAATGCAATCATGCAGAACTCGACTCGGACCAGGATTTCCTAGACCTAGAGCTTAAGTAGAATGCCATGCAATGCGATCTTGGGTGGATTGTTGGAGAGGGCTTCCTTGGAGATGGCGTCCTTGGGGCTTGCTAAAATTGAAGTTTAGGAAAGAAAGAAAGGGAAAGCTTTGCTAAGATAGACTAAGAACTAAGTGGTAGATAGATTGAGCATCTCACTCACTCCCTCACGGAGGACATTTGCATCACACAAATGGAAGAAATTTGGAACCCAAAAATTTTCATTTCATTAGCTGCATTACAAAGAGCTATGGAGAGGTATTAATAGACTTCCCAAAGCCATTTTGAAATTTCAAATTTCATGGAGGATTACATGGAGAAAATGGTGGAGAATTACAACCAAGCTTGATTCAAGGAGAGGATTAAGGGTTGGTCACTCCAATTTGAATTTGAAAGTAGGCGTCTAAGTGGAGGGGGGGTGTGAGGTGTCCTCCATGTTGGCATGGCTGCCACCTAGGCTTGGTGATGTGGCAGTCCAACATGATCTTGTAGTTGACTTGCTAGTTTATCCCAAGTGCTGAGTTATTCCAAATAGCTGAGTTATTCCAGGCAGCTGAATAGTGCTGAAGTGTTGAGTTATTCCAAGTAGCTGAATAAGTGCTGAATAGCTGAAATGTTGAAGTAGAAATTGAAGTAGCAGAATTCTCTGGTTGAGTCAGCTTCAGTGCTCGAGTTGGCTCTTTAGGTTGTAGTTGAACTAACTTGTTGGGGCTTCAAATTTATCATTCAATCCATAAAGAATTTGATTGAAGGCCATTGTTGGTGTCCGCACTAGGAATGGGTCGACTCAACTTACACCCAACTCAACAACTAATCCTTCCACTGGCTAGATAAGAGACGGGGTGGTGGGAGGCTCTCCCTGCCTATGATAGGATCCTAATTAAATAACCACCAGTCCACTTAGGGTGTTTTCCTTTGGACCACTTGCCTTAGATACCAGTTTCTAGTAATAGTTGAGGAATTGAATGCACTAGTTTACCCACACGACTCGGACCCGACCTGTTGGTGTCCCTAAATCTATTAGGTTGCTAATTGATTTTAATTAAGATTTGGGTACGTATGCAAGGTAGTTGTTTTGGGCCAGAACAGGTGATGAAATCTTGTCCTGATCTGTGATAGAAAATTGCCCTTAAGATTACTTTAAATAAGATGATGCACAATCAATGAACCTGATGCAATCTAATAACAAAATAGAAAATAAATTTTTTTGTCTCTTTTTATGAGGCGGCAATTTAAATTTGAGTTGGTTAAGTTATCAAACAAAATTGGCTTAGGTTTGGTAGGGTTTGGTAGTTGATTAGGTTTAGTTAAGTCAAGTATGCAGGAACAACAGAATTTTTTTTTTTTTTGTTCTATCTTTGATGCAGAATTTAGCATGGATTTCAGAGCAAAAAATTCTAAAAAAAATATGCAGATAGAGAATGACATGTGATTATGATCCCTATCAAATTCCATGCAAATAAAAAATGATCTGACTATGCAAAACCTAGGGTTTCTAACTGGGTGTAGAAAAGATAGATTTCTTGTTAGGGTTTTTGTTTTGCTATTTTTTTTATTTTTTTATATTATGTAAAAATTAACTAAAATGCTGGAAAAACATAGGACTCGACAGAGATGATGTGATGCAAATTTTATAGAATAAAATAATGAAGTTGATGGAAAACCAGACCTAAATTCATACTACTAGTGCAGGTTCAGCATGCAGAAATTTTGTTAAGGCTGTTTTCTCATGCAGGTTTCACCCTGTTATTAGATCAGAAAAATTCCACGAAGATCACAGAAAATAGAGGATTAAACAGATATTAATTACTGTGAAAATAAGAAAAAAATAAAAACGTTTTGATGGGTAAACATTTTTAAGTTTTGATGCATATGCAGATTTCAGCATGCATATAACCTAAACTATGATACAAGAACATGCCCTAATCCTGCTCTGATACCAAAATTGATGAGGGACGGGATTCTAATATGATGCATGATGAGAATGTATGGGAGGAACAGAAAAAATGCAGCAAATTAATTTCAGATTTTTTTATAATTAAATTTCCAAAACAGGTCAAGACTAGGTCAGGGTTTTCTAGTAACGGTTAGAATACTACCTACATACTGGAACTATCAAAGAGATAAAGCAAATAAAGGATCCTAGGACTAAGAAAGCTAATTAGGTGCATGTTCAATCTTCAAAAATCAAATAAAGAGAGTTGGGAAAGGGTCTAAATACCTAGCAATGATGTTCTTGAAGTCGCAGAAGAGTTCGGTCCGCTCGGATCGGCACCTAGATGATCCAGTCACTTTCTCGCGGATCTGTTGACTTTTTATCAGATTGATTCGAAGGCAAAAAAAACATCATCCAAGGGGCATGGCACCGGAGGGATTTTGCAAACGTCATAGGTTAGTTCAATAGAGCAGCAGAGAAATAACAATTCAGTGAAAACTATAAAGAAGATGAAAAAGGAAGAAAGCAGATGCTGGCGGCCTGTTTGGATGAAGGCACCTGGATTTCTTGACTATCAACCTAGAAGCAATTAAGGACACCTTGGAGGGTTGGGGATTGGCGGCTTGGAGGCCAGGGATTGCTTGGAAGGGAGATGGTAGTGGCGGTCAAGGTTGGATGGAACTAGGGTTGGTGTTTTAGATGGGAGATGGAAGATAGGAGGTGGGCTAGGGCTTCATGTTTGGGCATCTTAGGATCTAGTGAAAGAATGCTGGGGTGGATGGATTTGATGGAGGAGAGAGGGTAGCTAGGGCGGCTAGGGTTAGCACTCTCAAAAGTAACCACGGGTCTCACACCCACTCCAAACTGGAGGAACAAGAATTTCACTGAATTTTCAAAAGTTTATTTCATAAGCAAAAATTATCTTACAAGAGGGGAAGGGGTTGGGTATTTATAGCTTCACCCAGGTCCTCTCTTTATTAGGATTAAATTACAAAGTTTGATTAGGAAGAGGATTACAAAATTTGAATAGGAAGAGGATTACAGAATTTGAATGAAATTACAATTCCTTGTTGACTTTGGAAAAGAATATTCCTCTTTGACTTGGTCTTCTCTTGGGGTGCCTGGGCTTGTGGGCTTACTCTTGGGTGCCACTCCTTGCTAGATTGGGTAGGGCGCCAATCATGGATGGGCATGGGGTGCCAACTCCTATGGGCTTCTGGGCTGGGGCGCCTGGGAGAAGGAATATTCCATGGGGCTCCTGGTATCTTCAAGTATGTAGGTGCCATGGGCTTGGGCGGCATGAAAGGCCCAGGGCAGCTTAAGCAGGGTGCAGATGCAAGGTCTTCAGCTCCTGGGTGAGGCCTGATAAACTCCTGATCTGGGAATTCTCCTCTCTTGTATTTGAAAATTACAGGACTCAAGTAAACTCACTAAACTTGGACAAGTGGACTTACTCAACTTACAAATGGACTCAAATAACATGACTCAAGGGACTTAGTGAATCCAATTGACTCACTTTATTACATGACTCAAAATTAGACTTCATTACAGGACTCAACAAAATTGACCAGCACATGACTCAGAGATTGGAACCTTAAAATCCTGGTCTGCTCCTGATGTTCCTACATCATATTTCTTAACCGAGACTTAGGAATATCTTGACCTAGATTGGGAGTCTGATATCTCTACCAGGGTGCTTGGGGAAATCTCATCTATGGCTTTGGAGCCTTGGAGGCTTACTACTTAATTAGGACTTTGGGATATCATGACTCAGCTTGAAAGTCCAATAGATTTACCAGGTTGCTTGGAGCAACCTTATCCAAGGCTTTGAAACTTAGAAGGCTTATCACTTAATGAAAACTTAGGGGTATCATGACCTAGCCTGGAAGTCTGATAGCTCCACCAGGGTGCTTGGGGTAATCTCACTCGAGGCTTTGGAACTTAGGTGTCTTATTGCTTGATTGGGACTTAGGGATATCATGACCTAGCCCGGGAGTCTGATAGCTTTGTCAGGGTGCTTGGGACAACCTCATCCAAGATTTTGAAACTTGGAAGGCTTATTACTTAACCAGGACTTAGAGATATCTTGATCTAGCTCAGGAGTCTAATAGCTCCGTCGGGTGCTTGGGGCAATCTCATCCATGGCTTTAGAACTTAGGGGTCTTATTGCTTAACCAGTACTTAGGGATATGATGACCAAGTCTAAGAGTCTGATAGCTCTACCAGGTGCTTGGGGCAACCTTGCCCAATGCTTTGAAAGCTGGGAGGTTTATTACTTAACCATGACTTAGGGAAATCATGATCCAGCTTGGGAGTCTGATAGCTCCACCATGGTGCTTTGGGCAACCTCATCTAAAGCTCTGAAAGTTGGAAGGCTTACTACTTAACCAGGATCTAGGGGTATCATGATCTAGCTCAGGATTTTGATAACTCCATCAGGGGGCTTGGGATAACCTTGTCCAAGGTTTTGGAACTTGGAAGGCTTATTGCTCAACTAGGACTTAGGGATATCATAACCTAGCCTAGGAGTTTATAGCTCCACTAGAATGCTTAGGGCATTCTTATCCAAGACTTTGAAACCTGAGATTCTTACTTGGGATGACTTGCCTAAGATGCCTGGGAGACTAACTACTTAACCAAGAATCATAAAAATTAGGGCCTATCCTGGGCATTTAACTGCTCATCCGGGGCTTCAAGAATAAGGGGTGTAGGAACCCCACTTGGAATAATCTCATTCCAGGACTTATCGAATAAGTGGTGTGACAACCCTGCCTGGGTTAGATTCACCCCATGTCTTTAAAAGATGTCCCTAACCTCAACCGCTTTCTCTTTTTGGATGGAAGTGGAAAGAATTTTTATTAAATAAGTTAAGTACAGTAACTAGGGGTAAATCTTATTAGTAGTATGGTTAGAGATTGTTAAAGTTCCAAGTTCTAGCAATGGATGTGCTATTTGGATGCTCTAATCGATACATACCAAGTCAGACTACTTCGGTAACATAATAGGGTCCTTTTCAATTAGGAAAGAGCTTCCTTCATGGGTTGGTTGACCACCACCTTGTAGAGGATGAGTTCTCTTGATTGAAACTATTTTGCCTTCACTTGGGTGTTGAAGTAGCAGGCAGTGCATTGTTGGTATGCAGCCATTTAGACTCAGACTCTATCTCAAATCTCTTCTAGGAGGTCAAGATTTTCCTTGAGAGCTTCTGAATTATGCTGCTCATCATAAGCCTTGACTCGGGGTGACGGTATGCCCAGCTCCAAAGGGATGGTAGCCTCAATCTTAAAGGTGAGGTTGAATAGCATCTCGCTTGTTAGGAGTCGGTGGGTGGTGTGATAAGCCCATAGGATGCTATGTAGTTCTTTTGCTCAAAGCCCTCCGATTTTATCTAGTCAAGTCTTCAACTCTTGGAGGATCATTCAGTTGGTAACTTCAACTTCTCCATTTGTCTATGGGTGTATGACTGAAGTAAATCGATAATTGATTCGTAGGTCCTCACAGAACTCATCAAGGGATGCATTGTTGAACTATCCACTATTATCATTGATGATGACATGAGGGAGCCTAAAATGGTAAATTATCGACTTCCATATAAATTTCCATGCTTCTTACTTCGTGATCAAGGCCAGGGGTTCTGTCTCAACCTACTTGGTAAAGTAGTGGATGGCAACAACTAATAACTTGTTCTGACTGGAGATAGGTGGGAAAGGGCCAAGGATATCCATCCCCCACTGATCAAAGGGCCATGGAAAATTCAGGGAGTCAAGAGGTACAGTGGGTTGATGCTAGATGTTGGCATGCCTTTGGCAATGATAGCAACACCTCACGTACTTGATGGAATCCTTGAGGATGCTCGACCAGTAGTACCCTTGCCTTAGGATTTTGTAGGCTAAGGTGTAGCCTTTGACATAGCTACTGCAGATCCCTTTGTGGACCTCCTAAAGGGTGAACTCCACTTCTAAGGGGAGAAAGTAGCAGAGTAGTGATAAAGAGTAGGCTTGTTTGTACAACTTTCCATCGATTACCATGAACAAGATGGATCGACATATGAGCTTCCTTGCCTCAGACATGTCTTCTGGTAGCATTCCTTTATGTGGATAGCAGATCAAGGGATCCATCGAACAAAGCTCTCAGCTTGCTTGCAGGACCGGGGTCAGCTCTTCCTCAATAATTCACTTCTTAAGGTTCTCTAGATATGTGGTCTTCAGAATATCCACATAGTTGAAGGTGGCTAGCCTCGATAGCAGGTCCACCTGGATGTTCTCTATCTAGGGGATCTACATAATTTTAAAGGAAAGGAAGGTCCTTTTTATGGTGGGGGCTCTGGTATCAAAATCTTCGTGAACCTACCCCACTATTGGCTGAGAGTCACTAAAGATTTTAAAATGCTACATCCTAAGCTCATGAGTGAGTTTTCAACCTTACAAGGAGGGCTTCATACTTCACCTCATTATTAAAGGCCTAAAGTTGAAGTGGAGTGCCTACTCAGCGATAACTCCTTAAGGACAGCAAGAATCATTCTGGCCCTAGTGAAAGAAAATGGTGCAGGTGGTTTGACATGATCCTACACTAGGCATGCAAACAGCAACGGGAGTAGAATGGATTTTAAAAATATTTTTAAAAAATCCGTGCAGCGGAAATCTGCTCCGCCCAGAAACTAATCTAATTCTAGTTGCAAATAGGCATGTATGATGATATAAAATATTTGCAAAATATTTGAATTAAAAATTCTATTCATGCATGATTAAAAAATAATTTTTTCATACCTTATTCTGGCTGGAATAACTCTGGGATAAAGCTGGAATAGGCTGGAATAGCTGGAATAAAACTATTCCAGCCTTCTTCTTCCTTGGGCTGAAAACAAGCTCTGTTTATGGGTTGCAAAATGTCGTCGGAACAATGGCTTCCGGACCTCCGTTTGCTTCCAAATTTCAGCAGTGACAAGGTGGAGAAGTCTACTTCGATTTGCCACAAATATCTGCAACCAGAACAAGCTAAAAAGGTATAGAAAATCGCCAAAGTCTGCTGCCAGAAAGTCTATAGCAGAACAGGACAGCTGGTTGTTCGTCGCATTTAGAGCTGTAGCAGTGATCCCGGCTTGCGAGGCTTGCTCCTAGGAGTAGAAGGGTACTCCCTCTAGAGGGGAGATACGCCCGGGGTTCTCCGATCCCTCTCCATGCACGGTGCTAGTCGCTGGAAGATGATACAGTCATAGTGGATGGCAGCAACCAGGCCTTGCTGCAGTCCTGAGTTTGAGCACTCTAATGGACAAGGAAATGGGCCTTGTAACTCTTCCTCACACACTCCAAATCCCAGCACCCAATGGAAGATAGGACCAAGCTCTCAAACAGGGGGAAAGACAATGCCCAGCAAAAGAACTTCCACCCCAAAAATCTGTTGCTCGGTGAAAACTTAACCACATGAAACAGGGGACGGCTTTGGTTTATATAGGTAGCAGAGAGAGGAATATTGAGAGGCTGGGAAACCAAGAAGGCACCGGCTGCCATTTATCCAAATTAATCAGCCATTAAACAAGGTTAATAAGCAGCGGCAGAGGGAGAAGAAGAGGCGTAATTTGGCCTCCAGCGTTTCGGTCAAAAAAAGGCCTACGGACGAAAGGAATTCCAATCAGTGAGAAACAACGTGGAAACCAGTTCAACCAAAAAACGATCCAATCCCATTTCAACCCAGCGATGATTCAATCTAATTGAACCGGTTCAAATCCAATTGAATTGGTTTAAGGGATTACAATTGGTTCACAACCAATTGGATGCCGAAACGAACTCCGAATCAGTTTAAAACTGATTCAGAAAAAACCTGGTGTAGTCATGGTCAGCCTGGAACAATTTTCGGTTGACACAGACAAGGTTAAGATGGGGAAAAGAGTGCTAAAAAATACTGTGACCACAAAATCGAGACGATTCCCAATCGTAATCGGTATCCGGATCAGAGAGTAATCCTCTGTGGCGTGTGACCTCATAGGTTCGAACCTAAACGGTAGCACTAGAACAATTCTAGTACCAGCACAGGAAACCATCTAGCAATGGGTCCCGGCATCCGGACAGGTCGAAGATGCGGGAGCAAACTATCGAACCTCTGGCATATGGTTACTGTATAATTCATCCCTTTGACCTCTAATGCTCAGGATGACTAAGATTGGGCTGCCAACTCAGACTGAGTCAGTCGACTATGTGTCTCAACCTTGCAAGCCCAGTGACTCTTCACTAGGACTACCTCGGCCGAAGATTTGCTAAATTGAGATACTGCGAGACATTCAATCCAAACTGTTTGGACAGGTCAATTCCATCTTGGTCCATCACTGCTCCACAAGTACTTGCATGTACCCAGAAACTTTCCGTCATCGGATTAAAAATCCGGGTAGTCCGTCACCAAAGCGTAGGGAGTTACTTGCAAGCTACCGTGATGACCTCAGGTCAGAGGGACACATATACCCATATCCAATCATGAGTATCCCTTTGGCAGAAAGGGGCTGCACGGAGTCATGTTCAATAAGATATCACATATCTCACTTGCAGATCACATCAGTGTCACCACACTCATTTGGTCAAGAGGACAACCAAACGATGTGAACTACTACAACCTATACTTGATATATTGCCGTCCAGTACAATATATCCTTTGGTTGTGAACAGGGTTTAAGGACCACTCGATACATCCTCTCTGTATCGAAGTCAGTGTAGTCCTAAGTATTTCATCACATGAAAAGAGTTCATTTCAGGGAAATACAATATGTGATGAGCTGCCAAAAATAATATTTTATTAATTCAAAGAAAGAGTACAATACTTAGCTCAACCGCCTACAACCCAGGCGTTTGGCTTTGGGACACAATTCCCAACAACTCCCACTTGTACTAAAGCCAATCAGAAGAGTATCTAATACCCATTTCCCATTTACAATAGTCGAACTCTTTTATTCCGAGGGCTTTAGTGAAGGGGTCGGTCATATTTTCTTTTCCATCGATCTTCAGAAGATTGATGTCGCCTCGTTCTACGATCTGTCGTACGAGGTGGTAGCACCGCAGTATGTGCTTGGTGCGGTGATGAGCTTTAGGCTCCTTAGCTTGAGCAATGGCTCCAGTGCTGTCATAATACACCGGAACAGGACCATCTAGGGAAGGTGCCACCCCTAGCTCTCCAAGGAACTTCCGCAACCACACAGCTTCCTTTACTGCATCTGATGCTACAATGTATTCTGCTTCGCATACCGAGTCTGCAACAGTTGCCTGCTTGGAACTTTTTCAGCAGATTGCTCCTCCATTCAGGGTAAATACAAACCCTGACACACTCTTGCTATCATCTCTATCCGACTGAAAACTGGAATCAGAGTACCCCACAAGTTTCAAGTCAGGTTCTCCATAAATCAGCCATTGATCTTCAGTATTTCTCAAATACTTAAGGATGGACTTAACCACCTTCCAATGCGCCTCACCAGGGTCATACTGGTATCTGCTCACTACTCCTAGTGAGTATGCCACGTCTGGTCTAGTACAAGTCATAGCATACATGATAGAGCCTACCGCAGAAGCATAAGGTACTCTACTCATGTGCTCTCTTTCCTCAGGAGTTGTCGCACAATCCTTCTTGGAAAGATTAATTCCAGAACCTATCGGGAGATAGCCTTTCTTGGAATTTTCCATGCTGAACCGTTTCAGCATGGTATCAATGTACGTAGACTGGGACAGTCCCAAAAGCTTCTTAGATCTATCTCTATAGATCTTCATACCTAGTATGTAAGAAGCTTCACCCAAGTCCTTCATGGAGAACTGAGATGATAACTAGACCTTTATTCCTTGTAATGCTGCAACATCATTCCCGATTAAGAGAATGTCGTCAACATACAGTACTAGGAATACAATCACAGAACCATTAACCCATTTATAGATGCACGGTTCTTCTCCGTTCCTAACGAAGCCATACGATTTGATACACCTATCAAACCGTAAGTTCCAACTTCGAGAGGCTTGCTTAAGTCCATAAATGGACCTCTGCAACTTGCATACTTTTGATTCATCTATGGATGTGAACCGTTCAGGCTGTATCATATACACCTCCTCTTCCAGCTCCCCATTTAGGAAAGCGGTTCGGACATCCATCTGCCAGATCTCGTAATCAAAATATGCTGCCAGATTCGAATGGACTTGAGCATTGCCACAGGGGAGAAAGTCTCGTCATAATTGATACCATATCGCTGACGATAATCCTTGGCAACCAGACGGGCTTTATAGGTCTCTACCTTTCCATCTGCGCCCCTTTTCCTCTTGAAGATCCATTTACACCTGATGGATTTTATTCCTTCAAGCGGATCAACCAATGTCCAAACATTGTTGATTTCCATGGACTCCATTTCGGATCGCAAGGCTCCAAGCCATGCCTCAGAGTCTGATCTCTGAAGTGCATCCATATAGGTGATCGTATCCTCATTGTTCTCATCAAGCTCAATGGGATCGCCGTCCCGGACCAAGAAACCATAGTATCTGTCCGGCTGACGCGGTATTCTACCAGATCTCCTAATGGGTTCTAGGTGTGATTCAATCACAGTCGGTTCTACGATGTCCTTATAGTGTGCAGGTTCTTCTATTGGCTGAACTTCATCAAGTTCAATTTTAGAGGCTATAGTTCCTTCTCTAAGGAACTCCTTTTCCAAAAAGATAACTCTAAGAGCAATGAACACCTTTTGTTCATTCTCCAAGTAGAAGAAATACCCTTTGGTTTCCTTAGGATAACCAATGAATAAACACCGATCATACCTTGGACCAAGTTTGTCTGAGTCTAAACGCTTTACGTAAGCCGGACAACCCCATACCCGAAGGTGTGAGATTGAGGGTTTTCGTCGATTCCATATCTCATACGGAGTGGAGACAACAGACTTATTTGGAACATTATTTAACAAGTAACAGGCTGTCTGAAGCGCATATCCCCAAAAGGATAGTGGCAGAGTTGCAAAGCCCATCATGGATCGAACCATGTCCAACAAGGTTCGATTCCTCCTTTCGGATACACCATTCAACTGTGGTGTTCCTGGAGGAGTCCACTGAGAGAGAATTCCATTCTCCTCAAGATATGTCAAAAATTCACCAGATAAGTATTCACCACCTCGATCAGATCGAAGGGTTTTAATACTTTTTCTAGTTTGCTTTTCTACTTTATTACGGTATCGTTTGAACATTTCAAACGACTCAGACTTATGTCTCATTAAGAAGACATAACCAAACCTTTAAAAGTCGTATGTAAAAGTAATGAAATATTTGTATCCTCCTTTAGCACTAATTGTCATCGATCCACATATATCAGTATGTATGAGACTTAGAAGTTCTGTAGCTCGTTCACCTTTTCCAGTAAAAGGTGACTTGGTCATTTTACCAAGTAAACAGGATTCACAAGTGGGCAGTGATTCAGAATCACTGACCTCAAGGAGTCCATCTCCTCGCATCTTGTTTATCCTATTTTGGTTAATATGACCTAGACTACAGTGCCAAAGATATAAATCGTTGACATTATCAAACCTTGGGCGTTTGCTAGAAGTGTACATTACACTAACAGGCCTTGATAGTACATATATGCCATTATTTAATCTAGCTTTCATTATAACAGAGTTATTCAAAATAACAATGCAAAAATCTCCTTTTATTGATAGTTCAAAATCACAATTGGCCAAAAGGCCTACAGAGATTATGCTCATAATGAAACTAGGACAATAGTGACAGTCGACTAGTTCGACAGTACAAGACTCAAAGACAAGATGCAGAACTCCGACCGCCAGTACTGGAACATGATTTTCATTCCCGATGCTCAGAAACTATTCTCCATCTTCAAATCTTCTACTAACTTGAAGTCCCTGTATCGACTTACAAACATGAATTGAACTACCAGTATCCAATACCCAGTTAGCAGTATCAACAATAGAGTAATTACAAGGTTTTATCATATAAATACCTTGTTCAGCAGACTTCTGCTTCCTCGGCCTGTTCGGATCAAGGGACGTAATATAAAGAGGACAGTTCCTCTTCCAGTGTCCCTTCTTCTTGCAGCAGAAACATTCTGCAGAAGATTGATCAGCCTTATACTTCCTGGTCTGACTAGGGCTAGGAGCATTCTACACCTTCTTTCTATTTTTATTTATTTTCTTCTTCCCTTTCTTAAAGGGACGACGACCTCTACTACCTCCCACTAAATTCACCACCCCCTTATTCAGTTGGTGGTCTTTCTCAAAAGTCTGCAGCAACCCCAAAAGACCATGGTAGTTGACTGCAGGCTTATTCATTCTATAATGATTGAGAAAATCAAGATAGGAGGAGGGAAGAGCATTCAGGATCGCATCCTTGCCGAGCTGCTCGTGCAAGGAGCATCCGAGTTTGCCCAACTTTTCAATCAGCTCGATCATGTACAATACATGATCAGTGACTGAACCGCCATTCGGCATCTTGGAATTGTAGATGGCACAAGACACTTTGTACCATTCTACGTCATCCAGGGTGCCGAAGGATTCCTTCAACTTTTGAAGGATTTCATCAGGTTGGGCCTCCTCGAATTTGCGACTGAACTCGTCGTTCATCGCCGCTAACATAATGCATCGGACAGTAGTCCGATCAGAGACCCATTTTAGATAAGCGTCTCTGTCCGCACTCCATGCATTAGCGGGAGGGATTTCAGGTGCCGGATCCGTTATCATATAGAGGATCCGTTCATGCTCCAGAACGATTCTCAATATTCGATACCAACTATCAAAGTTGTGACCCTTTAACTTCTCGTTGTCGAGAAGTGACCGTAGCGATAAATTGGAAGACATCTGAAAAGAAAATAAGACCAAATTAGTGTGTGAATTATTAATTTAACCAAAAGACTTGGACTTTAGTCTAAAGGTTTCTCCCACTAATTTTTCAGATTGGTAGCCTCTAACTCCAATCCGTAAAAACACTTTTTCAAGTGGGTACTGAAATCCAATAGGCCTCGCATGAGCCCGACTATGGCCATCTCACCCATACGAGCCTAAAGGTAGGTTCGTAAACCAATTGTTTCCCTAAACAATTTTTAATATTTCATTTTGCCCCAGAGAACACCCCAATCGGCCTAGGGGCCTCCTATTGCGGGTCTCTGGTTAGGTCCAACCATTAAAATGACAAATCCAATGCTTCCAGCTAACTAAAGACCAAGCTCGACTATGGCCAGCCCACCTGGTCCCGTTAAGGAGGTTGCACTGAACCATCATCGATCAGATAGAAATTTCAACCGTCGGATGTACACCCGTTCTATGGAACTGCCAATGCACACCAAGCTAGTAGACACATTTCTATCCAACTTAATGGGAGGCTAAGACATTGTCAACTCTTTGACTTAGTCTTTTTAAGGACCTAATAATTTTAGAGGATTTTTTAGTTGTGACAGAAGAAAAAGACAAGGACATGGATCATCCTCCCACTGAATCAATCAGATTCCATGAGGGTTGAAATAAATCAACAAATTGATCCATGGGCACCTATAGATCAGTTAGACCGATCAACCTGGGTGACATGGGTTAACTCGAGTCATTGAGCTTTTCCAATCAGTTCTGGTCGACTCGACTATCCAGGTAGGTGAGATCATGGGTGAGTATCCGCCATTAACCATCTTTCCTAGACACCAACCAATTTGGCCAGGAAAGAGGTAGCCTCATACAACCATGATCACAATGCCAAATCTACCTTGACACCAGTCGGTTTACCAGACTCGATCAGACTAGCCTAAAGACTCGGGCATCCACTGAGCCACTAATTGGATCCATTTTAGATGAACGGATCAAATAATCTAACTATTAGAAAGTTCTAAAGAAGGGCCTTAAACAACTTTTGTTTAATCTTCTTGTAATCCGATTCAACTAAACTTAGGTCTAACCCAGTTATGGACCCAACTAGTCAGCTAACCCAATTAACCCAAAATGGCTTATGCAAATTTGATTAGATTTCATAAACCTAATTTTTTTTTTTTTAATAAGCCAAACACTTAATTAAAATAATTCTTAATTAAGTCTCCATGTAAAACAATTTTACATAACAAATCATGCATCAAGATATTTTACAAATATTTTATATCCATATATAAAACATGCCTAAAACATGTATCACCAAATTAAAACAATTTTTAAATATAATATTCTTTAAGGATCCTTCTGAAGAGGCCAACACAGACGATCCGCATCGTGTCAAGGACACACGGTCATGGTGAAGGTCTCAACTAGGTTCCAAAAAGAAATCATGATACATTTTTATTAGATTAAACAAATTTTAATCTATAAACATGCATACTAGATTAGATTACATATGCAACCTGCTCTGATACCACTGAAAGAAAACGGTGCAGGTGGTTTGACATGATCCTACACTAGGCATGCAAACAGCAACGGGAGCAGAATGGATTTTAAAAACATTTTTAAAAAATCCGCGCAGCAGAAATCTGCTCCGCCTAGAAACTAATCTAATTCTAGTTACAAATAGGCATGTATGATGATATAAAATATTTGCAAAATATTTGAATTAAAAATTCTATTAATGATTGATTAAAAAATAATTTTTTCATACCTTATTCTGGCTGGAATAACTCTGGGATAAAGCTGGAATATGCTGGAATAGCTGGAATAAAACTATTCCAGCCTTCTTCTTCCTTGGGCTGAAAACAAGCTCTGTTTATGGGTTGCAAAATGTCGTCGGAACAATGGCTTCCGGACCTTCGTTTGCTTCCAAATTTCAGCAGTGACAAGGTGGAGAAGTCTACTTCGATTTGCCACAAATATCTACAACCAGAACAAGCTAAAAAGGTATAGAAAAATACCAAAGTCTGCTACCAGAAAATCTGCAGCAGAACGGGACAGCTGGTTGTTTGTCGCGTTTAGAGCTGTAGCAGCGATCCTGGCTCGCGAGGCTTGCTCCTAGGAGTAGAAGGGTACTCTCTCTAGAGGGGAGACATGCCCGGGGATAGGACCAAGCTCTCAAACAGGGGGAAAGACAACGCCAAGTAAAAGAACTTCCACCCCAAAAATCTGTTGCTCGGTGAAAAATTAACCACATGAAACAGAGGATGGCTTTGGTTTATATAGGTAGCAGAGAGAGGAATATTGAGAGGCTGGGAAACCAAGAAGGCACCGGTTGCCATTTATCCAAATTAATCAGCCATTAAACAAGGTTAATAAGCAGCGGTGGAGGGAGAAGAAGAGGCATCGTTTGGCCTCCAGCGTTTCGGTCAAAAAAAGGCCTACGGATGAAAGGAATTCCAATCAGTGAAAAACAACGTGGAAACCGGTTCAACCAAAAAATGGTCCAATCCCATTTAAACTCAGCAGCGGTTCAATCCAATTGAACCGGTTCAAATCCAATTGAATTGGTTTAAGGGATTACAATTGGTTCACAACCAATTGGAGGCCGAAACGAACTCCAAATCAGTTCAAAACTGATTCAGAAAAAACCTGGTGCAGTCATGGTCAGCCCGGAACAATTTTTGGTTGACACAGAGAAGGGCAAGATGGAGAAAAGAGTGACCATAAAATCGAGATGATTCCCAATCATAATCGGTATCCGGATCAGAAAGTAATCCTCTGTGGCGTGTGACCTCATAGGTTCAAACCTAAACGTAGCACTAAAACAATTCTAGTACCAGCACAGGATACCATCTAGTAATGAGTCCCAGCATCCGGACAGGTCGAAGATGCGGGAGCAAACTATCGAACCTCTGGCATATGGTTACCGTATAATTCATCCCTTTGACCTCTAATGCTCAGGATGACTGAGATTGGGCTGCCAACCCAGACTGAGTCAGCCGACTACGTGTCTCAACCTTGCAAGCCCAGTGACTCTTCACTAGGACTACCCCAGCCGAGGATTTGCTAAATTGAGATACTGCGAGACATTCAATCCAAACTGTTTGGACAGGTCAATTCCATCTTGGTCCATCACTGCTCCATAAGTACTTGCTTGTACCCAGAAACCTTCCATCATCGGATTAAAAATCCGGGTAGTCCGGCACCAAAGCACAGGGAGTTGCTTGCAAGCTACCGTGATGACCTCAGGTCGAAGGGACACATATACCCATATCCAATCGTGAGTATCCCTTTGGTAGAAAGGGGCTGCACGGAGTCACGTTCAATAAGATATCACATATCCCACTTGCAGATCACATCAGTGTCACCGCACTCATTTAGTCAAGAGGACAACCAAACGATGTGAACTACAACAACCTATACTTGATATATTGCCATCCAGTACAATATATCCTTTGGTTGTGAACAGGGTTTAAGGACCACTCGATACATCCTCTCTGTATCGAAGTCAGTGTAGTCCTAAGGACTTCATCATATGGAAAGAGTTCATTTCAGGGAAATACAATATGTGATGAGCTGCCAAAAATAATATTTTATTAATTCAAAGAAAGAGTACAATACTTAGCTCAACTGCCTACAACCCATGCGATTGGCTTTGGGACACACTTCCCAACACCTAGATCCTCTAGTGTTGGAAGCATCACCAACATGGAGAGCCTAGGGCTCATTTATGGGCATTGGCTCCATGTGGGTCAGTTCGATCCCTATCTTGTTGGGAATGGTGCATTCCATGATAAAGTCTACTAGGACTTGAACTTTAATGAAGGGGCAAGCTTGGTATTGGATATCAAACTCACCCAACTCTACTACCCATGTAGTGGCCCTTCCAGAGATGTTAACCTTCTGTAGAACTTATCATAGAGGTTGTTCAAATAGGACCACAATCGGATGCGCTTGAAAATAAGGGCAGAATCACCTCACCAAAGTTAGGAGGGCAAAGGAGACCTTCTCCATCTTCAGGTATCGGATCTCTGCATCTTTGAGTAGTTGGCTAATATAGTAAACTAGCTTTTGCACTCCATCCTATTCTTGGATGAGCACCAAACTCATGGCTATAGGAGAGATTACTAGATAGAGATAGAGCGTTTCTCCCATAACTAGCTTTGTAAGGAGCGGCGTGGCAGCCAGATAGGTCTTGAGCTATTTGATGGTAGTCTAACACTCGTCCATCCATTAGAAGCTTTTGATTTGTCTCAAGGCCTTGAAGAAGGGTAGGCACTTATCAACATACCTATGAATGAACTGGCATAGCATTGCAACCCATCCCGCAAGAAAATGGACCTTCTTTCAACTTCTAGGGGCTGTCATTTCCAAGATTGTCCGGAGCTTCTTGGGATTCACTTCGATTCCATAATGAGATACCATGAAATCTAAAAACTTCCTTAAGCAGACCATAAAAGCATACTTGTTGGAATTGAGCCATATGTGATACTTATACAGGATCTAAAAGGTCTCTTCCAAGTCTACCACATGCTGATCTTCTTTGCCGCTCTTCATGAAGATGTTGTCGATGTAAACTTCTATGTTATGCTTGATCTAATTGTTAAAAACCTTATTGACGAGGCACTAGTAAGTAGCTCCCATATTTTTAAGACCAAAGGGCATGATTTTGTAGCAATATAGCTCCTGGTTAGTGATGAGTGCAGTCTTTTTCTCATCATCTGGCATCATCCGGATCTGGTTATACCTAGAAAAAGCATCCATGAAATTGAGAGTCTTGTGCTCAGAGGTCGAGTGCACTAATTGATTGATCCATGGTAGAGAAAAATAATCCTTTGGACATGCCTTGTTCAGGTCGGTGAAATCAATGCATGCTCTTCACTTACCATTAACCATTTTTACTAAGACAACATTGGCGAGCCTATCAGGATACTAGACCTCACAGATGAACTTGACCTCAAGAAGCTTCTCCACCTCCTATTTGATTGCACACTAGCACTCAGGGGTGAAACTTTTCTTCTTTTAGCAAACTGGTGGGTGTGTAGGGTGATGTTAAGGCAGTGCACTATGATCATGGAGTCGATGCCTGGCATGTTAGCTACCGTCTATGCAAAGATGTCGATGCTTGCATGGAGGAACTCCACTAATCAAGCTCTGAACTCCTCAATATGCTTTCTCCTGATATATACCCTTGGGAGGAGTTGGTTGGGTCCAAGGGAACAGGGATTAATTCTTCTGTAGTCTCTCCTTGCTGTAGCTTTTGTTGATCTTGAAGGTCGAGGCTTTCAATGGACATGGCTTCTCTTGGTTTCTACTTGAGGGTCACCACGTAGCATCACCTTGCCAAGGTTTGATCATCTTGTACCTCTGCCCATCCTATGGGGTGTGGAAAACTTCATCAATAGGTGGTAGGTTGAGACTATGGCCCATAAAAGCATTCAGACCGGGTCTCACTAGGATAGCATTATAAGCGACTAGGATCTTGACCACCAAGAAGTCCAGAAGGGCCATGGCCTACTTCGAGGCCTGGCAAGCTATCACAGGTAGTGTCACAATGCCTTCGATGGGCATGACATCTCCTGAAAAATTGATCAAGGGAATGTTCACCCTTCAGAGGCAATCCTTAGACAATCCCATTCGATAGAAAGTGTTGTAAAACAATACATCTACGGAGCTTCCATTATCCACCTGGATTCTTTTTACATTGGCAAGAGAAATAACCACAAGATCATCATGTAGGAATAAAACTCCGTCGATGTCATCAACAGCAAAGGTGATGGGCTCCTCTCTAGTCCTCTGGGGCTTGGGCTGGGAGAAGTCCATTTAGGCCACCCTGGCATATGCTCATTGCCCAGAGAAGCTTGTCCCCCATGTGGCCAGTCCACTAGAGATTATTTCAACATAGATTTTGTTCTCTGCAGAGGGTTTGGCTATCGGCTAGGGCTCTTGACTAGCGACCTCCAAAGCATGGGGCTAACCAATGTAGCTATACAGGTAGCCTTGCTAAATTAGTGACTTGATTTTCTTTTTCTGAAAAATAGAGTCTTCAGTATCATGCCCGTAGTCTTGGTGAAATTGGTAATATTTCTTGGAATCCTTTCAGGCTTTCTTGTTTATTTTTCTCGGCTACCAGACAAAGTCCTGACTTTTGATTTCTATTAAGATCTATCCCCAAGGGGCATTCAAGAGAATGAAGTTCTTTCGATGGGGTGGCCTGGGGCTTCTAGATCGATGCGGGGACTCCTTGTCTTTCTTTTTTTTTCTACTTCTACTACTGGGAAAGGGTTAGATGGGAGCGGTCCTCTCAAGGATATTTTTGATCCCCCTTCTCCTTTCACTTCTCTACCATATCTTTTTTGATGTTGATAAACTTTTTCACTTAGGCCAAATGCTCAAGAAGGTTTTGGAGAAATCTCTTGGAGAGAGAAAAGTACAAGCTACTTCCATGTAGCCCTCTCTTCAAGGTTGACATGGTGATAGATAGTTCGAGGCTGCGAATCTCTAACATGGCTACTTTAAAGTGATCCATGTAGTAGTAGAGGGACTCACCTTTCTCTTATTGGACTGAGAAAAGGAAGTTGGAGCTTTGCTTTAGGCTCTTGCAAATTCAAAATTGGGTTGTGAACCTTTAGTCGACCTCCTCGAAAGATCAGATTGACTCTAGCTAAAGCTGAGTGTACTATTCTCACACCAATTTTCTAAAGATGGTAGGGAAGGTCTTCCACATGAGGGGATTCGACATCCCTTGGAGGAGCATGAGGGACCTGAAACTCTCTAAGTGGTCAAACAAATCAAAGGTGCCATCGTAGGCCTCCATGATAGGGGCCTTGAAGCAATGGGGTACTGATTCTTCCATAATCATTTGAGTGAATGGGGGGCAAACTGTGAATCGAGGTTCAGTGCCCAAAGTCAAATTGTACTGGTGAAGCTCTCTTAGGTAGCCATCTACTTCCTGGAGCTTGTGCACTAGCTCACCCCACTATCTAGATTACCAGGCGAGGCGAGGGCTTGAAGACCCATCCAGTGAAGCATCATGCATGAAATAGGAGGAAACAGAAATGAAAGATTTAGATGGGCATGCCTTGCATGGCTTTTCGGTGGGAGGGGTGACTTTTAGATGTGGCAGGTTAAGGCAAGGCTTGGAGAGGAGCTCTCCTCACTCTCTAAATTGACTACTTCATATGGGGAATGCCTGCCTCCATGATAGGGGCAACCCCAAGTAGTGCAGGGTGTTCACCTTACTTGGGAGAAGGTGGGCATGAGGTGGATAGATGGTGGGTGGGCTCCGCTTTGAGCTTAGATGGTGCTTGCTGAGACTCTATACCAAGGTTGTCAGCACCTGGACTTGTTGGAAGAGCTATTGGAACTACTCAATGGTGATAGTTAGAGTAGTCGAATGCCCTGCCTCTCCTCCCTCTAGTTGGAGCGAAGAGGGGGTGGCCAAGGTCGTTGATGCCTCGGTTGGGGTGGACATGATAGTCCTCTTTTCCTTGTCCATAGCACGAACTAAGGGTGAAGTGGAACCAGAGATAAACTCTAATCCTCAATAAAATTCTTGGGCATGACCCTTCCTCTAGTGCCAATATGTTATGGATCTTCTAGAGATGGTGCTGACTCTAGCTTGGCTCGAGTAGTGGCTGAGTGGGAGTAGATGCTGACAAGGAGCCGGGAGGCCTCGGAAGGTCCTATTGCTAGGAGTCAATCTTACAAAACAAAGAAGACTAGAAAGTCTGACATACTAGGGGTGGGTTCCCAGTGGTGGACCCTCTGATATCTAAGTCAGTCTCTTAGAAAGACAAATAAAGAAGACTTGGAGTCCCCTCTGGGTTTGGAAAAGGAGTATGAGAGGAGTCAGAGAGGAAGCAAGGGAGAGACAGAGAGAAGCCAATGAAACAAGATATGTGGAGGAAGAGAAGTTCAGTGTGTATGAGTCATGCTTCTCCATGGATAACACATAGATGAGTGGAGTCATGGGTGCTAGAGTACTTCGGGATAAAATGGGAAGTATATGTATCAACAGCCCAAGAGATCTCACTCAAATGGAAGCTATGGAAGACTCAATCCAGGGAGCTCAAGACGTGCGCTGATGGGAGAGCAAGAAGAGGATCCTTTATAGTAAAAGGAGGTGGCTCTTGAAAAAAGTGGACTCTCAATTCCATCTCCATTATCTCCCCTTGTTCTTCTCCTTGTATCCTTCCTATGCACTTGTTCAACTTTGGCCCTCTTACCTGGAGGATTACCGGGAACCTAGTTATAGGTATATACTTGACACCTAAAGATAGGGGATGATGACTGGCATGTTCTAGCTATTGCAAGCATGCTCAGAGTGGGAAATCATGCCATGGTAGGTGAGGCAGGAAGTGATGGCTAGCATGGCATGTTCTTACAGCAGGGCATTTTTTAGGTGGCAAACATTAATTATTGCTGTTGCCACCAAGAAAGTTGTGGCCCGTAGCTACTATCGACGTCGGATCACCCCTCGTCCTCTCGAGGTTGGCCTGCTCTCAGGACCAGCAAAACAAGGGTTAGTGACCCGGGTCGGGGATTCCGGTGGGGGCACTCCGATGGTCAAGTCAGTGATGGGAAAAGATTCTCCTGGATGAGCCCCTCTTGATGGACTCCATGCTAGGAGGAGTGAAAATGATGTAAGTAGAGTGAGAGTGGGGTTGCAGGTGTGCAGGGAAAGGTAGTGACCGAGGTGGATCGGTCCTCCTGTGTGGCCTCCTTCCCGTTGTTACCTCTATCCTTCCAGCCTTGTCGAAGGTTCTTTTAAGTCCGGGTGATTGTTGAACGCCTATCTCGGGATTTCTTCTATGCTGTCAAGTGCGTGCAGCGGCGTTCCATGCTGCGGACGGGATGTCTCTCTCGGTCCGTACTGTCGGCTGTGTGCGACGAAGTTCCATGCCATGGATGGGACATCTTTCCTGGTTCGTGATAAGGGCACTATCGTGCATTCTGACATTCCTTCCGGTCGCCCCATTCCAGGAAGCCTGGCGATGCCTCGATCAGAGGGCCACCACCCCCAGGATTCAAATCTCCTAGTGTAAAAGGTGGCCGCGGACAGTTATTATGACACGACAGGTGCCTTCTTGTGGTTTTCGGGATTGCTCGCCAGTGCCTTGGAGAGGTGGCTCTGCCCCCTTGATGACCAGCGGTACTGTCCGAGTTGGTTGCCAAATTGGAGAGCTGGAACTCGGCTACGACTTGGGGGGCTCGACCTTCGAAGGGCTTGACTTGGCGAAGGAGGCTGGGCTCGACTCTGGCTCAGGGGGCTCGATCTCGGAAGGGCTCGACCTGGTAGGGGAAGGCTCGACTCTTGCTTGGAGGGCTTGACCTTGGAGGGGCTCGACCTGGCGGAGGAGGGCTGAGCTCGACTCCGATCCAGGGGGCTCAGCCTCGGAGGGGCTCGATCTGATGGAGAAGATCGACAAGCGACTCCTGCCCAGAGGGCTCGGCCTCGGAGGGGCTCGACCTGGCAGAGGAGGGCTGAGCTCGACTCCGATTTAGGGGGCTCAACCTTGGAGTGGCTCAATCTGGCGAAGGATATCGCTCGGCTCCAGCCTAGGCACCATGGGCTTGCGGGTGCCGACCTAGTGGAGGATGGAGCTCGGCTTTGGCAGGCCATCTCATTGATCTAGGAGAGCTCAGCCCGGTCAAAGGAGTGCAAGATGGGGTGTCCATCGTGGCGGATTCTCTGACATGGCATCTGACAGGGATCGCACGTCAGTACGTCGGCTTCTTGCCACATCAGTTGCCCTCCACTCCCAAGCCCCGTTGGTGGGGGGGAGCGCTCGGGGCAAAGGGAGTAAATGCAATGCTAACATGGAAAGGTGAGAATCCAGTGCATTGATGGCCATGATCGCCGACGCCTCGCGGAACGGTTTCTTCAGCCTATCCGAAGAAGCCACATGAACATGTCCGAGGAATAGTTATTGCAGGTACAGAATTCGGGGCGGTCGCAGCCGAAATCAAGCACCAGCTTTGCCGATTGATGACACATGGCATGGACCCATCGGTGGGGGGCTATAACAGTACGGTTGGGCACTGGTCATTTCGAAAGGAAAAGCCACTTTTCGTAGAACGAGCCTCCTTTCAAATCCTATGTTCCCGCCTCTGTCTCGAAGCTTTTCTTATGCTCCCTCGGCCATTTCTACCTTCTCAAGTCTTGAGCAGGTTAGTCTCCTTCCCTGTACTTGTTGGGAGAGACCTTCGCTTAGGGCTAGGTGGGGTTCTTGTCCATCTTCCTCTTCTTCTGGTCTTTCGGCCTCCATGTCTCATTTTGGACCGAACATTCGCCCCACCACCAACCAAGGTGAGGCCGGGCCTTCTGGGTTGAGGATGCCTACTTCTTCCTCCAACGAGGAGGAGGATGCGTCGCACTTCGAGGTCGCCCGAAGGCCCGTGTCTGGGGGTATAGTAATTAGGGAGCCCACATCTTCTCCTCCACCGCATCCTCCTCTTCTTCCGGCTTCTGCACCTGTTCCCAAACCATCTCAATCAACAGGTCCCGGTGGGATCGCTTCGATGATCACCGACATGGACCTTGCGACCATCCGGCTCTCGGTTCCTCGATCGAAAGAGTGGGTCACCTCCAGTGGCCCACACCGGATTGCCTTCTATGAGGAGACCTTTTCGGGGGGTCTTCGATTTCCATTCCATCCATTCTTCATCTCCGTCTTGAGCAATTACCGCCTTGTCCCTGCCCAACTTGTCCGGAACCCCATCAGGACAATCTTCTCCTTCATTGTCTTGTGTCATTTCCATGGGATTGTTGCTCATTTCTCCTTGTTCAGGGCCTTCTTCATCCTGAAACGCCACCCCACCGAGGAGGGGTGATGGTCTCTTTCCTCCCGCCCAAGGGGCATAAAGTTCGAGCTTCCCTCTTCCATCAAAGAATGGAAGAGTAGATATTTTTTTGCCTCGGTCGAGGGGATCGACTGGGTTTGGAGTGACCCGGATCGGTCCCCCAACCAGGATTCCATAGTCGAGGCAGCCGACTCGGAGGTGTACGACTAGCTTCACTCCATCGCGATCCCTTTGCTCGAAGTCCTGCTACCAGAGCAGAATCTTTATGAAGCCGGGTTCAGCCCAACACAAGAGTTGGGTGAGTTCGGCTCAAAGACTTTTTTCTTCTTTTTCTTTTCTTCTCTCTCTCCCTTTCTCCCCCTTCTCTCTTTTTTTTTTTTTGACTGGCATCTTCTTTTTCAGTGCAGCCATGAAGTTCTCCATGGAGGAGCTCCTCTCATTCTTCGAGGAGTGGAATCAGGCGGTGGTCACCGGCGAGCCTGCTCCAAAAAGGACCCGGGTAGATGCCAGCACGGGTGAGGTGCTAGCCGTGCTAGCCGAGCCCATCCCTAAGCCAAGGAGGAAGAGGGCAGCTGAGTCCATCCCTGGGCGGCGTGATCAGGTTCTAGCATCGGAGCCTCAGGTGGTGGTGAGGGCCAGATATGCTGCTGCTATTGCCGTAGTGGCTTCCCCTCCTCTGGAGATCATTGAGGTCGAGGAGGACAGGGAGCCGGAGGGTGCGGGGCCAACTTCGGTGGTTCCATTCAAGATGGCACCAAGCTCCCAGCCCACACCAGCAGCTCCCACCATCGATGGAGCAGGTGGTCCCGAATCGACGGCGGGTAAAAGAGACAGGGACTATCGTTGGGTCCCCTTTAGACTGGGGCCCAACGTCTCCCTTCCATGGACCCGACACTTGCCGAGCGGATGATGTGTTTCTCCATCCAATCCTGTGACCGGCGAGAGAGGAGCGAGAAGTACTTGATTGACACCATCAACACATCCTTCTCCAACCTTTACGCCGTAAGTCGATTCCCGATCTGCCTCGCTCCCTCTCTCACTTTCTTGTTGACTAACATCATTTTTGGTGCAGCAAGGCGCCGAACTCCTACTGATCCAGGACTATTGCCGCAACTGGGTCAGGAGGGATAAGGAGCACGAGGCGGAGTTTGAGTCTTCGAAGACCGAACTGAGGTGAAAGAGCGACGAGCTCTGGGAGGCTAACATGACGATCAAGAACCTCCGGGGCAAAGTCGCCAGTGCCGGGCGACGCTCAAGGGAGCTCGAGGAAGAGCTCAAGTCAAAGGGCACCCAGCTGAAGGAGCTTCAGGCCGAGCTGGAGGTGGCAAAAGGGTGGGTCACCTCCGTTGAGAAGAAGGCTGTGGCTGCCGATCAGAAGGCTGCCGAGGCGGAGAGGAAGATCTCCGCTGTCGTCGATTCAGCCGAGGCCACGAGGAAAGAGGCCACCGAGGCTGTCTGCAAGGTCGAGGACATGGAAAAGAGGGTGGAGGCCACCAAAAAGGAGGTCACTAGGGTGGTGGAAAATTACAAGGCTTCCGAGGAGTTCAAGCTGGACTTTAAGGAGGCAGCAATGGACTCCTTTTTCAAGGGGTTTGCCTACTGCCGCTCCCAGCTGTGCAGCATCCTCTCGGATGAACGGATGGCCGATCTCTGACTCCCAAGCTCCAAGGGGTCGAAGACTTTGACTCCTGCACCAGCCACAATGGAGGAGCACCCTACGGCGATCATGTGGGCTCCCCAGGCAGCGATGGTCGAACCAAGCCATAGGTGGTGGCGGCAGAGCCAGCTTCGCCAGTGACAGCAGCCAGACCAACTCCACCAGCGACGGTGGCCAACCCAACTCTGCCTGCGGAGGTGGTTGAAGGAGGGGCCTCGGCCGTGGAGGTCGAGGGAAGCGCAGTTCCAGTTGTGCACCATCCAGGGAAAGGCACCGGTGGAGTAGATCAACTCCTTTCCTTCCAGTTGTAACCCTTTTTGCTGTTTTCCATCCTGGGCCACCCAGCATGTCGAGCCCCAGGAACATTGTAACTCCTCTTAGTAAGCAATGAAGATATTTTTTATCAGATTGCCTTGCTCTCCTTCTTTCTCCTCCTTTTTTTTTGGACATGTGGTGAAATCAAAGAGGGGACTTCTGCTTTGCTTCTGAGGGTCCCACACTTCGGTATCGGAGAGCTAGGATTGAAGACCCAGTGGTTGGAGAGTTCGGCTCTAGGCTCTGATGACCGGAGAGCTGAGCTCCGAGCTCTGAGGCCTTGGAGCTGGGCTCAAAGATTTGGTGCCGGAGAGTCGTGGGATCCAGGTTTTGGGGTCTTGAGCTGGGCTTGAAGACTTGATGCCGGAGAGTCATGGGATTCAGACTTTGGTGGTCGAAGATTTGAGCTTCGATCTTTAAGGTCTTGGAGCTGGGTCGAAGACTTGGTACTAGAGAGTTGTGGGATCCAGGCTTTGAGGTCTTGGAGCTGGGCTTGAAGACTTGGTGCCGAAGAGTCATGGGATCCGAGCTTCGATGGCCAGAGATCTAAGCTCCTTTGAGGCCTTGGAGCTGGGCTCAAAGACTTGGTGCCGGAGAGTCATGGGATCCGGGCCTTGGTGGCCAGAGATTTGAGCTCTGGGCTTTGAGGTCTTGGAGCTGGGCTCGAAGACTTGGTGTCGGAGAGTCATGGGATCCGGGCTTCGGTGGTCGAAGATCTGAGCTCCGAGCTTTGAGACCTTGGAGCTGGGCTTGAAGACTAGGTGCCGGAGAGTTATGGGATCCGGGCTTTGGTGGTCGGAGATCTGAGCTCTGGGCTTTGAGGCCTTGGAGCTGGGTTTGAAGACTTGGTGCTGAAGAGTCATGGGATCCGGGCTTTGGTGGCCAGAGATCTGAGCTCCGGGATTTGAGGTCTTGGAGCTGGGCTCGAAGACTTGGTGCCGAAGAGTCGTGGGATCCGGGCTTTGGTGGCCGGAGATTTGAGCTCCAGGCTTTGAGGTCTTGGAGCTAGGCTTGAAGACTTGGTGCCGGAGAGTCATGGGATCCGGACTTTGGTGGTCGGAGATCTGAGCTCTGAGCTTTGAGGTCTTGGAGCTGGGCTCAAAGACTTGATGCCGGAGAGTCGTGGGATCCGGGCTTTGGGTGCCGGACTTGGGGTCTGGCGAAAGTTCTCCTGCAAGGCAAAAAGCATTTGCACAAGAGGAACCTTGATTATTGGGGAGAAAGAACCTTACGCTATTGATGTCGGGGAGCTAGGTCCTGGGTGCAGAGTCGGGGAGCTGGGCCCCAGATTTTATCGTTGGAGGGCTCAACTCCGAGCTTTGGTGCCGGAGAACTAGGCCCCGAGCTTTGATGTCGAAGAGTCATCCTCCGAGCTTTGGCATGCCGGACCTTGGGCCAGGTAGCAGCATTCTTGCAAGGCAGAAGGTGGTCTATGCAAAAGAGGGCCTTTATTTTTTTAAAGGGTGAGCCTTACATTACTGATAATACAATCTCAGGTTGTAGGCGTTCCACATTCGCCGGAACCTGGCACTATCCAGATCCGCGAGGTAGTAGGCTCCATGCAGAAGAGCTTCGACCACCTTATAAGGACCTTCCCAATTTGGTGAGAGCTTGCTGCACTCCCGGGGTTAAGATGCTTCAGCTCGACGAAGAACCAGGTCACCAGGTCAAAAGACCTTGGGTCTTACTCGGGCATTGTAGTACCGGGCAACTTGTTGCATGTATGCTGCCATCTAGAGTCGAGCTTTATCCTTGGTCTCTTCGAGGAGGTCTAAGTTGAGCAGGAGGTGCGCTGAGTTTCATGCTTCATCATACTATTGCACCCACAGCATAGGCACGCTGAGTTTGACTGGGACCACGACCTCGGTGCCGAAGGCAAGGTTGAAGGGTGTTTCGTTCGTTGCCATCCTGGGCGTTGTGTGGTAGGCCCAGAGGATACTTGGAAGTTCTTCTGCCCACTTGCCATTAGCCTGGTCCAGCCTAGTCCTGAGTCCTTGGAGAATGGTTCGGTTGGTCACTTCGTCTTCTCCATTTGTCTGGGGGTGAGCGACGGAGGTGAAGCGGTGCTAGATGCCAAGCTCGGTACAGAACCCCTCGAACTCTCGATTGTTGAACTGCCACCCGTTATCAGTGATGATGCAGCGGGGGAGCCCGAAGTGACATATTATTGACTTCCAGAAGAATTGGCGTACCTTGGCTTCTGTAATCCATGCCAGTGGCTCCGCTTCCACCCATTTGGTGAAGTAGTCGATGGCCACCAGCAAAAACCTCCATTGCCCCGGTGCAGGGGGAAGCAGTTCTAAGATGTCCATTCCCCATTGGGCGAAGGGCCAAGGTGCGGAGAGCCGTGAGATCGATGCTGCCGGTTGGCATTGTATATGAGCATGGCGCTGGCATTTGTTGCACCTCTTCATAAAATCGGTGGCATCCTCCCTCATGGTCTCCCAAAAGTATCCCTGGCAGGGAGCTTTGTACGCCAACGTCCTTCCTCCCACATGGTTACCGC
Organism: Areca catechu; assembly: GCA_021397845.1. Taxonomy (NCBI): domain Eukaryota; kingdom Viridiplantae; phylum Streptophyta; class Magnoliopsida; order Arecales; family Arecaceae; genus Areca; species Areca catechu. The sequence continues at coordinate 132,895,731 of CM038049.1, forward strand.
ACAGGCCTTTGTGTATCTCCTGGAGAATGAAGGCTGCTTCCGCGGGTCTCAAGCACTTCAGGAGAGGGTAGGAGTAGGATCGGCGGTAGAGCTGTCCTTCCATCAGGACAAATCGAGAGGTTTTCTTTTTGACAAGGCCAGCTTCCGTGTGGTCCTTAGGCAAGGTGCTGTCAGTGATGTATCTGATGTACCAGTCCATCCAGCTTGGCTCCAGGGTGACTTGCTACACCTCCTCCAGGGCTTCATAGCTTGGATTCTCGAGGTACTCGATATATGCCCGCCCCAGCGACAAGTCTGGTAGGGTCGCGAGTTTTGATAGTGCATCCGCGCGAGCATTTTCCATATAGGGGATATGGAAGATATTGAAGCGTCGGAAGCCCATCGTGCATGAGCGGACTCACTCCAGGTACTTCATCATCTGGGGATCTCTAGCTTCATACTCTCCAGAAACTTGTCTGGCCACCATTTGGGAGTCGATTTAGACTTTTAGGTTCTGCACGCCCAGCTCGCATGAGACCTTCAGGACCGCGAGTAGCGCTTCGTACTCCGCCTGGTTATTCATCATGGAGAATTCAAAATGGAGGGCACATTTCGCCATGATCCCATCGCTGTTAGCGAGGATGAGTCCCGCTCCGCTCCCGTCAGAGTTGGATGCACCGTCCACATGGAGGATCCAAGGTTCCTCCTCCATGCCGGGCTTAACTTGACACTCCATGGAAGTCTGCTCCAGCTCCTCAGCAAGTCCCATGCACTCGACTAGAAAGTCGGCTAGGACCTGGGCCTTCTATGATGACCTCGGCCGATATGCGATATCGAACTTGCTCAGCATCAGGGACCATTTATGGTGGGGACACCAGAGGCACCCGAATAAGACAGACGCTTCTCAACTCTCTGTGGATCACTTAGTTACATTCAAGTCCATTTGTAATAAAGCTTAGTTCATCTAAGTTGTCTTTACTTGAGTCCTGTATTAGTCAGCTCATGTTGAGCTAGTTCAGTCCAGTGCTAGTCAGCTCATGTTGAGCTAATTTTATTTTTTGAGTCCTTTCCAAGTACATTAAAGACTCAAGAATACATCATACAAGTGAAGACCAAGTCTAACCAGATTGAAGATATGGAGTGTAGCCCAAGTCCAACCTAGCTTGAAGATTTGAAGACCTCAGGAGGAGAAATCAGACACCTTGAAGCCCTGGACCACCTGGAAGCAAATTGGGCCAGTCCAGGCCTAGGAGGGAGCTAGGGCGCCAATTGCTTAGGGTGACCTATCCCTTGGTTGGCCACTTAGAGTCACCCTCTTGGCCAACCAAGGCAAGGAGAGAGGGAGAGATTGTAGGAATTTTTTCTACCCTGGGTTTCCTTATTTTCTAGATTAGGTTTCGGTGGGAGTAAAATTCCTAAGTAAAGTCCATTGTACCCTTGGAGCCCAAGACTATGAGTCTATTTAAAGGACCCTAGTCTCTTGTATGAGAACTAATTTGATATATGAAATACTCATGATTCTTCAATTGCTGTGTGCCTCCATGCTATGTGCATTAAGGGATCTTGTGTGAGCCTGAAGTCCTGTTGAAGTGCTGCCCGAAGAAACCTTAGCCGACCAACCTTCCAAGCCTCTTCTTCCAACATGCCCTGGCTACCTTTTTTCTAAAATTATTCTTGTTTCCAGCCTTTTTTTTCTCACCCTTGATGGTTGTTTGCAGGTCCCCGAGTTCCTACGAATCCAATGACTCCAGTCGGGCCACAATCGGACCACCGAGTAGAATGCCGAGAATCCGCGGGTCTCTGGCTCGATTTTTCAGGCCATATCCATCGAGGAATGAGTGATCTCTTCACTGTGATCTTCACCAGGTGCATCAGATATTGCCAGGTACACCCCTCTGCCACCAGTAGTTTTATTAAAGATGAACGAGTCCAACCGAGACTTCTCAGCCTCGGCGGTCCTCTTTCTTTTGTTCTTTAGGTCCTATTATGTATGCTGTAGCCTCTAGTTTTATATAGAACCTTTTATATCATTCCTTAGTCTGCTCTTCGGGACTAATCATCCAACTTAATTAACAACATACAAAAAATTATTGCATGCATATAGGTCCCGCATCAATTTGGTATCAGAGCCTGTTTGGGCTCGGTTCTCTTTGGATACTCGGATCGGGCGCTTCACCATGGCCGTCCGGTCATAGGAGATTATTAGGGCTTCGAAACTCTCTTTCCCAATCGACAGGATCTCCTATGGTGGTAGGGGTGCTGCTGTGAATTGGCTCGTGAAGAACACAAGGAGTTCTTAGGGTTTTCATTTTTGGCCATTTTTAAATATACTCTATTCTTTTAATTGTTTCTTCCTTTTCAAAACTCCAAAAACTCCAATTCTTGTTTTGCTAGATTCATCTTAATTCAAAGTATGTTACAAGTTTTTCTCAGATTTTATTTCAATCTGTGCAGTTTCTGCAAGTCGAAATACAGCCTATAAACTTTTGGCTCTATTTTTTTTTAGTAAGGCAATTTTGAAAGATTTAGAATTTTATTTAGTATTCCATTGCATATCTTTTATTTTTAGTATGTTTCCTACATATTAGAGCATAATCTACAAATATCTTCCTGTTTAAGAAAATTCTAAAAAAAAAATTACATATAATCAAAAACACCAAAAATATCTAAACCCTAATTTGCATCCTCATCTACCTGCCATCATTTCATAATTTACTTTAAGGACACTGTCTTTATGCTAGATAAGGGAAGGAGGTCATTACCTTTCTTTAGCCCAAAACCACCATCTTTGCATTCCATCCTAAGCCTAACTTAAAATTGACTAGACTTAATTTTGCCCTAGTGGCCTAGGGACACCAACTGATTGGATCCGAGCTAAGTGTCAGATCATTGTTGGTGCGGGCACCAGACTCAGAAGAAGACTTCAGAGCTCCATCTGGATCTCTGATTAACCTTGCCCGAAGAATTAGGGTTTTTGGCTTGTAATAAGGGTTGACTTGATCAACTCAATTTAAGTTTGAGTCTGTATTACCTGCATTTTCATTTTGTTGAGTCATGTTGACTCAGTAGTGGACTAGGGCTTCAACCTGGGGTGTTACATTTTCTCCTGAGGCCAAGCAAGTGGGTGCCACACTCCCAGCCATACGCCTGAGTCCAGGGGGCACCACATCTCCATCCAGCAGGCTTTGGTCCCCACACCACAGATAGCAGCTCCCCTCTTTCATGTGCCAATTGAGGAGAAATCCACCAGGGATCCACAAATCAAGGGGGCAGCCCAAGACTTCCCAAAAGAACCAAACTATGAAAGGGAAGAAATTCTCTTGGAGAGAAATTCAAGGAGGCTCCCATTACTTGCCAGAAATAATCAAAACAAAGTTAGAAGAAGCCATAACTTGGGGAGAAAGAAAAGGAGGTATCCAAAAAGGGTTGAGCCATGGAAGGAAGGAGATTTCTCTTGAAAAGCAAGGTTAGGAGGCGCCCTAATTATTCCAACTAAAGCCAGATATAAAAGGTAACAAATTTTCTCTTGGAGGGCAAGGTTAAGAGGCGCCCAAACACTTCCAGATAAGGCCAAGCATAGAAGGAAAAAATATTTTCTTGGAGGTCAAGACAAGGAGGCGCCACCCACTTTCCTTTTTGAAGCTTCAATCAACTTTGGAATTAATTGGCTGGCCATATGAGTAGGGATTGATATCCTAATTTGTAGATCCCCTCCTTTAGTCCCACATGGGAAGATGTAAAACCCTACTCTCTTGTAAAGTTCTATAAATTAAACCCCTCTTGTAAGTTTAAAGAAATCAGATGAATGAAATCAATTTCTTTGTGAGCAACTTTTTGTTTCTCTCTTCCGCACTTGTATTCAAGTATTGAGCTCCGTGAGGGAGTAAATCCGGGTTCCCTAGGAACCTTGAGGAGGTGTGAGATCTCCAACCCCAAAACCCTAGCTTAGTCCACCCATCTCTACTCCACCACCACCAAACCCTAATTTTCCATCTTCATCCCATGGCCCCTTTCTTCCACATCGAAGCCGGTCGCCAGCATCCAGGTTCAGATCAACTATTTCAACTACAGAGCAAGTTCAACGAAGAGTCAGATCAGTATCAAGACCTCCGGAACTTCTACATCCAACAATCTTCATTAAGTCCTCAGGTCAGTGTCTTTCTTTGAGTTTCTGGTTCTTTTTTTTTGTTCTTCTTCTTCCAGATCCTGAGTTCAAGAAGAAGGCCAACCTTGCCATAGGACTACAATCCGAGGATCCATTGCGAAGATACCCCATCTCCAAGGATCCTACAATCTGCTCGAGAGTGTCCTTCAATTGAAGCAACGAGAGATATCACAGTCAGGTATAAAACCTTCTCTTCTCTCTTCGTCTGTTTCTTGAAAGAGGAGTAAACCCTAGGTCTGGGGGTTTCTCAATCCCCAGCGATCCTACTTCTGAGTTACTCTGATAATCCACTCCTTTTAATTGTGCTTTCTGTCATTTCTTAGTTTCTTTCAACATTAGTTTATCTTTCCTTTGAGTCATAGCCGACTTCTGAAAATAAATAAATAAAAAAAATACATTAATTTTAATTTGTTTCCGCATTCCACATTTTTGTTCTGCATCATTTTTGGTATCAGAGCTTCCGTTCTGCATCATTTTGGTATCAGAGCTTCCGTTCTGCATCAATTTTGGTATCAGAGCTTTCGTTCTGCATCAATTTTGGTATCAGAGCCCTGTCTAGGGTTTCTGTTTTGATTGCTTGTTTGAGTCTCTCTCTTTTTACTTTGTCTGCTCGAAGTAGACTCCCCAGGACGTCCGGTCCTAGGAACGAAGTGAGGTGCAAACCTCCTCTTCCCATTCCATGGGGTGTTCCTAGGGCGTGTAGGGGATCCGTTGGGTTATAACTTCGTAGCAGGAATTGTAAACGGGGAAGTGCTCTATTTTTAGCCAGTAATTGCCCTGTTGGAGGAATTATTTCTCACTGCAGGTAACTCCAAACTCAGTGATTTTTATTTTTCTGAAACCAGTATAATTGAATCTATTTTGCATAATTTTCCTGTGATTTATTGGTTTCTGTGGGATTTCTAAGAATTAAACTACTGCAACTCTGTTTTTATGTTCTGCAATCCAATTATTTTTGAGTGTTCATCTCTTAATTCATCTTAAGGGCATTTGAGCATCTAAGATAAGGGGAGGAGTTGATAACCTCTCCTTAGCCCAAAACCACCACCCACTCATTCGAACCTAAGCCTTTAATCTAAAAATTGATTAGACCTAATTTGCCCTAGTGGGCTAGGGACATCAACAAGTCGGGTCAAGGCTAGTGTTGAGTCAGTTTGTCTGGTTACTCTGTGTGTGCTTTGTACTCAGTGTCTAGAACGGTGGTTCAGGGATTCTATCCCGAAGGGCTTGTGTGCTAGTCTGCCTACCTGGCCAATCACTGATTGGTGTCTAGGATTGGCATCTAGGGACCTAACACTCCCCTTACACCTGCCTGGCTGAGTCCCGAGTTACTATAGGCTAGCTTGCCACTCGATTGGGCATCTAGTTGGGCTCTAGGTCTAGTTAGCCCGTAGTCGTTCAGTTGAGTCTCATTTGGTGTGTTTGCTTGCATCATCATGTCTACCCGGAATGGAGTACCCTACCAACCTAGTCAAACCCAACCTGATTTAGAGGCCTTGGTTAGAGCTCTTACTGAGAGTATGAACAAATTGAGTCAGGATGTGACTGCTAATGTTACCCAGTGTAAAGAACAAGTCCATGAGAATTTTACCCAACTTAGGGATCGAGTCCAAGTACTTGAGAAACGTAGACATCAAAATTGGACCCCTGATCCAAAATTTAATAGGCCCCAACCTCATCCATGCCAGGAGCCTAGGAGGACCTTATATCGTGATCCCGAGCATAACCTTAGGAAGCCTAACCATGATATCTATAGTGTGGATCGTGTCTATGAGAGGTCCTTACAATATTCTAGACCAGTCACTCAACAACCCAAGTCTTCTAGATCAAACCATTTAGATCCACACCCATGCCCAAGTAAGGTCTCTACTAGCTTGAAACCCAGTGTGACCCAGGTTCCTATATCTCAAGAATGTTTGTTTTATGGAGAAAGAGGCCATAAATCTAGTCAGTGCCCATGCATAGGACTGGCTTGTGCATAGCTAAGTGGTAAGAATCCTAAGGATGACATTAATTAGGGAGAACCCAAGCCTACCAATGAGGAAGAACGGTTAGGTATGACAAGCCTAGAATCAGTTGACCCGATTACCACTGACCCGAAATCCATTGAAGATGGCATCGAGGAAGTATATGATGCTGGCTTGAGTCTAGTTGATGAATATGAGGGGGAAGAACTTGAAGAATGTGACATTGATACTATTGGTTCCTTACCTGAGGAGACCTTGGAAAGCAACCAACTGGTAGGACCTAGTTCAGAAATTTAAGAGATTTGTGAGAACCAGGTTCCTTTAGTCAAACACCCCCAAGAAGAACTCATAGTGTTAGCCCGAGCTATTAGTTCATACCCGCTAATGACAGTCATTCCCCAAGTACCAATTGAAGATCTTTGCACTGAACTGTTTAAGTTTGCCCACCCTATGGTAGATCCTCTCCTTAGGATGACTGAATCAAGCCTCTTACAATTGGACCTTGTCCCATGCTCAGCCACTAAGGTCTCTCCCGTAATCTCAGTTGGACATCCTTTTCTTGAGCGGATTGATTCACCCAGTCCTGTAGAAGTCCTCCTTATGGTCCCAGACCCCTTCCTTCGCATGACTGAGCTACCCTTCTATAGAGTATACCTTTCCTCACCCATAGGTCAAATTTCAAGTCTTGAGGTCATCATCCATAGGCCCTTCCATGAATCATTCTCTAATCCATTTCTTGAGAAAGTGGATCATTATTTGCTTAGAGAACAAACCTTAACTGTTGCAATCACATGTCCTAGGCTACTCCCCGAACCATCTCTTGATCCATTCCTAGGAGTAGCAAACTTTTTCTTTCGTAAGGATGACCAGTTGACATTCATAGATCACCATTCAAACCTTCAGGTCACCACCTTTAGCCAGCATATAATTCGAGACTCCACCTCATATTTCCTCCCTTTCTCTAAGACTTCCAATGCTTCTTACACCATCCAAGTATACTTTGTCGAAGTCTTTAGAGTGAACCACGTGTCAGAACCTATTAGGTTTGCCACCTACTTCTTGAAGACCTTATGGCACCTACTAGGCACCCATGATAAGTTTTCATGCTCTGCATGCCATCCTCCGACCCAAGGTCAAACCTAGAGAGCCGTAGTTTGTTAGGTTTAGACCTAGGGTTCCTTTGAATAAAATCCATTCTTTAGGAATGCATCATCAGTCAAGTTTAGGACATTGTCTCAGATTTTGATTGAGTGAGAATACCAGGAATTGGGATTTGTATTTACCCAGGGCTAAATGTGCATATAATGTTTCGATCAATAGGTCTATAGGCTAGAGTCCCTTTGAAATTGTTCATGGATACAAGCCTCACACACCACTTGATCTGATTTCACTATTAGTCCACACACACAAGTCTCTTGATGCACTTGCATAGCATGTAAAGGACTTGCATAAAGAAATTCATGCCAAAATAAATTTAAGTAATGAAACTTATAAGAAGTTGGCTGATTCTCAAAGGCGAGTCAAAACTTTTGTTGAGGGAGACTATGTAATGATTAGGTTAAGGCCTAAATGGTTTCCTCTTGGAACCGTTAGAAAGTTACATGCTAGAGGAGCTGGACCATTTAGAGTGGTGAAGAGAGTAGGATCCAATGCCTATGTGCTCGAGTTGCCTCCAGAACTAGGCATTAGCTCCACTTTCAACATTACAGACCTAGTAGAGTATAGAGAGCCAGCTGTGATTCCCAGTGAGGCTTTTGAACCTAATCCTGCTCTTGAGAGTGAACCCAACCCTGTGTGTCCACCAACAAACTGGCCTGTGAGGAAAGAGCAGATTGAAAAGATCCTGGATGATCAGGTTATCTCTACTCGTAATCGAGGATACCAAAGATACCTGGTCCGCTGGCAAGGAAGGCTAGATTCAGATAACTCTTGGATATCCCGAGAAGAATTACAAGAATTGGACCCAGACCTCTTGGAGAGATACCAGAGCCAACTTGATCCATACTCGACAGGGTCGAGTTCCTCCCACCCTGGGAGAATTGGTGCGGGCACAGACTCAGAAGAAGACTTCAGAGCTCCATCTGGATCTCTGATTAACCTTGCCCGAAGAATTAGGATTTTTGGCTTGTAATAAGGGTTGACTTGATCAACTCAATTTAAGTTTGAGTCTGTATTACCTGCATTTTCATTTTGTTGAGTCATGTTGACTCAGTAGTGGACTAGGGCTTCAACCTGGGGTGTTACATTTTCTCCTGAGGCCAAGCAAGTGGGTGCCACACTCCCAGCCATACGCCTGAGTCCAGGGGGCACCACATCTCCATCCAGCAGGCTTTGGTCCCCACACCACAGATAGCTGCTCCCCTCTTTCATGCACCAATTCAGGAGAAATCCACCAGGGATCCACAAATCAAGGGGGCGGCCCAAGACTTTCCAAAAGAACCAAACTATGAAAGGGAAGAAATTCTCTTGGAGAGAAATTCAAGGAGGATCCCATTACCTGCCAGAAATAATCAAAACAAAGTTAGAAGAAGCCATAACTTGGGGAGAAAGAAAAGGAGGTATCCAAAAAGGGTTGAGCCATGGAAGGAAGGAGATTTCTCTTGAAAAGCAAGGTTAGGAGGCGCCCTAATTATTCCAACTAAAGCCAGATATAAAAGGCAACAAATTTTCTCTTGGAGGGCAAGGTTAAGAGGCGCCCAAACACTTCCAGATAAGGCCAAGCATAGAAGGAAAAAAATATTTTCTTGGAGGTCAAGACAAGGAGGCGCCACCCACTTTCCTTTTTGAAGCTTCAATCAACTTTGGAATTAATTGGCCGGCCATATGAGTAGGGATTGATATCCTAATTTGTAGATCCCCTCCTTTAGTCCCACATGGGAAGATGTAAAACCCTACTCTCTTGTAAAGTCCTATAAATTAAACCCCTCTTGTAAGTTTAAAGAAATAAGATGAATGAAATCAATTTCTTTGTGAGCAACTTTTTGTTTCTCTCTTCCGCACTTGTATTCAAGTGTTGAGCTCCGTGAGGGAGTAAATCCGGGTTCCCTAGGAACCTTGAGGAGGTGTGAGATCTCCAACCCCAAAACCCTAGCTTAGTCCACCCATCTCTACTCCACCACCACCAAATCCTAATTTTTCATCTTCATCCCACGGCCGCTTTCTTCCACATCGAAGCCGGTCGCCAGCATCCAGGTTCAGATCAACTGTTTCAACTACAGAGCAAGTTCAACGAAGAGTCAGATCAGTATCAAGACCTCCGGAACTTCTACATCCAACAATCTTCATTAAGTCCTCAGGTCAGTGTCTTTCTTTGAGTTTCTGGTTCTTTTTTTTTGTTCTTCTTCTTCCAGATCCTGAGTTCAAGAAGAAGGCCAACCTTGCCATAGGACTACAATCCGAGGATCCATTGCGAAGATACCCCGTCTCCAAGGATCCTACAATCTGCTCGAGAGTGTCCTTCAATTGAAGCAATGAGAGATATCACAGTCAGGTATAAAACCTTCTCTTCTCTCTTCGTCTATTTCTTGAAAGAGGAGTAAACACTAGGTCTGGGGGTTTCTCAATCCCCAGCGATCCTACTTCTGAGTTACTCTGATAATCCACTCATTTTAATTGTGCTTTCTGTCATTTCTTAGTTTCTTTCAACATTAGTTTATCTTTCCTTTGAGTCATAGCCGACTTCTGAAAATAAATAAATAAAAAAAAATACATTAATTTTAATTTGCTTCCGCATTCCACATTTTTGTTCTGCATCATTTTTGGTATCAGAGCTTCCGTTCTGCATCATTTTGGTATCAGAGCTTCCGTTCTGCATCAATTGTGTTAAGCTAACCTGTGTGTGCCTTGAGCTTAGTGTCTAAAATGGTGGTTCAGGGATTCAATCCCGAAGGGCTTGTGTGCTGGTCCACCTACCTGGCCAATCTCTGATTGGTGTCTAGGATTGGCAATCATGGACCTAACACTTCCCTTACACCTGCCTAGCTGAGCACAGGGTTATTATAGGCTAGTTTGCCACCTTGATTGAGCATCTAGTTTTGGACTCTAGGTCTAGGGAGCTGTAGTGGTATGATCGAGTCTTGCATGAGCACTAGATCAGGAGCATCATATCATCCACCATCTCCACTTTTTGCTGAACCCATGGATAACTTTGAAGCCCAAATGAAAACCCTTACTGATCAACTAGCAATCCTTCACTCAGCTGAATCAAAGATTTGACCAAGTGGAGAATAGGATAGGAACCCTAGAGAAAACCCATAGGACCCAGACTAGATCCAATACCGATAGCCTCAACCCAACTCAACCTAGTGAAACTAGGGAGTCTAACCCTAGGAGGACCCAATACTCTGACCCATATAGGGAGCCCAACCCTAGGAGAACCCTTACCATGAACCCTATTTGGAACCCAACCCTAGGAGAGCCACTAGGTATGTTGTGTTGGTAGCACCTAAATTTTGTGATCCTGAGTGTGAGGATTATCTTGCTTGGGAAAGAGATATGGACCTATATTTTGAACAAAATTGGGGTTTTGATTCTGAAAAATGTCAGTTCAAGTTTGCTAAAGCTAAGTTATTTCACCAGGCCAGGTCAGACTGGGATAGTGTTGAGAGAATACTTAGGCTAGAAGGCCATGAACCCATAACTACCTGGAGTGATTTGAAACTTGAACTAAGGAGAAAGTACCCAAGTCCTATCTGTCCAAGAGACCCACAACCTGTAGATCTTATGACTCCAAATCCTATGAACCTAGAACCTATGTACCCAAAACATATGAACCTAGATCTTATGACTCTAGATCCTATTTACCTACACCCTATAAGCCCAGTAGACCCATGACCTATAGATTTGAACCCATGACCAATGAGCAGAATAAACCCATAGGCCATCAACCTGAACCCCATAAGGTTAGTACCCCTAGATATGAGCCCAGTAGTAAGCCACTATCCTTTATGATGCGGGATGATCTAAGATTGCTAAACATGCAGGAAAAATAATAAAATAATTTTTTTATGATTTTTATAATTTAGTTTGTAAGCTAAATTTTCAAATAAAAGTAAGAACTAGCAAGAAGAAAAGCAATGCATAGAATCATCGTATCGCAGGTAAACTCATGCAAAATAATAAATTCCAGGACCCAAGAATTGAGAAACTCCTGGATTAGGATAGCTTATCTTCATCAAATCAGAAATTAAAAGAAGGGAAGGATGTTACCAATCAGTGATTTGAAGGATTTCTGATGAAGAGATCACACAGCACTCTGATTGGAGTATGAAAGATGAAGTTCAGTTCCCTTGATTAGATGGCTGATTTGGATGGTTCTGGATGCAAGGAAAGCCTCCTCTGGGGAGGTGAAACACCTCGAGGATCCTACAAAATGTCAAGGGTCAATCAAAATAGCAAGTAAGAAAAAGAAAGGGGACTAGGTTTAGAAAGAATCAGGTTAGGGTTTAGAAGCGGGGCAGCTTGAAGCTTGATGAAGATCTCCTTGCTTGGTGGCCTAGGGCACTCCTTCTTGGATGTGTGAAGTCTTGGATGGCAGTGAGTTAGGGTGTGGAAGGATGCTAGGGCAGCAAGGAAACACAAACACAAACCAAAGAACCAAAAAAAATAAAGTAACACAAGCTTGCAAGCTCAAAATAAATTCACCAGGATTTTGATATCATGAATAAAAGTTGATTACAAAAGGGGGGGGGTGGGGTATTTATAGAGTTCCCATGCCCTCACTGACCATGGTTACACTTGGGTTACAAGTCCTCTTCCAAATTGGAATACAAGTCCTTTCCTAGCTAGGTGGTGGGGACACCTGAGGCACCAGAATAAGATAGAGGCTTTTTCAACCCTCTGTAAATTGATCAATAATTTATGAATCTATCTATAATAAGGGCTTAGCTCATCTGAGTCCATTTTAGTTGTTATTTCAGTTCTGTACTAGTCAGCTCATGTTGAGCTAGTTCAGTCCAATGCTAGTTAGCTCATGTTGAGCTAATTTTATTTTTTTTGAGTCCTGTCCAAGCATACTGAAGACTCAAGACTATATTATACAAGTGAAGACCAAGTCCAACCAGATTGAAGACATGGAAGTTTAGCCCAAGTCCAACCCAGCTTGAAGATTTGAAGACCCCAGGAGAAAAATCAGAAACCCTGATTCCTTGCAGATGCCCTCCAGATGCCCAGATTCCCTTCCAGATGCCAAAGTATATTCATAAATAAGGGCATCCATGATTCCAGAGGTCCATCTGCATCCTAGCCCAATGAAATCAAGCCCAGGTGCCAAGCCCAAGCCCCTAAGAAGCAAGATACCAGGGAATATTCCTGCTACCTGGCTACCAGGCCACCCCAGCTTCCAGAGGCCCAAACCCATGCACCCGGGCCCCTTTGGGCCGGCCTTTTGCTGCTCCTAGAAGCCCAACACGCCCCCCTAGGCGTCCTTGGAGTCTTGACCAAGTCAAGAAAAATTTTAGGGATTTTTCTACCTAATATTTCCTTATTTTCTAGCTAGGGTTTGAGAGGGAAAATGATTCTTATGTAAAGACTTATGTACCCTTACTTGGAGCCCAAGGTTAAGGGTCTATTTAAGGGACCCTAGCCTCTTGTATGAGGAAAATTTTTTGATGAATGAAAACCTTGAGTTCTTCTATTGAGTTGTGTGATACCCTGCTGTGTGCATAAAGGGGTTTGCGAGAGTTCCTCTTCCCAATGCTGCAATCATCTTCCTGCTACCAACAAGCATCTCAGATCCCTGGACGCCCACTCCAAAAGAAGCCTTCCCTTGCTGTTTTTCCTTTGTTTTCTTGTTCCTTTGTGAGTTTTCTAACCCCTGACAGGTCGTTTGCAGGTCCCCGAGTTCCTACGAATCCAACGACTCCAGCCAAGCCTCAATCGGATCACCGAGCAGAAAGCCGGGTATCCGCGGGTCTTTGGCTCGATTTTCCAGGCCGCATCCGTCGAGGAACGAGAGACCCTTTTGCTGCGATCTTCACAGACGTTGTCAGGTACACCCATCTACCTCCAGTAGTTTTATTGTAGGAGAACTTGCCCTAACCGAGGCTTTTCAGCCCCGGCGATCCTTCTTTTCTACTTTTCTAGGTCCTAATCTGCATGCTGATCTTCTAAAATTCATATAAAATTCCCTATAACTTATTTTAATCTGAAATTCGGGAATTAATCACCCAACCCCACATATAAAACATATAAAAAAAATTGCATGCATATTAGTTCCGCATCACTAGGTTAGAAAAAGAAATCCCCATTAGGTTAGGAATTGACCTAGTCTTCTCCTTTTCCCTTCATTCTTTGACTATTCCACTCAAGGACACCTCTTGGACTTGGTCAACACTTCAAGGATGCCTAGGAGGTCGTGTTGGGCTTCTAAGGACAGCAAGGGGCCAGCCCAAAGGGGCTTGGGTGCATGGGTTTGGTTCTCTGGAAGCTGGGATGGCCTAGTAGCCTGGTAGCCGGAATATTCCATAGAATCTTGCTTCTTTAGGTCTTGGGCTTGGCACTTGGACTTGATTTCTTTGGGCTAGGATGTAGAGGGACCTCTGGGATAATGGATGCCCTGGTTTGGGAATATGCTCTGGCATTTGGACCATAATCTGGGCATTTAGAAGGAATCAGGATTTCTGGAAGCATCTTGGATCCTGGGTTGTCACACAAAATCCACTGGGTTGATGTAGTGGCCTCTGACTTCTAGATGTGGCCTGGTGGAACTCCAAAATAGGGTGACCTCTTCTCTTGTACAAAAATTGGGCTCATTCTAGACTCATAATTGATGTACAGGACTCAAAATACTAACTAGGTTGAGGGTTGAGACAAATCAATTAACCTCAACTTATTACAGGACTCGATTTTAATTGATTACAAAATTTTCAAAACTTTGACACATGACTAATTAAACCATATAAGATCCAGGGATCAGTGTCTAATCCTGGTGTCCCCACCAATTATCCCGGGGTGGGAGGAACTCGACCCTATCGAGTATGGATCAATTTGGCTCAAGGAGGGTCTGGGTTGAGGTGCTGCAGATCCGCACCAGCATTCTACAAGTCCTCAGATTTTGGCTGACCTTACCACTGACAGTCTCTATCCTAGGTACTGATAGCTTGATCATCCAGAGCTCTTTCAATCTTTACCTCACCATAAGGCCAAATTATATGTGGTCGCTCTGGGATGGGTTCTCTCTCAAAGAATGGGAGTGGCTCAAGGGGCTCGCTGGGTATCACTACTGGCTTCCTAGACTTTACAAAGTCTGAGATGATAAAGGTCGAGCTAATACCTAAATCAAGTGATATCTTAGGCACATAGGCATTGGGCCCACTACTATTCATTATTTTGGATGGGCCAGCTTTGCGAGCAGAAAATTCTTTAACAGTCACATATTCCTCTATAGAAAATTCTTCATCTTTCTTTTGAGAATTAGCCAAGTTGTTATTTAGTTCATTAATTATGTTCAGCTCTTGACTAATTTCATGATGCATATGATGTGCAAAGGCTAGTGTAGGTGCAGATATGTGATTTAGGACTATGAATTTTATTGGACTCAACTAATACCTATTAGACTTAACTAAACTTTCCTATCGAAGGAGATTTTATTGGACTTTCTAGGGTCTAACCTAACACACTATATACTCTCTAGGTTTGACCCTAGCATGGCATGCACATGAAAATTTACTATGTATGACTACTAAATGCCAAAGGGTATGCAAGAGGTAAGATGCAAACCTAACATGTACAATAAATGAATGCAACATGCAAACCTCCACATGATGCAAGTGAATGATTAAAAAAATATAAGAAAATTCAAGAAAAGATAGGAAATATGAGGTGGATTCTGGGTCAGTCTGGTGGAGTAGAAAGGGTTCAAGGTTGATTGGATAGAATAAGATATAAGAAGGGGTATCAGGGATTAAATCTAGACTAATAAGATTGACCCTATGGGATTGATGTCTATCTACTGGGTCTGCCTTATGGAAGAATGGGTCACTAATTTCAGGAAAAAGATTTCAATTAGGAGCAAGGAAGTGACTTCATCCAGAGGGTACTGGGTGAGATAAGCCAAGTCCTCAATAAACTCTTCTGGCTCAGGAAATTCAGGACTAAGCTCTACAATTGGATCCTCTTCTAAAGTCTCCTCTAATTGCTTTTCCATTATAGCTTGGGTGTGATCTGGGTCATCTAACTCTAGGTCGACTACTATGTGGGTATGGTCAGGGTTAACTGATTCTAGGGTGGCTTCTACCTGGGTATCTATTGATTCAACTTGCTCTAAGTCTTCTATAGGGAAATCCTATTCCTCCTCATACTCATTCACTAGGCTTGGGTAGCCTCATATATCTCCTCTTCAAGGTCATTTGGGTGAACCAATGAGGTGGTAAGAGGGGGTAGACTAAGGAAAAACTGACTAATGACTGGGGTGACAAGGGTGGGTTGGCTAAGGTGCTCCTGACTAACACTGGGTTCATATCTAAGGGTTCTAATCCTATTGGGCTCAGGCTGACTAAGGGTTATGGGTTCATAGGTTATAGGTTCAGTCCTACGGGGCTTGTCTAGGGTTCCTAACCGATCTCCTATTTGGTCAAAACTAGTGGTTAACTGGTTGATCCTAGTGGTTGCCTGGTCAAATCGTTGGTCTACTTGGTTGAATCTATGATTCATTTGGTTCTGGAATTGGGTCAATTGGGTTATCTGGTCTTGGGTTTGGTCAAGTTTAGCATTAATTTGGGCATTGGATTGGTTTAGTTGGGCAGTTAATTGGGTAACCATCTGGTCATTCATGGCTTTTATAAAAGCCTCAAAATTGGGATCCATGGTTGGGTTTGGTTGGGGTTTAGACTTTTGATATTGGGTTTCTAGTCTAGTGGTCATACAATCAAGCAATCAGTCAAAATGAGATGGTGCAGCCAAGCATGCAAAATTGGGTTAGCTTAATATAGGGTTACCTAGACCTAGAGCCAAAACTGTGTGAGTCAGCTCAACTTACACTTAACCCAGCAGCTAATCCTTCCAATGGCCAGGTAGGGGGTGGGGTGGTGGGAGGCTCCCCCTGCTGTCACAGGGTCCTAATTAAAAACCACCAGTCCACTTAGGTTGTTTGACTCTGGACCCCCAGTCTTAGATACCAGCTTTCAGTAATAGCCACAAGATTAAATGCACTAGTTGGCCCACACGGTTCGGACTTGACCTGTTGGGTGTCACCTAGCCCACTAGGACAAATTAAGTCTAATTAATTTTAATTAAGGCTTGGGTTAAAATGTTGGATGGTTATTTTGGGCCCAGGACAGGTTGTGACCTCCTGCCCTGATGTTATATTGATTGCCCTTAAGATTAGATTAAAAGATGATGAACATTCAATGGTCCTGATGCAATCTAAAACAATCAGAAAATAAAATAATTTTTAATTAATTTATGAGATGTCAAGTTAATTTTAAGTTTACTAGGGTTAGCAAACAAAATTTGGCTTGGGATTGGGGGGTTTCGAAGTTGATTAGGTTAGGTTGAGTCAAAATGCAGAAATAGCAGAATTCAGGATATTAGGGTTTCAACCGATGCAGAATTTGACATAGATTTCGATGCAAAAAAAATCAAGAAAATTCTATTACAGAGGATGGACGGTGATGATTCTACCTACCAAATTTCATGTAGAAAAAAAATCAAATGATAATGAAAATCTTAGGAGTTTTGGACTACTGCAGAAATTTTCAGGATTCTATTAGGGTTCCTATGATGCTGACTTTTAGGACTTTAAGGTTTCTATAAAAATAATTAAAAATTATTATAATTACTAGGACAAAATAAAAGACATGAAGTGAAAATTTCATAGAAAAATAAAATGTTTAGGATGCCAAAATCAAATGAAACCTAGACACCTAATGCAGTGGATAGAATGCTGAGTTAGGGTTTGAGAATGCAAAGCAAATAGAAAACTATCCTAAACCTGCTCTGATATCAAAATGATGTGGGACGACTCAAAGATTGCTAAACATGCAAGAAAAATAGTAAAATAATTTTTTTGTGATTTTTATAATTTAGTTTGTAAGCTAAATTTCCAAATAAAAGTAAGAACTAGCAAGAAGAAGAGCAATGCATAGAATCATTGTATCGCAGGCAAACTCATGCAAAATAATAAATTCCAGGACCCGAGAATTGAGAAACTCCCAGATTAGGATAGCTTATCTTTATCAAATCAGAAATTAAAAGAAGGAAAAGATGTTACCAATCAGTGATTTGAAGGATTTCCGATAAAGAGATCACACAACACTCTGATTAGAGTCTGGAAGATGAAGTTCGGTTTCCTTGATTAGATGGCTGATTTGGATGGTTCTAGATGCAAGAAAAGCCTCCTTTGGGGAGGTGAAATACCTTAGGGATCCTACAAAATGTCAAGGGTCAATCAAAATAGCAAGTAAGAAAAAGAAAGGGGACTAGGTTTAGAAAGAATCAAGTTAGGGTATAGAAGCGGGGAGGCTTGAAGCTTGATGAAGATCTCCTTGCTTGGCAGCCTAGGGCACTCCTTCTTGGACATGTGAAAGGCTTGGATGGCAGTGAGTTAGGGTGTGGAAGGATGCTAGGGCAGCAAGGAAACACAAACATAAACCAAAGAACCAAAAAATAAAGTAACCAAGCTTGCAAGCTCAAATAAATTTAAAGCGGACACCAGAGGCACCAAAATAAGACAGAGACTTTTCAACCCTCTATGGATTGATCAATAATTCATGAGTCCATCTGTAATATGGGCTTACCCCATCTAAGTCCATTTTAGTTGTTATTTGAGTCTTTTGAGTTGTTATTTCGGTTCTGTACTAGTCAGCTCATGTTGAGCTAGTTCAGTCCAGTGTTAGTCAGCCCATGTCGAGCTAATTTTATTTTTTTTGAGTCCTGTTCAACCATATTGAAGACTCAAGACCACATCATACAAGTGAATACCAAGTCCAACCTAATTTAAGACATGGAAGTTTAGCCCAAGTTCAACCCAGCTTGAAGATTTGAAGACCCTAGGAGGAAAATCAGAAACCCTGATTCCTTGCAGATGCCCTCCAGATGTCCAGATTCCCTTCCAGATGCCAAAGTATATTCATAGACCAAGGCATCCATGATTTTAGAGGTCTATCTGCAACCTAGCCTAAAGAAATCAAGCCCAGGCGCCAAGCCCAAGCCCCTAAGAAGCAAGATACCAGGGAATATTCCTGCTACTGGATACCAGGCCACCCCAGCTTCCAAAGGCCCAAACCCATGCGCCCAAGCCCCTTTGGGCCAGCCCCTTGCTGCTCTTAGAAGCCCAACACGCCCCCCTAGGAATCTTTGGGGTGTTGACCAAGTCAAGAGAATTTTTAGGGGTTTTTTCTACCAAACGTTTCCTTATTTTCTAGCTAGGGTTTGAGAGGGAAAATGATTCTTATGTAATGTCAATTGTACCCTTACTTGGGGCCCAAGGTTAAGGGTCTATTTAAGGGGCCCTAGCCTCTTGTATGAAGGGAGATTTTTGATATAAAATAAATCTTGAGTTCTTATATTGTTTTGTATGATTACCCTGCTGTGTGCATAAAGGGGTTTGAGAGTTCTTCTTCCCGGTGTTTGCAACCATCTTCCTGCCACCAACCATCCTTCCAGCCCCCTCCAAAACTTTCTTCCCTTTGCTATTTTCCTTTATTTTCTTGATTTCCTCTAAGTTTTCTAACCCCTGACAGATCATTTGTAGGTCCCCAAGTTCCTACGAATCCAACGACTCCAGCCAAGCCTCAATCGGACCACCGAGCTGAAAGCCGGGTATCCCCGGGTCTTTGGCTCGGTTTTCCAGGCCGCATCCATCGAGGAACGAGAGATCCCTTCGCTGTGATCTTCACCGGGTGCTTCAGATATTGTCAGGTACACCCCCTCTACCTCCAGTCTTTATATTGTAGGAGAACTTGCCCTAACCGAGGCTTCTCAGCCCCGGTGATCCTTCTTCAGTACTTTTCTAGGTTCTAATCTGCATGCTTGGCTTCAAGAATTCATACAAAATTCCCTATAATTAATTTTAATCTAAAATTTGGGAATTAATCACCTAACCCCACATATAAAACATACAAAAAGAATTGCATGCATATTAGTCCCGCATCATTTGGTATCAGAGCCAGGTTAGGGCTTATTTTAAGAAATTTTTCAATCCATATATACTCTGTTATTTAAATTATTTCTCTCTGATCAAAACTCTAAAAATCCTGAAATTTGTTTTTTGGATTCATCATAATTCACAGTAATTTTTAGGATTTTTTCAGATTTTATTTCAGCCTGTGAATTTTCTGCAAGCCAAAATACAGCCTGCAAATTTTTGGCTCTATTTTTTTAGCAAGACAAATTTGGAAGTTTTAGGGTTTTGTTTAGCATCTTTTGCATATCTTTTAATTTTAGTATATTTCCTGTATATTAGGCCATAATTTGCAAGTTTTCTTCTATTTAAGAAAATACCAAAATAAGAAAAAAATTACATATTCTTCAAAAATACCAAAACATCTAAACCCTAATTTGCATCCTCATCTGCCTGCCATCATTGCATAATTTACTTTTAAGGGCACTCTTGCTATATCAGATGGGGGAAGGATTTGATCACCTCTCTTTATCCCAAAACTACATCCCTTGCATTCGGTCCTAAGCCTTAACCTAAAATTAACTATACTTAATTTGCCCTAGTGGGCTAGGGACACCAACTGGTCGGTTCCGGGTTAGTGTTAGATCACTGTGTCAAGTTAACCTGTGTGTGCCTTGTGCTCAGTGTCTAGAATGGTGGTTCAGGGATTCAATCCCGAAGGGCTTGTGTGTTGGTCCGCCTACCTGGCCAATCTCTGATTGGTGTCTAGGCTTGGCAATCAGGGACCTAACACTCCCCTTACACCTGCCTGGCTGAGTACCGGGTTACTACAAGCTAGTTTGCCATCCTGATTGAGCATTTAGTTTGGACTCTAGGTCTAGTCAACTGTAGTCGGTATGATCGAGTCTTACATTAGCATTAGATCAGGAGTCCCATCTCATTCACCATCTCCCTGAATCCATGGACCATTTTGATGCCAAATTTGATGCCCTTGGAGAAAGGTTAGTCCAAACCCTCAATCTTAGGTTTGAGCAAGCAAATGCCCAATTGACCCAGAAGCTTGAACAAATAGATGCCCGACTAGGAACCTGAGAGGAGACACATAGGACCCAGTCTGAGCCTGATCCTGAGTCCCCTCAGCCTAGGAGAACCCCTCACCATGACCCTTATTATTATCCTGACCCTAGGAGGACCCCAAACCCTGATCCATACCGAGAGGTTGAACCTAGGAGAGCCCCTCAGCCCAACACATACTTGGTGGGGACACCGGAGGCACCAGAATAAGACAGAGGCTTTTCAACCCTCTATGAATTGATCAATAATTTATGAGTCCATCTGTAATAAGGGCTTAGCCCATCTGAGTCCATTTTAGTTATTATTTGAGTCTTTTGAGTTTCAGTTCTGTACTAGTCAGCTCATGTTGAGCTAGTTCAGTCCAGTGTTAGTCAGCTCATGTCGAGCTAATTTTATTTTTTTGAGTCCTATTCAACCATATTGAAGACTCAAAACCACATCATACAAGTGAAGACCAAGTCCAACTAGATTGAAGACAAGGAAGTATAGCCCAAGTCCAACCCAGCTTGAAGATTTGAAGACCTCAGGAGAAAAATTCAGAAAACCCTGATTCCTCGCAGATGCCCTCCAGATGCCCAGATCCCCTTCCAGATGCCAAAATATATTCATATACCAAGGCATCCATGATTTTAGAGGTCCATCTGTATCCTAGCCCAAAGAAATCAAGCCCAGGCGCCAAGCCCAAGCCCCTAAGAAGCAAGATACCAGGAAATATTCCTGCTACCTGGCTACCAGGCCACCCCAGCTTCCAGAGGCCCAAACCCATGCACCCGAGCCCCCTTTGGGCCGGCCTCTTGCTGCTCTTAGAAGTCCAACACGCCCCCCTAGGTGTCCTTGGAGTGTTGGCCAAGTCAAGAGAATATTTAAGGATTTTTTCTACCTAATGTTTTCTTATTTTCTAGCTAGGGTTTGAGAGGGAAAATGATTCTTATGTAAAGACTTATGTGCCCTTACTTGGAGCCCATGGTTAAGGGTCTATTTAAAGGACCCTAGCCTCTTGTATGAAGAGAGATTTTGATATATGAAATAAACCTTGAGTTCTTCTATTGCTTTGTGTGATTACCCTGTTGTGTGCATAAAGGGGTTTAAGAGTTCTTCTTCCCGGTGTTTGCAATCATCTTCCTGCCGCCAACCATCCTTCCAGCCCCTCCAAAACTTTCTTCCCTTGCTATTTTTCCTTTATTTTCTTTGTCTCCTTTGAGTTTTCTAATCCTTGACAGGTCGTTTGCAGGTTCCTGAGTTCCTACGAATCCAACGACTCCAGCCAAGCCTCAATCGGACCACCGAGCAGAAAGCCGGGTATCCACGGGTCTTTGGCTCGATTTTCCAGGCCGCATCCATCGAGGAACGAGAGATCCCTTCGTTGCGATCTTCACTGGGCACTTCAGACATTGTCAGGTACATCCCCTCTACCTCCAGTCTTTATATTGTAGGAGAACTTGCCCTAACCGAGGCTTCTCTGCCCCGGCGATCCTTCTTTAGTACTTTTCTAGGTTCTAATATGCATGCTTGGCTTCAAAAATTCATATAAAATTTCCTACAACTAATTTTGATCTGAAATTCGGGAATTAATCACCTAACCCCACATATAAAACATACAAAAAGAATTACATGCATATTAGTCCTGCATCATTTGGTATCAGAGCTTAGATTAGGGCTTGTTTTCTGCAATTTTTTAGTCCGTATATACTCTGTTATTTTTATTATTTCTCCCTGATAAAAACTCCAAAATCTCTTAAATTTATTTTTCTGGATTCGCATAATTCACAGTAATTTTAAGAATTTTTTCAGATTTTATTGTGGCCTATAAGTTTTCTGCAAGCCGAAATACAACCTTCAAATTTTTGGCTATGTTTTTTCAGCAAGACAAGTTTGGAAGTTTTAGGATTTTGTTTAGCATTTTTGCATATCTTTTAATTTTAGTATATTTCCTGCATATTAGGCCATAATTTTCAAGTTTTCTTCTATTTAATAAAATACCAAAAAAAAAATTATATATTCTCCAAAAATACCAAAAACATCTAAACCCTAATTTGCATCCTCATCTGCCTGCCATTATTGCATAATTTACTTTTAAGGGCACTCTTGCTATATCAGATGGGGGGAGGATTTGATCACCTCTCCTTAGCCCAAAACTACATCCCTTGCATTCGGTCCCAAGACTTAACCTAAAATTAACTAGACTTAATTTGCCCTAGTGGTCTAGGGACACCAACTGGTCGGGTCCGGGCTGAGTGTCAGATCATTGTGTCAAGCTAACTTGTGTGTGCCTTATGCTCAGTGTCTAGAACGGTGGTTTAGGAATTCAATCCTGAAGGGCTTGTGTGCTGGTCTGCCTACCTGGCCAATCTCTGATTGGTGTCTAGGATTGGCAATCAGGGACCTAACACTCCCCTTACACCTGCCTAGCTGAGTACAGGGTTACTATAGGCTAGTTTGCCACCCTGATTGAGCATTTAGTTTAGACTCTAGGTCTAGTCAGCTGTAGTCTGTCTGATCGAGTCTTGCATGAGTACTAGATCAGGGGTTTCATATCACCCACCTCCTTCACAAATGTCTGAACCCATGGAAAATTTGCAAGCCCAAATAAAAGCACTCACTGAGCATCTAACCCAATCCATGGCCCAGTTGACTACCCAGTTAACTCAGTCTGGTACCCAAACCAACAATAGAATTGACCATCTTGCCAATAGGTTTGACCAGTTAGAAGGTTGTGTAGGGACCATACAAAGAACCCATGGGTCACAGTCTGAGCCAGATCCCGAGTCCCCTAAACCTAGGAGGACCCCAAACCCTGATCTATACCATGAGGTCGAACCTAGGAGAGCCACTTAGCTTGACCCGTACTACAATCCTCAACCTAGGAGGACCCCAAACCCTGATCCATACCGAGAGGTTGAACCAAGGAGAGCCCCTCAGCCTGACCCATACTATAATATTGAACCTAGAAGAACCCCTTACCATGACCCTTATTATGATACTGAACCTAGAAGAACCCCTTACCATGACCCTTATTACAATACTGAACCCAGGAAAACCCAATACTCTGACCCATATTGGGAGTCCAATCCTAGGAGAACCCAATACTCTGACCCATATAGGGAGTCCAATCCTAGGAGAACCCAATACTCTGACCCATATAGAGAGCCCAACCCTAAGAGAACCCAATATTCTGACCCATATAGGGAGTCCAACCCTAAGAGAACCCAATATCCTGACCCATATAGGGAGCCCAACCTTATGAGGACCCCATACCATGATCCATCCTTAGAACCTGACCATAGAGCTGACCCAAAATCCTATGACCCCAGATCCTATAATCCCATGACCCATAGATCTGCACCTTTGTCCTATGAGCCTAGAGAACCCATAACCCCTAAGTATCAATCTAGTACTAGTCAGGTTTCCCTTAGTCAACTTGAACCCCATAGGATTAGTAACCCTAAATATGAACCCAGTAGTGAGCCACTACCCCTTAGGCAACTTGAACCTACTAGGACTAGTATCCATAATCAGAAACCAGGACCTAGCCAATTTTCCCCTAGCCGACCTTCTCTAACCATTCCTGAGATTGACAACGCTTACATTAACGCGGAAGTGTATGAAGCTGATGCAAGCCTAGTGGATGAGTATGAAGGAGAAGAGGAGACACCTTTAGTAGACCTAGAATTAGCTGACCCAGTAGATACCCAGGTAGAAACCAACCTAGAGCTAGTTGACCTTGACCACATCCAACCTAAAGCTATAATGGAAGAACAAATAGAGGAAGAGAACCTAGGTACTATTGCTAGAGCCTTACTTGAGGAAACCATAGAGGAGAGCCAAATTATAAAGTCTAGTCCAAAATACAAGAACCAGAAGAATTTATTAAGGACCTGATCTCTTTGAATCAATACCCTCGGGATGAGCCCCCTCCTATAGTTCCCATTAAGGACCTCTTCCCTGAGATTAATAACCCATCCTTTCATTATACAAACCCCATAGATATATCGCAACCCCGTAAGGTTAACCTCATTAGTCTAGGATTAGTCCCTGACATGCCTTCTTTTATTCTACTTTATCCAACTAACCCGGAACCTTTTTCTCCACCCTACCAGAGTAATTCTGAATCCACTTCCTATTTCCTACCCTTTTCTGAGTTTTCTCATGTGTCTAGAACTATTAGGTTACATTTTGTTGAGGTTACTAGGTTGCAAGGATCCATAGAGCCCATCCCATTTGCTACCTACTTTTGGCAGACCCTCTAGCACCTATTAGGAGTTACTAGCAAATTTTCTTTTGCATGTCACCCATCAACCACGACTCATGCCCCCATGCCCAAGTGGTAGTTAAGACCTAATAAATCTCTTTAGTCAAGTTTGTTAGGTGTAGGTTTGAGTCCTTTGAATCATTTTTTAGGAGTCTGCATGTGCCCAGCATGTTCACCACCTACACTAATTTTAAACAAACTGGCTAATTCCCGAAGATGGATCAAAGAATTTGATGTAGTGGATTCTATCTTGGTTAGGCTTAGGCCTAAAAGAAGCTTCATGCTCGCAGAGCCGGACCTTTTAAAGTGATAGAGAAGGTTGGATCAAATGCCTAGGTGTTAGACATGCCTTTGGATTTGGGCATTAGTTCTACCTTCAATAGTATAGACCTGGTTGAGTACAGGGAACCGGCAACGATACCTAGTGAGGCATTTAAACCTATTCCTTTTCATTGTGAGTGACCCTAACCCAAAGTGTCCACTAATAAATTTGGCCTGAGAGTGGAGAACGGATCGAGCGTATCCTGGATGATCAAGCCATTATGACCCGGGGCCGCGGTTATCAACACTTCCTGGTCCGATGGCAAGGTCGGCCAGAGTCGGACGATTCGTGAATTTCTCGAGAGGACTTGCAGCACCTCAACCCAGACCTCCTCGAGAGATATGTGAGCCAGCTTGATCTTCACTCGACAGGGTCAAGTTCCTCCCACCCCGGGAGATTTGGTAGGGACACCGGAGGCACCAGAATAAGACAGAGGCTTTTCAACCCTCTGTGAATTGATCAATAATTTATGAGTCCATCTGTAATAAGGGCTTAGCCCATCTGAGTCCATTTTAGTTATTATTTGAGTCTTTTGAGTTTCAGTTCTGTATTAGTCAGCTCATGTTGAGCTAGTTCAGTCTAGTGTTAGTCAGCTCATGTCGAGCTAATTTTATTTTTTTGAGTCCTATTCAACCATATTGAAGACTCAAGACCATATCATACAAGTGAAGACCAAGTCCAACCAGATTGAAGACAAGGAAGTATAGCCCAAGTCCAACCCAGCTTGAAGATTTGAAGACCCTAGGAGGAAAATTCAAAAAACCCTGATTCCTCGCAGATGCCCTCCAGATGCCCAGATTCCCTTCCAGATGCCAAAATATATTCATATACCAAGGCATCCATGATTTTAGAGGTCCATCTGTATCCTAGCCCAAAGAAATTAATCCTAGGCACCAAGCCCAAGCCCCTAAGAAGCAAGATACCAGGGAATATTCCTGCTACCTGGCTACCAGGCCACCCCAGCTTCCAGAGGCCCAAACCCATGCGCCCGAGCCCCTTTGGGCCGGCCTCTTGCTGCTCTTAGAATCCCAACACGCCTACCTAGGTGTCCTTGGAGTGTTGGCCAAGTCAAAAGAATTTTTAGGAATTTTTTCTACCTAATGTTTTCTTATTTTCTAGCTAGGGTTTGAGAGGGAAAATGATTCTTATGTAAAGACTTATGTGCCCTTACTTGGAGCCCATGGTTAAGGGTCTATTTAAAGGACCCTAGCCTCTTGTTTGAAGAGAAATTTTGATATATGAAATAAACCTTGAGTTCTTCTATTGCTTTGTGTGATTATCCTGCTGTGTGCATAAAGGGGTTTGAGAGTTCTTCTTCCCAGTGTTTGCAATCATCTTCCTGCCGCCAACCATCCTTCCAGCCCCTCCAAAACTTTCTTCCCTTGCTATTTTTCCTTTATTTTCTTTGTCTCCTTTGAGTTTTCTAACCCCTGATAGGTCGTTTGCGGGTTCCCGAGTTCCTACGAATCCAACGACCAGCTAAGCCTCAATCGGACCACCAAGCCAAAAGCCAGGTATCCGCGGGTCTTTGGCTCGATTTTCCAGGCCACATCCATCGAGGAACGAGAGATCCCTTCATTGTGATCTTTACCGGGTACTTCAGACATTGTCAGGTACACCCCCTCTACCTCCAGTCTTTATATTGTAGGAGAACTTGCCCTAACCGAGGCTTCTCAGCCCCGGCGATCCTTCTTTAGTACTTTTCTAGGTTCTAATCTGCATGCTTGGCTTCAAGAATTTATATAAAATTCTCTACAACTAATTTTGATCTGAAATTTGGGAATTAATCACCTAACCCCACATATAAAATATATAAAAAGAATTACATGTATATTAGTCCCGCATCAATACTATAATCCTAAACCTAGGAGGACCCAGACTAGATCCAAACCTGAGCCATCTTTAACCTATATACCCACAACCTATAGATCTTATGACTCCAAATCCTATGACTCTAGAACCTATGAGCCCAGTAGACCCAAGACCCATAGAGCTGAACCTAGATCCTATGACCCTATATCCTATAATCCCATGATCCATAGATCTGCACCATTGTCCTATAAGCCTAGGGAGCCTATAACCCCTATGTATCAGCCTAGTACTAGTCATGTTCCCTTTAGTCAACTTGAACCCCATAGGATTAGTACCCCCAAATCTGAACCCAGTAGTAAGCCACTACCCCTTAGTCAACCTGAACCTACTAGGATTAGTACCCATACTTAGAAACTGGGACCTAGACAATTTTCCCCTAGTCGACCTTCCCCTACCATCCCTTTGATTGACAAGGCTTACATTAAAGTAGAAATATATGAAGCTTTTGTGAACTTAGTGGATGAGTATGTGGGAGAAGAGGAGACACCTTTAGAAGACCTCGAATTAGCTGACCTAGTAGATATCCAGGTAGAAACCAATCCAGAGCTAGTTGACCCTAACCATATCCAACCTAAAGCTATAGTGGAAGAACAAATAGAGGAAGAGAACCTAGATACTGCTGCTCGAGCCTTACCTGAGGAAACCATAGAGGAGAGCCAAATTATAGAATCTAGTCAAAAAATACAGGAACCAGAAGAATTTATTAAGGACCTGATCTCTTTGAATTTGTACCCTCAAGATGAGCCTCCTCCTATAGTTCCCATTAAGGACCTCTTCCCTGAGATTAATAACCCATCCTTCCATTATACAAACCCCATAGATATACCGCAACCCCGTAAGGTTAACCTCATTAGTCTAGGATTAGTCCCTGACATGCCTTCTTTTATTCTACTTTATCAAACTAACCTGGAACCTTTTTCTCTACCCTACCAGACTAATTCTGAACCCACTTCCTATTTCTTACCCTTTCCTGAGTCTTCTCATGTGTCTAGAACTATTAGGTTACATTTTATTGAGGTTACTAGGTTGCAAGGATCCATAGAGCCCATCCTATTTGCTACATACTTTTGGCAAACCCTCTGGCACCTATTAGGAGTTACTAGCAAATTTTCTTCTGCATGTCATCCATCAACCATGACTCATGCCCCCATGCCCAAGTGGTAGTTAAGACCTAATAAACCTCTTTAGTCGAGTCTGTTAGGTATAGGTTTGAGTCCTTTGCATCATCTTGTTAGGAGACTGCATGTGCCTAGCATGTTCACCACCCGTACTAATCTTAAAACAACTCGCTAATTCTCGAAGAAGGGTCAAAGAATTTGATGTAGTGGATTCTATCTTGGTTAGGCTTAGGACTAAAAGAAGCTTCATGCTCGCAGAGCCGACCTTTTAAAGTGATAGAGAAGGATTGGATCAAATGCCTATGTGTTAGACTTGGCTTCAGATATGGGCATTAGTTCTACCTTCAATATTATAGACCTGGTTGAGTATAGGGAATCGACAGCAATACCTAGTGAGGCCTTTGGACCTATTCCTTTTCATCGTGAGTGATCCTAACCCAGAGTGTCCACTAACAAATTGGCCTGAGAGAGGAGAACAGATCGAGCGTATCCTGGATGATCAAGCCATCACGACCCGGGGCCGTGACTATCAACGCTTCCTGGTCCGATGGCAAGGCCGGCCAAAGTCGGACGACTCATGGATTTCTCGAGAGGACTTGCAATGCCTTAACCCAGACCTTCTCAAGAGATATGTGAGCCAGTCTGATCTTCACTCGACAGGGTCGAGTTCCTCCCATCCCGAGAGAATTGGTGCGGACACCAGAGGCACCAGAATAAGACAGAGGCTTTTCAACCCTCTATGGATTGATCAATAATTCATGAGTCCATCTGTAATAAGGGCTTAGCCTATCAGAGTCCATTTTAGTTGTTATTTGAGTATTTTGAGTTGTTATTTCAGTTCTGTACTAGTCAGCTCATGTTGAGCTAGTTCAGTCTAGTGTTAGTCAGCTCATGTTGAGCTAATTTTATTTTTTTGAGTCCTGTTCAACCATACTGAAGACTCAAGACTACATCATACAAGTGAATACCAAGTCCAACCTAATTGAAGACATGGAAGTTTAGCCCAAGTCCAACCCACTTGAAGATTTGAAGACCCTAGGAGAAAAATCAGAAACCCTGATTCCTTGCAAATGCCCTCCAGATGTCCAGATTCCCTTCCAGATGCCAAAGTATATTCATAGACCAAGGCATCCATGATTTTAAAGGTCCATCTGCAACCTAGCCCAAAGAAATCAAGCACAGGCGCCAAGCCCAAGACCCTAAGAAGAAAGATACCAGGGAATATTCTTGCTACCTGGATACCAGGCCACCCTAGCTTACAAAGGCCCAAACCCTTGCGCCCGAGCCCCTTTGGGCTAGCCCCTTGCTGCTCTTAGAAGCCCAACACGCCCCCCTAGGCATCCTTGGAGTGTTGACCAAGTCAAGAGAATTTTAGGAATTTTTTCTACCTAATGTTTCCTTATTTTCTAGCTAGGGTTTGAGAGGAAAAAGGATTCTTATGTAATGTCGATTGTACCCTTACTTGGGGCCCAAGGTTAAGGGTCTATTTAAGGAGCCCTAGCCTCTTGTATGAAGGGAGATTTTTAATATGAAATAAACCTTGAGTTCTTATATTATTTTGTATGATTATTCTACTGTGTGCATAAAGGGGTTTGAGAGTTCTTCTTCCCGGTGTTTGCAACCATCTTCCTGCCGCCAACCATCCTTCCAGCCCCCTCCAAAACTTTCTTTTCTTTGCTATTTTCCTTTATTTTCTTGATTTTCTCTGAGTTTTCTAACCCCTGATAGATCATTTACAGGTCCCCGAGTTCCTACGAATCCAACGACTCCAGCCAAGCCTCAATTGGACCACCGAGCAGAAAGCCAGGTATCCACGGGTCCTTAGCTCAGTTTTCCAGGCCTCATCCATCGAGGAACGAGAGTCCCTTCACTATGATCTTCACCGGGTGCTTCAGACGTTGTCAAGTACACCCCCTTTACCTCCAGTCTTTATATTGTAGGAGAACTTGCCCTTACCGAGGCTTCTCAGCCCCGGCAATCCTTCTTTAGTACTTTTCTAAGTTCTAATCTGCATGCTTGGCTTCAAAAACTCATACAAAATTTTCTACAATTAATTTTGATCTAAAATTTGGGAATTAATCACCTAACCCCACATATAAAATATACAAAAAGAATTGCATGCATATTAGTCCCGCATCAAAATTCACCAGGGTTTTGATATCATGAATAAAAGTTGATTACAAGAGAGGGAGGGGTGGGGTATTTATAGAGTTCCCATGCCCTCACTAACCATTGTTACACTTGGGTTACAAGTCCTCTTCCAAATTGGAATGCAAGTCCTTTCCTAGCTAGGTTAGAAAAACAAATCCTCATTAGGTTAGGAATTAACCTAGTCTTCTCCTTTTCCCTTCATGCTTTGACTATTCCACTCAAGGATACCTCTTGAACTTGGTCAACACTTCAAGGACACCTATGAGGTCGTGTTGGGCTTCTAGGGGCAGCAAGGGGCCAGCCCAAAGAGGCTTGGGTGCATGGGTTTGGGCCTCTGGATGCTAGGATGGCCTGGTAGCCTGGTAGTAGGAATATTCCATAGAATCTTACTTCTTTAGGGCTTGGGCTTGGCACTTGGACTTGATTTCTTTGGGCTAGGATGTAGAGGGACCTCTAGGATAATGGATTCCCTGGTTTGGGAATATGCGTTGGCATTTGGACTGGAATCTGGGCATCTGAAAGGAATCAGGATTTCTGGAAGTATCTTGGATCCTGGGTTGTCACACAAAATCGACTGGGCTGATGTAGTGGCCTTTGACTCCTGGATGAGGCCTGGTGGAACTCCAAAATAGGGTGACCTTTTCTCTTGTACAAAAACTGGGCTCATACTAGACTCATAATTAATGTACATGACTCAAAATATTAACTAGGTTGAGGGTTGAGACAAATCAACTAACCTCAACTTATTACAGGACTCGATCTTAATTGATTACAAAATTTTCAAAACTTTGACACATGACTAATTAAACCATATGGGATCTAGGGATCTGTGTCTGATCTTGGTGTCCCCCCCACCTTAGTCAACCTGAGCCTACAAGGAGTAGTGCCCATAATCACAAACCCGGACCTAGCCAATTTTTCCTTAGTCGACCTTCTCCTTCCATCCCTTTGATTGACAATGCTTACATTAACACGGAAGTATATGAAGCTGATGTGAACTTAGTGGATGAGTATGAGGGAGAAGAGGAGACACCTCTAGAAGACCTATAATTAGTTGACCCTGTAGGTACCTAGGTAGAAGCCAGCCTAGAGTTAGTTGACCCTGACTATACCCAGCCTAAAGCTATAATAGAAGAGCAATTAGAGGAAGAGAACTTAGATTTTTCACCAGCCTAAAGCTATAATGGAAGAGCAATTAGAGGAAGAGAACTTAGATACTTCTGCTAGAATCTTACTTGAGGAAACCATGGAGGAGAGCCAAATTTAGAGTCTAGTCCTAAAATATAAGAACCAGAAGAATTTATTAAGGACATGATCTCTTTGAATCAGTACCCTTAGGATGAGCCCCCTTCTATAGTTCCCATTAAGGACCTCTTCCCTGAGATTAGTAACCCATCCTTCCATTATGCAAACCCTGTAGATAGACCTCAACCTTATAAGGTTAACCTTATTAGTCTAGGATTAGTCCCTGACATGCCTTCTTATATCGTACTTTATCAAACTAACCCTGAACCTTTTCTCTATCCTACCAGACTAATTCTGAACCCACTTCCTATTTTTTGCCATTTCCAGACACTTCCAGCATTTCTAGGATCATTAGATAACATTTAGTTGAGATTAACATTCTGCATGCATTCATTACGTATGTTAGGTTTGCATTATACTTCTGGCATACCCTATGGAATTTGCTAGGAGCCCATTATAAGTTTTCATGTGCATGCCAAGCTAGGATCAAACCTAGGAAACCTATAATCTCTTAGGTTTAGGTCCAAAGAGTTCAATAAAGTTTTCTTCAATAGGAATGCATAGTCGAGTCTGTTAGGTTCTTTGCATCACGTGTTAGGAGTTTGCATGTGCCTAGTATGTTCACCACCTACACTAATTTTGAAAGAACTTGGCTAATTCCTGAAGAAGGGCCAAGGAATTTGATGTAGTGGATTCTATCTTGGTTAGGCTTAGGCCTAAAAAGAAGCTTTATGCTCGCAGAGCTGGACTTTTTAAATGATAGAAAAGGTTGGACCAAATGCCTATATGTTAGATTTGCCCCGGATCTGGGCATTAGTTCTACCTTCAATATCGTAGACCTGGTTGAGTATAGGAAACCGGCAGCGATACCTAGTGAGGCGTTTAGACCTATTCCTTTCATTGTGAGTAACCCTAACCCAGAGTGTCCACTAATAAATTTGGCCTGAGAGAGGAGAACGGATCAAGCGTATCCTGGACGATCAAACCTTAACGACCCGGGGCCGTATCTATCAACACTACCTGGTTCGATGGCAAGGCCGGCCAGAGTCGGATGATTCATGGATTTCTCGAGAGGACTTGTAGTTCCTTAGCCCATACCTCCTCGAGACATATGTGAGCTAGCCTGATCTTCACTCGACAGAGTCAAGTTCCTCCCATCTTGGGAGAATTGGTAGGGACACCAGAGGCACCCGAATAAGACAGAGGCTTCTCAACCCTCTGTGGATCACTTAGTTACATTCAAGTCCATTTGTAATAAAGCTTAGTTCATCTAAGTTGTCTTTACTTGAGTCCTGTATTAGTCAGCTCAAGTTGAGCTAGTTCAGTCCAGTGTTAGTCAGCTCATGTTGAGCTAATTTTATTTTTTGAGTCTTGTCCAAGTACACTGAAGACTCAAGAACACATCATACAAGTGAAGACCAAGTCCAACTAGATTGAAGACATGGAAGTGTAGCCCAAGTCCAACCCAGCTTGAAGATTTGAAGACGTCAGGAGGAGAAATCAGACACCTTGAAGCCCTGGACCAGCTGGAAGCAAATTGGGCCAGTCCAGGCCCAGGAGGGAGCTAGGGCGCCAATTGCTTAGAGTGACCCACCCCTTGGTCGGCCACTTAGAGTCACCCTCTTGGCCGACCAAGGCAAGGAGAGAGGGAGAGATTATAGGGATTTTTTCTATCCTGGGTTTCCTTATTTTCTAGCTAGGGTTTGGGTGGGAGTAGAATTCCCAGGTAAAGTCCATTGTACCCTTACTTGGAGCCCAAGACTATGAGTCTATTTAAAGGACCCTAGTCTCTTGTATGAGAACTAATTTTGATATATGAAATACTCTTGATTCTTCAATTGCTGTGTGCCTCCCTTCTGTGTGCATTAAGGGATCTTGTATAATCCTGAAGTCCTGTCGAAGTGCTGCCCAAAGAAACCCTAGCCGACCAACCTTCCAAGCCTCTTCTTCCAACATGCCCTAGCTACCTTTTTCTAAAATTATTCTTATTTCTAGCCTTTGTTTTTTCATCCTTGATGGTTGTTTGCAGGTCCCCGAGTTCTTACGAATCCAACGACTCTAGCCGGGCCGCAATCAGACCACCGAGCAGAAAGTCGGGAACCGCGGGTCTCTGGCTCGATTTTTTAGGCCACATCCATCGAGGAATGAGTGATCTCTTCAATGCGATCTTCACCATGTACATCAGACATTGCCAGGTACACCTCTCTGCCACCAGTAGTTTTATTGAAGATGAACGAGTCCAACCGAGACTTCTTAGCCTCGGCGGTCCTCTTTCTTTTGCTCTTTAGGTCCTGTTATGCATGCTGTAGCCTCTTATTTTTATATAGAACCTTCTACATCATTCCTTAGTTTGCTCTTCAGGATTAATCATCCAACTTAATTAAAAACATACAAAAAAATTATTGCATGCATATAGGTCCCGCATCAATTTGGCCAACCGCCTGGATGTTTCGGGGAGGTTGAGTATGGTCCTCAATGGCTGGTCCGTCATGACCACGATAGGATGCACTTGGAAGTAGGGCCTGAGGTGCTTAGCAGACATTATTAGAGCAAAAATAAGTTTTTCGGAATGGGTTTACCTGATCTTCGCGTTGCTGAGGATTTTGCTGTTGTAGTATACCGGCTTCTGAGATCCGTCCTTGTCTGCACGGACGAGGACCGAGCTGACGACCCAGGGTGTGACCGCCAAGTAGAGCAGGAGCTCCTCCCTTTCCTCCAGTCTAGAGAGTAGCGGGGGAGAAGCCAGGAACTCCTTCAGTTCTTCAAAGGCCGTCCTACACTCCTCCGTCCAGGTGAAGTCGTGCATCTTGTGGAGTGCCTTGAAGAAGGGAAAGCAGTGATCAACCGACCTTGAGATAAACCGGCTCAGGGCTGTGATACGCCTTGTGAGGCACTGGACCTACTTTTTGGACATCGGGTGCTCCATGTCGACGATCGCCTGGACCTTCTCTGTGTTCACTTCATCGCCCCTCTGGGTGACCATGAATCCAAGAAACTTTCCTGCCGCCACTCCGAAGGTGCACTTTGCTGGGTTCAGTTTCATCTGGTGCTTTTGAAGGTTGTTGAAGGCTTCGGCGAGGTTAGCGACATGGTCCAAGCTCAGCTTGCTCATGACCAGCATGTCATCCACGTACACCTGCTTGTTTTGGCCTATCTGATCTTTGAAGACCCTGTTGACCAGATGCTGGTACGTGGCCTCAGCATTCTTCAGACCGAAGGACATCATCTTGTAATAGTACATCCCTTGGTCGGTGATGAAGGTGGTGTGCTCCTCATTTTCCGGGTGCATCCAGATTTGATTGTTCCCAGAGAATGCATCCATGAAGGAAAGTAGTCGGTGACCTGAGGTGGTGTCCACCAGTTGGTCAATCTTTGGTAGAGGGAAGCTATCCTTCGGGCATGCCTTGTTGAGGTCAGTGTAGTCCACACAGATCCTCTACTTGCCATTACTCTTCTTCACCATCACTACATTCGTAAGCCAGCTCGGGTATTGTACCTCCCGGATGAAACCGATAGCGAGGAGTTTGTTGACTTCCTCCTTGATTGTTTCCTGCCTCTCGGGGGCGAAACTCTTCTTCTGTCAAACTGGCCCGCACTTTGGGTCAATACTCAGCTTGTAGGTGATGATGTCAGAGGGGATACCTGGTATATCAATCGCTATCCAAGCGAACACGTCGGCATTCGCCTGCAAGAAATCCAACAGGTGGGCCCTTTCCTCATCTTGTAGCTGGGCCCCAATCTGCACTATCTTCTCCTGATCGACTCTAAGCAGATAAGACAGTAGGTGCTCGGCCGGGCCACCCCTGGAGTCTTGCACTCTTTGGTTGATCTCATCCACCCTGGGATCTTCCTCGAGGATCTTGGTCCCAGGGAGAGTCTAGAAACAGTGCTGAATCGGCTGAGGTGCACCTTTCATCTTGCCGACTCCATAGGGAGTTGGAAACTGCACCAGCAGCTGCTTGGTGGAAAAAACAGTATCGAACAGATTGAGCCCAGGTCGACCAAGGATCACATAATAGACCAAAGGAAGCCTAACCACTGTGAAGGTCATCATAACTGTGGCCTGCCGAGGTGGGATCTCGGTGATGACCGGGAGAGTGATCTCTCCCTCTACCCTCGCAGAATCCCCCATGAAGCTGATAAGGGGCATATGTACATGTCTGAGTTGAGTGGAGGATAGGTTTATTCTAGAGAAGGCATCATTAAAAAGCATATATGTTGAGCTTCCACTATTAACCATGATGTATTTTACAGGATGCTTCGCGATCATCATCTCGACAACCATGGCATTATTACTTACATTTTCCCTCCCGTCTCCTCCCCCTCTCATAAAAGGGAGTACATTTTCAGAATGCCCTGCCCCCCGGGGCTTCTTAGAGGTGCGCTCGGCTCCCCAGCATATCATCCCCACCAGCTTTTTCGTAGGGCGGTTGTCGACTGCAGGGATTGGCGGGAGAGCGATGAGCGCCCGAGGTTCTGCTGGAGGTCTTCCTCCCACGAACCTCCTGAGGTAGCCTCTCTTGATGAGTTCTTCAATTTTTCTCTTGAGATTGCGGCATTCCTCGGTGTCGTGGCCGTGATCACGGTGGTAGCAATAATACTTCATCTTGTGATGGCTGGTGGATGGCTTCATCAGAGGTGGGTGCTTCAGGTAGGGCTCACCTTCAATCTCCATCAGGATCTTCATCATCGGGGCGAGTCTTTCCCCCGGAGCAGGAGCACACCCTGGTCTCAGCCCCTTGCAAAAGTTCGGAGCCAGAGGCCCTGGCTTCCTTGTCCCGATGTCTCGACAGGAACCGGCTTCTTCAATGGCTTCCCGTCCAGCTCCCTTCTCGTATGGTCCACCTCCTCTGCGTGGACGTACTTTTGAGCTCGGAGGAGGAGCTTGAAGTAGCTTTTGGGGGACTTCTTGTCGAGCGAGTAGGTCAGGCAGGAGGTCCTGAGCCCTCGATTTAGTGCTAGCATGGCGACTGGCTCTTCAAGGTTATAAATTTCTAACATGGCAACCTTGAAGCGGGCCATGTAGTCTCGTAGGGGTTCATGATCTTGTTACCGGATGGAGAAGAGGCTATTTGCTTCACATGGCACCTTCTGACAGGTGTCGAAGTGGGCCACGAACTTTCGCTCCAGCTGAGCGAAAGAACCAATGCTTTCGGGCTCGAGGTGGGTGAGCCAAACCCGAGCAGCCTTACGGAGGTTTGCTGGGAAGTTAATGCAAAGAAGGGCATCAGTGGCCCCCTGGACCCTCATGAGGGCTTTGTAGCTTTCCAGGTGGTCTAGGGGATCGATGGTCCCATCGTAGGGATCCACCTGTGACATCCAGAACCGGCCGGGAATTAGTTCTTCTTGGATCTTTCGAGAGAAGGGGAGATGGACGTCATAGCCCACTGGCTAGTCAGTAAAGCCCTGCATGTCCGTAAATTGGTGGGATAATTCTACCAGCTTGCACTCGTGCTCCTCCAAGCGCTTCTCAGCTATGCGCCTGATGGCCTCATCAGTAGAACCTTCTGCTGAAAGAGACACAAAAGGTGACATGGGTGCACGATGCTCATGAAGGGGGGTCTTGCCTTTTTGCCCTCGACGAGGCTTGGATACTATCTTCTCGAGGGTAGGGGACTGGCTCTCCTTATCGGCGGACCCAGCCCGTTGTCTCTTCATCGGAGTCAAGTGACTACCCCGGTGATCAGTGATGGCTCGTGGCTGCGAAGGCCTTCCTTGGAAGGAACACAGGCTGTCACGGTGGTGGGGGCACCAGGATCAGACACAGACTACTAGGCCCTATTTGGTTTACCTAGCCATGTGTCAAATTTTGTAATCAACTAGAATTGAGTCTTATAATAAGTTGAGGTTAGTTGATTTGTCTCAACCCTCAACCTAGTCATTATTTTGAGTCCTGTATATCAGTTATGAGTCCAATATGAGCTCAATTTTTGTACAATAGAGGAGGTTACCAAATTTTGGAGTTCCACCAGGCCACATTCAGGAGTCAGAGGCCACTACATCAGCCCATTGGATTTTGTGTAACAACCCAGGATCCAAGATTCTTCTAGAAACCCTGATTCCTTCCAGATGCCCTCCAGATGCCCAGATTTCCTTCTAGATACCAGAGCATATTCTCAAAATAGGGCACCCATGATTCCAGAGGTCCACCTGCATCCAAGCCCAAAGAAATCAAGCCCAGGTGCCAAGTCCAAGTCCTTAAAAAGCAAGATTCCAGGGAATATTCTTGCTACCATGCTAACAGGCCACTCCATCTTCTAGAGGCCCAAACCCATGCACCCAAGCCCCTTTGGGCCAGCCCCTTGCTGCTCCTAGAGGCCCAACATGCCCTCCTAGGCATCCTTGAAGTGTTTACCAAGTCGAAGAGGTGTCCTTGAGTGGAATAGTCAAAGCATGAAGGAAAAAGGAGAATACTAGGTCAATTCCTAACCTAATCGGGATTTGTTTTTCTAACCTATCTAGGAAAGAACTTGTATTCCAATTTGGAAGAGGACTTGTAACTCAAGTGTAACCATGGTTAGTGAGGGCATGGGAACTCTATAAATACCCCTCCCCTCCCCCTCTTGTAAGCATCTCTTTCTTATGAATACAACTTGCTGAAATTTTGAGTTATTACCTTGTTTTGGTGTTTTGTTTTGGTTCTTTAGGTTGTGTTTTTGTGTTTGGACGAATTCCTTGCTGCCCTAGCATCCTTCCACACCCTAAATCACTGCCATCCAAGCCTTCACACATCCAGGAAGGAGTGCCCTAGGTTTCCAAGCAAGGAGATCTTCAACAAGCTTCAGAAAGCCATCTTCTAACCCTAATCCTGATTCCTTTCAACCCATAGTTCCTTTTCTTATTTTTTAATTACTGTTTTGATTAACCCTGACACTTGTAGGATCCCTGAGGTGCTTCCCCCCCCTGAGGAGGCCTTCTTTTCTACCCAGACCGTCCAAATTCACCATCAGATTCAAGGAAAACAAGGCTTCTTCTTCTAGGCTCCGATCAGAGTGCGTGTGAACCCTGCTGCTTTTGAATTTCAATCTCTGACCGGTAAGAAACTTTCCTTTCTCTGATTATCTAATTTAGATGAAGATAAACTATCCTAAACTGGGAGTTTCTCAACTCTCGGGTCTTGGATATTTCATTAGTTTGCATGAGTATGCTTGCGACTCGATGATTCTTTGCACTGCTAGTCTTTCAGCTAGTTTTTACTTTATTTTGGAAATCTAGCCTACAAATAAATTATAAAAATCATAAAAAAATTATTTTACTATTTTCCATGTATGTTTAGCAGTCTTAGCGTTGTCCTGCATCACACAGGGTGCTGCGGCGTGGGCCGCAGGGGTCCCTGGCTTCTGCTGGATAGCCAAGGATCGTTGCTAGTGCTGGAGCTGGCACACTATCATAGTGAGGATTTGCATCTGTTGGGCGAGTGCAGCCAGCTGGATGTCCACCAGAGGTGGTTGAGCAGGAATGGGGAGCTCCCCTTCTGGATCGTGTGGGTCCCCTAAAGAATGGGGGTCTCCCGTACGGCTAGTGCAGACTTCTCTCGCTCGCATCATCACCATCCTCCCGGTGAGCCACTTGCAGGGGGCTTCTTAGGTGGGATAAAAACACGTCCCCCCTTCCTGGCATGCCAATCTGTTGCTGCCAGGATTGTCGTGGCCCATAGCTGCTGTTGACATCAGATTGCCCTCATCCTCTTAGGGTTGGCCTGCGCCTCAGGACCTACAAAACAAGGGTTAGTGACCCAGGCCGGAGATTCCGGTGGAGGCACTCCGGTGGTCAAGTCAGTGACGATCCAGGGGAACAGATCCTCCTGGTCGAGCCCCTCTTGATGGACTTGATGCTAGGAGGAGTGAAAATGATGTAAGTAGAGTGAGAGTGGGGTTGCAGGTGTGCCAGGAAAGGTAGTGACCGAGGTGGATCGGTCCTCTTGTGTGGCCTCCTTCCTGTCGTTACCTCTTTCCTTCCTGCCTTGTCGAAGGTTCTTTTAAGTTCGGGTGATTGTTGAACGCCTACCTCAGGATTTCTCCCGTGCTTTCAGGCACGTGCGGCGGCGTTCCATGCTACAGATGGGATGTCTCTCCTGGTCCATAATGTCGGGTGCGTACGGCGATGTTCCGTGCCATGGACGGGACATCTTTCCTGGTTCATGATAAGGGGCACTGTCGTGCGTTCTGACATTCCTTCCAGTCGCCCTATTCCGGGAAGCCTGGTAGTGCCTCGATTGGAGGGCTGCTGCCCCCGGGATTCAAATCTCCTGATGTAAGCGGTGGCCACGGACAGTTATTATGACTCGACATGTGCCTTCTTGTGGTCTT
Source organism: Areca catechu (assembly GCA_021397845.1). Taxonomy (NCBI): domain Eukaryota; kingdom Viridiplantae; phylum Streptophyta; class Magnoliopsida; order Arecales; family Arecaceae; genus Areca; species Areca catechu. The sequence continues at coordinate 132,935,242 of CM038049.1, forward strand.
CGTGTTGCTCGTCGGTGCCTCGGGGAAGTGGCTCTGCCCCCTTGATGGCTGGCGGTACTGCTTGAGTTGGTTGCAGAACTGGAGAGCTGGAACTCAGCTTCGACTCGAGGGCTCGACCTTTGAAGAGCTTGACCTAGTAGAGGATGCTGGGCTCGACTCCGACTCAGGGGGCTCGACCTCGGAAGGGCTTGACTTGGCGGGGGAAGGCTCGACTCCTGCTCGGAGGGCTCGACCTCGGAGGTGCTCGACCTAATGGAGGAGGGCTGAGCTCGACTTTGGTCCAGGGGGCTCAGCCTCTGAGAGGCTCGATCCGGTGGAGGAGATCGACAAGCGACTCCTGCCCAGAGGGCTTGGCCTTGGAGGGGCTCGACCTGGCGGAGGAGGGCTGAGCTCGACTCCAGTTCAGGGGGCTCAACCTTGGAGGGGCTCGATCTGGCGAAGGAGATCGCTCGGCTCCAGCCTAGGTGCCCCGGGCTTGCGGGTGCCGACCTGGCAGAGGACGGAGCTCAGCTTTGGCAAGCCACCTCGTTGATCTGGGAGAGCTCGGCCCGGTCAAAGGAGTTCGAGATGGGGTGTCCATCATGGTGGATTCTCTAACATGGCATCTAATAGGGATTGCACGTCAGTACGTTGGCTTCTTGCCACATCAACTGCCATGCTAGGAGCACATGTAGATGGATGGACTGAGCAAGCCAGCAACTATTGGCATGCACATACCTTTGAGTCCATGTGGCTAGGTGTTAGGAGGTTGCCCTACCACCTGAGCTAGTTGACACGTGTCCGGAGAGAGTTAGAATCTATGTCTATGCTAGATCAACAAACCATATTGTATCAGTTTTTTTCTTGTAATTTACATGACTATTCAAGAAGGGGTGTATGGTATAACTAGCCACAATGTCCAATACTAGACAAAAGGATTGGAACTAGAAGATATTTCTCTAGTGACTGAATATCCTGATATCTTCTAAAAGAATTACCCGGGTTGTCTCTAGATAAGGAGATTGAGTTTGCAATTGAGTTAATTCCCAATATAGCACAAATCTCCAAAGCCCCTTATAGAATGGTCTTATTGAATCGAAGGAATTGAAGAAGCAATTGCAAGATCTTTTTGATAGAGTTTTCATCAAACCTAGTGTTTCCCTAACGGGAGCTCCACTACTATTTGTAAAGAAAAAGGATGGTAGTATGAGGTTATGTATTGATTACTGAGAGATAAACAAAGTGATAGTAAAGAACAAATATCTTCTACCTTTGATTGATGATTTATTTGATCAGTTAAAGGATGCTTAGGTATTCTCCAAGATTGATTTTCTTTCTAGGTACCATTAATTGAAGATAAGGATGGAGGATGTGCCCAAGACAGCTTTCCATACATGATATGGGCACTATGAATTCTTGGTCATGCCCTTTGGATTGACCAATGCTCTAGTAGCCTTTATGTACTTAATGAATAGAGCATTTAAGCTTTTTTTAGATAAGTTTGTGGTCGTCTTTATTGATGACATCTTGATTTACTCTAGGAGTCAAGTCGAGCATGAGCAACACTTGAGGATTGTTCTATAAACTCTAACATAGAAGTAGTTATATGGTAAATTGAAGAAAAGTGAATTTTGGCTAGATAATATAGTTTTCTTGGGGCATGTGGTATCCAAAGAAGGGATTTATGTAGATCTAAAGAAGGTAGAGGCCGTGATGAACTGGAATAGACCAAATAGCATTTCTGAGATTCATAGTTTTTGGACTTAGCTGGATATTATAGATGATTTGTCGAGGGTTTCTCTTGAATTGCCTATTGAAAAATGTGTGTCCCAAAGTCAATCGTCTAGGTTATAGACGGTTGTGTGACTTATGTATGTGTATGTGAATTATTGAATTGAATAAAAACTTTATTCGGGTTGTTCATCACATGTCATCTTCCTAATTGAACTATTGTGTGATGATGTCCTTTGAGCTACCTTGTATGCGATGTAGAGAGGATATGTCGTGTAGTTCATAAATTGGTTTGCGACCAAAGGATACGCCATTTCAGGTTGATGGTGTATCGAGAGTAGGTCGTTGATATCATGTCTATTGGTTGTCCTCTTAACCAAGTAGCATGGAGATGCTGATATGACATCAGGTGCTGTGTTCGACACTTCACTGAGGGTGACTCTCATACGAGATTCTCTACATAAGTTTTGCATTAGAATGTGGACATAAATTATTTCTCTGACTTGAGAACACTATGACAGCTTGCAAGCAACTCACTGTGCTTGATGCCAGACTACCCGGATTTCTAATCCAGTGATAGAAGATTGCTGGGTATAGCCAAGTACCTATGTGGTGGTAGTAGGATCAAGATAGGATTGACCTCTCTAAATGGTTTGGATTGAATGCTTAATATGCCTCAATTGAGAAAGACCTTGGTTAGGGCATTCCTTGTAAGGAGTTATAGGGATTCTTTGTTTGAGATATATTGAGATGGACTGATTAGGATTAGGCAGTTTAATCCTAAGCGATCCGGAGCATTAGGAGATCAAAGGAATAAGTTCAGTGGTACTCCATATTCGACAGGTTCTTGTTGCTCTGCAACCTTTGACCTATCCGGACGTCGGGTGTCATTGCTAGATGGAAACTTTGACTAGTACTGGAAATGTTCCTATGCTACCGGTTTAGTGTTTGAACCTACGGGGCCACGCACCATGGGGTTTCTTCTTGATTGTTGGCTTGGAAATGATTGGAAATCATTCCGGGCTCAATTGACAAGAAGTTGTCAAAACTGCCAAATGAGTCGACTTGAGGTGAGTTGACCCAAGGCGAGTCGACCCGTTTGATGGGATTTGCTGAAAAATTCGAGAATACTTCATTAATAGCTATAAGGGTTATAGCACTTTATGCTTCGTGTTTCAGGGTTTTAATCTCATCAGTTGCTGAAGACCAAGGGTTTGTAACATCCTTGAATCCCAAGAGACTCCAAAACTCACCGTTAATCTCTCATTACCTCCCCTTTATGGTTTAATATAAGACTTTTTTGGGTGGGCTATAAATAGGTTGTTCCCTCTTCACCTAGGTCAAGACTGCCATTTTCTCTCCTGGTTAGAAGTCTTAACTTTTGGGAGATTATGAGATCTGATCTCATTTTGTCAAAAGGGTTCTAACATAATAGTGTGAGGTTTTGGGTTTCGAGATTGCTGTGTGCATACCTTCTGTTGAAGGTTTGGGATAGAGTATTCTGGGAAGGGTTCTTGGGTGCTCTGTTCCACCTCAATTCAGTAACTGGTTCTTCAAGGTGTTGAAGAAGGAGTTCGCCGTTGCTACATAGTTTCTGGAGGGGCTAGCACCTCGAAGAAAGGAGGAGAATCCCCTTACCCTAGTGTGAACTACCTGTAGAGGCAGGATGTTTGTGCTGCTTGCAAGGCTTGTATTCTTCTTTGGAGTACTTTCCTTCCTAGTGATCGTCACCTTGCAGACAAGGTTCGTATTTCTATCTTATAGGTATGATGAAATGTTCTTCAGTACCTTATTGTGTGATTCAAAGAATGGTTCTTTGAGTTACATGCTTTTCATGCTTGATTTTATTCATGCATCAGTCTGTATGCATAAAGATCTATGAAGGGCCTATGTTAATTAGATTTACATACTTAGATAAAAGTGTTTTATCTTCTTCTACTGCATCATATTATTTTAAAAAGTTTTAAATTGCATGTATCAGCCCACCACGATAAACTAGCATTGTCATACCTTTAACTTGACTAACTCATAAAAGAGTTAAGTTTGAGTAGTCAAAAATATGTGAACAGAGCTTTCTAGAGCTAAAGCGATATTTGGTAATGGCCCCATCCTTACCCTCCCTTCTATGGTGGAGGTTTTACTAAGTATAGTGATGCTTCAAAGAAGGGATTCGGGTGTGTATTAATGTAGAATGACAACGTAATTACATATGCCTGTTGATAGCTAAAGCCTTATGAAGAAAATTATCCCACCCATGATCCTTAGCTAGTTGCTGTTGTCTTCGCATTAAAAATTTGGAGGCATTGTTAGTATGGTGAATATTGTGAAGTTTTTATTGATAATAAAAGTCTGAAATACTTTTTCACTCAAAAAGAACTCAATATAAGACAAAGAAAGTGGTTATAATTGCTTAAAAATTATGATTTATCTATTCAGTACCATCCGGGAAATGCTAATGTGGTGGCCGATTTACTAAGTAGAAAATCTTCGAATGGTATAGCTGGTTTGATCACCTCTCAGAAAAACATTTTGGAAGACTTGGGCAGAGAATAGATCAAAATATGTTTGCATAATCCTAGTGCATAGTTGGCTAACTTGCATGTCTAGCCCACTTTAATAGAGAGAAATAAGTTCATACATGAAAATGACCCTCAACTATAAAAGATTACAAGTGATGTAGAGTCAGGTTCCCATACTGAGTTCAATATTCATATGGATGGGTCATTGGGGTTTAATAATAACAGAGTTTGTATTCCAAATGACTTTGAGTTGAAAAGAGAAATTATGGAGGAAGCTCATAACACTAGGTATATAATGCATCTTGGAAGCACCAAGATGCATAAGGATATGAAGAATATATTTTGGTGGAATAACATGAAAAGAGAGATTATATAGTTCATGGCATAATGCTTGACCTGTCATCAAGTTAAAGTAAAATACCAGAGACCAGCAGGACTGTTGCAACCCTTTCCTATTCTTGAATGGAAGTGGGAATATGTTACAATGAACTTTATATCCAGATTATCTAGAACTCTTTAGGGTTCTAATGCCAAATGGATAATTATAGATAGATTGACAAAATCAGCTTACTTTTTGGTATTTAAAATATGAATGACATTAGAAAAGCTTGCAGAGTTTTATATCGAGCATATAGTAAGGTTGCATGCAATCCCTGTATCTATTGTCTCAGATAAGGACTCATGATTTGTAGCACATTTTTGGGGTAGTCTACACAAAGCTTTAAGAACCACTTTTAAATTTAGTACTACCTTTCATCCATAGATTGATGCTAATTAGAAAGGATCATTCAATTTTTTGAGGATATGTTGAGAGCTTGTGTGATTGTATGGAAGGTTTTTGGGATCGTTACTTGCCTTTGGTTGAGTTTGCTTATTACAATAGTTACCGGTGAGTATTTAGATGGCCCCTTATGAAGCTTTATATGGAAGAAGATGTCGATCTTCCATTTGTTGGGATGATGTAGGTGAAAGAAAAATTATGGATCCTGAGATTGTTCAGTACGTAGTTGAAAAGATTCAGTTAATTAAAGAACACCTTTGAATAGCTAAGAGCAAACAAAAAAAAGTTACGCAGATAATAGGAGGCAAGAATTAGAATTTCAAATCAGAGATCACATATTTTTGAAAGTATCTCCTACTAAAGGAGTGATGCAATTTGGAGTTCATGGAAAAATCAGTCCTCGATATATGAGCCCTTTTGAAATTTAGAAAGAGTTGGAGTTGTGACATAGCAACTAGCATTTCCACCCTTGTTTGTTGGAGTTTATGATGTATTTCATATTTCTATATTAAGAAAGTATATTTCAGATGCGAGCCATGTGGTGGAGTTGGCACCTTTATAGCTTAAGAAGAAACAGGTATTAAGAAGGTGTACGATTTACTATGTTAAGATTCAGTGGAGTAATCATATGGAGTGTGAGGTTGCATGGAAATTGTATGATGAGATGAAGGAGAAATATCTAGACCTTTTTATAAATTAAGTTTGTCAAATTTTGAAGACAATTTTTTTTCAAATGAAGGAAGGATGCAATATCTAGTTTTTTGGGTTGATCTTTAGCCCAACCCACCCCCAAACTAGAGGCCCGACGGCCTTTATCTTCCTCTCAGCTAATTAGAAAAAATAGGGGTCCCTTGTTTTCACATGATGAAGGAGTCTCCCTCTAACATGAATTCGAAGGAGGCTAGAAACCCTAGCCTCCATCCCTATTCAAGAAATCCCAAACTCCTATTTCTTCCATTGAATATCACCATCTCAATCATTCTCTCTCTTTTTCCCTTTTCTTCTCTTGATACCGGTGGTTTAAACCCACCATGGCTATAGGAATCAGCCCATTTTAGCCAGGCTCCATTGTTTTCTCGATCTTCGGTAAGTTTCCCAACTCTCTTATCCTTTTAGCCCTTGGAGCCACCATCAAAGTGGCATGGGGCAATGCCCCTACCTCCTCCTCTCCCTTATCCTTTTGCACCTTGGAGCCACCATCAAAGTGGCATGGTGCTTGGGTTGCATCACTATCGCCCGACCACCCTGGCCATGTCACCACTAAACCTCCTCCTCTATTCTCTCCATTCTCTAGTGAAAACAAGGAAGAAACCCTCGGGTGTCGGCATAGGAAAGAAGAGAAAAAAGGAAGAAGAAAAGGAGAGGACAAAAAGAAAAGGAAAGAAGAAAATGAAAAGAAAATAATAAAAAAGAAAAGAAAAGAAGAAAGAAGAAGAGAGAGGTTCTCTTTCTTCCATCTCTCCCTTCTCTCTCTTTGTATGTTTTGACTATTTTCTCTCTTTCCTTCTATCATCAACTTTCTCTCTCTATTTTCTTTTCTTATTTCTCTTTCCTCTCTGTCACTTTCTTTCTTATTTCTCTCTCATTTATCTTATTTGATCATTCTCTTTACTTTCTCTCTCTACTTTCTTTATTTTTCTTTCTCCTCTATCTTTTCTCTTCTCTTTTCTTAGAACTTATCTCTCTCTTTCTTGGGGATGGGTAATCTTAAGAGATCCTTTTTTTGTAACCTAGGTTGATCTTCATTAAAATGTCTTACATCTTGATTGTTGGCTAATCATCGACTAGCCTTGTTCTTCTTCCTCCTTATTAGGCATGAGCATACTCCTAGCTTAATCCAATCCATTTAGGTTCTTTAAGAATTCTTAGTTTGTCAAAGCTTTTAAGTTATTGATAATAAAATTGATTGTACGCTATTGATATTGAATAGTTGAAGTCGATCTATTTAATTGAAGTTAAATTTTGAAGCATGTCAAAATAAGTAACATAACACTTAAAGTTTGCTTTTAAATGATGTTTTAAAAATTATAGTCAGTCATTTAATTTGATTTATGCTCTATTTTATATTGGATAAAATGGGTCAAGCATATGTTATTTTGCTATTTAAAATAATTTATAGTGTGCTTTGAAAAATGTAGTTGGAAAAACTTGACTGGGATATTATAAAATATTTTTTATATTTGTTCTCAGTATGGCTATGATATGGCTTTGATAATGGGGAATATACATTGGACTGTCAACTTATAATCCAAGAAATTTGTTTCGACATCGAGCCATCAATGATTCGACTAGTGGTATCTAATACTTTGTGCAACATATTTTTGTTATCAGATCCGTGCTATTGGATTACATGGCCATAGCATATTATTGACTTCTTTATCTATTATGAAAAAAAATTATTTTCTAAGAAATATGTATTAATTAAAATTTGTTCATCCTAGTTTATATTATTCATTTACTTTGTATGCTTAGACCCCACCTTGATATATTATGTTGCTTGTTGGGCTAGTATATCTCGTTACTCTCTTTTTTTTTTTTTTTTTTGAGATCATGAATTATGATTGTTCAGAACTTGAGGGAGTGTGATATATCGCTTAGAGATCTATGAGTTATTTTGAATTCTAGCTTAGTTTGGTTTAGTTTATTTCAATCTAGTTTGAATATTTGATTCGGATAAAGCATTATTTTTGCCGTTTAAAGATATTTAGTTTGAAAAATAATTTTATTGGTTTATTATTAAATTAGTTTTCAAGAATTTAAAGTTTAATATTATTTTTATTTTAATTTTTTTTATAATTAGATCTGTAGCTTTGCATGCTTGTAGGGCTTGCTTCCAAGTGTGCAGCATCTGCTGCACTTTGGATTCAGTGCATGACATATACAATATATTAAACTTTTGAGTAAGAATTGCTATAATATTATAATTCATGTAAGCATATATTTTAATATTTTTATTAATTAATATTTTAATTAAATATTACTAAGTTGCTTAGCTTTATTTTATATCATAATAATAAATAATTAATTTTAAAGTACATTGTTTATTAATAATGTTATTCATTAATTATTATAAAACTCATTTATTGCTACTTTTATTAGAATTGACCATTCTACAATTTATGAATATTGTCATGCCCATTGTCATACCAAATATATGGGAATAGGGCCAAGGTCAGTATTCCTGTTTCATTTTTTCACTCATTCCAATTAAACCAAATGCAGCATAACTCCTTTATTTTGTACCCTTTTATTTCTTGTATTTTTTGCTTTAATTTGGATCCATATTGAGTGGATAGGCTTCAAGATTTTTGGTCAATCTCTGATGGAATCCAAGGTTGTGTCGGATCAAGCTCTATCTCAAAGTGCAGCCAGATAAAAGATCAAGAGGCTCAGATCCTAGAAAGCACTTTTAAAATGCTTGTTCAAGTAATGCTCCCAATTTGCAAGCTTGATGGAGCATTCACACAGGCCAAGTCCATGGCCAATACACTTCTGAAGATGATCACACTATATCTCTTCATTATCTTAATGATAAGAGAGGGGACTTTGTCTCCTCTTCCTCAAAAAACTAAATATATCCCATCTAGAAATCTAGTGGAAAACAAAGTGTTTTTGGAGTATTCATATTTTTTGTAGTCTTAGAAATGATCTTGTTAGATTTGCTCTTTTTTTACATAAAAATTAGAAACAGACATCAGAAAAATTATCAATAATGATGCATTGTCCAAGATCTTTCTAATTATTTATTGATGGCATTTGGAGGGACCATTCTTGATTACTTGTCACATAGACGGTAGAGTGTGTATAGAGATGGTTTATTGATGAAATTGACTATCTTGGGAAAGTTATCCGGATAAGGAAAAGTCACTCATGTAGCTAGGAAGCTGTTGGTTATGACCAGGGAAAAGTTATAAATACAAGAGATTACCTAGAGAATATGGAAATTAATGAAAACAATTCCTACTAAAAAATTGAAAAGGATTACTTTTTATCATAATAAGGAGGCAAGAAGACTTCATTTTTGACTCCTTTAGAACTTCTTAGAAGACCAAAATGGAAGTATACTGGTATCTACAATGACTAAGCTCTTTTTGTGTGTGTGTGCGTGCGTGTTTTGGTTTCTAAAAATTACTTTTCTCAGAATGTATTTTTTAATTTTTTTTCCCACTTTGAAAGTGACGAAAGAACTTTTAAAGCAACGCTAAACATGCCTTTAGTGTCTTAGTTCAGGATTAATTTTGTTCTCGGAGCAAAATTCTGAGCAACTCTATAGTGTATCTTGATTTTTCTCAATTATTTTATTTATCAAGTGTATCAACATTGCATAAATAAAGATTACAATGGCAAATCATTATCCTTCCTTTGATCTAATTCTTCCTTTGCTTCTTAATTAGTTTAAGTTCTTCTCCAAGAAGCACAAGACTACTAGCTTGTCAACCATGCTCAAGTGAATTTGCTACAATATTGTTGGATAAGCACCTGATAAAAGCATAAACTACTATACCCACATTCCTTTCACACTTCCATTTGCTGTATTTCTAAAGATGGATAACATTTCTACTAGACATAAACCTTTTTAATCCCAACCCAAACATTTGTGAAAGTAATTAAATTAAACAACTTAGGAAAAACTAGAGTAGACTCTAAGACAATCGACATGGCGATATAGTTTGGATTAGATCCATATGGTTTACATATATTTGCTACAAGCAAAGCTTGAGCAGTGACCATGAAGGGGATGGCAATGGCGGAATCTAAACAATAAAGATATAACTCACTAATGAACCAGTGAATTAGATCTAAACCACCCATAATCAAGATGGGCAAGAATATAGAGAAATAAGAAAATCAAAGAGGAGGCTATAAGCACAACAATGCAATGCAAGAAATTACATGGTTCACTCACTACCGGGTTATATATGTTCACAGCCATGGAAAAGATCAAAATCCACTATCAACTTGAAAGATTACAAAGATTAGTGAAGAGATTACCACTCAATAACAATATACTTATTACTTTTCGATGAAAAAATTCTCTTCTTGCTACACCTCCTAAACACCTTTTGACCACGTGAAACCTGCTTCAGAATGCTCTAGGAATACCTTTAATCCATCTTAAAAGCTTAGATATGAAAGAAAAATAAGAGAACTCACCACCATCAAAACCTTCTCCTCACATCTCTTTTCTATTCTAAGAAAAGAGTAGATACAAGAGAGAATACATCAAGTAAGCCCAAATCCAACTAACCCATTACATGAGTTTTTGAACCAAATTCAAATTAAACTCAATAAGATAATTAGTGAATTTGATAGATCAGATTAATTGATGGTTGAATTCAACTCAAATGCCAAGCCTAAATCAAATTAAAATATGCTACTGCCAAAGACTGGATCAAAATTCGACCAAAGGCCCTTGCACCGACAATTTTGTCCGAGTGACTTGAAATAAATGCTTCTACGTGATATAATTGCCAAATGTCAAATGTATCATGAAGGATTCTTATTTAAAAACTATTTCAGCAAGGTGCCTCTAAGGACTTCAGAATGAGTTTATGAAGGTAGGAGAAATGCTACAGCATGCCCTTATAGCTTAGTCGTTATAAAAGCAAGAATTTTGGTGCCAGAAAAGCAGGCAATCATCATTAATTGGTTATATATTACTTCAAACAATGTGTAAATGATATTGTCTTAAAGCTCATGCTTATGGTCTAGTATTTTTTTAACTTTATATTATATAGTCTTGTAGTGCCAGTAAAATATGAAAGTTTGATCCGGATAAACTAGTAGTCTTATAACACAAATATGCTTTGTTATATGCATGACCAAGTAGAATGGTTTGAAGCATCTTTCAATCATTTCTAACGAAACTTACAAATATTCAAAAGCCTGTTGCTTTGGGAGAACAAAAGAGAGAAATCCAATAGTGTGCATGCTTGTACATTAAAAATTATTTTTAAATTCCATCATCTATTTTCCTTTTTTTTTGTGTGTGTGTGTGTACATACGTCTTTGCCATACTCTTTGGTGTATATGATTTAACTTCGTAATATTGTACTTGCTAACATTGTCACGTCCCGAATCCAGCACCGGAATCGGCTATGCGATCGGCCGCATAAATCCTAGAATGCATTCTAGAGATCATGCAAGGTCTAGGTACATAATATTCACCTTTACTCAAAAATCACTACAGATAAACCAATATTATTTAAACAATTGTGTAATAACTAAACAATCCATTTTTTTCAAGTCAAAACTACTAAAATGATCCACTGAGTTATTACATAAGTATCAGCAACAGATTTAGCTTAGCAAAACTAACTACACAATCTAAATATTGATATTCAATCTTACACCCAGCCAGATCCCTGCTATGCATCATTTGACCACAAATCCAATATACTACTAAGCTCGAATATCTTGCACAACTCTGAGAAGGAAAAATAAATAGGGGATTGTGAGCTTTACAGCCCAGTAAGGTCTCCAAACAGTCACACCAATAATAGTATAACTTGAAAATAACTAAAAATAATAGTTTATCAGATCATACAACCAAAATAACTCAAACACCATGTATAGTAAAACCTTTGATAAAACTATAATTTTCTTTTCAAGTTTTCATTAGTTATAATTCTTCTTTAGGATTCTGGACTAATCATGGTCATGCTCCAGCCCATGACTGGCAACCTTATAATCGACCATGTACTATTCACCCGTGGCCAGGCTAGCCCATGTACTAAGCCCGTGGCTTTGGCTGTCCCATGTTTTAATCGTCCATGGCCGGCTATTCCACGTACAAAGCCCATGGCTCAGGCTGTCCTATGTTTTAACTGCCCGTGTCTAGCTATTCTACATATAAAGTCTATGGCTTAGGCTGTGTAACCACGATCCCATGGCATGGCTAGTCCAAATACCGTATTCATCTTTACATCATATAAACAAATCATGTCTTTTTAGTTTTCTAATAACTAGTATCATGGTCCAACCCATACAAAGATCACTTTACTTGATAAAACATGGTATACAGGAATATAAACAACAATCGCATTGTCCATCATAAAAAGTCAACAATACTATGCAAAAATAAATCATGCATGCCAATGCATATGTGCACGGATCAAATCATATCATGATACATATATATATAACTGAAGATCAAGTCCAGAGATCCTTACCTTCAAGAGCTAATTTCAAAATACTCGATATCAATCTGTACCTGGGCTTGCACAATACCCTTATGCTCAGAAGGCTATCCCCTACAATAATAATTTTTAACTATAAATAATCCTAGAAAAATTTGTAAACCAAAATCTTTTACCTATAAAATCTTAACTTCACGAATTCCAAGAAAGAGAGTGTTGCTCAGGTGGCTTTCCCAAGAGGGGGTGAATTGGAAATTTAAAAAAATTAATTAGATATGTGCTCTTTAAAATCTACTTTAGTGTGGAGGTACTGTGTTTCAAATATTTAAGAGAGGAAGTAAACACAAACATAAAAACTACAATGCAAACACAGCAAATTATAGTGGTTCGGAGCAACCTCGCTCCTACGTCTACTACCCAAATTACCACTTGGAATTTTCAATATATTTACTACTAGAATACATTCGGATTATTTTACCGGGCTCACAATCCAAAACCCAACTTAGTTTTTCAACCGGGCTCACTAAAAACCCAACACTTGATTTTGAACAGAATCACCAAGAACCTAACCTTGGTTTTGACCGAGCTCACCAAAAACCCTTACACTATTAGTTTTAAAATGGGATCACTAACAACCCATACTTGGTTTTCAAACTAGGCTCACTAATAACCCGCAAACTCACAAAGAGTTAAAAGAAAGAAAGCAACTAATGACAAACTCAAGTTGTCTGATAGTTGCAGTTGCAGCTCCAGAGAAGCCTTCTTGAATGGGCTTTAATGTACTTCAATGGCTTCCTCTTCTTCTTCAATAAGTGCTTCAAGCTTCTGATAGGAGTTGGTGAAGACTTGAAGGATGACTTGAATGTTCTTTTTATGCTCTCTTGCTCACAAGCTCTTTTAATGTACAATTAAGCATTAGCTTCTTCAAAGGTTGTCCAAATCCCTTATTTATAGAGTCTTGTACTCTTCTTGGATGGATATAGTCATTGTAGACCATTGAGATTTGGCATTTGACCATTGGAGCACTTTTTAAATTCAAAAATAAAATTCTGGAACTAGCCGTTACCTGCCTGGAATCGACGTTCGAGTTGGCTTGGATTCTCATAGAGTTGATTCTTCACTCTAGTCGAGTCAGCTCGCCTCAATCGAGTCGGCTCGGATCCTCAATGTCGATAATTCCTTACTCTAGTTGAGTCGGCTCGGATTCACAGGTCTTCAAAGTTGTACTCTGGAGGAGTTGGCTCGGGTTTCTTCAAGTCAGCTCTCCTAGCTATTCTCTTAGAACTGATCTTTCTGGACTCTGGAGGAGTCAGCTCGGATCGTTGAAGGGTCGATTCGGATGCCGACTGAATGGTTGAGTAGGCTCGGACTGCCTTCGGGTCGCCTTGCTTGTCTGATTCAAGAGTTGATGCTCTGGATGAGTCGGCTCGAATCTCTGCGTGCCAGAATCCTTCAACCGTGCCAAGGATTATAGTTGGCTCTCTTCACACGAGTCAGCTCGAGTGAATTTCCAACAAAAACTTTAACTCATCTCCATAATTAATCCAGCAACCCTTCAACACTCAAAACTCTTCCCAACTCAACTAATGACAAATTCTAAGGAAATTTATGCTAGAAAAACACAAAGAAGTAACCCTTTTTACATCAATCTTTCTTTGGATTCTTCTTTACATGAAACATTTACAACGCAACACATAACATATAACAGGGTTGTAGGAGTTGCACATGAGCATTAAGATTATCCTACAAAAACTTGTAATGCACTTGAAAAGTTGTTAGTAAGATAAATGCATGCTTCAATATTTTATTATCATCAAAATCACTTAAGGGATCAATAATCTCCCTCTTTTTAATGATGACAAAACACCGGGCATGGAAAAACTTTACAATTACATGTATAAATATATTTGGAAGTAAATATTAACATGTATGAGCTGTATACTAAGAATGTATTTGAAATCAATGTATCAGAGCTTGTATATAGACAATGTATCAGAGTTTTTGAAATAAGATCAATATGTATCATAATAAACACTTATCAAAAGCCATTTTTGCTTGAGATGTATCAGAGTTTTAGGTTGGCAAAAGGTATCAAATCTTGAGATATCAACAAATGCTTATAGCAAGTTCTAATCAGAGCAAGTTTGCAAATATTTGAGAGCAATTGTAAATGAATTCAAGCCATTCAACAAATTTTTCTCTCCCTTATTGTATGTTTTTGAAATAACATGATTTTTATTAAAAAACATTCTTTTTCATTTATTTCTTCTACCAATTCTCCATGCATTCAATATCAATACCATTCTCTCCCTTTTTGTCAATAATCAAAAAGGTGTTCAATTAAAGTCATTCTCCCCCTTTATCAAGAACACAAATCTTGATTTTTAAAATATAATGAAAAGATTTACAAGATTGTTTGAGATAATTTCACTTTCTCAAAGAAATTTTGATATTCTAATTTAAATTTATCTTGAGTTGCATATACAGATCACATTATCAATACCATTCATTCCATAAATCACATTGCAAACATAAGAAACATATAATTTCATTGCATTCAAGGATTTTCAATACATGTTACAAAAGTTTGAAAGCAAAAATACAAACATCAGCCTAGACACTATCACTAGGCACTTCTACAATAGGTTCTATTTTGATGGGTTCAGATCTACCTTGCCAAGATCTACGCTGATAAGAAGGTCCTCTAGTGCTAGTGGATGTTTTAGGTGGTGGTCTCAATAAATAGGTTCTGGATCAAATAGACCAGGAGGAACAAAAGGTGGTGGCTGTCTGAAGTGCAGTGCAGGCTATCTAGGATGAGGTGCAGGCTGACTAGGATGAGGTGCAGGCCGACTCGCTGTAGGTCTAGCTATTCCAAGAGCCTGAATGTCTGAAGATAGCTTGGCTAGAAAAACCCACACTATGCTCAACTTAGTCTGATTCTTCTTGTTTCCTTCTTGAAGAGCAATGAGCTCACTAGCCTGAGCTTTAGTAAAAGCCTTTGCTGATCCTCTCATTCTTCCAAATTCTACTATGAGGATTTCCACTCCTTTTGTGTAATCATCTTCCATCTTCCTTGTTGCTTCTAGTGAACCCATTCTATAGCTCATTTCTCTCAATTCAGTTCTGAACTCATTTATGTTGTGAGCTATAGTCTATCTAATGTCATCTGAAACTAATCTAAAAGAGTCAGTGAGTGACTGTAGATCCACCTGTGGTGCTGGTCTTGTAGACTGAACATTGTCTACTCTAGAATGAAGCAATCTGATCTCACCATGGATCTCCTCTAGTTTGGTATCGATTGTTTGATGAAGGTTGCCATCGAACCAAAGGTGCTGGTCAAGGTCTCAGATAGTTGTCTCATTTGATGTGCAAGGAATGCACGAGACATGAAGCTCCTGTGGTATCAGTAGAGGATCCTTGAACAGGTGCTGGAGCTGGAGCTGGTGGAGATACTGGTACTGGTGGAGATGCTGGTGCTGATGGAGATGCAGGGGAAATCCTAGGACTCCCAGACACCCTCTCACTCTGCTCTATCACCTCAGCATCAGGAACAGTGTGCTCTACAGCAGTAGTCTCCTCAGGTTGCTGCTCCTCATTATCATCATCATCACTGGATGATCCAACTACCCTCTATCCAGTTCCCTTCTTCCTCCAAGTTCCTTCAATTAATTAGTAGCCCATTCTTTGCAAAGTCTTGGAAGAGTACATATCTGTGTGGTGCAGTGGCTTTCCATCCTCACCTAACAAGTCAACTCTTGAAGCCTGAAATAGTAATGTGAAAACCATTCCATATGGAAGACAGGCCTTTACTTTTCTCTCTGCTTCCTTCATCTGTAACAACATAACGTATGGTAAATTGAGGGCCTCCCCCTCAATCAGATGTCCCATGAAGCATAAATCTCTCTCACTCACCTAGTCAAATCTGCCTGTTCTGGGAAGAAAAATCTAGCTAATAAAGTTGTGCAGTAATCTCATCTCTCGGGAAAGGGTGTTGGCATTTACATTCCCAACTTTGCTTACATCACTCCTTTCCAAGATGCTCCTGAGGGTTTTCTACCTATCTTTTAGAACTATAAAATTTATTCCCTCATTTGGCATTTCAAGCAAATTGCTTAGTCTCTCCTCTATGACAATGATTCTCTTCCCTTTGATAGTAGATTCGATATGGTGTTCTTCCAAGATCAGCTTTTCATAAAAACTTCTAACAAGGTTGGGATATGTGGGTACATTCAATGAGCAAAAGAAAGACCAACCTTGCTCTTCAATCATATCTCCAATCACAAACCCTAGGTCCTTTAGGAAAGAAAAGTTTATTCTTCTTCCACTCATGACTGGATGCATTGCCATTGAAACTATCTATCTCGGTGGAGGAGAAGAGGCTTCCGGTTCTTCTGCTTGCTGTCAACTCCGAGTTGACTCCTCTTCTCTCCTCTTTGTTCTTTTTTCTCTTGAAGGGCCTTCTTCAGTGGTTTGGGGATGTTTGGAGGTTGCTCTCTTCGGTGCCATTTCTCAAACAAAGGAGGATTCCACGGGAAAAGGCTAGAGAAGATAGGTCGAAATGGATGGAAGGACCTCTTAGGTTGGAAACAAAGGTTCTAACCCAGTAAGAGATGAAGAAATAAAGTAAAGGGCTTAGGTTTAAATCCTATGGCTCGAATAAAAAAAAAAGCCTAACTCGACATCCAAGTCGGCTCGACTCAACCTAAATTGCTTGAGTCGACTCGAGAAAAAACTCCATAAAGGGTTCCAAACATTTCAAAATTGGTTTCAAATGAAAGCTATACCTTAAGGAATGTGGTCATTATCCTTAGTTTGATTTAGGAGGCTTTCTAGATAATGTTTCTTTAATTTTGAAAAAATTAGGTCAAGAATTTATTAAAGGGGGTCACAAAGTCCTAATTCTTCTCTAATCATTTCAAATCTATTAGCATTAAGAGGCTTAGTGAAAATGGTAACAAGTTGGTTTTCAGTTGGAATAAATTCAAGCTCAATTTCACCATTTAAAACATGATCTCTTATGAAATTGTGTCTTATTTCGATGTGTTTAGTTCTTGAATGTTAAATTGGATTTTTTATCAAATTTATAGTACTTGTATTGTCATATTTGATAGAAATTTTAGATTATGAAACACCAAAGTCTTCTAGTTGTTGTTTAATCCATAATACTTGTGCACACTAACTCTCTACAACAACATACTCTGCCTCAGCAGTAGATAGTGCTATTGAGTTTTGTTTCTTACAGTGTCATGAGATTAAATTCAACCCTAAAAATTGGTGTGTACCACTAGTGCTCTTTCTATCAATTTTACAACCAACATAATCAGCATCAAAAAATCTAATTAAATTTAGTGAAGAATGCTTGGAATACCATAGACCTAAATTACTTGTTCATCTTAGATATCTTATGATTCTTTTTACTGCAAGCATATGTGATTCTTTAGGATTAGATTGAAATCTAGCACATACACATAAGCTAAACAAGATATCAGGTCTACTTGTTAAATACAACAAAGATCCAATCATACCTCTATATAGCTTTTGATCAATGTTGTTGCCATCTTCATCTTTGTCCAATCTGCAGGTAGGGCTCATGGGTGTGCTCATTTGTTTGCTTGATTTCATACCAAACTTACCAAACTTTTTGATTAAGTCTTTGATGTACTTTGCTTGGTTTATGAAGATCCATTCCTTTGTTTGTTTCACTTGAAGTCCAAGGAAGTAATTTAATTCACCCATTAGGCTCATTTCAAATTCACCCTACGTCAACTTAGCAAATTGTCCACAAAGTTTTTCATTAGTTGCACCAAATATAATGTCATCAACATAAATCTTTACAACTAATATATCATTATTATTCTTTTTGATGAAAAGAGTTTTATCAACATTTTCTCTTGCAAAATTATTTTCAAGTAAGAAGTTGCTTAATCTATCATACCAGGCTCTAGGTGTTTGTTTAAGTCCATACAATGCTTTATTGAGTTTAAAAATATAGTTTGGAAAAGCATGACTTTCAAAACCTGGTGGCTGTTCTACAAAAACTTGTTCTAATATAAAATCATTTTAAAATATACTTTTTACATCAATTTGAAATAATTTGAAATTCATATAGCAAGCAAATGTAAGAAGTAATCTTATGGCCTCTAGTCTTGCTACAAGTGCATAGGTTTCATCAAAATTTATTCCTTCCTCTTAGTTGTATCCTTTGGCTACCAACCTTGCTTTGTTTCTAATCACTTTACCTTGTTCATCTAGTTTATTTCTATAGACCCATTTGGTTCCTATAATAGGATGGTCTGATGGTCTATCAACTAAAGTCCATACATTATTTATTTCAAACTAGTTTAGTTCTTCATACATGGCCATCATCCAGTTTGGGTTATTTTCAGCTTCTTCTAAACTATGTGGCTCTATTTGTGATACAGAAGCTAAGTAATCATGTGCATCTCTATGTGATGACCTAATTATAACACCTTGAAAAGGTTCATCAATAATTAAATCTCTTGGATAAGGAGTTACATACCTCTATTCTCTTGGTAGATAGTATGATCCTTACTTACCATCTCTTCTCCTTCTTGAGTTAGTCTCTCTTGAATGCTCATATCTTTCATTTCCTTTTGAAGTGTACCTATATCATTATCTATGCACTCTTCTTTCTTTGAAGGTAAGGGATTAGTTTCATCAAATATAACATGTACTGATTCTTCCATAGTTAATGTTCTTTTATTAAATCTCTATATGCTTTGCTATGTATTGAATAACAAAGAAAAACTGCTTCATCAGATTTATTATCAAATTTTTCTAAATTATCCTTATTATTATTCAGCACAAAGCATTTACAACCAAAAATGTAAAAGTAATTAATGTTTGGTTTCTTTTCATTCCAAAGCTCATAAGGGGTTTTCTTTAAAATTGGACGTATCAAAATAAGGTTTAAAATATAACAAGCTGTGTTCACCGCTTCTGCCCAAAAGTACCTTGGAAGATTGCCTTAACATAATATTGTTCAGGCCATCTCTTCCAAAGTCCTATTTTCCTCTCTATAACACCATTTTGTTGTGGTGTTCTAGGAACGGAGAAGTTATGATCAGGAACGAAGAAGTTATGATCAATGCTATTTTCTGTGCAATAATCATCAAAAAATTGATTTTCAAATTCCATGCCATGATCACTCCTAATAGAAATAATTGAAAGGTTTTTCTGGTTTGAAACTTTTTTATAAAATTTTTGAAAGACTTTAAAAGTTTCATCTTTATATGCAATAAACAAGACCCAAGTAAATCTTGAAAAATCATCTACTATCACAAGAGCATATTTTATACTGCCTAGGCTTGTTGTCCTAGTTGGTATGAATAAGTCCATGTAAAGTAGCTCAAGAGGTCTAGAAGTTGAAATCATATTTTTGGATTTAAAACTCCCCTTAGTTTGTTTATCTAATTTGCAAGTATCACAAACATGTTCAAAATCTACTTTAAATTTAGGTAAATCTCTAACAAGATTTTTGGAAATAAATTTGGCAATAGTATGCATGCTAGCATGACCTAATTGTCTATGCCAAAGTAAACAAGACTCCTTGGTCTTAGCATTCATTGCTACTAGACTGGAACTACTAGACATGGCTAGATCATTTAGATCTACCATATAAATATTTTCAAGTCTATGTCCAATGAATTTGTTGCTAGAATCAAGTGAGTTTGTTACTATACATATAGATGATTCAAAGACAACCTTGAAGCCTTTATCACATAATTGACTAATACTTAACAAATTATGCTTCAATTTGTCTACTAGCAATACATTTTCAATAAAAGTAGAGGGGATTAATTTGATCTTACCAATACCGATTATTTTTTCCTTGCCATTATCTCCAAAGGTTACCAAACCTCCTTCTTTCATATCTAGGATGATGAATTGATCCTTGTCACCCGTCATATGTCTTGAACAACCACTATCGAGATACCATCTTTTCTTCATTTTTTGGACTGCAAGACATTCCTGCAAAATAATCAAGAAATTCTTTTAGGTACCCAAGCTACTTTGGATCCTCGCAGGTTAGCAGAGGTGGTTCCTTTGGGAACCCAAATCTTTCTAATTTTATTCTTTCCATTTCCATTTTTCTTTAACATATTGCATTGGAAAAATTTATGTCCAACCCTATGACATGCATAACAAACAATTCTTGTATTTTGAAAAGAAGTAAACTTTGAAGTTCTAGATGTAGAAGCATGTAATGCAGATGTAGAAGCATGTGACACAAAAGCATTTTGAGAAACAGATTTTGGTATAAATGCTTTTGAAGATACAAATCTAGTAGCTAAAATTCCATTTGAATTCAAAGAATTATATCTAATTCCAGCCTTGTTACTTGAAATTCTTTGCTCTTTTAAAATCAACTCAAGCTTAGTTAAATTTAAAGTAAGTTTTTCAATCAAAGTCTTGAGTTTTTCCTTCTCCTTTTTCAAATCATTATTTTCATCAATCAAAGCTTTGTTTTGCTCAAGATATAGATTTTTCTCAATTTCCAAAGCTTTGTTATTTTCAGAAAAGACAGTTAATTCCTTTTGCAATAAGTTGTTCTTTTTTGAAATCTCTTTCTTTTCTTTTACTAAAGAATCATTAACATTCTTTAAAGCTCTAATTTTTATTTCAGCCTTTTTAAATTCAGTAAGCAAATCATGGAATGCAGAATTCAGTTCATCGAAAGTAAATTCATCTTGAGGTTCAGGGAACATTACCTCATCTTCGAGACCCATAAGACATAGATTGACGATTTTTGTGGTCTCTTCCTCTTCTGTTGAAGTAGACTCCTCACTGTCGCTCCAAGTTACAACCATAGCTTTCTTTTTCTTTTTCTTCGATGTTTTCTTTAGTAAAGGATAATTGGGATGGATATGCCCTAGTTTCTTACACTCATAACATGTGAGCATTTGTTCCTTCTCTTTTTCTTTTTCCTTGTCCTTACTATGGTCACCTCTCCTGTGAAACTTTCTGAAATAACTTTCTTTCTTCTTTTCCATAAATCTTCTAAATCTCCTCACGACCATGGCTATATCTTCATCTTCTAAGTCATCTTCAGAGGAGCAGTCTTCTTCTGATTCCTCATCTTGTTTCTTTGATTCCGATGCAGCTTTAAAGGCAATTGTTTTCTTTTTTTTTTGATCATCTTCGTTTCTATGCTGCATGGCCAATTCATAAGTGATAAGAGAACCCATCTAGTGTTAGTGTGTTTAGATCTTTTGCTTCCTAGATGGCAATTACTTTGGGATCCCATTTATCTGGAAGTAATCTTAGAATCTTCTGTACTAAGTCAGCATTATAATAAACCCTACCAAGACTTTTCAAACAATTAATAATATCTGTAAACCGTGAAAACATGGCAGAGATAGCTTCAGTTTGCTACATCTTAAATAATTCATAACTATGTACTAGTGATGTGGTAGGGTTGCTGACGTGGGGCACCTATCGAATGCCATGTCAAAGCATGCTGCCACGGTGGATGTTTCCTCCCGGGCTCCCTCACCGGGCTGAGCTCCTATAGAATGCCGGAGTCGCCTGCCAAGACCGAGCACCGTCCTCAGCCAGGTCGGTCCTCCCCACGCGAGGTTGGGGACACTTAGGCTGGAGTTGAGCGACCTCCTCAGATCGAGCCCCTCGAAGCTGAGTACTGTGATTCAGAGTCGAGCTCAGCCCTCCTCCGCCACATGGAACCCCTTCGAAGTCGGGCCCTCCCGTCTGGGGTTGCGTGCCACCCTCCTCTGCCAAATCGAGCCCCTCAAAGCCAGGTACCGCGGTTCGGAGTCGAGCTTAGCCCTCCTCCACCGCATGGGGCCCCTTCGAGGCCAAGCCTGGCAAAACTTAGCCCTGCTATCTAACTCGGCCACCGCCTCGGCCACGGTGACAATCACCAAGGAAGCAGCATCTTCCCTCCTAGGACACCGGCGAACCTCCTGAGGGCCGCGAAGTAGTGCCCGCCATGCTGCAATAATTGCTTGTCACTACCACTTACGCCATAATAGAAGGGAAGGAAGCTCCTTGACCAAGATGCCATGCCCTCCACTAACCACCCGTACCACTAAGAAAGGAGGCCAATCGAAGGGCACGAATCCCAAGGGCGGCAGCCCTCCGATCGAGGCCTTGCCAGGCTTCCCAAAATGGTGCGGCTAGAAGGAATGTTAGGGCGCATAGAAGCTTCCACTACCGCATGTCAGGAGATACGCCCCAACCACGGCACGGACACCGTCGCACGCGCTTGCCAGCCAGCGGGGTAGGCGCCCAACGGTCACCTTGGCTACAAAGAACGTTCGACACCCCCAGAGGGAGAAGGTATGGAAAACCAAAAAAATACAAGTGCAAGCTCAACCAGGGCAAGGGCATGAAGAGAAAATAAAAAGAACCCAAGCGAGGGAAGGGGAGACAAGGCCACACAAGAGGATCCTTCCACCTCGGCCATCACTTCTCCCAACCCGCTCTCAATTCCATACACACCTCACTCACTCCTTCTTGCGTGGAGTCCATCAAGAGGGGCTCGACTAGGAGGACCTGTTCCACTAGATCTCACTAACTTGACCGTCGGAGTGCCCCCACCGGAATCCCCGGCCCGGGTCTCTAACGTTTCTTCCTTGCAGGTCCCGAGGAGCTCCAGGGAAAACGGCCAGCAGTCCGACACCCCCAATAGCTACGGGCCACGGTAATCTTGGTGGCAACAGATTGGCACGCCAGGTAGGGGGACCGAAAGGCTAACTGTCGGAAGGACCTTTCTTAACCCAAAAGACCGGTCGCTCTACAAGCGATTTAACGGAAGGATGGTGACGATGAGGGTGAGAGAAGCCTCCACCAATCGTACAGGAGACTCCCTCTCCTGGGGAAACCCACACAACCCGAAGGTGGAGCCACCCACTCCAGTTCAACCACCTCTATCGGAATCCCAGCTGGCTGCACTCACCCAACAGGTACAAATCCTTGCTACAACGATGCACCAGCTTCAGCACTAGCATCGATCCTTGGCTACTCACCAGTAGCCAGGGATCCCTGCGGCCCATGCCATAGCTCCCCGCGATAGCCTGCGTTCCTTCCATGGGAGGCCTTCGCAGTCGCGAGCCATTACTGACAACTGGGGAAGCCATCAAATTCTTATGAAAAGGCAACGAGTCGGGTCTACCGACAGGGAGAGCCGCTCGCCAAATCTCGGGCTGGGGGCATCTAAACCCTGCTAAGGTAGAAAGAGCAAGACCCCCAGTCATGGGTGCCATGCACCCATGTCACCTTCTCCGTCTCCGTCGGTGGAGGGGTCTACTGATGATGCCGCCAGGCGCATGGTGGAGAAACGCTTGGAGGAACATGACCACAAGTTGGCGGAGTTATCCCATCGATTTGCCAACCTACTGGGCTCCGCTAGCGAGCCAGCGGGCTACGACGCCCACCCCCCATTCTTCCAAGAGATCCAAAGGGAGCCGATCCTGCGTCAGTTCCGCATGTCGCAGGTGGATCCTTACGACGGGACCACTGACCCCCTGGACCACCTGGAAAGCTACCGGGCCCTCATGAGGGTCCAGGAAGCCACTGACGCACTCCTTTGCATCACATTTCCTGCTACTCTTTCGAAGCGGCCCGGGTGTGGTTCACTTGCCTGGAACTGGAAAGCGTCAACTCCTTGCCTAGCTTGGGCAAAAGTTCGTGGCCCACTCGATGCTTGTCGGAGGATGCCACGAGAGGCAGATAGCCTCTTCTCCATCAGGCAGCAGGACCGCGAGCTGCTACGAGATTATGTGGCCCACTTCAAGGCTACCACATTAGAGATCTACAATCTTGAGGAGCCGGTTGCCATGCTGGCCCTGAAGCAAGGGCTCAGGACCTCCCACCTGACCTACTCGCTTGACAAGAAGCCCTTGAAGACCTACTCCGATCTCCTCCTCCGAGCTCAAAAGTACATCCGCACCGAGGAGGCGGATCGTACGAGGTGAGAGCTTGACGGAAGGCCGCCGAAGAAGCCAACCCCCATCGAAATGTCCGGAGCATGGAAGCCAAGACCGCTTGCTCTGAACCCCTAGCAAGGACCGTGGCTGAGAGGCGTGCCCATCCCTGAGGAGAGTTACACCCCCCTCCTCGCCTCGGTGACAAAAATTCTCATGGAGATTAAGGGCGAGAAATATCTGAGGTGCCCACCTCCAATGAAGCCATCCTCTGGCCAGGACAAAATTAAGTATTGTCACTTCCACATAGACCATGGCCACGACATCGAGGAATGCCGCAATCTCAAGTGAAAAATCGAAAAGCTCATCAAAAGGGGCTACCTCGAAAGGTTTATGGGGGGCAGACCCCAAGCAGAACCCCAGGCACTCGTCGCTCTCCCACCAGTTCCGGCGGTCGACAACCACCCTACCGAGAAGCCGGTAGGGATGATATGCTGGGGAGCCGAGCGTGCATCCAAGAAGGCCCGGGGGGCAAGGCATTCTGAAAATTTACTTCCCTTTATGAGGGAGGGATAGATGAGGGAAAAAATATAAATAATGATGCCATGGTCATCGAGATGACGATCACGAAGCATCCTGTAAAATGCATCATGGTTGATAGTGGAAGCTCCACATATGTGCTTTTTTATGATGCCTTCTCCAGGATGAACCTCTCTCCCACCCAACTTAGACCTGTGCACACTCCCCTCGTTGGGTTCACGGGTGATTCCGTAAGGGTGGAAAGAGAAATCACTCTCCCAGTCACTGTCGGGACCCCACCTCAGCATAGCACTATCATGATGACTTTCATGGTTGTCAGGCTTCCTTCAGCCTACAACGTGATCCTGGGCCGACCTGGGCTCAATCTGCTCGATGCCATCATCTCCACCAAGAGGCTGCTTGTATAGTTTCCAACCCCTTATGGCATCGGGGAAATGAGGGGAGGTGCCCTAGCCGGTGCAGCATTGTTTCCAAACCCTCCCTGGAGCTGACGCCCCCACGGTCGGCCATGGAGTGGATGATCTCGACCAAAGGGCTCAAGACCCCAGGGGAGGCCCGGTCGAATGCCTGCTGTCTTACCCGCTTGGAGCCGACCGGATGAGCACGGTGCAAATCAGGGTCCAGCTACTAGACGAGGAGAGGGCCCACCTGCTAGAATTCCTGTGGACAAATTTGGATGTGTTCGCCTGGATGGTGGCAGACATGCCAGGTATCCCTCCTGACATCATTACTCACAAACTGAGTGTTGACCAAAAGCATAGGCCAGTTCGGCAAAAGAAGAGAAGCTTCACCCCAGAGAGGCAGGCTGCTATCAAGAAGGAAGTGGACAAACTCCTAGCCGCCGGTTTCATTCGGGAGGTCCAATATCCGAGCTGGCTGGCGAACGTGGTGATGGTAAAGAAGAACAATGGCAAGTGGAGGATTTATGTAGACTACACTGATGCGGAACTAATATGCATGCAATTTTTTTTATATGTTTTATATGTGGGGTTGGGTGATTAATTCCCGAATTTCAGATTAAAATAAGTTATAGGGAATTTTATATGAATTTTAGAAGATCAGCATGCATATTAGGACCTAGAAAAGTAGAAAAGAAGGATCGCCGGGGCTGAGAAGCCTCGGTTAGGGCAAGTTCTCCTACAATAAAACTACTGGAGGTAGAGGGGTGTACCTGACAACGTCTGTGAAGATCGCAGCAAAAGGGTCTCTCGTTCCTCGACGGATGCGGCCTGGAAAATCGAGCCAAAGACCGCGATACCCGGCTTTCTGCTCGGTGATCCGATTGAGGCTTGGCTGGAGTCGTTGGATTCGTAGGAACTCGGGGACCTGCAAACGACCTGTCAGGGGTTAGAAAACTCACAAAGGAACAAGAAAACAAAAGAAAAACAGCAAGGGAAGGCTTCTTTTGGAGTGGGCGTCCAGGGATCTGAGATGCTTGTTGGTAGCAGGAAGATGATTGCAGCACTGGGAAGAAGAACTCTCGCAAACCCCTTTATGCACACAGCAGGGTATCACACAACTCAATAGAAGAACTCAAGGTTTTCATTCATCCAAAAAATTCCCTCATACAAGAGGCTAGGGTCCCTTAAATAGACCCTTAACCTTGGGCTCCAAGTAAGGGTACATAAGTCTTTACATAAGAATCCTTTTCCCTCTCAAACCCTAGCTAGAAAATAAGGAAATATTAGGTAGAAAAATCCCTAAAATTTTTCTTGACTTGGTCAAGACTCCAAGGATGCCTAGGGGGGCGTGTTGGGCTTCTAGGAGCAGCAAAAGGCCGCCCCAAAGGGGCCCGGGTGCATGGGTTTGGGCCTCTGGAAGCTGGGGTGGCCTGGTAGCCAGGTAGCAGGAATATTCCCTGGTATCTTGCTTCTTAGGGGCTTGGGCTTGGCACCTGGGCTTGATTTCATTGGGCTAGGATGCAGATGGACCTCTGGAATCATGGATGCCCTTATTTATGAATATACTTTGGCATCTGGAAGGGAATCTGGGCATCTGGAGGGCATCTGCAAGGAATCAGGGTTTCTGATTTTTCTCCTGGGGTCTTCAAATCTTCAAGCTGGGTTGGACTTGGGCTAAACTTCCATGTCTTCAATCTGGCTGGACTTGGTCTTCACTTGTATAATATAGTCTTGAGTCTTCAGTATGCTTGGACAGGACTCAAAAAAATAAAATTAGCTCAACATGAGCTAACTAGCATTGGACTGAACTAGCTCAACATGAGCTGACTAGTACAGAAGTGAAATAACAACTAAAAATACTCAAATAACAACTAAAATGGACTCAGATGAGCTAAGCCCTTATTACAGATGGACTCATAAATTATTGATCAATTACAGAGGGTTGAGAAGCCTCTGCCTTATTCTGGTGCCTTTGGTGTCCGCACCAATTCTCCCGGGGTGGGAGGAACTCGACCCTGTCGAGTGAAGATCAGACTGGCTCACATATCTCTCGAGAAGGTCTGGGTTGAGGCATTGCAAGTCCTCTCGAGAAATCTACGAATCGTCCGACTCTGGCTGGCCTTGCCATCGGATCAGGAAGCATTGATAGTCACGGCCCCGGGTCGTGATGGCTTGATCGTCCAGGATACGCTCGATCCGTTCTCCTCTCTCAGGCCAATTTGTTAGTGGACACTCTGGGTTAGGGTCACTCACAATGAAAAGGAATAGGTCCAAAGGCCTTACTAGGTATCGCTGCCGGTTCCCTATACTCAACCAGGTCTGTAATATTGAAGGTAGAACTAATGCCCAAATCCGAAGGCAAGTCTAACACCTAGGTATTTGATCCAATCCTTCTCTATCACTTTAAAAGGTCCGGCTCTGCGAGCATGAAGCTTCTTTTAGGCCTAAGCCTAACCAAGATAGAATCCACTACATCAAATTCTTTGACCCTTCTTCGGGAATTAGCCAGTTGTTTTAAGATTAGTGCGGGTGGTGGACATGCTAGGCACATGCAGACAAATGATGCAAAGGACTCATACTGACACCTAACAGACTCGACTATGCATTCCTATCGAAGGAAATTTTATTGAACTCTTTGGATCTAAACCTAATAGATTATAGGTTCTCTAGGTTTGATCCTAGCTTGACATGCACATGAAAATTTACAGTGAACTCCTAGCAAATTCCAAAGAGTATGCCAGAAGTAAGATGCAAACCTAACATGCGTGATGAATGCATGCAGTATGCTAATCTCAGCTAAATGCAATCTAATGATCCTAGAAATGCTGGAGGTGTCAGGAAAGGGCAGAAAATAGGAAGTGGGTTCAGAATTAGTTTGGTAAGGTAGAGAAAAAGGTTCATGGTTAGTTGGATAAAATAGGATAAAAGACGGGGTGTCAGGAACTAATCCTATACTAATGAGGTTAACCTTATGAGGTTGAGCTATATCTACAGGATTTGCATAATGGAAGGATGGGTCACTAATTTCGGGGAAGAGGTCCTTAATGGGAACTATAGGAGGGGACTCATCTTGAAGGTATTGATTCAAAGAGATCAGGTCCTTAATAAATTCTTCTGGTTCTTGTATTTTTGGACTAGACTCTATAATTTGGCTCTCCTCTATGGTTTCCTCAGGTAAGGCTCTAGCAGCAGTACCTAGGTTCTCTTCCTCTATTTGTTCTTCCATTATAGCTTTAGGTTGGATGTGGTCAAGGTCAACTAGCTCTGGGTTGGAATCTACCTGGGTATCTACTGGGTCAGCTAATTCTAGGTCTACTAAAGGTGTCTCCTCTTCTCCCTCATACTCATCCACTAGGCTCACATCAGCTTCATACACTTCCACGTTAATGTAAGCCTTGCGAATCTCAGGAATGGTTGGAGAAGGTCGGCTAGCAGGAAATTGGTTAGGTTCTGGTCTCTGATTATGGGTACCACTCCTAGTAGGTTCAGGTTGTATAAGAGGTAGTGGCTCACTATTGGGTTCATATTTAGGGATACTCATCCTATAGGGTTCAAGTTGACTAGGGGAAGCATGACTAGTACTAGGCTGATACTTAGGGGTTATGGGTTCTCTAAGCTCATAGGACAAGGATGCAGATCTATGGGTCATGGGATTATAGGATCTGGGGTCATAGGATTTTGGGTCAGCTCTATGATCAGGTTCTAAGGTTGGATCAAGGTATGGGGTCCTCCTAAGGTTGGGCTCTCTATATGGGTCAGGATATTGGGTCCTCCTAGGATTGGACTCCCTATATGGGTCAGAATACTGGGTTCTCCTAGGGTTGGACTCCCTATATGGGTCAGAATATTGGGTTCACCTAGGGTTTAACTCCCTATATGGGTCAGAATATTGGGTGTTGGGTCTACTAGGCTCATAGGGTATGGGTGTATAGGATCTATGATCATGGGATCTAGAGTCATAGGATCTAGGTTCATAGGTTATGGATTCATAAGTTCTAGGTTCATAGGATTTAGAGTCATAAGATCTATAGGTTGTGGGTATACTAGGCTTATAGGGAGAGGGTAAATAGGATCTATCTTCTTGGTCTATAAAATCCTGATTGGGTCTTCTAGGACTAACCTTAGGGATTGGGTCAGGATGATGGGCTCTCCTAGGTTCAGCCTCAAGGTATGGATCAGGGTTTGGGGTCCTCCTAGGTTGAGGATTGTAGTACGGGTCAGGATAAGGGGCTCTCCTAGGTTCGACCTCATGGTATAGATCAGGGTTTGGGGTCCTCCTAGGTTGAGGGGAGTCAGGATCTGGCTCAGACTGTGACCCATGGGTTTTTCTTGGGGTCCCTACCCGGACTTTTAACTGATCAAACCTATTGGCACGATGGTCAATTCTATCATTGGTTTGAATACGAGACTGAGTTAACTGGGTGATCTGGATAGTTATCTGGGCAATTTGATCAGCTAGGGCTTTTATTTGGGCTTGTAAATTTTCCATGGGTTCAGACATTTATGAAGGAGGTGGGTGATATGAAACTCCTGATCTAGTGCTCATGCAAGACTCAATCAGACCGACTATAGCTGACTAAACCTAAAGTCCAAACTAGATGCTCAATCAGGGTGGCAAACTAGCCTATAGTAACCCTGTACTCAGCCAGGTAGGTGTAAGGGGAGTGTTAGGTCCCTGATTGCCAATCCTAGACACCAATCAGAGATTGGCCAGGTAGGCGGACCAGCACACAAGCCCTTCGGGATTGAATCCCTAAACCACCGTTCTAGACACTAAGCACAAGGCACACACAGGTTAACTTGACACAGTGATCTAACACTAGCCCGGACCCGACCAGTTGGTGTCCCTAGCCCACTAGGGCAAATTAAGTCTAATTAATTTTAGGTTAAGGCTTGGGACTGAATGCAAGGGATGTGGTTTTGGGCTAAGGAGAGGTGATCAAATCCTCCCCCCATCTGATATAGCAAGAGTGCCCTTAAAAGTAAATTATGCAATGATGGCAGGCAGATGAGGATGCAAATTAGGGTTTAGATATTTATTTTTATTTTTTTTTGGTATTTTTTAAATAGAAGAAAACTTGCAAATCATGACCTAATATACTGGAAATATACTAAAATTAAGAAATATGCAAAAACTCCTAAACAAAACCCTAAAACTTCCAAACATGTCTTGCTAAAAAAAACAGAGCCGAAAATTTGCAGGCCCTATTTCGGCTTTCAGAAAATTCACAGGCCATAATAAAATCTGAAAAAAAGTTTTAAAATTACTGTGAATTATGATAAATCTAGGAAAATAAATTTCAGAATTTTTGGAGTTTTTAACAGGGAGAAATAATTAAAATAACAGAGTATATACGGACTGAAGAATTACAGAAAACAAGCCCTAATCTAAGCTCTGATACCAAATGATGCGGAACTAATATGCATGCAGTTTTTTTTATATGTTTTATATGTGGGGTTGGGTGATTAATTCCCGAATTTCAGATTAAACTAAGTTATAGGGAATTTTATATGAATTTTAGAAGATCAGCATGCAGATTAGGACCTAGAAAAGTAGAAAAGAAGGATCGCCGGGGCTGAGAAGTCTCGGTTAGGGCAAGTTCTCCTACAATAAAACTACTGGAGGTAGAGGGGTGTACCTGACAACGTCTGTGAAGATCGCAGCAAAAGGGTCTCTCGTTCCTCGACGGATGCGGCCTGGAAAATCGAGCCAAAGACCCGCGGATACCCGGCTTTCTGCTCGGTGATCCGATTGAGGCTTGGCTGGAGTCGTTGGATTCGTAGGAACTCGGAGACCTGCAAACGACCTGTCAGGGGTTAGAAAACTCACAAAGGAACAAGAAAACAAAGGAAAAACAGCAAGGGAAGGCTTCTTTTGGAGTGGGCATCCAGGGATCTGAGATGCTTGTTGGTAGCAAGAAGATGATTGCAGCACTGGGAAGAAGAACTCTCGCAAACCCCTTTATGCACACAGCAGGGTATCACACAACTCAATAGAAGAACTCAAGGTTTTCATTCATCCAAAAAATTCCCTCATACAAGAGGCTAGGGTCCCTTAAATAGACCCTTAACCTTGGGCTCCAAGTAAGGGTACATAAGTCTTTACATAAGAATCATTTTCCCTCTCAAACCCTAGCTAGAAAATAAGGAAATATTAGGTAGAAAAATCCCTAAAATTTTTCTTGACTTGGTCAAGACTTCAAGGACGCCTAGGGGGGCGTGTTGGGCTTCTAGGAGCAGCAAAAGGCCGGCCCAAAGGGGCCCGGGTGCATGGGTTTGGGCCTCTGGAAGCTGGGGTGGCCTGGTAGCCAGGTAGCAGGAATATTCCCTGGTATCTTGCTTCTTAGGGGCTTGGGCTTGGCACCTGGGCTTGATTTCATTGGGCTAGGATGCAGATGGACCTCTGGAATCATGGATGCCCTTATTTATGAATATACTTTGGCATCTGGAAGGGAATCTGGGCATCTGGAGGGCATCTGCAAGGAATCAGGGTTTCTGATTTTTCTCCTGGGGTCTTCAAATCTTCAAGCTGGGTTGGACTTGGGCTAAACTTCCATGTCTTCAATCTGGCTGGACTTGATCTTCACTTGTATAATATAGTCTTGAGTCTTCAGTATGCTTGGACAGGACTCAAAAAAATAAAATTAGCTCAACATGAGCTAACTAGCATTGGACTGAACTAGCTCAACATGAGCTGACTAGTACAGAAGTGAAATAACAACTAAAAATACTCAAATAACAACTAAAATGGACTCAGATGAGCTAAGCCCTTATTATAGATGGACTCATAAATTATTGATCAATTACAGAGGGTTGAGAAGCCTCTGCCTTATTCTGGTGCCTTTGGTGTCCGCACCATACACTGACCTCAACAAAGCATGCCCGAAGGACAGCTTCCCTCTATCGAAGATTGACCAGCTAGTGGACTCCACCTCTGGCCACAGGCTGCTTTCCTTTCCTTCATGGATGCATTCTCTGGATACAACCAGATCCGTATGCACCCGGAGGATGAGGAGCACACCGCCTTCATCACCGACCAAGGGACATACTGTTACAGAATGATGCCCTTTGGTCTGAAGAATGTAGGAGCCACGTACCGCGTCTGGTCAATAGGGTCTTCCAGAACCAGATCGGTCAGAACATGCAGGTCTATGTCGATGACATGCTCATCATGAGCAAGCTGAGCTCGGACCACGTCACCAACCCTGTCGAAGCCTTCCACAATCTCTGAGAACACCGGATGAAGCTAAACCCGATGAAGTGCACCTTTGGGGTGGCGGCGGGGAAGTTCCTTGGCTTCATGGTCATCCATAGGGGGATCGAAGCCAACCCGAAGAAGGTCCGGGCAATCATCGACATGGAGCACCCCACGTCCAAGAAGCAAGTCCAGCGCCTGACGGGGCGGATTGTGGCCCTGAGCCGATTCATCTCGAGGTCAGCTAACTTTTGTCTCCCCTTCTTCAAAGCATTGCACAAGTTGCATGACTTCACTTGGATGGAAGAGTGCAGGACGGTCTTTGAGGAGCTGAAGGAGTTCCTAGCTTCCCCCCGCTGCTATCCAGACTACAAAAGGGGGAGGTGCTCTTACTCTACTTGACGGTCACACCCCGAGCCATCAGCTCGGTTCTCGTTTGCGCAGACAAGGATGGATCCCAGAAGCCGGTGTACTACACTAGCAAAATTCTTCGCGATGCGGAGATCAGGTATATTCACTCCGAGAAACTCATTTTTATACTAATAATGTCTGCTAAGCGTCTCAGGCCCTATTTTCAAGCGCACCCTATCATCGTCGTGATGGATCAGCTGCTGTGGACCATACTTTACCACCCGAGACCTCCGGGAGGCTGGCCAAGTGGTCCCTGCTGCTCAGCAAGTTCGACATAGCATATCGACCGAGGTCTTCGCAGAAGGACCAAGTTCTAGCCGACTTCGTGGTCGAATACACCGGGCTTGCCGAGGAGCCAGAGCAGACAATGATGGAGCACCAAGCAGAGCTTGGACCAAGGAAGGAGCCCTGGATCCTCCATGTGGATGGCGCGTCCAACTCCAGCAAGAGCAGAGCAGGCCTCATCCTCACCAATAACGACGGGGTGGTTATAGAGTGTGCCCTCCGCTTCAGGTTCGCACAACAAATAACCAAGCGAAGTATGAGGCACTTCTTGCAGGTCTAAAAGTTTCCCACGAGCTAGGCATCCAGAACTTGAAAGTTTTTATCGACTCCCAATTGGTTGCCGGACAAGTCTCCAGGGAATATGAGGCTAGAGACCCCCAATGATGAAATACCTGGATCAAGTCTGCTCCAGCAAGGCAGGCTTCTAATGCTTCAGCATCTCCCATATCCCTCGGGGGGAGAATGCATGTGTGGACGCACTATCAAGGCTTGTGACCCTACCAGATTCATCGCTGGGGTGTGCCTACATCATGTACCTCGATAGTCCAAGCCACGAAAGCCCAGAGGAGGTGCACCAAGTCACCCCCGAGCCGAGCTGGATGGATAGGTATATCAGATACATCACCGATGGCACCCTGCCGGAGGACCTCACAGAAGCCGGCCTCATCAAGAAGAAGGCCTCCCAGTTCATCCTCATGGAAGGCCAGCTCTACCGCCGGTCTCACTCCTACCCGCTCCTGAAATGCCTCAGGCCCACGGAAGCAACCTTTGTACTCCAGGAGATCCATGAAGGTCTCTATGGGAACCATGTAGGAGGGAGAACACTGGCCTACAAAGCTCCTTGCCAGGGGTATTTCTGGAAGACCATGAAGGAGGACACCGCCAACCTCGTCAAAAGGTGCGACAAGTGCCAGTGCCACGCCAACATACAGCACCAGCCGGCGGCACCAATCTCCCAGCTTTCTTTCCCTTGGCCCGTCGCTCAGTGGGGGATGGACATCCTATGGCCGTTCCCCCACGTGCCTGGACAGCGAAGGTTCCTGCTAGTAACAATCGACTACTTCACCAAGTGGGTCGAAGTGGAATCGCTAGCTAGGATTACTGAAGCCAATGTTCGCCAGTTCTTCTGGAAGTCTATTATCTGCCATTTCGGACTCTCCCACTACATCATCATCGACAAGGGTGACAATTTGATAGCTGGGAGTTCGAAGGGTTCTGCACCGAGCAGGGCATCCAACACCGTTTCACCTCGGTAGCCCATCCATAAACAAATAGGGAGGCCAAGGTGACAAATTGGACCATCCTCTAGGGGCTCAGAACTCGACTGGATCAAGCCAAGGGCAGATGGGCGGAGGAGCTCCCAAGTGTCCTATGGGCCTACCACACAATGCCCATAACGGCGACCGGCGAGACACCCTTCAATCTCGTCTTTGGCATCGAGGCAGTTATCCCGGTTGAGCTTGGCGTACCCACACTACGGGTGCAGCAGTACAATGAGGCACGGAATTCAGCGCACCTTTTGCTCAACCTGGATCTTCTCAAAGAAACGAGGGACAAAGGATGCCTTCGAATGACGGCATACCGGCAATGGGTGGCCTGGTGATGCAGAACAAATAAAGGGATGCGATGCGGAAGTAAATTAAGATTAACTAATTTTTTTTGTTGTTTTTATATGTTTGTAGAAGTTGGCTTCAAATCAAAGAAAAGTTAACCTAACATTGAAAGATACTAATATGATAATTGAAAGCACAATTTTAAGGAAACTAAATTATCAGAGTAGTTCAGAAGCAACGGATCGCTGGGGGTTGAGAAACTCCCAGACCTAGGGTTTCACTCCGAACTTTCAACAGAACAGAAATAAAGAGAAGAGATGGTTTACTTAACCAGACAATGATCTTCACAGATTTTGGTGGAAGAACTCTCCCGAGCAGATTGTTGGATCCTCGGATTCAGATATCTTCGCAATGGATCCTCCAATACTGGTCCTTTGGCGGGTTGGCTTCTCCTGAACTCAAGATCTGGAAGAGAAGAAAAACAATTGATGGAATCAGAGAGTCAAGGGAAAAAATTACCAGGTTGATGAACTTGAAGATTGAAATTGCTGAAAACTGGATTCTCCTGGAAGCTGATGTGATTTTCCTTGGAACTTGCTCTGGATCTGAAGTAGCCGGACTGGATCTGGATGAAGGTGGATGGCCTGGACTTGTAGAGAGAGAGAGGCCATGGGAGATGGGAGGAGCTAGGGTTTGATGGATTGGAAATAATGAAAGGTGGCTAGGGTTTTGGATTTTTAAGTGGCTAACCTAGGGTTTTGGATAAAGATGGAGATCTCTCACCTCCTCAAGGCTCCAATGGAGCCCGGATTACCCCCTCACGGAGCTCAACACTTAGAATAGTGCGGAAGAAGAGAAACCTAGGTTGCTCAACACAAGAGAATAGCAAAAATAATTTTTCTTCATTGATTTTTTTAAAGTTACAAAGAGAGGTCTATTATATAGACCTAAAATTTTCTCCAAGCTTGTACAAATTCCCATGTGGGACTAAACTCCTCCAACCTCTAGATTAGGTAGAAAACCCCCTCTCTTGGTCGACCAAGACTTCAAAAAAATTTGGGATGGCCATAAAGAATTTTTTTTGGAAATTTTATGGCGCCTTCTTTGGAGTTGGATTTGGATTTGGAGTCCTCTTCTCCTTATGGCATTTCTTCTTTTCTTCCACTACAAGTTAAGCTCTTTGATTTTGATTTGAACTTCAATTAGGAGTAGGTTGGATGTCCTTCTTTGATTTTTTCTCCAAGAGAAGTCCCTTTCCTTCTTTGCTTAGACAAAATTGGCAGGTATGGGCGCCTCCTTTAAATTGGCTTCCAATTTGATTTTTTTCTTCTTTGGATGTGGGGACCATGACACTGGGATGCCTCTGTGGTGCCTCCTGGATCCTGGCATGTGCTCGAAGTGTGGCTGGGCGTGTGGCTTGGAGTGTGGCCTCCACTTGCTTGGACCTTGATTTGATTGGAAGACAAATGTGGCACCATATTGGATAAAATTGAAACCACATTGGGACTTGTACCGAGTCAACATTACTCAACCAAAATTTAAATGGTGACTCAAGAAATAAATAAAAATAAATAAACTGGTTGACCAGGTCAACCTTTATTACAAACCCTAATTTCTCGGGCAATGTCAATCAGAGATCCAGATGGAGCTCTGAAGTCTTCTTCTGAGTCTGGTGCCTGCACCAATTCTCTCGGGGTGGGAGGAACTCGACCCTGTCGAGTAAGGCTCAAGTTGGCTCTGGTATCTCTCCAAGAGGACTGGGTCCAATTCTTGTAATTCTTCTCGGGAGATCCAAGAGTCATCAGAATCTGGCCTTCCTTGCCAGCGGACCAGGTACCTTTGGTATCCTCGATTACGAGTAGAGATAACCTGATCATCCAGGATCTTTTCAATCTGCTCTTTCCTCACAGGCCAGTTTGTTGGTGGACACACAGGGTCGGGATCATTCTCAATGATAGGGTTAGGCTCAAAAGGCTCACTAGGAATCACAGCTGGCTCCCTGTACTCTACTAAGTCTGTAATGTTGAAAGTAAAGCTAATGCCTAGTTCTGGAGGCAACTCGAGCACATAGGCATTGGATCCTACTCTCTTTACCACTCTAAATGGTCCAGCTCCCCTAGCATGTAACTTTCTAATGGTTCCAGGAGGAAACCGTTCAGGCCTTAACCTAATCATCACATAGTCTCCCTCAACAAAAGATTTGACTCGCCTTTGAGTATCAGCCAACTTCTTATAAGTTTCATTACTTAAATTTATTTTGGCATGAATTTCTTTATGCAAGTCTTTTACATGCTGTGCAAAATTCTCAGCAGACTCGGAGACTCGAGTGTGGACAGGTAAAGGGACTAGGTCAAGAGGTGTGTGAGGTTTGTACCCATGTACAATTTCAAATGGACTCTTACCCGTAGACCTATTGATCGAGTCATTGTACGCAAATTCTGCCCTTGGTAGGTATAAATCCCAATTTCTGGTGTTTTCACCAACAAGACATCTCAGTAGATTTCCTAGGCTACGGTTCACTACTTCAGTTTGGCCATCAGTTTGGGGATGATAGGCAGTTGAAAACTTAAGTTTTGTCCCTAACTTATGCCAAAGGGTCTTCCAAAAGTAACTGGTGAACCGGACATCCCTATCTGAAACGATTGTCTTAGGTAGGCCATGGAGTCTAACTATCTCATTGAAGAAAAGTGTGGCTACCTTAGACGCATCAAAGGTTTGGGAACAAGGCAAGAAGTGGGCCATTTTAGAGAATCGGTCGACTACGACACAGATAGAATCATGTCTCCTCTGGGTCTTAGGTAAACCTAACACAAAATCCATACTCACATCTTGCCAAGGACAATCTGGGACAGGGAGTGGGGTATAAAGGCCAGTGTTTTGTTTTCGCTGTTTGGCAACAGCGCAGGTTTGACATCTAGCTACAATATTAGCTACATCCCTTTTTAAGCTAGGCCAGAAAAAGTGGTCTTCAATAGCTAGAATGGTCTTGTCTTTTCCAAAAAGGCCGGCTAAACCTCCAGCATGGATTTCCCAAATCAAAAATTCCCTAAGAGAAGTTCTAGGGATGCAAAGCCTATTTTTGAAGAACAAAAAACCATCTACAAGGGTATAATCCTGGTGATTACTAGATGGTCCTTGAACTAGATCCTGATACACAGTTGTGAAATCCGGACAAGACTCATATTCCTCTTTGATTTGCTCAAACCCTATGACCTCAGTTCTAATAGAAGTTAATAACAGAGATCGGCGACTAAGGGCATCAGCTACCTTATTCTCAACTCCAGCCTTATGTTTCAGGACAAAAGTATAGGACTGGATATATTCTACCCACTTAGCATGCCTAGGGTTAAGCTTCTTTTGGGAGTTCAGAAATCTAAGAGCCTCATGGTCCGAAAATAGTACAAATTCCTGCGGTAGCAAATAATGTCTCCAGTAACGCAAAGCTTGCACCACCGCATAAAATTCCTTATCATAGGTAGAATACCTAAGCTTAGCATCATTAAGTTTTTCACTAAAGAATGCTATGGGATGATTCTCTTGGCTTAGGACTCCACCTATTCCTACACCTGAAGCATCACAGGCAACCTCAAATACTTTAGAAAAATCGGGTAATCTCAGAATGGGTGCTTGGGTCATTTTATCCTTAAGATCTAGGAAGGCTTTATGGGCTGACTTAGTCCAATGAAATTCTCCCTTCCTAATACAATCAGTGATAGGAGCAGCTAAAGTACTAAACCCCTTGATGAATCACCTATAGAAGGTAGCCAAGCCGTGGAAACTTCTAACTTCATGCACATTGGTTGGCTCTGGCCAGTCTACTATGGACCTAATCTTCTCAGGATCGGCCGCCACGCCGTCAGGGGTTACTACAAAACCAAGAAAGATAACTCTACTAGTCATGAATTCACACTTCTTAAGATTACCGTAGAGTCTATCATTCCTCAAAACTTGGCAGACTGCTCTAAGGTGGCCTAGGTGATCTGCTGGGGTCTTACTATAGATCAGGATGTCATCAAAATAGACCACCACAAATTTTCCTATGAAAGCTCTAAGTACCTGGGTCATAATTCTCATGAAAGTACTAGGAGCATTGGATAACCCAAAAGGCATAACAACCCATTCATAAAGACCATCCTTAGTTTTGAAAGCAGTTTTCCATTCATCCCCGGGTCTAATCCTAACCTGATGATAGCCGCTTCTGAGATCAATCTTAGAAAAAACCATTGCACCAGCCATCATATCAAGCATGTCATCTAGTCTAGGGATGGGAAACCTATATTTGATTGTAATTTTGTTGATGGCATGACTGTCAACACACATCCTCCACGTGCCATCTTTCTTTGGGGTCAGTAAGGCTGGGACTGCACAAGGGCTAAGACTTTCTCTAATAAACCCCTTCCTCAATAATTCTCCAACCTGCTTTTGCAGTTCTTCATGCTCAGATGGATTCATCCTGTAATGGGGTAAGTTGGGCAAAGTCGCTCCTGGGATTAGATCTATGGCATGCTGGATATCCCTAAGAGGTGGAAGGTGGTCTGGCAAATCCTCGGGAAAGACATCCTCAAATTC
This sequence comes from Areca catechu, assembly GCA_021397845.1. Classification (NCBI taxonomy): domain Eukaryota; kingdom Viridiplantae; phylum Streptophyta; class Magnoliopsida; order Arecales; family Arecaceae; genus Areca; species Areca catechu. The sequence continues at coordinate 132,974,254 of CM038049.1, forward strand.
TTTTAACACAGGTTTAACTTCTTGAGGAGGCTCTGAGGGTTCCGAAGTTCTAAGTTCCTTAGCAGTCAACATCCAGATGGGTGAACCACTATGAATTTCTTGTTCTAGATCCTTAGCACTGATTAGGTTCACTCCAGTTTTCATCTCCTTAACCTTACCGGCTCCTTTAGTTACCTTGTCCTTAGGGGAAACTGAATGGACCGTAATCTTCTTCCCATTGAAACTAAAGACACTGGTATTGGATTTTCCTAAGAGGGTGGCATCATGATCATACAACCAAGGTCTTCCGAGAATTATACTGCTCACCCCCATGGGTAAGACATCGCACCAAATCTTTTCGTGATAAGATTGCATTTGGATTTGGACTTGACATCTAGACTTGATGGGTATGGAGGTAGAATCTACCCAAGAAACCTTATAGGGGTTGGGATGGGGAACTGGGATTAAGCCTAACATCTTGACAGTGCTAGTAGAGATGGCATTTACACAGCTCCCACTATCTATGATGATCTTACATACCTTATCCCCTAATTTAAGAAAAGTCTGTAGGATGTTAGTCCTACGCCAATCCTCTTGAACTAGATTCTGGGATAGGATGCATCTTACAACTCCTAATTGGTCAGATTCATTGGGTTCCTCCTCTCCTTCATACTCCTCAACCAAATTCATTCCGGCCTCATAAACTTCTTCTTCAAATTCCTCACTGGGCTCGGAATTATCATTCTCTCCCTCTTCTATGTAAAGGGATCTCCGTGGGCACTGGCTAGCAACATGACCTACCTTATGACACTATGTAAAGGGATCTCCGTGGGCACTGGCTAGCAACATGACCTACCTTATGACACTTGAAACAGGCTATGGCAGTACTGACTGGAAATGTGACCTGGTTTCTGACACTTAAAACAGGTGATATTTGAACTAGGGCTTCTCTGGGTGTCAGGTGCCTTACCTTTGTCCATGGGCCTAGGGGTAGAAGTACCCTGAAAAGGTTTACTAGGGATAACTTGGCTAGGTCCATTCCTTGGGATTGGGGCACTAACCCTAGAAGGTATAGGTCCTCTCTGAAATTTCTCAGTGTTCAGTGCAATCTGGTAGGCTTGGTCCAGATCAGTAACCTCTCTCAGAAATAGTTCTCTCTTGATATCTTCCCTCAGTCCAGCCCTAAATCTAGACAAAGTGACTTCGTGGGCTTCACTCACATCACATCTCATTAGGTATTCATCAAAAGTAGCTATGTAGTCTGAGACAGATCGGTTTCCTTGTTTCAGGTTTTGCCATTGGTCTAACAGGTTTTGCTGGTATGAAATGGGTAGGTATTTATCTCTCAGTTTTTCTTTCATACCCTGCCAAGTGGTTATGGGCTCAACATTCCGTCTCCTAGTGGTTAGCTCAATGTTTCCCCAGTATAACCTAGCTTGATGCACTAATTTCATCTTGGCAAACTTGTATTTCCTCTCCTCAGACATAGCATACCACTCAAAGTATTGGTCCATCTCACCCTCCCAATCAGAATACACCTTAGGGTTCAGACTACCATCAAAAGTGGGTGCATCTAATTTGATGTTCCTGATGAACCTATCATCTCTATCTTCAGGCTCTGGGTCAGGCCTCCTATGATTAGGTTCAGGATCTCTATATAAAGGCCTTCTAGGCTCCTGATGTGGGTGAGGTTGAGGCACATTAAAATCGGGGTCAGGAGTCCAATTCCGATGTCTAGGTTCTTCAAGTACTTGGACTCGGTCCCTAAGTTGGGTAAGATCCTCATGAATTTGTGCGCTAAACTGGGCCACAGTGTTTGTCATATCCTGATTCATTTTAGCCATACTTTCATTAAGAGTTCTGATCATGGCCTCTAAATCAGGTTGGGTTTGACCAGGTTGATATGGCACTCCGTTTCTGGTAGACATGATGATTCAAGCAAGCACACAAAATGAGACTAGACTAAATCGACTACTGGATCACTAGACCTAGAGTCCAAACTAGATGCCCAATCAGAGTGGCAAGCTAGCCTGTAGTAACTCAGGACTCAGCCAGGCAGGTGTAAGGGGAGTGTTAGGTCCCTGAATGCCAATCCTAGACACCAATCAGTGATTGGCCAGGTAGGCGGACCAGCACACAAGCCCTTCGGGAATGGATCCCTGAACCACCGTTCTAGACACTGAGTGCTAAGCACACACAGAATAACTCGGCAAACTGACTCAACACTAGCCTAGACCCGACCAATTGGTGTCCCTAGCCCACTAGGGCAAATTAGGTCTAACTGATTTTAAATTAGGTCTAGGTTCGAATGATTGGATGGTGGCTTTGGGCTAAGGAGAGGTAATCAACTCCTCCCCTTATCTTAGATGCTCAATTGCCCTTAAGTAAATTATGAGATGATCACTCCAAAAAGAATTGAATTGCAGAACACTAAAAGCAGAGTTGTTGTATTTTAATGCTCAGAATTTTTACCGAAACCAATAAATCACAAAAAATTATGGAAAATAGGTTCAATTATACTGGTTTCAACGAAGCAAAAATCATGCAATTCGGAGTTTTATGCAGGGAGAAATAATTCAGACAAAAGGGCAATTACGGGCTGCAACTAGATTGTCTTCCCCGTTTATAATCCCTGCTACGAAGTTATAACCCAATGGATCCCCTACACGCCCTAGGAACACCCCATGGAATGGGAGGAGGAGGCTTGAGCCTTGCTTAGTTCCTAGGACCGGACGTCCTGGGGAGTCTACTTCGAGCAGACAAAATAAAAAGAGAAAACAATCAAAACAAGCAAGCAAGCAAATCAGAAACCCTAGACTGGGCTCTGATACCAAAAATGATGCAGAACAAATAAAGGGATGCGATGCAGAAGTAAATTAAGATTAACTAATTTTTTTGTTATTTTTATATGTTTGTAGAAGTTGGCTTCAAATCAAAGAAAAGTTAACCTAACATTGAAAGATACTAATATGATAATTGAAAGCACAATTTTAAGGAAACTAAATTATCAGAGTAGTTCAGAAGAAACGGATCGCTGGGGGTTGAGAAACTCCCAAACCTAGGGTTTCACTCCGAACTTTCAACAGAATAGAAATAAAGAGAAGAGATGGTTTACTTAACCAGACAATGATCTTCACAGATTTTGGTGGAAGAACTCTCCCGAGCAGATTGTTGGATCCTCGGATTCAGATATCTTCGCAATGGATCCTCCAATACTGGTCCTTTGGCAGGTTGGCTTCTCCTGAACTCAAGATCTGGAAGAGAAGAAAAACAATTGATGGAATCAGAGAGTCAAGGGAAAAAATTACCAGGTTGATGAACTTGAAGATTGAAATTGCTGAAAACTGGATTCTCCTGGAAGCTGATGTGATTTTCCTTGGAACTTGCTCTGGATCTGAAGTAGCCGGACTGGATCTGGATGAAGGTGGATGGCCTGGACTTGTAGAGAGAGAGAGGCCGTGGGAGATGGGAGGAGCTAGGATTTGATGGATTGGAAATAATGAAAGGTGGCTAGGGTTTTGGATTTTTAAGTGGCTAACCTAGGGTTTTGGATAAAGATGGAGATCTCTCACCTCCTCAAGGCTCCAATGGAGCCCGGATTACCCCCTCACGGATCTCAACACTTAGAATAGTGTGGAAGAAGAGAAACCTAGGTTGCTCAACACAAGAGAATAGCAAAAATAATTTTTCTTCATTGATTTTTTTAAAGTTACAAAGAGAGGTCTATTATATAGACCTAAAATTTTCTCCAAGCTTGTACAAATTCCCATGTGGGACTAAACTCCTCCAACCTCTAGATTAGGTAGAAAACCCCCTCTCTTGGTCGACCAAGACTTCAAAAAAATTTGGGACGGCCATAAAGAATTTTTTTTGGAAATTTTATGGCGCCTTCTTTGGAGTTGGATTTGGATTTGGAGTCCTCTTCTCCTTATGGCATTTCTTCTTTTCTTCCACTCCAAGTTAAGCTCTTTGATTTTGATTTGAACTTCAATTAGGAGTAGGTTGGATGTCCTTCTTTGATTTTTTCTCCAAGAGAAGTTCCTTTCCTTCTTTGCTTAGACAAAATTGGCAGGTATGGGCGCCTCCTTTAAATTGGCTTCCAATTTGATTTTTTTCTTCTTTGGATGTGGGGACCATGACACTGGGATGCCTCTGTGGCGCCTCCTGGACCCTGGCGTGTGCTCGGAGTGTGGCTGGGCATGTGGCTTGGAGTGTGGCCTCCACTTGCTTGGACCTTGATTTGATTGGAAGACAAATGTGGCACCATATTGGATAAAATTGAAACCACATTGGGACTTGTACCGAGTCAACATTACTCAACCAAAATTTAAATGGTGACTCAAGAAATAAATAAAAATAAATAAACTGGTTGACCAGGTCAACCTTTATTACAAACCCTAATTTCTCGGGCAATGTCAATCAGAGATCCAGATGGAGCTCTGAAGTCTTCTTCTGAGTCTGGTGCCCGCACCACCTGGTACTATAATGCACATGTAAAGCCGAAGGTCTTCAAGCCTAGCGACTTGGTGCTGTGCCGAGCCAAAGCATCCCAGCCTCGGGAGTGCGGCAAACTCTCATCGAACTGGGAAGGCCCCTACAAAGTGACTGAGGTCCTCTCACACGGGGCTTATTACCTTGAGGATCTTGATGGCATCAGGTTTACTCAGACATGGAACGCTTGCAATTTGAGAAGATACTATCAATAATGTAAGACTCTCTTCTAGTAATAATAAAGATTTTCTTTTGCACGAGTAGATATTTGCCTTGCAGGAAAATCCCAAACAAGTCTTCGAGCCCAGCTCCAAGACATCAACTCCAGAGCCCAGCTCTCCAGCCAAACAAGTCTTCGAGCCCAGCTCTAAGACATCAACTCCGGAGCCCAGCTCTCCGGCCAAACGAGTCTTCGAGCCCTGCTCCAAGACAACAACTCTAGAGCCCAGCTCTCCGGCCAAACAAGTCTTCGAGCCCGCTTCAAGACATCAACTCCAGAGCCCAGCTCTCTGGTCAAATGAGTCTCCGAGCCCCGCTCCAAGACACCAACTCCGGAGCCCAGCTCTCCGACCAAACAAGTCTTCGAGCCCAGCTCCAAGACATCAACTTTGGAGCCCAGCTCTCCGGCCAAACAAGTCTTTGAGCCCAGCTCCAAGACATAAATTCTGGAGCCTAGCTCTCTAAGCAAACAATTCTTTGAGCCCAACTCCAAGACATCAACTCTGGAGCCCAGCTCTCTGGCCAAACGAGTCTTCGAGCCCCGCTCCAAGACACCAACTCTGGAGCCCAGCTCTCTGGCCAAACGAGTCTTCGAGCCCCACTCCAAGACACCAACTTCGAAGCCCAGCTCTCTAACCAAACAAGTCTTCGAGCCCAGCTCCAAGACATCAACTCCGAAGCCTAGCTCTTCGGCCAAACGAGTCTTCGAGCCCCGCTCCAAGACACCAACTCCGGAGCCCAGCTCTCTGGCCAAACAAGTCTTCGAGCCCAGCTCCAAGACACCAACTCCGGAGCCCAGCTCTCCGGCCAAACAATTCTTCGAGCCCAGCTCCCAGACATCAACTCCAGAGCCCAGCTCTCTAGCCAAACGAGTCTTCGAGCCCCGCTCCAAGACACCAACTTTGGAGCCCAGATCTCTGGCCAAATAATTCTTCGAGCCCAGCTCCCAGACATCAATTCTGGAGCCCAGCTCTTCAGCCAAATGAATCTTCAAGCCCGACTCCAATACATCAACTCTGGAGCCCAGCTCTCCGACCAAACAATTCTTTGAGCCCAACTCCAAGATATCAACTTCGGAGCCCAGCTCTCTAGCCAAACGAGTCATCCAGCCCAGCTCCAAGGCATCAACTCCAAAGCCCAGCTCTCCGACCAAACGAGTCTTCGAAACTAGCTCCAACGCATCAACTCTAGAGCCCTGCTCTTCGACCAAACAAGCCTCAAGCCTAGCTCCAAGGCATCCAAGACTTAAGCCCAGCTCTTCGGCACCAAAGCCTCGAGCCTAGCTCCAAGGCATCCAAGACCTGAGCCCAACTCTCAGGCATTCAAGTCCAGGGCCCAGCTCTCCGGCACCAAAGCCTCGAGCCTAGTTCCAAGGCATCCAAGACCTAAGCCCAGCTCTCAGGCATTCAAGCCCGAGGCCCAGCTCTCCGGCTCCAAAGCCTCGAGCCTAGCTCCAAGGCATCCAAGACCTGAGCCCAGCTCTTAGGCGTTCAAGCCCGAAGCCCAGCTCTCTGGCACCAAAGCTTCAAGTCTAGCTTCCAGGCATCCGATTCTTAAGCCCCGCTCTTAGATATTCAAGGCACGGGGCCCGGCCCTCTGGAATGCAAGTCTCCAAACTCGGCTCTCAAGCGCCCAAGACCTGAGCCCAGACAAAGTAGAGCCCTTCTCCTTACTCTCCCCATGCTAAGTACTAATCTAAAAAAAAAAGAGAGGGAAGAAGAAGAAAAAGAAAAAAGAAAAGAGAGAGAAGAGGGGAAAGAGGGAGATGAAAGAGGGAAGTTAGACTGATGAACATGCTCTTTATTACTTCATACGAAATGTTACACTATCCTCCGGGCCCTGACATGCCAGGTCGCCCGTACCAACAAAAAGAAAAATTACAAGAGGCTTAGGGGACCTAATCTACTCAGCCGGCGCCTTCCCCGAATGACGCCCGACTCGGATTTCTCCTTCCTCAGCCTCTGCTACCGGGTCACCATCCTCGGCAATCGCTGCCGGGGGGACTTCCTCAGCCGCTAACACCCTCGGAGCCAGTTTAGCAATTGCCACCTGCGGGGCTGGCTCAGCACGTGCCAACACAGCCGAATCCGCTTGAGGAAGGGGCCTGGCCGTGGCAGCGCTCTCCTCCACCATGGCTGGCACCAAGGATGGGGTGGTCAGGCCCGGGAGTAGCAGCACGGCCATCTGCTTGTTCGAGATGATGCCGCGCAACTGGGACTGGCAGTAGGTGAACCCCTTAAAGAAGGAGTCTGTCGTCGCCTTCTTGAAGTCTGCCAAGTACTCCGGGGAAGCCTTAAAATTGGCCACTGCCTCGACGACCTCCTTCCTCGTGGCCTCCACTTGGTGAGATGCTTCAGATGACTTCTTCTCCACCCGTTCAGCCAAGCGGACCGCCTCAGCCATTCCCCTCTCCATCGCCTCGACCAAGCTGGCGACGGTGGAGGCTTTCCCCTCCGCCTCTATGGCCCTCTGCACAGCAGCTGTGGCCTTCTTCTCAGTGGAGGTGACCCGCTCTCTCGCCACCTCTGACTCAGCTCAGAGCTCCTTCAGCCAAGTTCTCTTCGCCTCGAGCTCCCCCTCGAGCTCCCTCTTGAGCCGCTCAGCATTGGTAGCCTCGCCCATGAGGCTTTTGGCTTTCGAGGTGGCTTCCCAGGCCTCCTCGTTCTTCCGCCTTAGCTCGACCCTCAGGGACTCAAGCTCTGCCTGATGCTCTTTGTCCCTCCTAGCCCAATTGTAGCAATAATCTTGGATAAGGATGAGCTCTCTACCTTGCTGCATCAGAAAGCATGTTAGTCGCAATGGCAAGAAATGTCGAGTGGGACAAAGCAAAGCGAGAGGAAACTCATGGCATAGAGGTTGGAAAAAGACGTGCTGATGACATCGTCGAGGAGTCTCCCACTCCCTTCTCGTCGATCACAAGACTGAATGGAGAAGTCCATCATCCTCTCGACGAGACTTGGGTCCTTCATGAGGGAGACATTGGGCCCCAATCTGAAGGGACCCGACGATAGTCCCTGTCTCTTTGGCCCGCCACCGGTGCAAACTCTTCCATGGCGGGAGAAGCTTCTAATACAGGTTGCAAGCTCGGCACCGGCTCGGACCGTGCCACTGGCACCAGCCTTGTGCCTCCCGGCTTTCCGTCCCCCTCGACATCGATGATCTCTGGAGGAGGGGTTGCCACCGCAGCAACAACAGCAGTAGTCGATCTGGCCCAAGCCACCACCTCGGACTCGGGTGCCAGAGATAGACCGCATTGCCTCGAAGGCTCCGGGATGGGCTCAGCTGCCCTCTTCCACCTCTGCTCAGAAATGGGCACGACGAGCTTAGCCTACACCAGCCTCGTGCCATTGTCTACGCGAGCCCTCTTTGGAGTAGGCTCGCTGGCCTCCGTTGCCTAATTCCTCTCCTCGAAGAAGGAGAGCAGCTTGTCCATTGAGAATTATATGTTTGCACCAAGAAAGATGTAGTCAGCAATAAAAAAAGAGGGGAAAATAGATGATCGAGCCGAACTCACCGGACTCCCGTGTCGAGTCGATCCCGACCTTATGAAGGTTCTGTTCTGACAGCAGGACCTCGAGCAAAGGGATCTCAGTGGAGCAGAGCTGCTCATACACCCACAGGTTGGTGGCCTCAATCGCAGAGTTTTGGTTAGGGGACTAAACTAGGTCACTCCAAGCCCAGTCGACTCCCTCGATCGAGGCGAAGAAATACCTACTCTTCCATCCCTTGATGGAAGAGGGAAGCTCAAACCTAATGCCCCTGGGATGGGAGGAAAGAGACCACCACCCCTCCTCGGAGGGGTGGCACTTCAGGGTAAAGAACGCCCTGAACAGAGAGAAATGGGCAACTATCTCATGGAAGTGGCACATAACTATGAAGCAAAAGATCGTTCTGACAGCGTTCGGGACAAGTTAGGTAGGAATAAGGTGGTAGTTGGTCTAAACAGAGAGGAAGAACGGATAGAATGGGAATCGGAGGCCCCCGACGAAGGTCTCCTCATAGAAGGCTATCCGATGAGGGCTGCTGGAAGTGACCCACTTCCCCGAACGAGGGATCGAAAGTCGAATGGAGTCCGGGATGCCATAATCATCCCGGATGTCATGAGCTCCACGGCGGTGATCACAGAAGCAATCCCCCCGAGACCTGACGATCGAGAAGGTTCATAAGCAGGGACAAAAGGAAGAAGGGGACGAGGTGGAGGAGAAAAACCAGGTTCCCTAATCGATATCCCCCGGGGTGCCGGCCTTTTACTAAATTCATAGCACGCCGCGTCCCCTTCCTCGTCAAAAGAAGAAGGAGATCTCGGCCTAGAAGGCCCGGCCTCGGCCTGGCAAGAGGGACGGAAATCCGGACCGAAACGAGCAATGAAGGAAGAAGGACTAGGCATAAGATAACCTAAGGAAACCCCTATTTGGCTGACGTAAGGAGGGAGGGAGCTAACCTGCCAGAAGCTTGGGGAGATTACTCGAATGGTCGGAAGGGACGGAAGGAAAACTTTGGTACGACTACGGGCACGAAAAATTTAAAAGAAGGTGAGTTCTGGAAAAGCTACCTTTCTTTTCGAAGTGATGGGTGCCCGACCATACTGTTACGACTCCCCTGCCAAGGGATGCCCGCCACATGCCATCGATCGACGGGGCAGGCGCCTCATTCTGATTATGGCTGCTCTGAACTCCGTGCCTGCCATAACTACTCCTCGGATGTGGCCACGTGGTGCCACCGCACTGGATCGATGATCCACCACGTGAGGCATCGTCGATTGTGGTCATTATTGCATCAGATCCTCACCTTTCCATGTTAGCACCGCAATTACTCCCTCCGCCTTGAGCGTCGCGTGCTAACTGGCCTCGGGAGTGGGGGGCAAATGATGTGGCAGGGTTGCTGACATGGAACACCTGTCGGATGCCATGTCAAAGCATGCTGCCATGGTGGATGTTTCCTCCCGGGCTCCCTCACCGAGCTGAGCTCCCTTAGAACGTTGGAGCCGCTTGCCGAGACCGAGCACCATCCTCAGCCAGGTCGGTCCTCCCATCCGAGGTCAGGGATGCTTAGGCCAAAGCCAAGCGACCTCCCTAGATTGAGCCCCTCGAAGCTGGGTACCACGGTTCGGAGTCAAGCTCAGCCCTCCTCCGCCATGTGGAACCCCTTCGAAGTCGGGCCCTCCCCTCTTGGGTCGCGTGGTGCCCTCCTCTGCCAGATCGAGCCCCTCCAAGCCGGGTACCATGATTCAGAGTTGAGCTTAGCCCTCCTCCGCCACGTGGGGCCCCATCGAGGTCGAGCCTAGCGAAACTCAACCCTTCTCTCCAGCTAGACCACTGCCTTGGCCAGGGTGCCAATTGCTAGGAAAGCAGCACCTTCCCTCCCAGGACACCAGTGAACCTCCCGAGTGCTGCGAAGCAGTGCCCGCCATACTGCAATAACTGCTTGCCACGGCCACTTATGCCAGAAGAGAAGGGAAGGAAGCTCTCTAACCAAGACGCCATGCCCTCCACCAACTGCCCGTACCGCCAAGAAAGGAGGCCGGTCGAAGGGCATGAATCTCAGGGGCGGTGGCCCTCCAATCGAGGCCCTACTAGGCTTCCCGGAATGATACAGCTAGAAGGAATGTCAGGGCGCATAGAAGCTTCCCCTACTGCATATCAGGAGATACGTCCCATCCACGACACGGACATTTACGCACGCGCTTACTAGCCAGCGGGGTAGGCGCCCAACGGTCACCTTGGCTACAAAGAACGTTTGACACCCCTAGAGGGAGGAGGTATGCAAAACCAAAAAAATACAAGTACGAGCTCAACCAGGGCAAGGGCACGAAGAGAAAAGAAAAAGAACCCAAGCGAGGGAAGGGGAGACAAGGCCACACAAGAGGATCCTTCCACCTCGGCCATCACTTCTCCCAACCCGCTCTCAATTCCATACACACCTCACTCACTCCTCCTTGCATGGAGTCCATCAAGAGGGGCTCAACCAGGAGAACCTGCTCCCCTAGATCGTTACTGACTTGACCATCGGAGTGCCCCCACTGAAATCCCCGGCCCAGGTCTTTAACGTTTCTTCCATGCAGGTCTCGAGGAGCTCCAAGGAAGATGGCCGGCAGTCCGACGCCCCTAATAGCTACGGGCCAGGCGATCTTGGTGGCAACAACTAGAAGATTGATTTTGGAGGTCTTCACTTGGGAAGTTCCTTCATGGGTCACTTGGAGTTTATCTCAAATTTCTTTTACAGATGAGCAAATAGAAATTCGATTGAACTCATTTGCATCCAAAGCACAATATAGTAGGTTCATGGCTTTGGCATTCAGTTCTCCCATTTTCATGTCGTGTTCATCCCAATCCTTTTCAGGTTTTAGGACATCCATGCCATCAATTTTAATCATGGGTATTTGTGGACTCTTAAGAATAACCTTCCACAACTAAAAATCAATAGCTTGAATGTATATCTTCATTCTAGCTATCCAGTATGAATAATTCATGCCAGAGAATAGTGGAGATCTATTAGTAGATTGGCCTTCGACCAAGGAAGTACTCATGGGATGAGCCATTAATCTTTACTCTAATTAAGTTTAGAGACTCTGCTCTAATACCAGTTGTTATCCAGGTGGCTTTTCCAAGAGGGGGTGAATTGAAAATTTAAAAAAATTAATTAGATATGTGCTCTTTTAAATCTACTTTAGTGTGGAGGTGCTGTGTTTCAAATAATTAAGAGCGGAAGTAAATACAAATAGAAAAAGCATAATGCAAACATAGCAAATTATAATGGTTCGGAGCAACCTTGCTCCTACGTCCATTATCCAAGATACCACTTGGAATTTCCACTATATTCACTACCAGAATATAGTCAGATTATTTTATCGGGCTCACAATCCAAAACCCAACTTGGTTTTTCAACCAGGCTCACCAAAAATTGAATACATGATTTTGAACAGGATCACCAAGAACCTAACCTTGGTTTTGATTGGGCTCACCAAAAATCCTTACATTGTTAGTTTTAAAATGGGATCACTAACAACCCATACTTGGTTTTTAAACTGGGCTCACCAATAACCCACAAACTCACAAAGAGTTAAAAGAAAGAAAGCAACTAATGACAAACCCAAGTAGTCTGATGGTTGCAGTTGCAGCTCAAGAGAAGCCTTCTTGAATGGGCTTTAATGTACTTCAATGGCTTCCTCTTCTTCTTCAATAAGTGCTTCAAGCTTCTGGTAGGAGTTGGTAAAGACTTGAAGGTTGACTTGAATGTTCTTTTTGTGCTCTCTTGCTCACAAGCTCTTATAATGTTCAATTAGGCATTAGCTTCTTCAAAGGTTATCCAAATCCCTCATTTATAGAGTCTTGTACTCTTCTTGGGTGGATATAGTCATTGTAGACTATTGAGATTTGATATTTGACTGTTGGAGTACTTTTTAAATTCAAAAATAAAATTCTGGAACTAGTCGTTACTTGCCTGGAATCGACGTTCGAGTCGGCTCGGATTCTTAGAGAGTTGATTCTTCACTCTAGTCGAGTCGGCTCGCCACAATCAAGTTGGCTCGGATCCTCAGTGTTGATCATTCTTTACTCTGGTTGAGTCAGCTCACCTCAGTCAAGTCGGCTCGGATTCATAGGTCTTCAAAGTTGTACTCTGGAGGAGTCAGCTCAGGTTCCTTCAAGTCGGCTCTCCTGGCTGTTCTCTCAGAGCTGATCTTTCTGGACTCTGGAGGAGTCAACATGGATTGTTGAAGGGTCGACTCGGATGCCTGACTAAATGGTTGAGTTGGCTCAGACTGCCTTCGGGTCGCCTCGCTTGTCTGATTCAAGAGTTGATACTCTAGATGAGTCGGCTCGAGTTTCTACAAGTCGGCTCAGATCTCTGCATGCCAGAATCCTTCAACCATGCCAAGGATTAGAGACTGCTCTCTTCATGCGAGTCGGCTCGAGTGAATTTCCAACAAAAACTTTAACTCATCTCAAAATTAATCCAGCAACTCTTCAACACTCAAAACTCTTCCCAACTCAACTAATGACAAATTATAAGAAAATTTAAGCTAGAAAAATACAAAGAAGTAACCCTTTTTCAAGAGTATTACATCAATCTTTCTTTGGGTTCTTCTTTACATGAAACATTTACAATGCAACACATAACATATAACAGGGTTGTAGGAGTTGCAATTGAGCATTAAGATCATCATACAAAAACTTGTAATGCACTTGAAGAGTTATTAGTAAGACAAATGCATGTTCCAATATTTTGTTATCATCAAAATTACTCAAGGGGTCAACAGAGAGCTTTTCGATCTCCCTCATTCAATATTTGTATTTTTTATTTTTTTTTCCTTTCTCCTTTCTATCCTCATCTTCTCTCTCCTCTTTCTCTTATTTTTTCTCTTGAAAAACCCTTGAACTTCTCTTCTCTGGCTCTCTTCTTTCTCTTTGTTGGTCTACAGGCTCTCCCTCGGATCCATCTTAGCCATCCGAATAGGCAATCGGATGGTCTAGATTATGCAAATGGGCCCTAGACCATGGTGGACCGCGAGAAATGGGCTGGAAAATGCCTGAAAAATGGCTGGGAAATGCCTCTGCAATGGTCGCCTCTAGCTGGGCTGAGCCCATGCACTGGGCCGGGCCATGCACCCGCCCGCGCACTGCCTGGGCCTGGGCCGCACGCTAGCCCGCGTGCCAAGTCGGGCTATGCGCCGCCTGGGCCTGGGCCGCATGCCAGCCCGTGCATGTGTGCCTGCATGCCTGGGCCGCATGCATGGATTGGGTCGGGCCCGGTCTGGTGGACCAATTGATGGATTCCTATTTTTTGTGGTATGGGTTGAAGTTGGCTGGGCCTGCCGACTTCGTTCCAAAACTCGGTTCTCACAGTCTCCTCCCATTAAAATAATTTTGTCCTCGAAATTAGCTTGATTAAACTTTAATTCTTGAAGGTATCCAACCCTTATGTCATCCTCAAACTTACAATTAGTCTACCTCTTAAGGTACTTTCTTCCCAAGTCTCAGCAAAATTAATAAAACATTCAAAACTTGATCTTTTCCATTTACAATCCATATCGAATTCCTTCGAGCTCTTCAAAATGAATACTAATCTTTCGATGTCAATACAATTAATTATGCTTGATTAATTCCATAGAAAATTTATGATGCCCAACCTTGGATATACGTTATTTAACATCATCCTCAAGCTTCTAATATTTTCTCTTTTAGAATGCCTTCTTCATATGGCCTTTTCATAACAACAAAACATAACTTTTTTATTTTGATCAACATCATCTATTTATATTATGAATCCCTTCATTTTTTTAAAAATAAATATTAGCACCTCAATCTCGACTTTAGTACACAATTCTTTGACCCTTAATTTATTTTTCTTAATTAACTCTATTGGAAATCATAATCGATCCAATCTATTCTTAATCAACAACTAGATACTTGCAAAGATCTTTAGCATTCTCTCTTCTTTTGACCTTCTCCATGATTATACAATTAATCTTTTATCTTATGAAAATCTTCAGCACTTCTTAAATAAAGATATCATATTGTCATAACTAAAGGAGCTTGGTGTCACAAATATTACCTCATTATTCCAGATTTAGAGATGTCCAAAATTTTTTACTAAAATTCTCTACATTAAGAGAATCTATTAATGGAATTGCATAGCAACACCTATAGACTAGCCTAACGATCAATGATATTATCTTTTTATTTAATACTAAAATCTTGTTACTTAAATTCAAATCAGGGATCCCATCATAACACTTCTAAAGATAGAGTTAACATTCATAATTGATTTCAAGATAACTCAGATCACTACGCTTTCACTGCGCACTCTGATAAAATTTATTAAACTATCTAGGTTCACTAAATAAATCCCTCTAAAATTTATCTTATATTGATGCCAAAAAGATCCAAAGTTACTAAAGCAAAGTTTTTGAGTCTCTTTATCTTGTCCCTAGGCATATCATATCAAGATTTATCCTGACCCAGTTTTCATATTGAAAGTCCTTGCATAAATTTCATCATCCTTTTAAGATACCAATAACTCTAGTTCAAGTATGGATTAATCATACATTCCTTGACAATTTAATTAGACAATCTAGATCAACTCTTCTCTAGGAAAGTTATCATTAACTCTAACAAAGTAAAAGACTTGAATCAATGCTCTTATGAATAAAATCAATCATATTATCATTCATAAAACTATCTTACCATAACTCTTAGCATCATTTAATAAACTACCTAAACATATTATCCCTCATAAGCTGATCCCATATAAGTCTTCTAATACCAATTTCTCTGCTTGCTATGATCCAGTAACATGATAACCTAGATCTTCTTATAGATCATAATTTGACTTGGAGTTTAACATACCTAATAATCCTCAATAATTATAGAATAGATCCAGTAATCTAATCCCAAACTGCTAACATGACTATCAAGATTCTATCAAAATATGTATACTATGTGAACATAATAAAATCTAATCCATCAATAGAGAGCTACAAAGCTATACATCATCCTAAATATATTTTTTCTTATATATTTTCAATGATAATCCACATACAGGTTCATCATAAAATTATCCTTTCTAATATCATTAAACTCTTACATAACCGATACCCTAACCATCTTCTTACAACAGTCCCAAATATTTATAATTCAATAATTAACAACAGAACTAGCATGTTATCATAATCTGCATCTTTATCAAGTTCAGGATTCCAAAGTCAATCAATTGATAATTGGACCTACTTATTCAGCATTGTTAGCTTTGGCCCTTGATTTTGATGAATAACAAAATGTTGAGTATATTTTTATACTAATGTTTCAATTGGAGTTGTGAATTCTAGGTTACAGGTACATCAAGTTCTTTACACAAAAGCATCAAAGTCATTTATATTAATGCAAGATGAATTTCAAAGTTTAAGAAGTTGTCTCACTTTGGAAAGCTAAGAATTTGATCAATTTGGTCATTATGAAGAAGAAACTGGAAGTATATTAGACAAATTTTAGAGTTTCAAAGCTTGGCACATACTTTGAAATTGGCACAGATCAAGTGTCAACACATGAAGCCAAGTGTCGACCTTTTGAAGACTGGCATGCAGAAATTATGCCGGCATGCCAAGTGTTGACCTAAGTATCGACTCGTAGGTCGACTCACAGGTCGACTCAAGGCCTGAGATCAGAAATGGATAGAACATCATTTTTGGACTCCAGTGAAGTGTTGACCCAAGTGTCAACTCACAGGTCGACTCACAGATCGACTCATGGCCTAAGACAAGAGAGGTATAAATAGTGTTATTCTTGGAGTTTTTGCCAAGTGCTGACTCAAGTATCAACTCAAGAGTTGACTTACAAGCTGAAGTGTCAACTCACAGGTCGACTCATAGCCTGCGACTAGAAATGAAGCAAAACCATGGATTTCAAGAAATACACCTGGTGTTGATCCAAGTATCAACCCAAGTGTCGACCCTAGTATCGACTCACAGGTCAACTCATAGGTTCTAACAACAATAACGGCTATGTTTTCAGAAATTCAGAATTGATTCAAATGGTCCATAATGGCTAGTTTCTTCTCTCCAATGGTCACAAATAATTTTTTGAAGGTTTTTGATATATTTAACATTGACTAAACTCATTGAATACATAAGAGATAATTCCTATCATCCTAGAAAGCTATTAAAAAGATAAGAGAGAGCTAAAAAGAAGATTCTAAGTGAAAAGCTTTTATTCTAGCTATTGAGCCTTCAAATCAATATCTAAAAAGTATTCATTGAAAGCTTCCATGAAGAAGAAGACAACTCAAGTATTCAAGAAGAACTTCATCGATATTATTTTTGCTCTTTTGAGAGCTTTTTCTTGTACTTAAAACTATACTTTTGGTCTTATTTGCTATAACTAGTTTCAAGGGTATTGAAACTAGGGGTTAGGCCCTTCCAAGCTATGAATTGGAATACAAGCCAAGGGTTGGCATGTGAGAAAGGTTGTTGGTGAGCCTAAGTGACAAAACTAACAAGGGATTTTAACTTATGAGCCCAGAAAACAAGTTGGCTATAATCTTTGATAGATTATAGTAAAATTTCTAAGAGGTAGCTTGAAGAATGGATGTAGGTACTTGGAGTGCACGAACTACTATAAACTTCTTGATTTATGTGTGTGGTTTGCCTCATTTCTCTCTCTATCATTGCTCTTTATTCTTTAAAGCACTGCATTTAGATCATATTCTGCACATTCACATTGTCACACAAACACATTAGTTCAGCACATACTTAGTTTAAATTTTTAAAAATCTAATTTATCTCCCCTTGGGTTGCTATGCTGGGCAACAAGTGGTATCAAAGCTTGGTACTTAGCATATAGGTCTAGCGATCTTGAGTCAAAGATCTAATGGTAGCCCAAATTGGTGTTGGTATTGTTAAGGGTCAAGCCTCAAACCGTTTCTCACTTTTTAATGGCACAAACTATACTTACTGAGAGACATGCATGCGCATCTACATTCAAGCCATAGATTATAATATTTGGAAGACTATAGTTAAAATTCCTCATCAGCCCACTATTTTGGTTGATGGCATTCCCACTCCCAAATTAGAAGATGATTGGGATGAGATGACATTAAGCAAGCTGAGCTTAATGCAAAGGCTATGAATTTATTGTTTTGTGCATTTGACCCTAGCAAATTTTATAGGATATCTAATTATTCCTTTGTCAAGAAAATCTGGGACACACTTGAAGTTACTCATAAGGGTACACATCAAGTGAAGAATACCAAAGTTAACAAGCTCATCCATATTTATGAAATGTTTAGGATGGAACCAAATGAATCAATTAGTAAAATATATACTAGGTTTACTAGCATTGTTAATGGCATGAGGAGTTTAGAAAAAGTTTTTTCTAATGCTGAACTTGTCAACAAAATCCTCAGGTCTCTTCCATCATCATGGGATCCAAAAGTCATCGCTATTGAAGAAGCCAAGGATGTCAACACTCTTCCTCTTGAGCAGCTCTTGGGATCACTTATGACATACGAGCTATCCCTAAAGCAGAAAGTGGTGGATAATGACAAGAAAAAGAAAACTATCGCATTCAAGTCCACAAACAAGGAGGATTCTAGTGATGATTCCAATAAGGAAGATGAAATGGCTCTTATCTCGAGGAAGTTTAAGAGATTCATAAGGAAGAAAAAGCACAACTACAAGAAAAAACCACAAAAAGAAGAGCTTAGCAAGGAGAAGGAAAAGGAGAACGAAAGGGAGCAACCAATCTATTTTGAGTGTAAGAAGCCCAGTCATTATAAAATGGATTGCCCCACTCCCAAAAAGGCTAAAAAGAAATTCAAAAGAAAGCGATGATGGTGACTTGGAGTGAGAGTGAAGACTCAAGCTCCGATGAAGAGTAGCAAGAAGTTGCTATCATTTGCTTCATGGCAAATGAAGAAGAGGTAAGGTCTGAACCCGAAAGTGAATTTACCTTTAAAAATTACATGATATCTTTGATGAACTTGCTGTAAAGTATCAAAGACTTAAAATGAAAAACAAAGAATTGAAAAAGCAAAACTTGGAGCTGTCTAAAACAAATGATAAGATTTTGAAAGATAATGATAGTCAACTTCCAAGAAAATAAAGAATTGAATGATTAAATTACTTCTTTGAAAAATGAAAAGGAAGTTCTTTTGAAAGAAAAAGAAGCTTTGAAAAAGGATAAAGTTTTTGTAACAAATGAGAAACTTATCAAACAAAACAAAAAACTTTTGCAAGAAAATAAAAATACAAAGAAGAGCTTGAAAAAATGAAACCTTTTGTTGAAAAGTTTACCTATAGTTTGGAAAAACTTAATATGCTTTTAAATAGCCAAAGAGCGGTTTTCAACAATGCAAGCCTAGGTTTTAAACCTCAAAAATAACAAAAGTATTTCAAGAGTTTTTTTGTTCATGCATCTTCTAGCATTACATGTTATTCTTGTAGTAAGCTAGGACATAAATCTTATATGTATGATAGAAGAAAGCTAAATAGTGTTAGAAAAGTTTGGGTTCTAAAACGAACCACATCAACTAATCCTAAAGGACCCAAGATGACTTAGGTACCTAAAGTCTTCACTTGATTTGATTTTGTAGGTGTGTCTTGCAACCAAGGAGAAAAGAAGATTGTGGTACCTTGATAGTGGTTGCTCAAGATACATGATCGAAGATGTAAAGCAATTCATATCTCTTAAGGTTCTAAATGGTGAAAATTTGATATTTGGTGGTAATGAAAAGGATAAAATTATTGGTATCGGTAAAGTCCATATCACCCCCTCTACTTATGTTGATAATGTTCTACTTGTTAATAGTTTAAAACATAATTTGCTTAGCATAAGCCAATTTTGTGATAAAGGTTTCAAAGTAGTTTTTGAATCTTCTATATGCATTGTATCTAGTCTTGATGACAATGGTATTAAGATCATTGGTCATAGGCATGAAAACATTTATATAGTTGATCTTAATGATCTACCTATACAAAATGGTCAATACCTAGTGGTAATGGAAGCCAAGATTAATGAAACTAGTTGGCTTTGGCATCATAGACTAGGGCATGCAAGTATGCATTTGCTTTCCAAATTGAATAAAAATAATTTTATAAAAAATTTGCTAAAACTTATCTTTGAAAAAGATAAGATTTGTAGTGCATGTCAACTTGGAAAATAAACAAAATCATCTTTCAAATCAAAAGGAGTAGTCTCTGCATCTAGATTTCTAGAATTACTTCATATGGACCTCTTTGGACCTACTAGAACAACTAGTTTGGGAGGCAAGAAGTATGGTCTAGTAATTGTAAATGATTTCTCACATTTTACATGGATAATATTTTTAGCTCATAAAAGTTAAACATTTTCTACATTCATCAAGTTTCATAAGAAAGTTTCAAATGAAAAAGGTGTTTCAATTATCTCTTTATGTAGTGATCATGGAACCGAGTTTGAAAATTATGATTTTGAAATATTTTGCAATGAAAATGGAATTCATCACAACTTTTTTATACCTAGGACACCTCAACAAAATGAGATGGTAGAAAGAAAGAATAGGACACTAGAAGAAATGGCATGCACTATGCTTTGTAAAAATGACTTACCTAGATATTTTTGGGTGGATGCCATAAGCACTGCATGTTATATTATAAATCGTGTTTTGATCCGATTGATTTTGAAGAAAATACCTTATGAACTTTGAAAAGGTAAAAAACCAACCATCAAGTATTTTCGTGTATTTGGATATCGCTATTTCATTCTAAACAATGGTAAAGACAACCTAAATAAAATTGAAGCCAAGTCAAATGAGGATATCTTTTTAGGATACTCTACTTCTAGCAAGGCATACAGGGTCTTCAATACAAGAACACTTCTTGTTAAAGAATCCATTCATGTTTTTTTTTATGAAACTAATGAAAAATCTTCTAGAAAAGAAGATACTTTTAATGATGAAACATGTATCCAAAGGATTGAAAAATTGATAATCAATGAAGAACCTTCGAAGGAGCAAGAATGTGATCAAAACCATGAAGAAGAACAAGTACGAGAAGCTGGGGCTTCATCAACATCTAAACCATTACCTAGAGAATGGAGGTATGCTCATGGACATCCTAAAGAACTTATAATTGGTGATCCATCAAAATGGGTAAGTACTCGTTCCTCACTAAGAAATGTGTTTGATTATTTAGCATTTGTATCACAAATAGAATCTATATTAATTGAAGAAGCTAAAAAATGTCCTAATTGGATAAATGCCATGCAAGATAAATTAATTCAATTCAAAAGAAACAAAGTTTAGACTTTAGTTGAAGACCTTTTAATGTTTTAATAATTGAAACCAAATGGATTTTTAGAAATAAACTGATGAAAATGGAGTAGTAACTAGAAATAAAGCTAGATTGGTAGCAAAAGGTTATAATCAAAAAGAGGGTATTGATTTTGATAAAACTTTTGCTCTGGTTGCTAGATTTGAAGCAATTAGGTTACTACTTGCTTTTGCTTACTTTATGGATTTTAAATTATTTCAAATGGATATTAAAATATATTTTTAAATGGTTTTATTGAAGAAGAAGTGTATGTTGAATAGCTCCCTAGTTTTGAAAATCATGCATATCCTAACCATGTTTTTAGGCTTCAGAAGGCTTTATATGGTTTAAAACAAGCTCCAAGAGCTTGGTATGATAGGTTAAGTAAATTTCTACTTGAAAATGGCTTTTCTAGAGGCAATGTAGATACTACACTATTTTTGAAAAAAAAAATGATGATCTCTTAGTAGTACAAGTTTATGTTGATGATATCATTTTTGGTACTACTAATGAAATACTTTATCAAGAGTTTGCTAAACTTATACAGGGAGAGTTCAAGATAAGTATGATAGGAGAACTAAACTTCTTCATCGAACTCCAAATCAAGCAAACTCGAGAAGGGATTTTCATTAACCAAGCCAAATATACAAAATAAATCTTAAAAAAGTTTGGGATGGAGACAACCAAGCCATTAGGAACACCTATGAGCCTTTCTTGCAAACTTGACAAAGATGAATCTGGTAAAAATGTTGATAAAAAATTATATAGGAATATCATTGGTTCATTATTGTACTTAACTATAAGTAGGATAGATATTATGTTTAGTATATATAGTGTGCTAGATATCAGTCTGCTCCTAAAGAATCTCATTTATTGGCTGTTAAACACATATTTAGATATTTATCTGGCATAATAGATATTGGACTATGGTATTCTAGAGATTCTTCTATATAATTGATTGCTTATTCTGATACTGACTTTGTTAGTTGTAAACTTGATAGGAAAAGCATTAGTGGAACCTGCCAATTTCTTGGAGTTAATTTGATTTCATGGTTTATCAAGAAATAAAATTCAGTTGCTCTATCTACGGCAGAAGCTGAATATATAGTAGTTGGAAGTTGTTGTACTCAAATCTTATAGATCAAATAAATAATAACTTGAAGACTTTAGCATTAAGTTAAATAAAACTCACATAAGATGTAATAATACAAGTGCAATCAATTTAACTAAAAATTTAGTTTAACACTTAAGAAGCAAACACATTGAAATAAGACATCATTTCATAAGAGACCATGTGTAAAATGAAGATGTAATGCTTGATTTTATGTGTGCTGATAGGCAATTATCAGACATTTTTACTAAGCCCCTTAGCGAAGATAGGTTCTACATGATTATGAGAGAATTAGGCATCATTGAACCTTTTGATTGAAACTCCTTCAAACACTTATTGAATTCTTTCAAAAGTTCCAAATCCTCTCAAATATTACTTGGTATAATCCCTGACACCCCCTTGAATTTTACCAATTTATTGAAATTTTTTCTGATTTTTTTTTGAATTTTTGATCAAGTGATGACATTTGAGATTTATCCAAGTGTAGACTTATAGAAGTGTCGATACTTGAGCAAATCACAAATGTTGACTCATGATCGATTGACCTGTTTATCTAGGGCATCACCGAACAATTTATCTCATTCCTTTTTTTCCATTCTCTCTCTCCTAAGTGGTCCCTAGCCTCTCTCATCATCCACCAACCATGATTTCCCAACCCTATCCTTCCATTTCTGGCAAAATCCCCCTTCTCTCCATCAATCCCGACTGTCCCTTGTTGTTTCAATGGCCATGGGTCCAAGGAAGCAAGTGGCATTCCGAAAGAAAAGGTCTAGATTCAAGCATTGAGAAGCAAGCACAGGAGAAAGGAGATCGAAGGCATGACAAGATCTAGCTGGGCAGCGAGATGAGCCTGAGGTTCAGGAGGATGCGAGAGCACCCCCTCCACAGCCTTCTCCTGCGGTCAAAAGGATGGTAGGGAAGGTCATTGCTTACAGCAGGAGGATAAATCTACCATTTTTGGACTCGGAGGGATTTGTGATTGGTGATCTGTTGAGAGCTACGGGATTGGTCCCCTTTTGCATCATGCGAGAGTGATACTACCTGCATCTATTGAGGGAATTTTTTGGTAGTATGGCCACAGATGGGATCACTTGTACTGCTCAGGTTAGGGGTGTATAGATCCCAGTTACTCTAGTGACACTCAGTCGGGTATGGGAGATTCCTCAGCATGGATTGGCAGCTAGATGTGTGGTAGACAGAGATGCCGCTTTCAGATGCATTTTGAAGTGGGATGACATCAGAGGTATACGGTTTCTGTGAGTCAGTTGTCTATGGAGATGAGATTGCTACATCATATCATTGCTCGTGTTCTACTTTCGAAGATAGGTCACTTTGACTTTATCACTGAGCGAGATCTTGTCTTGATGGTGACTCTAACCCAAAGGACAGCCATCAACCTTCCAGTGCTGATGGTGCATCAGACGGGTGAGGCGGCCACCCAGAGGAGGTTATTCTATTTAACGGGATGGGATTGACTCGTATGTTCCATGCTTATAGAATACCCTTGGAGGGCGAGGCCTCCAAAGAGATATTGCACACTGATACCTACGGCGAGAAATCATTACATCAAATGGGATACAGAAAGGTGGGAGGCAGATGGATGAGGAGAGAGTCAGGCCAGGAGCCTGATGAGGAGGATGAGATTCGGGTAGTAGAGGCTGGACCTTCTACACTTGCTCTTCAGACGACTCCCTCCATATGAGCACCAGTTACCGAATCCGAGTCTGAGCCAACTACGCCCCCTTCTGCTCGAGCTCCTCGACATACTTCAGTGACAAACTCTGGATTAGAGGAGGGACTGACAGAGCATATTACTACGGTCCGAGAAGATGTATTGAGCAATCTATTAGGACCAGCAGACTATAGATAGAGCTGCAAAGTCTGAGAGCACACACTGATGAGCATTTTACTTTGATCAGACAGAGTATGGAGGCAGGCTTTTTTGAGATCTATGATCTTTTAAGATCCATGCTACCACCTCCAACTTCAGCAAGACCTTCTATTCCACCTCCACCTCTTCCTCTAGCTGATGATGATGATAGTGATGCTGGTGATGATGACCCAGCATATGGTGGCGATGCAGTATGTGATGAGTTTGCACCAGATGTCCCACCATCCACTAAGCATCAGCCTCCAATTGATACAACAGATACTTCAGCTCAGGCTATGGATCCAGATGCTACTACTGATTAGCGTACCATAGATTCTCCATTCCTCACTCCAGCTGATACTCTTGAGACTCATGCAACTAGGACCTCTAGGATCTTAGATCACTTTGGCCCATCCCTAGGACCAGAAGCATGACCCACAAGATCCCTAAACTATCTGCATCTAGGATCATGGCACCTATTATACTAGATTTTCTATCCGATGAGGAGTAGCCTCGCAGATGCTATGCTTATCTTGTGTTTCATATACTTTCTATAGTGTATTTTAGATCATGTATGCTATTTTGTTAATGTCTGTAAGAACATCATTTGCTGCACTGAAACTTCTTTATTTATGATAGTTGTATTTCCTTTTATTACTCTTCGTTTTGTCTTATTAACTTTTTGACAAAAGCACTAATTAAGGGGGAGAAAATCATTTTAATTTTTTAATGATGACAAAAAGGGGGATTAAGATAGATTATATAAGCAAAAATTAAAATTTTCAAGAATTCACATTCTACTTAAGAAAAGGAAAGAAAATCTTACTTTGTTTGAATCACTAACTTAGAAATATTATTGTATGAACTAAAGAGATGACACATCTTCATCTAAATACCTTTATGAACTTTGATATGCTGACAAATGTGAAATTTGTTTGATGAACTTGTTTAATTTACAATGCTTTTGAAAATATACTTAATACAATAGCTAAATTCGAACTCAAATACTTATATACTCAAAGTTTTGTCATCATCAAAAGGGAGAGATTGTTAGCTTTGGCCCTTGATTTTGATGAATAACAAAACATTGAGTATATGTTTTGTACTAATATTTCAATTGGAGTTGTGAATTCTAGATTACAGGTACATTAAATTCTTTATACAAAAGCATCAAAGTCATTTACATTAATGCAAGATGAATTTCAAAGTTTAAAAAGTCTTCTCACTTTGGAAAGCCAAGAATTTGATCAATTTGGTCATTATGAAGAAGAAACTGAAAATATATTGGACAAATTTTAGAGTTTCGGAGCTTGGCACATACTTTGGAATTGGCACAGATCAAGTGTCGACTCAAGTGTCGACTCAAGTGTCGACTCCTAAAATCAAGTATCGACCTTTTGAAGACTGGCATGCAAAAATTCTGCCGGCACACCAAGTGTCGACCCACAGGTTGACTCATAGGTCGACTCAAGGCCTAAGATCATAAATGGACAGAACATCATTTTTGGACTCCAATGAAGTGTTGACCCAAGTGTCGACCCAAGTGTCGACTCACTGATCAACTCATGGCCTGAGATAAGAAAGATATAGAATAATGTCATTCCTGGAGTTTTTGCCAAGTACTGACTCAAGTGTCGACTCAAGTATCGACTCACAAGCTGAAGTATCGACTCACAGGTTGACTTATAGCCTGAGACCAGAAATGAAGCAGAACCATGGATTTCAAGAAATAAACCTGGTGTCGATCCAAGTATCGACCCAAGTGTTGACTCTAATGTCGACTCATTGGTTGACTCACAGGTTCTAACAATAGTAATGGCTATGTTTTTAGAAGTTCAAAATTGATTCAAACAATCCATAACTACTAGTTTCTCCTCTCCAACGATCACAAATAATTTTTTTGAAGGTTTTTGATGTATTTAACACTGATCAAACTCATTGAATACATAAGAGACAATTCCTATAATCCTAGAAAGCTATTAAAAAGACAAGAAAGAGCTAAAAAGAAGATTCCTAGTGAAAAGCCTTTATTCTAGCTGTTGAGCCTTCAAATCAATATCCAAAAAGTGTTCATTAAAAGCTTCCAAGAGGAAGAAGACAACTCAAGCATTCAAGAAGAGCTTCATCAATATTATTTTTGCTTTTTTAAGAGCTTTTTCTTGTACTTAAAATTATACTTTTGGTCTTATTTACTGTAACTAGTTTCAAGGGTATTGAAACTAGGGGTTAGGCCCTTCCAAGCCGTGAACTGGAATACAAGCCAAGGGTTGGTTTGTGGGAAAGGTTAATGGTGAGCCTAAGTGACAAAACCAACAAGGGATTTTAACTTGTGAGCTCGGAAAACAAATTGGCTGTAATCTTTGATGGATTATAATAAAATTTTCAAGAGGTAGTTTAGGGAGTGAATGTAGGTGCTTGGAGTGCACCAAACCACTATAAACTTCTTGTGTTTGTGTATATGGTTTGCCTCCTTATTTTTTTCTCTATCATTGCTCTTTATTCTTTAAAGCACTGCATTTAGATCATATTCTGCGCATTCACATTGTCACACAAACACATTAGTTCAGCACATACTTAGTTTAAATTTTTAAAAATCCAATTCACCCCCCTCTTGGGTTGCTATGCTGGGCAACAAGCATGATCCATTAACAGAGCATATTATAATTTTAGCTAGTACTCTTGATGCTTGGGTCAACCCACTTATCAAAGGCAAAGATATATCTTATCCAATTCTCTAATATCCGTCATATGCTATGATTACTTATCATAACTAAATAGTATAAATCATTCAGCCCTTTACATTCATCCTAGATCAATCCCATTACTTATATTATAGGTAAAAATCATGATCCTCTTTAGTACTAGTCATATGCCAGATCATATGTATAATATATAAAGATTAGAAATCCAAACTTCGAATCCATTTTCTTTCCAACTTCATATCCTAACTAATCATGACTCTAAATTCAAATACCTTTTAAATCACAGTCCATATTGATCATAACCATCATTTCAATATCATTCAAATTGTATCATAAGCACTTATGTCACAGTCCCGATCATAACCTAAATTTCAATATTACTTATGCCATGTTCTAATCACTTATGTCATGTCTTAATAACCACCATGTGATTTCCAAATCACCTATATCTAGTCTTGAATAATCATGATCTGAATTTCGATGTCACTCATATATATCCTAATCAATCATAATCTAAGCTCTGATACTACTCTATCATGCCTCGAATCCAGTACCGGAATCGGCTACGCGACCGGCCATACAAATCCTAGAATATATTCTAGAGATCATGCAAGGTCTAGGTACACAATATTCACCTTTACTCAAAAATCGTTTCAGATAAACCAATATTATTTAAATAATTGTATAATGACTAAACAATCCATTTTTTTTCAAGTCAAAACTACTAAAATGATCGACTGAGTTATTACATAAGTATCAGATTTAGCTAAACAAAACTAACTACACAATCTAAATATTGATATTCAGTTTCACACCCAGCCAGATCCCTACTACGCATCATTTTACCATGAATCCAATCCACTACCAAGCTTGAATATCCTATACAACTCTGAGAAGGGAAAATAAATAAGGGATGGTGAGCTTTACAGCCTAGTAAGGTCTCTAAACAATCACACCAATAATAGTATAACTTGAAAATAACTGGAAATAATAGTTTATCAAATCATGCATCCAAAACAACTCAAACACCATGTATAGCAAAACCTTAGATAAAACTATAACTTTTTTTTAAAGTTTTCATTAGTTATCATTCTTCTTTAGGATTCTGGACTAACCACGGTCATACTCCAGCCCATGACTGGCAACCTCATAATCGACCATGTACTATCAACTCATGGCCAGGCTAGCTCACGTACTAAGTCCATGGCTCTGACTGTTCCACGTTTTAATACATGTGACCGGCTATTCCATGTATAAAGCCCATGGCTCAGGCTGTCCCATATTTTAACCGCCCGTGGCCGGCTATTCCACATATAAAACCCTTGGCTCAGGCTATATAACCATGATCCTGTAGCATGGCTAGTCCAAATACCATATTCACCTTCACATCATGTAATCAAATCATATCTTTTCAGTTTTCCAATAAGTAGTATCATGGTCCAACCCATACAAAGATCACTTTACTTGATAAAACATGGTATATAGGAATATAAATAACAACAATTGCACTGTCCATCATAAAAAGTCAACTATACTTGCAAAAATAAATCATGCATACCAATGCATATGTGCATGGATCAAATCATGTCATGATATATATACAACTGGTGATCTAATCCAGAGATCCTTACCTTCAAGAGCTAATTTCAAAATACCCGGTATCAATCTGTACCCGGAGACTACACAATACCCTCCTGCTCAGAAGGCTACCCCCTACAATAATAATTTTTAACCATAAATAATCCTAGAAAAATTTGTAAACCAAAATCTTTTACCTATAAAACCTTAACTTCACGAATTTCAAGAAAGAGAACTTTTTGATTTCCCTCCTCATTTCTTTTCCTTTCTCTCTCCTCTCTCTCCTCATCTTCTCTCTCCTCTTTCTCTCTCACTTTCCCTTATTTTCTCTCTTGGAAAATCCTTGGACTTCTCTTCTCTGGCTCTCTTCTTCCTCTTTGTTGGTTCTCTGGCTCTACTCAAAACCATTCTAAAATCGTAAAAAAACTCGTCTCACAAGCCCAAAACAGTCAGAAAACCTTCCAGGCCATCAGATCTGAGATCAACATCTCAGATCACATCAAAATCCGAATTAAATAGCCCATGATCAAGCCTGATCTCCCTCGAAACCATCTCAGCCGTCTGATCGCCTGATTGGACAGTCCAGATCGCGCAGAAAGGTCGTAGACCACGGTGGACCATAAGAAATGGGCTAGAAAATGCCCGGAAAATGGCGGGGAACTCTTATGCAATGGCCGCCTCCGGCTGGGCCGAGCCCACGCGCCCGTGCACGCCTCGCGCGTGGGCCTGGGCTGCGCCCCACGCGTCGAGCCGGGCCACGCACCAGCCTGCGCGTCGGGCAGGGCCACATGCCAATCCGCGTGCCACCTGGGCCTGGGCTGCGTGCTAGCTTGCACGAGCACCTGCCCGCACGTGTGCCTGCGCGCGTGGGTTGGGCCGGGCCCAGTCTGGAAGGCCAACTGTTGGATTCTTTTTTTTTTTTTGTTCTTGGTTGAAGACGGTTGGGCTTGCTGACTTCGACCCAAAACTCGGTTCTCACAAGTATAGATAACAAAACACTTCCAGCATCAACCATAAATGGAATGCAAAATTTAATTATGATCCGTCTCATTTCTAATATTCTCATGAAAGTGAATGTACTGTTTCTATCTTCAATATAAATAAATAGCGTCACTGCAGTTCTGTAGATCCATGGGTGACTCCAACTTACTAGATTATATTATTTATGGTATTATCCTATTTGTTTTGAAACTAACCACAGGCATAATTTGTTAAAAAATTGGACAAGTTAGACAATGTTAACTGGCTTAATCCAAATAAAAAAAAGTAAAAGCATATGATCAACAAAATATTTGATTGATATTTTGAAATACTAAGTAGCAACATGTTTCATTCAAATTTATATTTTTCAAGAAAAACACAATAGTCGATGATTCTACAGACCTGTTTTTAGCCATATAAATGATTAGCATATCTTTTGTTCACTAAATTTCGGGACATACATTCAACAAAGCCCTACTTAGTTTGGGCTGCTTCTTTACTTGTCTTAGATGAATGTATGTATGATGTTATCATCGAATCAAATGCAATCATTCGAGGTAAGATTGATCTGCATTGTTTAGTTTAAAAGAGTTAGTGTTAATGGAAATCCATTTAGTTAATAGGTTAAGAGTTTTGCAATAATTTTATTAGAACAATAATTGATGCTTGAATTACATGTTGGTAACAAATAAAGACCGAGTATGTGAATGTAATTAGTGACAGAGGTTCACTAATTGGATAAAAATGCATACTATCAAATTATGAAGATGATTCCTTTATTTTTTTTTTTTGATTTTGTTTGCTGACTTGATAATATGTAGGGTCCAGTTCTTAGATTCTCCATCATCTCTTTCCCTACCCTCTTGTAGGTTGTCTTCTTGATCACCTGAAAAGAATTTGTCATATAAAGTTAAAAGCATGCTGGAAAAGATTATAATTTTGATAGAACATTTTTTTTTTAAAAAAAAAAAAAAAGATCACTAAACTTCTGCTTCACCAAATCAAAGAATGGAGATATTTCTCTAGATTAGGTGCAACACGCTTGGTGCTTGAAATTATTGAGGAAGAATAAGCTTTGAGGGTATCTGCCCTAAAAGAGACCATGCGCATGCCTGCATAAAGTCAGGTCTCTTACTTTTCTTCCACCAATTATGTCATATATACCTACATATATTTTTAAAATGCCATTACTTTCCAAATTACAGAATGTGAAAGCTTGCATCCAACTCAGAAATTTGGATTTTTGTTACAGATGTCACATCTTTAAGTTCTCCTTTCAACATCAAGTGATAGTAGACTCCAATTGGTGAACCACAAGTTCCAACTTTACTTAGGGTTCGCCTTATTTGACAGGACTCCAATTGAACAAATTGCTACCCATCTGTCTCAATCTATGTCCTGTCTAACTTTTGTGCTACATTAGTCCCCTAATTTCAGCAGACATTTATGAAACATAATCCAATCATAGAAGATTCCCAGCTTGAACATATACTGAGGCAACGTTAGACATTAATTTCATGGATTCTTTTACATGTGGCTTCCAAAGTGATTGCATTTAAATTTGGTCTCATTTTGAAATGCCAATGGTTACCATCATTCAAGCTTGTTGATCCCTACTACCATTGGATAACTTTTTTTTCTGGATGTTTTAGAAAGGAATCTGCAACATTTAAAGGACTCTTAGGCCCATTCAACAAGAGCAAGTTGAATTGGAAGACTGAGATAAAATTTCCAGTTTATAAATCAATAGCATACAATGAGGCTTATGTATACCATCTTCTTGTGTGAAGGCTAATTATCCTAGGCAAAAGCTCCAAATAGGAACTTGGTTCACATTGGGATGAGTACTGTGTAACAGTTCTATGGCGAAAGGAATGAGTGCCAAAGAGATACATTATCTCCATCTGCATCCTTGCCATGAAGATACTTATATGAACATATTGGTCTCCTTCAATTGAGAATCCTTAAAATTAAGTTCATATTTTTTTTATTTATTTCCAAAAATGAAAAACCATTCTCAATTCTAATGATTCCACCCATTCTTTTCAGCTTTCGGTTCAGAATTTTCCCCCTCTTTTGGGAGAAATCACTTCATGTGATTTTGCATTCCATGCATTCGCATAATCGAATTCATAATTTTTGCTAATAAGCAAGAAAACCTCGAAGTTACCACATACTACAACTTCTTCTCAACTAC